>OX638312.1:20897352-22110019 GCA_951812415.1 Beris morrisii
CTCAGGATTAATGAGATATTAGATTGGTTTGCACTTCCACAGACTTTTTATATAATCGCCTACAAATGCATTTCCGATTTCATGTAATGGCCAGAAACCAAATCACGAAAAACCTTCTAATGGCGTAACCACTGATATTATACTAGGACTAGATCTCGTCCCGGTGTATGACCCAATTATGTAATTCATATGTTATATGAGGCAGCGGCGTAAGTATTCTAGCGCGACCCCAATTTTAACCGCTACCTGAACTTTTTTTTGGGTTTTCAGTCACATAGTAACCTACACCGCATCTCAGAATTAAACTCGTTCCGAAGTTCTACCGAAAAAATAATAAAGTTGCGCCCAGACTGTTGGCAGATTTTTTAAATGTGATATACACATATATTTGCTGCTTTAAGTATTGTCAAATATAATCACTTTTTGACGAGTTATTTAGATGACGAGGAATAGTTAATCTGATGACTAGAATAACGAATGACGTCGTTTTTGTAGTGAGGGTTAATTATACCGTGAAACATCAAGTGAGTTGTATTTTGAAAAGATGCATTTATTCCGAATCTCACGCCTAAAAGACATGTTTTTGAAGAAAAAAAACAGTCAATGTAAATCCCCCGTCAGAGATACACAGAACTGGAGACAGTACAGCTGTTCAGCTCAATGAACTAGAAAATGTTTATTATTTCAACATACAAACATTGTAGATGATATTGCTCTCAGCTCATTTTGATGATGTATCAGATGTGGTCGTCAGTCAATACCAGTGGCGGTCATATTGCTTTTCCAAGGAGGGGCCATTGAAGTTCAATAGCTACTGTAGATAAAATAGGTGCGGTAGTTACCCGTTAATGCAGCGTGGATGGAAATTATACAAATGCTTTAGTCGCTGGCGGTTAGTTCTCCTTGAAAATATGTATCAACTTTTCATTTCCGCATCTAAATCGCCAGATTCTGGCAACCAAATTTCAGAATATTAAAAAGCATTAACATCGATCCCAACGGATTTCTTTAACATCGTTCAATTTATCAGCTGATTGTATGATATCAAAAATTTGAACCTGTATTGTATGATTGTAAATCTTTAAGCAATGGAAAATGGAATAGCAAGGGTAGGAACTAGAAAATAAAATTAATTGATTCCAAAGCTTGGTTAACCTAACTTTCGATTTCAGTAGAAGTCGATGTCGATTTCGACAAAATTTAGAAGCCCAAACAGACTTCAAGATCTCTCACATGTATGAGAAATCTATAGATTTTGAGAGTTTAGTTAAAGTTCGAGCTTTCGCCAAATCCAGTTTGAAATCTTTGGATGTATTTACATTTATTGTTATTTATGTTTTTTGAGACCACAAGAAAAGTAGTGTATTTAATTTTTATTAGTTCTACTACAGTAAAACCTGTCGAAAACGGAATGCTGTGGTACCCAACTTTCTGTTCCGTTTTAACAGGTTTCCGTTTTATACAGTTTTCTTCAGCAAAAGTCTTGATTTGAAGTACAGTATACAGTACATATATAATATGTTCTGTTTTTTTGGGTACTTTAAAAATAATGAACAAACAAAAAATAAAAATATATACAGTGTTACAGTAACGCGTTCCGAAGTTAAATCAAAATTGAAAACAAGAGGATGATGGAGTTAATGAAATTTTATTAAAAAATATTAATTGGTCCATGTCAATTAAGTATGGGAAAGAATATTACTCCTACGGCACACCTCGACCCGTTTGTCCAAATTTTTGATGACATCACGTCATAACTTCTCCTTAATTAGACCAATAGATCCTTCAGTTGTTGAATGGTGTTGAGTTTATTGGGGTAAACCATGCTTTTGAGGTAACACCAAAGAAAGAAGTGCAACGGAGTCAAATCGCATGATCTCGATGACCAATTGATTTCGCTGTTTCTGGAGATTATTAGCCCGGGGAACTTCAGCTGTGTGGCACATTGCACCATCTTGCTGGAACCACATCGATGTCATAATCATACAATATTGGCCACAAGAAGTCGGTGATCATGACACGGTATCTTTCCCCGTTCACTCTGACAGAGTTGCCAGGTACATTTGCGAAGAAAAATGAACCAATAACTCCACCAGCGAAAAATGCACACCACAAAGTGAGATTTTCTTAATGCATTTGTTTTTGAAAGGTGCCCCTGGATTTTCATCAACCCATGTTCTGCAATTCTGCTCGTAGGAAAAAGGGGTTTGCTTTTTGCTTTTACTTTTTCTTTTTACACCTTACCAACAATTTGCCAAAGACTGAACTACCAAAATTTCAAAACAGATGTCCAAAATTATTTTAAAAGTTTTTGTAACACTCTAGTTCCATAATAAATTAAAAGCATTTTTCGGTCTTTCACTTGCAGTTGGTCATACTTAAATCCACTCATGTCACATTTCAACTGTTTTCCGTTTTGCGAAAAATTTCGTTCCGCGAATCACGTTCCGTTTCCGCGTTAGACAGGTTTCCGGTTTATACAGGGTGTTTGCATTGGAAAATGCTCCGTTATGGCAGGTTTCGGTTTTATACAGGTTTCACTGTATCATACATATTTGATGAAACTCAATATTGGGCATTAAAATCCGAACCCTATATCTCATAATCTAAAGACTTCAGGCCCGACGAAGAAGTGATCACCCCACTTATTAAGTTATCCTACAATACTTAAAATCAACGAAAGAAATATTTTATGTCAATGTAACTTATTAGGTATAGTAATTTGTTAGGTATAAATGACATTTTCGATGGTACACCACCTATACAGGGTATCCGGTACTCCGTGTGCCACCTTATAAGGGGTTATTCCTTGATATTGTTACATGTAAGCCTGGCAACCCCGCAACCGTGCAACTCGATCGTTTCACATAATGAAAACAACAACAACCGAATATCTAGTTGCAAAATAACCCAATCAGAAACCTAGCTGAAGATAAGGCGGAACAACACGATTGTATCTCCCTTCTTATCGAATGCTCTCCAATGTACTAGAACCCTGTACACAAACCACCGAACGAAGATCAAAATCGAAAGCTCTAAAGCTTTCGAGAAACATCCACATCATGAGCGAACATTTAAGTACATCCTAGCCTGCAACCGGCTAGTATATAAGCAGGTGAAGCTTTCAGCAAAGACACAGTAATTTTTATTACGTCGACTGTGACAGCCTGCGGGTATACGCGACCGTGTTGAGAGAGAACGAAAGTGAACGAGCCAAGCGATATATGGTATAAGCGGGCGGTATTGCCATACAGTGCGAATTATTGTGTGAATAGAATTTAAAGTGCAATTAATAAATTATCATTTTATTTTAGCCGAATTGTGTTTTACTTGAAATCCCGGCGAACCCCTAGCTCGCAACAATATATTTTGAGACAAAATTCCACTTTTTTGTAAATTGGTCCAGTTTCATAGTTCTACGTAAGTTCTATCTGTCCGCTTCCTATCATAAGCTATTCCGGAGATCTGAAAGCCAAAATTTATCGTTTAAAACGCTCCCACCTCGTCGCCTTAAAAGATACCGCTCGTCCCGGTTTACCCAATCTACCCTCCAAAAAATATCAATTTAATATCTTATCGGGCTTGTGAGGTACGCGTCTTCAAATGCTTTTGTGTACGGTGTCTACGGCGTCTAGACGGACAAAATTCAAAAAATTCAAATTTTAGGGTAGTTGATTTTGGCGATCACAATACTTTATTATTAAAAAATAATAAAGTAAAAGAAATCAGATTTACACTGGCAAAAAAAGTTATTGTTTTTAGCTGGCTTCACAGTGCTCTTGCACACAAAATTTAACTTCTTGTCTTGCAAAGTCGATGTTTTAAAATTATTCATAAGACTTTTTACTACTCAACAAAAGTCTTACGCCATGAAAACGGCTTATTGTAGATGAACTTACCTCGATCATTATCACAAGACTTCTGACGGTATCAGAAATGATAAAAAATACTCTAGTCTCTTATTGCCAAATTTTATGAACTACTAGCACTGAAGTTCATTACCACTAGCCTTAAATTGGTTTAATTAGTTATGCATTTAGATTAACCAAATAAAGTTTAATTGAGACAAGGCTTTTTTGAAATCTTCAACTTTTCCTTGAATCAGAAATTTTTAGATTAAAAATAAGATTCAACAATAATAGCAAAGAAATTATAAATTTTAGCCGTTCAAATAAATTGTCTAATCTCTGAATGAACTTCATGTACTTTTGTACAACTTTTTCGAACTAAATAAACTTATTTACCTATCTTATCTTAAGCATTTCACAATTTCAAGCTAGAAATGTGATTGAAGGTAACCAAGCAAAAATGTTTTCGCATCTGTTGGCTTTTGCTTGTTTTGTCCACATTCCTCTGATAGGGAAATTACTTGATTTGTTACATAAACAAACTTCTTACTTACAAGTTTTTGTTGCTAATGATACATGTTATTTAAAAATGTCATTAATTTTACTGTTCTCCTCTGCTACAATACTTTTTTTGAATGAAAATGTGTACAGAAAATAGTTGTTTTCAATTTGCAATTTTTAGGTCAAAAGTATATCATTAAAAACACTACATAGAAGTATAGTTGGGCAAAACAGTTCCCTTTAGTGAAGTACTTCACAACTAGTCATTCACTTTGAAGAGATAGTTCAGTGAAGCTCTTCAATTGAACTGTTCACTCACTCTATTGCTTTCTCTAACCAGGCGTTCAGTTGTCGCTCAGTAGTCTGTCAGTCGTTCAATTGTCCTGGTGTGTGTGGGTTGGCTTCTCTTAACAGCCGTTCACTAGTCACACAGTCAGTTCAGTTGTGCTTCTTGGTTGGGAAATAGGAAGAAGAGCGATGTATACAAGTATGTACAAGTATACATGATTGTCATGGTATTATTCTCCCACCGAAATAGCGCACGCATATGAAATGAATATGAATGAAATGTATGATGAACCACTGACCGACAAAAGCTGTAACTTTATGAAGAATTTAAGTTGAGTCTTCGCTCTGTGCGTTTCAGAGAGACACGGAGCCGAACGAAATGAAAAGATTGGTTGGTTGTTTATCTCTCTTTTCACTGTGTTCTTACCATTCACTCTGTTAGTCTTCAATCTCCCTTCATTCGTTTTAATTTTGAATTGAACTGCAGTTCACCAACATGACTCAGTGATTCACTTACTCACTTCAATCAAGAGTTCTTTTAGAGTAGTTCACTCGTGAATGGTCCATCTCTACGTACACAAGAACCCGAAATCATGTTGAACTTTTAACGTCGTTCATTATCAAGATTTCATGAGAAGTGTAGCAACGACAACTGGTAATACAGAAAAAGGAAAGTGAAATATCATTCCACCTTATACCATGGATACACTGCTGGTATTGATATCATAATATCGTCAATACCAGCAGTGTATCACCCAATACTAAGCCTATATGAGATAAACGAACTATTGAACCTGTTTCATGGTATACAAATGCGATAATTTTACGTAGTATACCATGCATTTTATTGCTAGTTGTGCCATTCCCCTATTGTGCGGCGAGTATCGCAACTAAATGTCTTTGTTTGCTTATATCAGATACTGTCAAATCATTCCATATGTGCAGTGTATCATGTGCAGCTAGTTTCAATACTATGATTTCAATACCATGGTAGCTACTAGCTGTGTATCCATGGTATTAGTTCCTCTTATCTTAGGAACAAATACATGCTGTCAACGTTCCCTGATATGTATGTGCATTCATAATAATGCATAATTTACTTTATAATTGAAGTCGCTTTTCCTGACATGATTTCGAAATTATGGACAAGTATTGAAAATAACAGGGTTTCGATAATGATTTCTGTAGTTTTGTCCAAATTCTAAGGTTGGTCCGTCTGGAAAGAGAACGTATTTTCTCTTCTAGTCAGTCTTCTGAAATGTACGACTTTCTTTCACTTCTACGTACATTATTTCGAACCAATTCCCATACAATTAAGGTGTATCGAATACTAATAGCCGGATCATATTTAATTTATATCTACTGCTGTACACATTGTGTTACAAGACCCGTCGTAATTCAATACACTTTACAACTTCTTCAACATAACGATGAGCAAGACGAAAAAGTATTACAAAGATTCCAGACATCTCACCGTATCAGATGTCTTATGGATTTCTTAAAGAATCCTTACGTCCATAGCTGTTTTGTGAAACTCGATACCGAAAGCAAACACTTTCCTTTCTCTCACAGTGGCTCTTCAAACACTCAACTCCTTCGCCTCACAAAGACGCGTTACAAGAAAAGGCACACACAACTACAAACCCTCACATCCCCAATCTAACTCTAGAAATAAGGGAGCAAAACTGGGTATAAGTTTCTTATCATGGTCAAGTCAGGCCATAGGATATATCTCGAGAAGAAAATTGAAAACTAATTAAGTCCATGATTTGACACGTTCATCGATCCAACGTGATGGCCGCCCCCGAACAATTGTTTTACCCGACCAGAAACAGGACGAACTAAAAGACGCAGAAAAAAAAATGGAACACAAATAGAAAATAGCAAGGAAACCTTCTTCTCTACTCACAAAGATTTCCTCGAAGGAAGCTCAGCTGGAAATCGAAGAAAGTTCCCAAAGTAGTCGAAGGATATTAAATGAGAAAATCAGGAGTAAGGCAACGCACAACACACAAAAAAAAAAGAATTGCTAAAAGTTTTCTTGTTATTATTCTTACCGGTATTTCTAGTCAGACAAGAGAACAGTCTACATTATTAACGGTCAAAAGAAAATTAATGATTTGATAGTGAGGTTTTCCAATTTCGCTCGAACTGTATATTGTCAAAAGTTTACGAAATGCTGGCAGTTATGTCATAAAGAGAAAACGATCTGTAGGTTTTTTTGTGATGAGTTTGAAATTAAATCTGTATAGCCTTTGTGTGGAGACTCAAATCTCTCTTTAACAATTCATTACTTTTGAATTAAAAGCCGTTGACGCAGTTGAAATTAGGCTATATCACATAATTTTCGACTTTCCACAATACGTCATTATTCCACTTAAAAGTCATATTTTCTCGTATATCAGCTATATGTATGCCAAGTTTCAAATTTCAAGGATTAACCGTTCTGAATACAAGGTACTCCGCGCACAGCCTTGTAAGGAGTTATTACTTGATATATTTTGAGACAAAGATTGTTCTACAGGGAGGGTCAATTTCCAATATCCGTGGAAATTTAGGGTGGTCAAGAAAAGTGTTTCGGACCTATACCCTAACTCACTTAAAATATTATATCTTAAAAACTAATAATCAGAATTCAAAGTGGTTTGTTTTACCTTTCATTTGATGTAACAGTTCAAATTGTAACTGTACCCGATCTTGAGATATTTATTTCAAAACACAAATTTTTGCTACTTCAACCCTAAAATTTCTGTGATCAATGTACCTAGTTTTTCTCGGAAAACCCCATTATAAAAATGTCATTTTAATTTTATTTTATAACTAGCCGCGTACCGCGGCTACGCTCACGTTTGTTTGGTGCAATAGTATCGTTACTCCCGTTGCTCCGTTGCTTCCGTTGCCCCGTTGTTCCCGTTGCTCCCAATGATCCGTTGCTCCCGTTACTCCCGTTGCTCCCATTTCTCCCGTTGCTTCCGTTGTTCCCGTTACTCCCGTTGCTTCCATTTCTCCCGTTGCTTCCATTTCTCCCGTTGCTTCCGTTGCTCCGTTGTGCACGTTGCTCCCGTTGCTCCCATTTCTCCCGTTGTTTCCGCTGCTTCCGTTACTCCCGTTGCTTCCATTTCTCCCGTTATTTCCGTGCTCCGTTGCTTTCGTTGCACCGTTACTCCCATTACTCCATCCTCTATTAGAGGACCACAATCCTCCATCCTCCATCTTCTATCCATCATACATCATCCACCATCCACCATCCATCATCCACCATCCACCATCCACCATCCACCATCCACCATCATCCATCTTCCATCGTCCATCTTCTATCCATCATCCATCATCCACCATCCACCATCCATCATCCACCATCCACCATCCACCATCCTCCATCTTCCGCCGTCCATCCTCCATCTTCTGTCCAAAATTCATCATCGACCATCCACCATCCATCATCCACCATCCACTATCCTCCATCTTCCATCGTCCAACCTCCATCCACTATCCTCTATCCCCTATCCAACATCCATAGTCCAACTTTACCATTTAGTAATCGGAACGCATAACTAATACACCGAAAACAAACGAACTGTTTTTTAGTCAGAAAAACACAAGTTTTGTTCAAAGAAAACAAAAACAAATTTATTCCAAGTACTCATCCAATGCGATTCAGCAGCCGTTTTCTTCAAATGGAAGCAAAAAAGCAGAGCTTCCCGCATATGCTCTTTTTCTGGAAAAAAAACTAGACATGATCAGCACAGGACAAACGTATGTTGTTGAATGAAATTTGTGACGATGTGCACTGATTAATGTTAACAACTAACTTTATATTAAAAAATAAAAAATGGCGTCCCTAGGTTGCTTAACACGCTGACTAACGCCATCTATATGTCAACGATCGTTTTAAGGTTACACACCTGGTAGATCTTCCAATGTTACTACTGCCGTTGCGTAGACAAGGTTCTTCATCCGTCCCCATACAAAAAAATCCATAATAGTTACATCAGGAGATCTCGCAGGCCATTGTATCGGTCCATTTTTACCGATCCAGCGATTGATATAATTGGCATTTAACCAATCTGTGATTTGTTGGCCGTAATGAGCTAGAGCACTATCGTGTTGGTGAAACATGGAAGCAAATCGTACCAGTGGAATATCATCCAACAAGTCCTGTAGATCATTTGTTAAAAAATGGATGTAATTGGAACTATTTAAGGTAGGCGGAAGCCTAATAGGTCCAATGAAATCGCTGAACCTCTTTACCAATCACACCTGCCTATAAATTGACACTGACTCTGTGTTGAAATGAGGCCGCTCTTCTTGTGTGTGGATTGCCCTCAGCTTACGTATGTAGGTTTTGTGGAAGTTTTTGATACCGTATCTGATAAATTGGGACTCATCCGTCTAAAGAATGTTGTTCATAAAATTCTCGTCATCTATTTGTCGTTCAAGGAGCCAATTGCAAAACTCCATCCTTTTGGGCAAATCAATGGTTAGCAGCTTCTGCACTGGTGTGCAATGGTAGTCATGCAAGCGTTCTGCTTTTAAAACACTCGAAATTTTCCACTTAGAGATGTTCAACGCCAATGCCAAGTGTCGGATACTGATTGATGGATCATTTTGAACTTCCTGCAGTAATCATCCATCGATCTAAACAGCGATTATCGGTGCAGAATTTACATTTACTCTGCTTGTCCTAGTGCTGCCAGTTTTCCGAATCCTTCAGTGAACGTCTTGAAATACTCTACTGTCAAGTCTCCATCATTGAGGATATCTCTGATGATACAGGGATCGCGCCACTCGTGTATTTCCCTGACACTCTCCATAAATGAACGTAATGTCTCCATATTCTTCATTGGAGTACACAGGAATTTTGAAATTATTTTCTAAATTCTACTAATACCTTCTACTTTTAGCAATGTAACTGAAACCGATGATTTTGCTTTTATAGGCTTTTTTTTGTTAGGTACCCCATTAACAAAGGCAAGGTACTGTACCCATTTTTACCAACCACATTCAGGTAAGTGCATCAATTATGTTGAAACTCATTTGATTGATTTCCTCGATAAAAATAGAAATGAATGGCCAATAAAAATTCATAAGTAGAACCAACAATTTAAACAGGTTTTTTGGACGAGGGCCTCTTTATGTCATATTCAATTTCGTCTATTACTTCCAAAATAGTAAAACGTAACTCATTCATATGTATGCAGCTTTAGTAGGTAATAATATGGTACATAAAAAAATAAAATTAAACTGACATTTTTATAATAGGGTTTTCTGAGAAAAACTACATTGATCACAGAATTTTTAGAGTAGAAGTAGAAAGATTTTTTGTGTTGAAGTAAATATCTCAAGATCGGATGCAGTTACAATTTTAAATGTTACATCAAATGAAAGGTAATTCGATTCCCTGCAAAAAAAATGCTATAACAGTTTGAATTCTGATTATTAGTTTGCAAGATATAACGTTTTAAGTAAGTGAGGGTACAGGTCCGAAACACTTTTCTTGACCATTCTGTATCTCCACGGATGTTGAAAATTGAACCTCCATGAAGAACAATTTTTGTCTCAAAATATATCAAGTAATAACCCCTTACAAGGTTGTGGACGGATTACCGGCCACCCTGCATATAAAATTTGTCGATAGCATAGCTTTTATGTTTTTTCGGAAAAATGCGACATGTGATAGAGTTTGGTTAGCAACCCAATTTGTTAAGCTAGAGAAAGCCGATCAATTTGAACATATAAACTATTAATTTTCAGGATTCTGCAATTTATCATGTAGCGTCGGGCTCCGAAATTCTCAAGAGAAATTTGAAATATAATTTTCCACTCTTGTGATAGTCTTGAACTTTAAAACTTAAAATTTGAGCTGCAAAATTGCATTCCCAGTATCCGACAGTTTTCGATAAAACAATCATAAATTATACTGCTCTTCTTTTACCCGATTACCTTTTACCAGAGCGAGAAGAGTGTAATACGCTGATTTTAAAATCAATTTTTATTCTCCGATATAATTAGGTATATTTAAATCTTTATTAAACAAAGTATGTTTTCTGTCCCTTTATTTTCAAATCCAATTTTAATATTTATTTATTAAAATAGAGACATCCAAAAGGTCCGGTACCGTATGCTAATGAATCAATCCTTTCACAAAATATTTATGCAGGGCGATTTACTACTATTCTCCAAAGATCTGTAAGTGAATGCTCAGTCTGTCAAATAAGGAATGCTGCTGTTGCTTGTGGCTGGTTGACTTTTAAAGTCCCGACCTCTGAGCAGTGTGACCGTTTTGATATTTCTCAGGGTAGCAAATTTGGGTAGCGATTCTTAGCTTGGGTAACAAAAATTTGTTCTAATACTTCTTTTAATTAAAAGAAACTAGTTACGTCATTACATGCTCATCTGTTACTCATAACACTGTATATCAACTACAAATTTAAAATGTTTAAAGAAAAAATAACATTTTAAAGTGTGAACATTTATTTAGGAAAATAAAAAATTCACACAAAATTCACATTTTGCCCTTCGCTCGAACGAGTGATAGATTCGAAAAAGATGCGTAATTCGATTGCGATTATATGTATATGCGGTATGCGCTAGCACTATACTATATTTCTAAGTACAATAATATTAGACAGCTATCGATGGTACGCGATTTGGAATGCAAGACCAGAGGCGTGCATGAGTTTTACATTTGATATGGTTTGTCAAAGTATCATATTTTTGGCGTAGGGGAATGTTGTACAAAACGGGGTCCTTAGTGTTTTCGGTAAAATATCTTCGAATTGGTGTAACACATTATTTTCATAATATTATTAAGTTGTTCTTTACTTCTTTCTTCTTATTTTCCCCGTACTTTTATTTGTATATCAATTACACTAAAGATGAAAAAATGGTAGTTTCTCGACCACGTTAAAATTCCCGTTTTATACGCATGGTTGGACAAAACGGGGTACTGTAAATGTTCGAAATTAAACACACTTTTTTATAAAATTAAAAGTTCTAAGTCATTTTTAATAAACAAAATTTGAATAACATATATAACAAAGCATAAGAAAATAAATATAAATTATTCTTTTCGTTTAGTCGAATAAGTTACAAATTTAAGAAATTATTGTTCTTCCGCATTTTTATGATATTTCACTTTGATCAACATGAGTATTAGTAGGAATTATGACTTTATTTATTATATATTTACACAAATCGCATTATAATGTTCGCAATCTTCTGCATCAAGACTTGTACAGGCTTTATGAGCCCAACCCTTACAAGCCTAGTACATTACCCATCCTTCATTGCTTTTGGATTTAGAATGCATTTCATACAGAAAATACATGGCACATCATTGTGGTCAGATTGGGTTTTGGAAGTCAAGACAATCAATTCTGTGGAAATATCGCTTCCAGCTGGGAAGCTCGAAGTAAAGGACACCGAAGTTTCTGTCTTATTATTTTGATCCTTATCTAATTAGTATGTTCGTAGTCTATGACGGTGCAAACATCCAATCTGGGAACACATTTGAATTCAATGGATAGATACCCGTTTTTCGAAATCCATTTATGGCGGTTTCTATTGAGACCGCTTTAATAAACACTGTACCATATAGTTGTCCGATTTGGAATTGAGTAATTGCACGTCCAGGGTGCAATCTAAGCCATTTTCTACATTCATCCAAATAGTATTGACTTAGGGGTGCCATGAAGGACACATCAAGTGGTTGCATTCTATGAGTGCAATGTGGTGGAAAACAAACGAGATTTTTACGAGCTTTTTCAATAAGTTCGATATTTTTGGTGTGACTAGCATGACCATCCAAAAGCAATAGAACTGGTTTGTCGGTCGAACCTTTTCAAAAATATCATCTTCGTCATCCATTCACTTGGATCGTACTCAGCAGTTGTGTCTGGCGGAGCTTCATCCAGCAGTGTAGGCTTAGCGGAACAAAATTGGTGAAAGGGAATTCAAAAAATTGTTAAGTCGTATAAGACGGGGCACTACCCCGTTTCATCCACCCATAGAATACCCTGTTTTATCCAACTGGCAATTTCTTGCAAAAATACTTCATCGTAAGTATTTAGACATCACTAAATGCAATAAATGCGTCACAAATTAAACAGAAGGCAACAACGAAAAGAATGATATACACACCGCAAAATTAAACACACGAAATCCCCAAAAATAAAAAGAAACAAAACAGCTAAATAAAATAATTTTGTTTTTGAAAAACTATAATTCTGTCCTGCTTGCGGTAAAACATCTGATCGCGGCAGAAGACAAATGCCTAATGATGAGACTTGTGCATTTTTGCTGGTAAGGCGATTTGTAGCAAGATTCTACATTCACGGATGAAAAAAACCGCGGGTTCCTGTTTTACCCGCCTACCCCGCTTTATACTACTTTCCCCTACACAAGTTTTATAACGGCTAATTTTACCAGGGTAGCAAATTTAGTCATGTAGTAACATAGTAGCAAAAAATTGTCAATAGTAGCATTTTGCTACCTTCGTAGCACTTGTGGTCACACTGCCTCTGAGGGGTGTGTGTTGTGTTTGTGTATCTATTGTGACTATTTCACGCGGCACCAGGGGTCGTGCGAGCTGAGAGTGAAGCACATATGTTGTTACTTCTTAATTTTTAGTATGTAACAAAATAAATTAGGAAAAATAACAATATAAAATTTCGAAACTCAACGATTATTAAACTAACTTAAATAAACTATATTTTTTTTAAATGTTCATATAACTTACCAATCATCCGTTTAATTAAAAAACATGATATATATTTTTTTATATAAAGTTTCTTATCTTTTCCACAATTTTTTAAATAAATTAAGTGGTACTTTGACTACCAATGAGTTAACTTCGTTCCATATATCAGAAGAATTTTAGTACTCATGGTCCAACTTCCAAATATGACTGCATTATCTATTTTTTAACTTCATACTTTTCTATATGCATATATTTACCAAGTTTAAACTTTATAGCATAAGCGGTTTCAGAGTGTCTCATTTTCTCACCCAAAATTCTACCTCGAAAATTATTTTCCTTATAGACCAGCTATTTTTTTTGTTAGCAATATCCGATTCCGCTACAATCTAAAGAGAGGACGCACAGAAGGTGAATGTATCTATTTTTTCGTAATTTTTATAAATTCACATGCACTTTGTTATAGATAAAAATGTTTAATTCTTGTTTACAAACTCACTTTTTTTTGTAAGCAGCCGTGGTTTAGTTTTGAGCTTTATATTGTTTAAAAATAATTAACTAAATATTTATTGTTTGAGATGAGACTATATCGTTTTCTGATGTATTATACATAGTGAGAAGCAAAAACTCTTAACATACTATTTTAGGAACAATGCATTGAAGCGGTATATGTAATCAAATTATATTTCTGCAGTTATGATTATAGTAACATCTTTAATATACGATAAGGTATCTTGTGTTCTTAACTATAATTTTCGTCAACAATTTTGTATGTATAAGCATCAGTCGGTATCTTTATTTTTCACTTAATTAAGTAACAATGATATAATATAAATATGTCAGTGACTTGTACAAGTGCCGTGGTCTATCGAATTCACGGTCGTATATACAGGTCTGGAAACTGATGTGGTGGGGGTAGACACCTTTTGGGAAGAAAAATTTGGTTGTTGTCGTATTGACCACCAGGTTCGTCATGCTCTCACGGTTTTGTCAGATTGACAAATAAAAATTTGTTAAAACAACGGTCGTATGTCAAAACCGCAGCTGAAGTAATTTTATCGCGTGACCTTATGCTTTGGGTGGGAGCTCGAGGTATCGAATTCAGTTGAATCTATATACAAAAGTGTTTGGAGTCGAATATTTCATTGGTTAGTGGGACGGATTCGAAGTTCAATGTGAGATTAAGTTCTTTCGTTTCATGTACAACATATCTCGACAGCTACATTACTTTGGCTCTTCACTCGGCAGAACTTAAATTCGAAATTCAAGCCGCTCGTTACACTTCTACTTGCCGTTACAATCTACAAAGGAGGTTGGCTCGATGGCGTTTTAAACATTTTGTCGGTCGGACCGTGAGCGATGCTAGCCTTCAAAGCACTCCTTACAAGTTTGATTGGTTTTATTTCGCTTCATGTGTACACCGGACTGGTACAAGTTATAGGAATTTGAAGCAGTTGCGTAATACAATTCTTGTTCGTTTTAATTAAGGGAAAATACTTATATTAAAAATATATAATAATAATTCATAAAGAAATTTGGGTAATTTTCAATGTAATCACATTTATTTCTTAATTTAATTTTATCTTGAAAGAAATCCGTCCGGTATTGTCGACATCGAACAAACGGAATGCCTTCAGGATTTCCTCCTTTGTATCTTTTTCTGCCATTTTTAGAGACATCAGCTGCAGAAAGTCGCCAAACAAGAGCCGTTCTTATTATTATTTCGGTTCTAAAAAAAAATAAAAATTCGTGTCATTTATATTGCGATTTGTTTTTCTTTTACCTTTTTTACGCCGCAGCAACTCCAGCTATGGCAGAACCGACACCGGATCCAATGCTGGTGATCAAGTCCTTGACATTGACACCTTTCTGGGCCTTGGCCAAAAGACCGGGCCAGTAGGGCTCGACTTCAACATTGGCGGCCTTCAAGATGGTCGAGATTTTTTCACCCTGCAAAAGAAAGATGAAAACATTAAAAATCGCACAATTCGTTTGCAAGACACGACCGAAAGTCGGATTATTGCATCCGTACGAAACGATGGCGATGAAGTTGACGTGATATTTAATTTGTACTCACTTTAAAACACTGAATTTGATCCGCACTCGTACCCGTATCGCACACGTATTTGGTTTTGACATACGACCGTTGTTTTGACAAATTTTTATTTGTCAATCTGACAAAACCGTGAGAGCATGACGAACCTGGTGGTCAATACGACAACAACCAAATTTTTCTTCCCAAAAGGTGTTTACCCCCACCACAAAAAATTGCATTGAGTTTCCAGACCTGTATGTACGACCGTGATCGAATTTAAATGTGAAATCATAATCATCAACGGAGCGACAGCGCAAATCGGGCACTGGCCTACTGTAAAATGATAAATTGCTTCTTAATTTTTAGACATGAATGAAGTATTAGAGGTACGGATTATATTGCAGAGGGTTTGTTTACAAATACGAAGTTTCAGCTTAAGGTAAGAATCCGAATATTACTAGTATTTGATTCGAGAGTTAATTACTTTAAGATATCCGAAAATTCGGTTAATCCTCAATTTTTCAACACACTTGTATGTGAACTTTTCGAAGAAATCAAGGAATTCCAGTTTAGTTACACAGTAAAGAAATTTTTAATACTCTCAGAGTAGGCAATTTAGTGCCTACTCTGAAGCCAGTAAAATTACTATTGTCAAATTTCTTTACGCACTCTTGTGATTTTTACTATAATACTTACGCTGAAACACATCACTATTAATGCGGAAATTCACACATATGTAAGTGTGGAAATCAATTGCTAAAAATGTGTAAATTTACTGCTGGTGTGAAAATGCAAAATTTTACAATGCGTAAAATTACAAACGGTATGGAATAACTAATATGTACACTTTAAAAAATCCGCTGAATATTATTGAATTTTTACAGAAAAATTAATGGTTAAACTTAGGAAAATTAGATGCCGGTAGGAAAAATACACAACTGTTGTAGTAAATCAAAAAGTTATGTAGTAATAATCGTATTTACTATCAAAGCGAATTACTTTTACTTCCAAATTTTTAGATTTACTGGTACAAAAGAGTATCGTTTAGTAAAACGATTTTATATGTAGTAATTTTACTATGAAGCAGAGTAATATTACTTTACAATAGAGTGACTTTACTTCACAACAGAAAACTTTTCTTGTATTTCACAACGTGACGTAAATCGTACAATTCGATGAGGAACAGTCAGATCAGGCAGTTTAATTATTAATTTAATTAGTTGGTGCATTGGTGCATTAAATCCAACTAATACTCGCTGGGCAGCAGTAAAAGGTCTGTTGATATCACTAACTATAGATTTCTTAGTACGATATATTTATAAACATTACACTGGAAGTGAAAGAGGAATTAAAAAAATATAAATAATATAAGTAAAACTAATAAATTTATTTTAAACATAAGCGATTATAAAGATGACTAATTATAAAAGTTCTTTTCAACTTACAGAAGGAAAAGAAAAAATAGAATTCATTATTGTGTAATGTGAATATTTTAAAATTTTGTTTAACTTTGTAACTTTTAACTTTGTTAACTAGATGTATGATTATGAAGAAAATCCTATTAGTCCTTCGTGTAGCTGCCATACAAATATCCTGTCAAAACGTCTTCACTTAATTTACGGAACTTACTATAACTCAAGTAATCTTTTAGCTATGAATTGGAAATTTTGTACAAATTAGTTTTGAGTAAAAACAAAGTTCGAGTTTACTAATCAGCAAAATCCTTTTACTCCTTCTGGTAGCTGCCATACAAAATGGCCTTAGGACACGTGTTCAACAATATTTTTCGATAACTTTTGAACGCTTCAAGCTACGATTTTGAAATTTTGTACGCGTTCATTTTTAAATGGTTCCAAGGAAAAGGATAAATATGTAAGATATCGAGTGAGTCCTTCCTGCACCTCCCACGTGAAAGTCCTTCAAAAAGGACATTTTTTTTCGATGACTTACCCAGTTGACGATATGAAATTAAACACAGAATATTGTCTTTTAGTTTTGGGTAGCAATCTAATGGCAGTCCTTAATAAAGGAAATACAACATGCATACACGTAATTCTACTTTATCCCCAACTACAATATAAATCGGGGTTCAATATTCATCTAGAGTATTATACGATTGGCTTGTTTCTTTAATAATTTTATGGAATTACTCTTTAGCAAAAATAACTCAAGCCTTGGAGTAAATTGAGGAGTAAAATTACCCTGTTTTACTCATTCGTCTACAGAAAATTACTCTAAACTTAGAGTGACTTTTGCTTGGAACTGACTAAGAAAACAACTATATTAAGAGAGTAAAAAAGAAAATTAGTCTCAAGGTGGATTTTGCTATGATTATAAGAGGTAACCTATTGCCTATAATAATTACAGCAACTTTCAACCAAAATTTTTTGGAGTGTACTACATACTACATTTTTTTTTTATTAATTTATCTTAATATAAATGAATAAACTTCAAGCGAATGATCGCAATGGCGTATTTTGGATGGCAAAGGACACAGCAATCGACAATTGGAAAAATTCAATGAGAACAATCATTACATGATAATTGGGAAAAACCAGGATATAGGTCAAAAAGGGTAGAAAGTACATGTTTATTATTTAAATTTAATTTATTTGTTTTAAAGACACAAACTTCACACACTATAAACATTATTTTCTTTTTAAATTTTAAATCAATACTTACACAAAATCAAGAAACAAGTGAATTAAACAACGAAGCGGCCAAGTTAATACATATCACAAAAAACAAATTACTACGCATGAAGTATCAAAATTACATGCAAAATGCATAATTTTATACACAATGAAAAATCTTACACATTAAAAGTGGGAAATTTCATTCGGTGTTGTAATTTTACTTTCGAACCAGTAAATTCATGATGATAACGCGTAAAAATACAAACTTTTAAAAATTACTCGCCATTTGATTAAATTTAATGAAAATTTGTAAATTGACTAGACCGATTCGTAACATTTTTCACAAAATTTTTACTGTGTAGTTATTAAATTTGGATTAAAAACTGTGTCGGTAAAATATTCGAGAATTAAAGTCATTGTTCAATTATTCAAACAAAAGAGTTAAGGTCATTTGTAGGGATACTACATATCGCCGTGTCGGAAGAACAGTGACGCAACTGCAAAAAATTCTAATTTTTTTCGGAGAAACAAAATCATTTTTGACAATTGCCCACAAGCCATACGAGCTTATTAATAGTTACTATAGACAGCTTAGATCAAGAGCACGTTCGTTTAAAACAACGGGGAATGATTTTATGCAAGAATAGCAAAACCACAAAATATTGAAATGTGAAAACAAAAAATTTTCGATATTGCAGTTGCGTCACTGTTCTTCCGACACGGCGATATTAAAATCACGAAATTCATTCCTTGACGATTCCACGCGCTAGTCAAAAGTACACATTCATCAGAAAATTAAAAATTTATTTTAGTGTTTAGACAACTTCTACCCAGCGGCATCTACATTTATTTTACTTTTGTGCTCATAAGTTAAATATTGTCAAATAAAGTGAAGAAAATGGCAACATTAAGAAATTGAGATAGAGATTCACATACCGAGGTGAATATATTTTATATGAAAGGTTTTTCTGCACCATACCTACAACGGAGTTCGCTGGTAAATTTTTTACTGAAGCCTGTATTACACTGTATGCCACTATGTCATTTATATGACTATCCTCGCTGGTAAATGCAAAATTCTGTTTGTCACATTATTTTATTTGCTGTGTACATTTTGATGGAAAATATTTATTGAATTTTTGGTTAAATTTTTTTAGTCAAATATTTGAAAGCATGGCGAATAGTATAATTTGAGCTTGTGTTAGATTACTCTATTTCTATAAATTAACAATTAAAAGTTGTTTAGTTTTGTAACTGAATACTTTGATGATATATGAGTATTTTTTGTTAAAGTGCTAAATTTTCTGGGAATTTTAAATAGAAACGGCTTGAAGAAATTGAATAGATCATACTATTTACTCCATATGCTAAAATCATTGAGAATATAAGCTAATGTAATTAGGGTGTATTTAAACTTTTGAAAATTTTAGTGAAGCCAGGCAACTATTTCATGAGCCGTTTATTTTGAAAGTGGGGCAAGTCCATTTTTCAAAAAAATTAAGATAATGATAACTATAGATAAAACTTAATATGATCTTTTTATCTGTAAACAATTTTTAGTCAAAAAATTCAAATTCCGTAATATTTGGGAGATGGAAGTTTTAGGTATTAACGGTATTGTAAATATGTTTATTTTGAAAGTGATGCAAGTCCATCTTTGGCTGAAATTATTTTTAACCGAATATGTTATGGCATAATTTAGCTCCGGTTGTTGTTGTGAAACCAATGTGTTGGTTTTACATCATGTCTAAAAAATATGTTTCTACCTATCTATTCCTGACATTGGTAATTGATAATTGTACAATACTTCAAAAATAATAACAAGTACAAATTTCATTGTTTCGATAAAAATATGTTTACTTCCAACACCAGCAAATTTTAGTAATATTGGCAAGACTGCAAAATACTGTAAATTGTATAGTATTCAACTTCTATTATCAGCCTGCAAGCAAGTTCTATTTAAAATTATCGATTTATCACCACGACGAGGAAGACCAACTAATTTCGCAAATATAAAATTACCTTCTTTGTATGAAAAAAGCAAAACTATTACATCTGAAAAATGTAAGGACATGATGGACTTATTGCCATATATACCTCCCGTTCATCATGAATATTTTAAGATGTTAAATCCTAAGTAAAATTCAATACGTATAAAGTAAATGATTTACGAAAATGAATAATTCCATTGAAATTGTTTATAAAAATGAATTGTTTTTTGTTATGTTATATTCTCTACTGAATATTTAAAAACTGTTTTCTTTGTTTTATTTTACTTTTTCTCAAACTAATAAATATTTATATAAAATTAAACAGTATTTTGTTTTTATTATTAAAACATACTGCAGTCACGATCGGCCGCAAGCCAATCGTATAATACTCTAGATGAATACTGAACTCCGATTTATATTGTAGTTGGGGATAAAGTAGAATTACGTGTGTGCATGTTGTATATTCTTTATTAAGGACTGCCATTAGATTGCTACTCAAACCTAAAAGACAATATTCAGTGTTTAATTTCATATCTTAAACTGGGTAAGTCATCGAACAAAAATGTCCTTTTTCAAGGACTTTCACATGGGAGGTGCAGGAAGGACTCACTCGATTTCTGACATATTTATCCTTTTCCTTGGAATTAGTTAAAAATGAACGTGTACAAAATTTCAAAATCGGAGCTTAAAGCGTTCAAAAGTTATCGAAAATATTGTTGAACACGTGCCTTAGGAACATTTTGTATGGCAGCTACCAGAAGGAGTAAAATGATTTCGCTGATTAGTAAACTCGAACTTTGTTTTTACTCAAAACTAATTTGTACAAAATTTCCAATTCATAGCTAAAAGATTACTTGAGTTATAGTAAGTTCCGTAAATTAAGTGAAGGCATTTTGACAGGATATTTGTATGGCAGCTACACGAAGGACTAACAGGATTTTCTTGATATTCATACATTTAGCTCCAACTATTAAAAAAGTAACACATACAAAATTTCAAAGTCGTAGCTTTAGGCGTTCCGAAGTTATTGGTAAATATTCTTGAACACGTGTTTTAAGGACATTTTGTATGGCAGCTACCCGAAGGAGTAGGACGATTTTGCCCGTTAACGAACTTAGCCTTACAAATTCAACCAAACATCCAGATTCAAAATTTCAAGATCCTAGGTGAAGGCGTTCTTGAGCTATCGTGCTAACGGACAGACGGACGGACGGACGGACGGACGGACGGACGTCAAGCGGATTTCAGGTTTTTGGGCACAAATAAACAAAAAATAATATATATAACAAGGTGATAACATTATTTCTAGAAATGGTCCAATTAATTGGCCTCCAAGATCATGCGACATAACGCCACTGGGTTATTTTCATTGGGGTTATGTGAAGTCCTTGGTTTATGCTGATAAACCAGAAACAATAGACGCTTTGGAAGCCAACAAAACCCGTATTATTAATGAAATAAGCCCTGAATTACTCGGAAAAGTGGTCTGATCGAATGCGGTTCCTCAGAACTAGTCGTGGTGGGCATATGCCGGAAATTTTTTTAAAACCTAAATGTCATTAACTTATCTTTCAAATAAAAAAAAAATTTGGCTTCAATCTTAATTTAAATGTGTTTTATTTCAATTTAAAGTTCTATCATTCTAAAAAAAAACACCCTTTATAATAGAGTGAACATCGAAATATTTTTGAAATGAAAAGTAGGAAAAACAATTTATTTGAGCATTTGGCAGATGATATACGACTATAAGGTTATAGAACTTTAAGCGAAAAGGTTGAATAACTAACGAGAAGGCAGAGTTGCTCCGTTTATGACACATATTTCAACTTCACAATACTCAGAAATGCTAAATAAATAAATTATTTAGTTTCAAATTTAAAGATGGCGGAGTAACCATAAATCCAATTACATACCTGTTACAATGATTCTTCCTTTCGTCAGTTATTCATCCTTTGTACATGTTATTTACACTAATCGAACCGCAATATCGGAAACACCCTTACAGCTGCTGGTATTATTGGGGATTTCTCCATATATGCGATATTGAACCAAAATTCATTATCCCGAATTATGGTCAAGCGAAATTTGCCAAAGTAGTTGATGATTAATACTAGTATATATGAACTGGCATATTACACCCCCGATGAGTCAATTCTACCCGATGGCAAACCAGCTCCTTCGAACCTAGTCCAACACACTTCTAAACTGGCATCTCCAGTGATGGTTTTTCAACTGCCGTGTCCTCAATGGCAGTAGCCAGGGCAACGATCGATGTCGGTTGGGATTTTCATGTTGGTGTTTTACTCAAGAAACTCCTCTGACGCCGAAAACCAACCATAAACATACTGCAGTCACGATCGGCTGCAAGCCAATCGTATAATACTCTAGATGAATACTGAACTCCGATTTATATTGTAGTTGGGGATAAAGTATAATTACGTGTGTGCATGTTGTATGTCCTTTATTAAGGACTGCTATTAGATTGCTACTCAAAACTAAAAGACAATATTCAGTGTTTAACTTCATACCATGAACTGGGTAAGTCATTGAAAAAAAATGTCCTTTTTAAAGGACTTTCACATGGGAGGTGCAGGAAGGACTCACTCGATTTCTTACATATTTATCCTTTTCCTTGGAACTATTCAAAAATTAATGTGTACAAAATTTCAAATTCGTAGCTTGAAGCGTTCAAAAATTATCGGAAAATATTGTTGAACACGTGTTTTAAGGACATTTTGTATGGCAACTACCAGAAGGAGTAAAAGGATTTCGCTGATTAGTAAACTCGAACTTCCTTTTTACTCAAAACTAATTTGTACAAAATTCCGAATTCGTAGCTAAAAGATTACTTGAGTTATAGCGAGTTCCGTAAATTAAGTGATAACGTTTTGACAGGATATTTGTATGGCAGCTACACGAAGGACTAATAGGATTTTCTTCATAATCATACATTTAACTCAAACTATTGGAAAAATACTACATACAAAATTTCAAAGACGTAGCTAAAACCGTTCTGAAGTTATTGGTAATATTCTTGAACACGTGTTTTAAGGACATTTTGTATGGCAGCTACCAGAAGGAGTGAAAGGATTTCGCTGATTAGTAAACTCAAACTTTCTTTTTACTCAAAACTAACTTGTACAAAATTCTGAATTCGTAGCTAAAAGATTACTTGAGTTATAGTGAGTTTCGTAAATTAAGTGAATACATTTTGACAGGATATTTGTATGGCAGCTACACGAAGGGCTAAAAGGATTTCTGTCATAATCATATATTTAGCTCCAACTATTGAAAAAATAACACATACAAAATTTGAATGACGTAGCTTAAACCCTTCTGAAGTTATCGACCAATATTCTTGAAGAAGTGTTTTAAGGACATTTTGTATGGCAGCTACCAGAAGGAGTAAAAGGATTTCGCTGATTAGTAAACTCCGACTTCCCTTTCACTCAAAACTAACTTGTACAAAATTCCGAATTCGTAGCTAAAAGATTACTTGAGTTATTGTGAGTTTTGTAAATTAAGTGAATACATTTTGACAGGATATTTGTATGGCAGCTACACGAAGGACTAAAAGGATTTTCTTCATAATCATATATTTAGCTCCAACTATTGGAAAAATAAAACATGCAAAATTTCAAAGACGTAGCTTAAACCCTTCTGAAGTTATCGACCAATATTCTTGAACACGTGTTTTAAGGACATTTTGTATGGCAGCTACTCGAAGGAGTAGGACGATTTTGTCCGTTAACGAACTTAGCCTTACAAATTCAACCAAACATCCAGATTCAAAATTTCATGATCCTAGGTGAAGGCGTTCTTGAGTTATCGTGCTAACGGACAGACGGACGGACGGACGGACGGACGGACGGACGGACGTCAGGCGGATTTGAGGTTTTTGGCCACAAATAAACAAAAAATAATATATAACTTTTTTTCGTCCGAGGCTCGGTTCTATGCGTTACAAACTTTTGGGCTGGATTAAACTTATAATACTCTATATGATTTCATCTAGAGTATAAAAAGGATGATGCAACTAAAATATTATCCGTTTAGGGTCATTCTATCAAGAATCGCCAAAAATTACGAAATTTGTGATCTTACCATCTCCGATTCTTTTGAAAATTTTTGTACTTGGAGAACTAGTGAAAAAAATAATTGAAATCCAATTTTTTGTTTCTTAATTTTTTTTGTTAGTTATAGTATGAGAAAGTATGCTAAAGTTAGCTCAAAAAAGGTGTCCGAGTCCTCTTTGAAAATGTATATCTCCGGTAATTTTTATTCTAAAACAATAAAATAGGGCTCATTTTAAAGGGGAAGATTGTCGCAATAAAAAACATTACGAATAAAAATTATCCTTGAAATTTTTTTCAAGGATAACTATTTTGTCTTTCCTTTAATATCTCAAAATGCGTTTTTTTTTATTTTTTTATTTTTTTGTATTTGGTAGGTTATAATGTTTTTCAAAACATATCAAAAAATTAACTTGGGATCTCAAAGAAAAAAAATTGAATAAGATCAGTGGTTCTTAATAATTTAAAGCTAGTTTAGTTCTCTAATAATTTAAATTGATTTTTTTGACCCCAATCCCCTTTTTTAATTTTTTGATATGTTTTGGAAAACATTATAACCTACAAAATATAACAAAATAAAAAAGAAACGCATTTTGAGATATTTAAGGATGAAGGACAAAATAAATATCCGTGAAAAAAAAATTTCAAGGCTAATTTTTATTTGTATTTTTTATATATTCTATATTTATCTATATTTTATCTATATTTTATCTATATTTTATTTATATTTCCCTCTTAAAATAAGCCTTATTTTATTGTTCTAGGATAAAAATTACCGGAGATATGCATTTTCAAATAGAACTCGGACACCTTTTTTGAGCAAACTTTAACATACTTTCACATACTATAACTGACAAAAAAAAATAAGATAGAAAAAAAAAATTGAATTTCAATTATTTTTTTCACTAGTTCTTCAGGTACAAAAATTTTCAAAAGAATCGGAGACGATAAAGTCACAACTTTGGCGATTCTTCATGGAATGACTCTTTAAAATTAACGATTACAATAATTCATAAATTTTGAAAGTGGGGCAAGTCAATTAAACCATTATTTTTTTAGCTAGCACTATATACACAATTGGATAATAAACTTACATTATCTAATACCACAAAAAGCAAAAAATATGTCTATTACTGCTTACCAATATTTTTAAATTTATTGAAATGCAAACCTTTAAATATCTCGCAATAACAAAAAATGGACTTGCCCCACTTTCAAAATAAACGGCTTTTATAATGATCTTCTTATGGTATGTACTGTCTGCTTCACTTGTGTTCTTTTTCTCGTACTTTCAAATAGTAATAAATTGTAATGTGCAACATTATATATTCCTTCGTTTACGGGTTCTCTGCTAGTTGTGCGATAAGTGTACCTTATTGAAAGACTTAAGACCTTCTGCATTTTACATTTTTTAAATTTAATTCAAAACAAATTAATGTGAAATATATAGATTTTAGTATTGAACCCGGCAAACTTGTACTTTCATTTCTACATGTACTGTGAGAACATTCACCAAAAAATATATAGATTTCTTTTGAAATAAATATACGCATTTTTTAAAAGTACTTTTTCATGGAGGCTTTACTAAGGATTTCTCTTATTTACATTGAAGGACTTCCGGACTTGACATATTTAATGTGAAAATATTGGAAAATTAGGTCTGTAAAATTTAATTTAGTTTTAAAGTTATCGGCCAATATTTGTAAATACATATTGCTCGGACTTTTGTGTGGACATTCACGATGAAGGTTTAATAAAAATAGAAAAACGCAGTAGATATATTCGAAAAAAGTGCAAAACCTAATATGCAATTGTTTTTTTATAAATCAGGTTAAATTACTAAATATAAAAAAAGTGAACGTCAGACCATAGATACTGTTGCGAGCTAGGGGTTCGCCGGGATTTCAAGTAAAACACAATTCGGTTAAAATAAACATAAGTGATTATTTATTAATCGCACTTTAAATTCTATTCGCACAAGAATTCGCACTGTATGGCAATACCGCCCGCTTATACCATATATCGCTTGACTCGATCACTTTCGCTCTCTACCTACACGGTCGCGTATACACGCTGGCTGTCACAGTCGACGTAATCAAAATTACTATATCCATCGCTGAAAGCTTCACCTGCTTTTATACTATCCGGTTGCAGTCTAGGATGTACTTGAATGTTCGCTCAGTGTGGAATCTTCTCGAAAGCTTTAGAGCTTTCGATTTCGATCTTCGTTCAGTGGTGTATGCAAAGGGTTCTAGTATATTGGAGAGGGAGGAGATACAATCGTGTTGTTTCACCTTATATTCAGCTAGGTTTCTGATTGGGTTATTTTGCAATTAGGTATTCGGTTGTTGTTGTTTTCATTATGTGAAACGATCGAGTTGCACGGTTGCGCGGTTGCCAGGTTTACATGTAACAATACACTGCTTGTATACAAATTACTTTATTCAAATCATGATATGCGATACATAAGATAGCAGATACACACCCCATACATGTTATACTTTGACATTTAGCTATCAAAGACAAAATTTCAAGCGTCTATCAATCGTAGTATTGTGCTTATTGTGATATTTTAAAATTAATATAAATTCAACGGAACAAAAAAATTTAATGGAACTTTTAACTAATATAATTAATATACAGCTAAAAGTACATGCCGAAATTTTAGCCGGGAAGAAAAAAAGGCTTCGACTGCTAGCTTTTCGTGCCAAACGTCGCAGTATGATGTTCCGATGAAAAGAATTTTCATTGCTAATAAAGAAATATACAAAGTAGACCATCACATCACACACAAAAATGAAAACACTCTCAAACAATTTTAACTGAAGGAAGAATATAAAAAACAGTAGTTATTCATTGAAATTTCAGTTGATTTCAGTAACAGATGGCGCTGGTATCAGTTAAAAGAAGGCTATATCAGCTAAAATCATCGAATTTATTTACAAGGAAACAGGTTGCATAATTGTGTGATAAACTGATGATATTGACGATATTATGATTTGTATACAAGCTGTGTATTACCTTGGATACACAGCTCGTATACAAATCATAATATCGTCAATATCACCAGTGTATCACCCAATAATACGCATATAGTACGTCAACGAGCTGATATCTACATATTATCCAACCTGTTTCCTTGTATATAAATTCGATGATTTTAGCCGATATAGCCTTCTTTTAACTGCCATTAGCGCCATCTAAAACTGAAATCAACTGAAATTCCACTGAATGGCAGTTGTGGATTTTTCCATCCTTCCGTCTGGTAAAATTATTTGAGCGTGTTTTCTTTTTTGTGTGCGACGTGATGGTCCGGTTTCTACAAGTATAACATGTATGGGCTGTGTATCATGCCATCTTGTATCGCATATCATGATTTGAATAATGTAATTTGTATACAAGCAGTGTATCCATGGTATATCCAAGGTATTACATTAATTTATTATATTACTTTATGTTATTATTTTGATTAAGAGTATTTCAATAAATGTTATTCAAGAATTCAAGCAGCATCCAAACATTGGCCAAAAAAAGTTACTTACAGACCAATTTAATTTTGTTTTAATTCTAAACTTCGATATATGGTATATAAGTCTATAAGTGAAATTTGAAAATAAAATTAAAACTTTTTCTACATTTCCGGAATATTTAAGTTAAAATTTTTGAAAAAATCCTCTGAAACTTATTAAAACACTCCGACCTACAGTGTTCTTACCACTAAAGGAACTTCCTTACATTCCTTTTACCAATTACTTGCTAACTTTGAGCTCGTTATTGGAGCCCCCCACTTTTCCCACACTCACATCAAAAATGAACGAATATAATGAAATATTCAAAGTCAATATACAGTGGAAAACTTTTTACCCTGTATTTTGGTTCAGAATAAAAGTAACGTCGCTGTCGACTCCTGTGCTGTTTTGCATACCAAAAGGGCTCAAAAAGCATAAAGGACTTCTTATTCTCGTCATCATATTGCACTATGCATAATGAATCGAATCCATCTTGAATCCGAATCTGAAGCTGGTAGAATATCTGCGGAAAATCTCTTGACCCAAGGGGTCCCATACAATCCAAAGTAGGGGTTGCTCGAACTGAACTTTGCAGATGGGGTGCATTGCACTGTAATTGTGATATCAATAAATTTTTTTAACAAGAATTTGATATTGTAACAAGACGAGAGAAAAAGTGCTGTGTCCTAATGAAGCCATTCACCAAGTCTTCTCGACTATGAAACGATTTTCATTGTTTAAGAAATATAAAAAATGAGGGTGGGATTCTAAAAGAAAAATCCATATAAAATACGAAGAAAATTTTCTTTTACCATGTACCCACCTTAGAACATAAATGTCCTTTAGTTTTGCTTCTTTCGACCGTATCATAGCGGAGAAACTTCGTCCACAGTTCAAAACTATATGTTGAAGTAGAAGGAAACATTTTACAGGGGTGCGAGTGAAAAGTTATCAAAAACTCTTTACTTATTAAGAAAGATATACACTTTTGCCTCTCGTGTGCACATTGTTGAAACATATGCACTTAGGTGAATCCATTGTGGATCCACCCAAGTCTCCCTCAGGTGAACTTTTACCTTATGAATTATTTATCGAGTGCAAAACACCGAACTGCTTCTTATGCTGGTATTCGGTTGGATTCTGTAACGTGGGAGTCTATAAAGGGGGGATGGGTAGCCGGGTGGGGGGTAAGACCTATACAAGAAACATAAAGTTAAAGACTTACGCTGAGAGTTCTGGAAAGTTTTTCTGTTCGGGGTTATACTTTTACATTTGGTGGACGGGACACATATTTTAGTTGGGGTGATGATGCTTTTCGGGGGCATATTTTTAAAAAAGCTGATTGTAATGTATACCTACTGTTGGATACTTTTTTCATACTTTTATGTTTGAAATAGATCAAATGATTTTCTTGCCCTAAGTCGAACCCTGCCGAATTTTCTGAGTTGCATGGAACCATCCCCACTTTGTTGAAGACTGCATGTACTATACTCTATACCCGGTTGCGTTTCGGATAGACTTTTAAAAAGGTGTCTAAAATTAGCAGATTTTACAATAATTATTATGATATTCTTCTATGTAAAATTACTCTACTAGTCAAAACTACAACTGCAGCAAACCATTTGGAAAGTTGTATGAATACACTGTTTTAGTAATATTAAATAAAAACGATTGGTTTTTTGTTAAAATTTACTGTAAGTTTGTGTAATATTAGTTTCTAGATGTGTAAACAGTAAATAAAAAATTTGCCAACAGTCTGGGCCCAACTTTATTATTTTTTTGGTAGAAGTCCGAAACGTGTTTAATACTGAGATGCGGTGTAGGGCACTATGCGACTGATAACCTAAAAAATAACGTTCCAAATAGCCTCCTGGTTATTCTTTAGATTATCAGTCGCATAGTGACCTACACCGCATTACTCCAGCTCTGTACATCAATAAAACTTTGAACTTTTTTTTTGCTCCTGTAGTATTTCTACTTATACATACTAAGTTTCAACTTTCAAGCATACGCTGTTTTTGAGATATGAAAACCCCCCCCCCCCCACCCCTGTATCTTGCTATCCCCATCAACATTTTTTTTTCTAGGATACTTCTACAGTGACTCTATATAGTCGTCAATTTTTAGCCTTTTATGATTTGCAGTTTTCGAGAAATAAAAATCAGAATTATTTTCGTTCCCCCCTCTTCAACCGCCACCCTCTGTTTTTTCTTGCTAGAAGTCCACTGGGCGTAACTCTTGTAAAGATAATATCTGGTACGGTTCTTGAGATATAAAAATTAAATTTTTTGAAAAATGGTTATCTCCCCACTTTCGTACTCCACCTCCCCTCTCAATATTTTTACATTCATTAGACTCCACTAGTCATCTTATATACAGAAACCAAATTTTATCTTCCTGGTATAATTGGTTCGGAAGATATTGTAATCTGAAGATTTTCACTCCTCACCCCTACACTCCATTTCCCCTCTTAACAATTTTAGCCCTTGTCTACTCTCCTAGTATCCCTTAAGATAACTACAAAGTTTCACCATTTTGAGATTAACGGTTCAGGAGATATGGATTTTAGAATGTTTCAATCCCAGCTTTCAAGCGTTTCGGACACATTGTTTTTCCCCCCACTCCTACACCCCTCAGCCCTTATTAACAATTTTTTTGCAAATGAGTCCACTATCATAGTACTACATAAGTTCCAAGTTTCAGGCTCCTACCATAAGCGGATCCTGAGATCTAGAAATCAAAATTTTTCGTCTAAAACGCGCCCCCTTCCTTCCCGCCTTACACCCCCACGTTTAATTATGAAATCTTTTCTTTTGGAATTTAAAAAAATATATGGATTTGCATTGTGGGATGTTATTAGAAACCCCTTCAACTGCTATGGACTTTATTTATTGCAACATTATTTATTGCTACAAATTATCCCTATAATTATTGATTTGCGCTTTGGGTAGCGGTACAAGTATGTGCTACAGTTTTTTGACGGATTTGAGTGTAAATCGGCTCCAGTGCCAAGCAAAAGCAAGCAAACTATAGTGTAAAGAACTGCTTTCCACTAGTAATTTCACTTCAAGAATTGCATCAAATAATTCATATTTGCTTAAAAGTACACTACTTTTGTTTCAAAATCAACAAGTTTACAAAAATTAATTAACTTTAATACCAATTTTACACTACAGCTTATTTATTTTTACACATCAATAGAGTATTTTAATACACAAAAAATGAGTATTTTAACTACAAGGAGAAATTGACTACAATTATTTTTGGCATTTAGTTGCCTACAATAATTATAGTGAAATTCATCAAAATTTTTTAGAGTATAAGTCGCGTTGTAATAGCGTGCGTTACGTTTTTCTTTTCCGTGTTACTCCGTGCTGCTCTTGCGTTCGTCAAGTGTTTATATTTTAGAAAGTTGAAATGAATTCTAGGGATCAAAAAGAAAGACTCCTACCTACAGCTTAATCTTTGAAATATTTAGTGATATTCTCATTTGTATAACTCCAGAACCGGTGATAATAAAAAAATGATTTTATAAGCGAATTGTATTAATATTTTAGGTAAGTTAGGAACACGTCAGCCTATTATGAATAGGTTAATTTATGACCATGTTAATCTATTGTTATAGAGGTCGCGTGCTCGTATACCACTGATAGGATGATCCTGCGTTTTACCATAAACCAAGATTTTAGATAGATAGATAGATAATTTATTACAAGTATTCAAATACATCGACTAATTACAATATCATAGATGCCAAGTACAGTGGTCAGACATAATTGTCTTTCATCTTAATTATAATTAGGAGCGTGTAGCTGATTTTTAGATGCTAAATTAATACATTGTTTGTTTTAAGAGGGCAATAACCAAGATTTTAATATTTCTTAAAAATACTTATTCCAAAAAGTCTATTCTTAATTATCAATTTATGATTACTGGGTTGGGCGGTAGGCTCTTGATCAGGGATCTTATATGTTGAAAAACTTATAGGTCCAACATTATTATTTGGATCGATTTCAAGACACTGTAACTATAAACAACTATTTAATTTCTTTTACTATACACCCTAACCTATTTTTGTTCTACACTGAATCATGTACATTTTTAAATATTGAGTTTGAACTGAACGTGTTCTTAAGTTGTTATGAATTTAAGCTAATTCTAGTTAATTTTTAAGGGTATTTACGAAGTAGCCAGCCGACTTGGATAGTCCTTGCTTTCGTTTACATTTTCAAATAAAGAAAAATTATTGTGTACAAAATTTTAAATTAAGCAAAGTTTAATTATAATTTTTCGGAAAGTGAATAGTGAATACTTACAAAAATTCTTTATGAACTTTTTTCTGGAGACTACACGAAAGAGAAGCTCTATTTTCTTTATTGTCTTACTTTTCCAGGAATTTTTCCAAAATTGGTTTTTTTTTCAAATTTTAAATTGGTTTCTGGATATATACAATAGTTATTTCTCTGTACCAAACTTTAACTTTCTAACATCAGCCATTCTTGAGCAGAAATGCAAACTTTTTCTTTTCATAACTTATGCATCAGATGAAAAAAGGAAGAACGCGTTACTAACTACTACTAAATAATGTTCTGTAAGAAGTCTTAATAAATTTTATCTTCGTAAACATAAAGTAGATTAACTTGGAATTTAGTGTAATCACCAAGTTCTCTATTAAATTTTCGGGCAATAGTGTACAAAAATTTCTAAATGGTTTCGAAACCGAAAATTCCGTTTACGAAAAAGAAAATTTCCGACATAGCACAATCCTTCAGGGGTAGTATCCATAGATAGTTAGGTTTTACATATGCAAGCGGAATGTATAGTTTCGTGTATTAGAAAATAGTGACCGCACCAGTAGAGCCATGGCAATAGATTAGCCAGGGCTTTGGACTGCAGTTGCAAATAAATTGGAATGGTCTCAAGTTAATTACACAACGTACACTATGGCAATTGTATGCAGAGCGGCCACGATCCGAAACAATTCCCTGCACATATTCGCCATATGTCGAGTTTAACTCTAATTGATGGTTGCTGAGAGTTAGCGCGAATTTCGAGTGTGTTAATTTCCTCTATAGTCGACATATTGCTAGAAAATTTCCACACCACAGAGACAATAATTCCACAGTGTTCCTGGTTTTTAGCTCTTTTTATTGATATTTCGTCTTATGTAGCGTATAAATGGCTAACTGAATTTAAAACCCTTTTAACTGCTTTAGATGAAACAAAAAGAAAGGATTAGATTGGAATTGGTAAACATTAAATAAGAGCAAAAGTTATTACTCCGCTGCTATTATTTAAAAAATTGATTTTCATCAGAACTCATCAATAGGTGCGTTTTAATGCTCTCCAGAGTAGGATAGGACAGCATAGAAAATTTATATACAAAATAACAACAACATTGCTGTTTTTACGATTCTTTATAACTTTTTTCAATAGATAGTAGGCTAGATTAGAGAATTTATCACGAATAGTTCTCCCAGTGAGCTTACTGGGTTAACTATTCCGGTTAAAATCTATATTCTAGCCTACTATCTACAGGGAAAAGGAATAAAAAATAACAAAAACAGCAATATTGTTGGTGTTTCAATTGTAAATTTTAATCACTACTCTAATCTGGATAAATGCCCAAAAAAACACACCTAATGTTATTGTGTTTATCGTATTTTTACACAAATTTTAATTTTTTTAGAATAGTTTAAATTAGTTTAAAGTTTTTAAAATTTTGGAGAATTTAACAATATTTTTTTATTGCAATAGTAAATAAAGCAATCTCGCTTTTTTTTAATATAAAATATTTTGACCAACCTGAAATTTAAAAGAAAACATACTGCAGTCACGATCGGCTGCAAGCCAATCATATAATACTCTAGATGAATACTGAGCTCCGATTTATATTGTAGTTGGGGATAAAGTAGAATTACGTGTGTGGATGTTGTATGTCCTTTATTAAGGACTGCCATTAGATTGCTACTCAAACCTAAAAGATAATATTCAGTGTTTAATTTCATATCTTGAACTGGGTAAGTCATCGAAAAAAAATGTCCTTTTTGAAGGAAGTGCAGGAAGGACTCACTCGATTTCTTACATATTTATCTTTTTCCTTGGAACCATTTAAAAATGAACGTGTACAAAATTTCAAATTCGTAGCTTGAAACGTTCAAAAGTTATCGAAAAATATTGTCGAACACGCGTTTTAAGGACATTTTGTGTGGCAGCTACCAGAAGGAGTAAAAGGATTTCGCTTATTAGTAAACCTGAACTTTGTTTTTACTCAAAACTAATTTGTACAAAATTTCCAATTCATAGCTAAAAGATTACTTGAGTTATAGTAAGTTCTGTAAATTAAGTGAAGACGTTTTGACAGGATATTTGTATGGCAGCTACACGAAGGACTAATAGGATTTTCTTCATAACCAAACATTTAGCTCTAACTATTGAAAAAATAATACATACAAAATTTCAAAGACGTAGCTTAAACCCTTCTGAAGTTATCGACCAATATTCTTGAACACGTGTTTTAAGGACATTTTGTATGGGAGCTACCAGAAGGAGTAAAGGGATTTCGTTGACTAGTAAACTAGAACTTCCTTTTCACCAAAAACTAATTTGTACAAAATTCTGAATTCGTACCTAAAAGATTACTTGAGTTATAGTGAGTTACGTAAATTAGGTAAATACATTTTGACAGGATATTTGTATGGCCGCTACACGAAGGACTAACAGGATTTTCTTCATAATCATGCATTTAGCTCTAACTTTTGGGAAAATAATACGTACAAAATTTCAAAGTCGTAGCTTAAACCCTTCTGAAGTTATCGACCAATATTCTTGAACACGTGTTTTAAGGACATTTTGTATGGCAGCTACCCGAAGGAGTGGGACGATTATGCCCGTTAACGAACTTAGCCTTACAAATTCAACCAAACATCCAAATTCAAAATTTGAAGATCCTAGGTGAAGGCGTTCTTGAGTTATCGTGCTAACGGACAGACGGACGGACGGACGGACGGACGGACGGACGGACGGACGGACGGACGGACGGACGGACGGACGTCAGGCGGATTTGAGGTTTTTGGACACAAATAAACAAAAAATAATATATAACTTTTTTTCGTCCGAGGCTTGGTTCTATGCGTTACAAACTTTTGGGCTGGATTAAACTTATAATACTCTATATGATTTCATCTAGAGTATAAAAATTAAAAAATTAAAATTTTTGTATTTTCACCTTTTAGGACTAGTAGACCAGAAAAAAGGAAAAAAATTGATCGTGTCCGCCGTTCACAAACGCGTTTGCAGGCCAGTACCTCACAAATCCTTTGATATCTTAAGCTCCCATTTTTTTAGTGGTTAGATTGAATGAGCTCTTTTAAATGATGTTAAATTTAGGGGTTGTATGAGGGGGATGTGGAGGAAGCGTTTTGTACGAACAATTTATGTTCTTATTTTATTTCAGTTTTATTTTATTAACTTTGAACTACGACATCGTTTGAATGAATGCATGTATAAGTTTTTAAGTAGAGTACCTAAAGTCTCACAATTTTTGAATTTTTTAGGGTACTGTGGATCGCGGAAGCACATTCTTTCAAAAAATCAATTTCTATATCACAGAACCTGTATAATATGTGGTGAAATTTTTTTACAAAAGTTAGGTAAAGTTAACCTCCAGGTACTAAAAAAAAAATTGGAATGGGGTGTAGGGGTGACGGTAAAAGAGGGTAGAAGCCACAAAATTCTCGTTTTTATTTCTCGAGGACACTTAAAGTTAGAAAACTAAAAATTTATGTCTGTATAGACCCATTATAGGAGCACCATAGTAAAAATTTTGATGGAGCAAGAAAAGTTTTTTTTGTATCTCATGAGCAGCCTACGCCAGAAAGTTGAAACTTGGTGTTTATATGTAGCTGTAGTAAAAATGTAATTTGAAAAAAGTAATTTAAAATAATTAATTATAATAAAAGTAATTTAAAAAAAAAAAAAAAAATGAGTAAGAGCAAGTTGTATAGATTTTCACGAATATCGTCATATGTTTTAGGTCTTTCGAGGTATCGAATTAATTTCACTTCAGGAATTCCTTCCAGATTTTTCGATATGCAATAGTTTCATTTCTAACGGGGTGTAAAGTAGTTGTGGACGTTTCACGAATTCCGACATATTTTTTAGGTGTAATGAATTAGGTTTCACTTGATATGGCTTTTACAGATTCGACTATACAAAAATACTAGATTTTGCGACATTCAACCCGTAAGGGCGTGTAAATTGATTGTGTATGTTTTCACGAATTGCGATATATCTGTTAGGTCTAATGAGATATGAATTTTTCTTTATTTTAACGGGATTTTCATATTAACGCCTAAAAATCAGTAACCCTCATAAGGTTATATAGCGGTATACTTCCTATAAAAACATTTTGAAATTTTACAAATTAAGTAACTAAAGAAATAATAAAAATTAATAATCTGTCAACAAGAAATCTATTAAAAACTAAAAACTTAATTGAGAAACCATTTCTTTTTATTGCAATAGCAAATAATTTTTGTTGTTTCTCTTTCGGTCGATTAGAGTATCAATTTTACTTTATTATTTTAATAATAAAGTATTGTTATCGATTTTTAAAAATAAAAAATTTGCTACCCTGAAATTTTTTTTTCCACGTTTCATGACTAATAGACACCAAAAAAGCCAAAAAAATTTCAGTCCGTCTGTGCGCCGTACGCCGTCCGCCGTACGCAAAACGTTTCAAAGCTTATAGCTCTCAAACTCTTTGAGCTATTAAGTTGAATTTTTTTTTGTTGGTAGACTGAGCAGACCCCTTCAAGTGGCCACCTTTTGAGTGGTGGGAGTGTGAGGGGGAGGTGGGGGAAGCGTTTTAGAAGAAAAATTTTGGTTTCTAGATTTCAGTAACCGCTTAACCTAGGAGGCTGAAACTTGGAATTTGTATAGAGCATCGATAGTGGACCCATTTGCAAAAATGATGATATGGGTAAAGGGGTGTGGGAGTGGGGGGAATAATAATGCGTCCGAAACGCAAGAAAGCCGAGATCGACACATTCTAAAATCCATATCGCCTAATCGGTTAATGTCACGAAATTAAAACTTAATGAACATCTGTGGCTATACTAGGAGAATAGATCCGAAACAAATTTTTTAGTGTGGGCAGTGGCGTACGGAGGTGAAGGTTGAAAAACTTTAGATTACGATATCTCACGAACCAATTGCACTAGAGAAATAAAATTTGGTTTCTGTATAAATGTTGACAATTAAAGTTTGCTGAAAGTAATATTTTTTAAGGGGGCAGTGGAGTATGGAAGTGGAGGGGGTAAGCATTTTTTTAAAAAATCACGTCTCATATCTCAAGAACAATGCAAGATAGATGCTTAAAATTTTTACCAGAAGTAGGCCTAATAGACCACCAGCAGAAAAAAAAATTTCATGGATGAGGGTGCAGAGGGTAAGGGTGGGGGAGGGTGGGGGAGGGTTAAAAGCAAAAAGTTCCAATTTTTATATCTCAAGAACCTATAACAATATAAAGCTGAAACTTAGTATTTAGATAGAACTACAGTGATAGCATGTTGGAAAAATATAATCTTTTATAGGGGTAATATGGTACGGGGGTGGGGGGTGTTTTTCCTAACTATAGAACGGTTTATGCTAGAAACTTGAAATTCGGTATGTATATGTAAATCAATTATAAAAGTAATTTTGATTAAAAAAAAATTCAAATATCCATTGGCGTTCGGAAGTGGGGCAAAAAAATGATCAGTGAAAATGGAGTGCATATATTTTTACGATTTTCGTCATATCTGTTAGGTCTTTCAAAATATTGAATTAATTTTTTTTCTACGGGTTCTTCACATAAACACCTAGAAAGTTTTTTCAGGATTTTTTTACATTAGACCCCCAAGGTGGTGTAAAGGGGATTATACATTTTCACGAATTCAGCCGTATTCTTCAGGTCTGATTATATATCGAATAACTTTTTACTTCCACGGGCTTATTTAATAATCACCTAAAACTTGTTTTCAAAGTTTTTCCTTTTTCAACCCCTAAGAGTGTAAAAACGGGTTGAACACGTTTTCACGAATTCCGTTATATCTCTTAGGAGTGATAAGACATCGGATTGGTTTTTATTTCCTCGGGCTTTTTTATATATATCTAAAAACTCATTTCAGGATTTTTTGATATTCAACCCCAAATTGGGTGCAAGGGGGTTGCATATGTTTTCACAAATTCTTACATATTTCTTAGTTCTAATGAGATATCGAATTCATTTTTACTTCCTAAGGCCTCTTACATAATCGTCAAAAAGTTGATTTCAGGATGTTTGGTATTTAACTCCAATAGAACGTATGGCTTTCGACGTATTTCTCAGGATTGATGAGATATTAGATTGGTTTGCACTTCCACAGACTTTTTATATAATCGTCTTCAAACGCATTTCCGATTTCATGTAATGGCCCGAAACCAAATCACGAAAAACCTTCTAATGGCGTAACAACTGATATTGTACTAGGAATAGATCTCGTCCCGGTGTATGACCCAATTATGTAATTCATATGTTATATGTGGCAGCGGTGTAAGTATTCTAGCGCGACCCCATTTTAACCGCTTCCCGAACTTTTTTTGGGTTTTCAGTCACATAGTAACCTACACCGCATCTCAAAATTAAACTCGTTCCGAACTTCTACCGAAATAATAATAAAGTTGCGCCCAGACTGTTGGCAGATTTTTATTTTAATTTTCGGTCGATCACAATACTTTAGATATTAAAAATAAATAACAAACTTTTACTGAAAACAATCCCCCTTGTCACCAGAACTCCGCCAGATTCATTCACTTCGTCTGGATATCGCAAAAACTGTTGTAATGTACATGAATAATTTCGGCAGTTCTTATAGTAGGACAAATACTCTTTTAGGTTATAACACTTTATGATTGTTATACACATTGTGCAAAAGCGGAATATGCTTTATCGCTGCAACTTATCGAAGGTTCAAGGTTGAACTACCTACAGCTGGGATTTTCGCATCAACGTGCACCTGATATTGAAGATTTTTATGAAGAATACAAAAGCATGAAAAGACATGTGTTTTAATAAATAATACTTGATTGTTGGATTTTCACCGGAAATCTGTAAGATATGCGTGTTTTGTATGCATTATACACTGAACACAGTCTGTCTCCGGATACCTGAATAGCATTCTCTGAATGTTCTAAAGTTTTTTTTTTAATAATGTGATCTTGAAATTAAGCATCATTAAGCACCGGACCAAAACGTACGACGCCCATACAAAGACATGACAATCTTCACACAAGATTGGGTCCATTAAAGAATTCCTATGCAGTACTAGTGAAGTGCCCAATTTTCCAAAAATTCCAGTACTAGAATCTGAAAGCGCCGTCCTCTTCGTCACACTATCACTCCAAAAAGTTACCGAACACATTATACTGTATAACAACAAAATCATCCCTTCATCTGCCGACGAAGTTTCTCATAAGACTTGTAATAAGGAAACCAATGGAATACAAAGTAGCTATTCGCTCATATGGCAGAAACCTACTGGGAATTGGCAAAGAAAACCCTTAGATGTATGAGATTTTCGCTAAGGTTTAAACCTACCCACCCACCTCATTTCGCCCAGGCTAACAATTCTATACAACCCCCCGATGGTGGTACATACAAGCCGCGCGTATAGTACTACTTTGCACTAACATAACCACTTCATGAAGTTCAAAAGTTTCGACACGAATACCTTACGACACCTTTCACGGAGCATTAGCTATAGTTAACCTGAGACATTTAGAACGCTTGTTCGCACATGTGTTGTTTGCGTTGGTTGTTTCAGAACACGGAATATTTCGGGGGTGTCACGTAGATAAATCAGCTCGAAGCTATCCGTATGTAAGGACAGGCAGTGGATTCTGTGTGACAATGCGTGGTGTAACTTGCGATTCATGTCTTTTGCTCTAACTAACTCTTGCTGAGGATTCGTCTCGAAATTACCTTACAGTATTAGCTGAAGGATTCGATTTAAATTGCAATTACAACGAGTGCAGCAAGGACCTTGCGCTTTTAAATACAAACATACATGTAACTAACTTGGAACCACCTTATTAAGGTGTAACACACTTAGCCTTGAATTTTTGGTACTCCGGTGATCTGTCCTCAAGACTTTCATTGCAGTGATTCTATGATTTTTGTTCAAAATTGATAAGATAAAATTTCACATTTTGTTTAATGTTTGAAGTTTCACATCCAAAAAGTTTCCAGCAAAATAACCTGGACAAGCTACAGGGTGCATCTTCAGTGTTGAAACTTGTAGTTTATTTTCCATTCCGTTCGAAAAAAATTACGAAAAACTCAAAAACTAAAAATTTTGTGAACAACCTCTAAAAAAAATATCTAATCTTCAAAAAGATATTAGGCCTTAAATATTTCTTATTTCTGTTTTCTGCTTCCCTCAACAGCGTTGTCAGATTTTTAATAAAAAACCTGCCTTTTGATTCACATCGATTATATATTTCTTGATCTAGTTAAAAATATTATTGTCGGTTCTTTGAATCAAGTACGTTATTTTGCTTTTTTCCAGGGATCAAAATTTCTTTCAACTGCACTTAAATGCATGTGTTTCAGTGTTATATTGAGGAGTATATTGACGAACGAGAAACACAGTTTTAGGAGTACACACTTTTTCAGATTGTTTTGAATATAGCCTTTCCAGAAAAAATTTAAAAGGAATCATTTTCGTTCAATTCTGTAACTTTGGGTGTGCGCGAAAATGTTCTCTGAGACCTCTTTGGTTTCGCATCCATATTTTTAAAGTCAAAAACTTGTAACACGCCAAATCGAAGAATAGAACCGCCTCAAACAACCCTTTATTTAATGCCAAATTTCTTTTAGAAAACTTAAGATACGCGACCACTTTCTTCTGCATTTTACATTTCACTGAAATTGGAAATAAAGCGTTTTACTCATAGTTTAGAGATATAAAAATCGGAATGTCTTGTTTCTACTCTCCTCCACCTTCACTCCTAGCTCACGTATAAATTTAAAAATCATATCTCAAGTAAATCGAAATGTAAAAAAAGGTTTTCTTGAAAAATTGTTAGCCCCAAATTTCGTACCAAACGCTCTTTTATCGCCCCCTCCTACCACCATCTCAAAAATATAACCACTTGAAATGGTCAGTCCAATCTACCTACAAAACAAATTTTGTACTGAATAGCTCTAAAGGTTGAATTATAGTGAACGTGACGTGCGTGCGTTGACCAATACGACGCGATGAAAATTAATTAGAATGCATGTTAGTGAGTGCATCCAGTTACAGTGATATCGCGTCGCTCTAATTGCATCGCTCTAATCGCATCGCTCTAATCACATCGCTCTAATCGCATCGCTCTAATCGCATCGGTCTAATCGCATCGCTTTAGTAGTCTTTTTTTTTAATTTCGTCGCGCCTGTAACGCGTTGGCTGTTTCTCGAAATTTTTACAACAATTGACGGCAAACTGCTAACAAATACGGGAAAATAAATGCCTAAACTGGCTGTGAACAAAGTATTTTACTGTTTTAAATTATTATCTAACTGTTACGGAACGCAATTCGACGCGATCACTGTAACTAGTGTTGCCGTGTGGCGCGCGCGATGTAATTGGGTAGTCGCATCGCTCTCAGTGTAATTCCACTTTGCACCTTTATATAAATAGCATATCACTGAGCTATACGATGGAGACCCCATCGGCTAATTTCTCTATACGATATGACACATTGAAATAGCCGATGAAATCGTACCCTCTAGCTCCTTCTTGAAATTTCGAATTTCGAACAACATGGGCAACAACTTAAATAAAATCAAAAACTTTTCAATTTGAATTATCAGTTCTGACAATTCAAATTGTTCGATTTGATGGTGAGAAGTTGCGTTTTGCGTTCGAAATTCATAACACAACTCACAGTTTACTTCAATTTATTTATTAATAAATTTCTTGGGAAATAACAGTTTCAGGAATATTTATAACGGTTGAGCATGTAATACGTTATTTTTGAATTTGGCGCCATACCGATAAGTACATGGTATTATATTCGTACTGCAGTAGCCAAAATTACCTGTAAAATTTACACAGCTTAGTTGCAATGTTATGAACTCATTTTCTTTCAATACCTTGAATTGTTTATCCAAAAAAGTATTTATGAAATTCAAATTATTTGGTAATTTTTCAATTCGAAATTACACCTAAAAATTCCGATTTCATTTTTCATGTTGCCTAATCTGATGGTCCTTTCATTGTTTTCCTTCTCGCCTTAATACATGCATACCATGCTACTAACTCTTTCCTTCTTAAGATTCAGGTCATCCGTGGCTCAATCCTAATTTGTACCCCGGATAACTTTCGAAGTTTCTCTAAACTTAAAATGAATTGAATTTTTGAAAGAAACATAAAGAAATGTTTCAATCGAAAATTATTCTATTTGTATTAGCAATTTTAAATCTAATGAATGTTTAAAATCATCAGAATTTTGTTCAACAATGCAGAACCTTGGGTTATCATGGACACCTTTTTCGAAATATTGACATTTTAAAAACGTCGGCCATGTGATATAGCAAATCGAGGTCTCCATTTGTTATATCTCAGTGTAGCATATACGACGACTTCTTTTTTTGAGGACTGTCTTAAAAAAAACACAAAAAAATAAAAAATTTGGTTGCTTGAAATGTTACTAAAAATTTGATGACTGATATTTCGTTCGTGGTTCCACAAGGCAGCCATCTCGACCCTTTATTTTTCATACTAATAATAATTTTTTAATAATAAAGTATTGTTATCGACCTGAAATTTCAAAAAAATTTGCTACCCCGAAATTTTCTATTTTCACGTTTTAGGACTAGTAAACCCCGAAAAAGCAAAAAAAAAAAAAATGTCCGTTTGTCCGCCGTAGACGCCGTCCGCAAAATCGTTTGAAGGCGCGTAACTCCCAAGCCCGTTGAGATATTAATATGAAATTTTTATGGTGGGTAGATAGGGTGAACCCCTACGATTGGTATTTTACGGTGGTGGGGGTATGAGAGTGGAAGAGAGGGTAGCGTTTTAGACGAAAAATTTTGGTTTCTAGATCTCAGGAACCGCTTATGCTAGGAGGCTGAAAGTTGGAACTTATGTAGTACTATGATAGTGCAAAAAAATGGTCTATAAGGGTTGAGGAGTGTGGAAATGGGGGGGAGGGGAAACAATGAGTCTGAAACGCTTGAAAGCCGGGATTGAAACATTCCAAAATCGATATCTCCTGAACAATTGATATCAGAAGATTGAAACTTTGTTGTTGTCCTTAAGGATATTTCAAGATTAGACAAGGGCTAACATTTTTAATGGGAGTGGTAGGGTGTGAAGGTGGGGATTACAATATCTTTCGAACCAATTTCACCAGGAAGATAAAATTTAGTTTCTGTATATGTTCTATTTGGTAGAGGCAGCTAGGTACGGGGGTGAGGGGTGGTTTTCTATATCTCAGAAACGGCTTATGTTAGAAAGTTGAAACTTAGTACGTATATGTAGATATGCTATTAGAGTAATTAAAGTAAAAAAAAATTTTAGATTTTTATTGGCGTTCAGAGGTTGAGTAAAAAAAATGTCCCTGAATTCACATTTTCACGAATTTCGTTAAATCTTTTAGACATGTCGAGCTATCAAAGCAATTTTACTTTTGCGGACTATTTGTATAAGCGCCTAGTAATGTTCTTCAACATTTTTCGATATGCAACCCCTAAGGGGGTGTAAAGCGGTTGTGTACATATTGACGAATTCTGATATATTTCTTAGGTATATTGAGATTTGGAATTCACTTATCTTCTATAAGCTTTACACATAGTCGGAAAAAAAACTGATTTAAGTATTTTTCCCTATTAAGCCCCTTGGGGGTATTGTTTAAGTTTTCACTGATTCCGAAAATCTCTTAGGTTTAATGTGATCGAATTCGCTTTTACTTCTATGGAATCATCTATTGATAAAAAAAATACGTAAATAAATAAAAAAAATCTGCCAACAGTCTGGGCGCAACCTTAACATTTTATGGGTAGTGGTCCGAAACGTGTTTAATGCTTAGATGCGGTGTAGGTTACCATGCGACTGACAACCTAAAAAATAACGTTCCAAATAGCCTCCTGGTTATTCCTTAGGTTGTCAGTCGTATAGTAACCAGCACCGCATCTCAGCATTAAACATGTTTCGGACTTCTACCCATAAAATAATAAAGTTGCGCCCATACTGTTGACATATTTTTTTATTAATGATATTTCCTTTATACTTAAATTCTGTAAATGCCTTGTTTACTCTTTTTCATTGATTTTCACGAGATGCAAAAGTATTGACACCATTTTACAAAAATTGATGAGTTCAAGGGTCTTGGAGGCCTTCTAACAAAATTTCGAACGATTTGTACCAACATCTCAATATACTAACTTCTTGTCTAGAGTTGACTTTGTGAGGTGTCTGGGGATAGGCGCGCCGTGAGGGGGGCCAGCAGGGGCCGGGACCTCCCTAGATCCCGGCTTGGACCCCCCCAGAGAAATAATTCTGGCCCCTTCCAGAAAAATAATTCCTTCCTATCCTACCGCAAACACTTTACTTGTCAATTGTTTTTTTGTCAAACATTTTTTAACAATACAGACCTTATAAAAGAATCTTTTAAAATTAAAGAATCGAATAAGTTTTGAATTTTACAATTTCATTGTTCTTTCTATCTGACGAGAGATTTACAAAAATTTTTCAATTTAGCAAAATAAATTGGAAATTGGTTTTGAAACAACGAGATTCTCATGAAATATTTTGGAGTTTTACGAAATTGTAACAAGATTTTCTTCAAATTTATAACCTAAAGACGATATGGTTTTTAATGTAACCAGCTTTTTTTGAGAACATTTTTGAATTTTACGAGAACTTTAGAAGATGTTTTCAATTTTACGAATTAAAGTAGATGTTTAGGGGGTTTTCTAAACTTCCGATCGTTTCGTTTGCAACTGAAGAAAATGCAAACGAATAGCGACGCGAATTATTACAAGAAAGATTTAAAAAGCTTTTCAATTTCAGAAGAATTTTTGAAATATACAAGACGATCTTTAATTGTCTTGTAAATTTAAAAAAAGCTTCTTAAATTCAAATCATTGGATCGTTGTACCTCGTAAAAATCTTTTCAAACTAAAAGATTCACATATTTTAGCAAAACTAAGTTTCTGGATGAAATGCTGTTTACTTTCAATTTTGTGTCCCAATAAAGAACAAATAAACACGATAGAAGAAAACGTTCGGTAATTAGATCAGTGTTGCCGGTACTGACTGACTTTGTACATGAATATAGATGAGAAAATATAAACGAAAGCGATACTGTTAAGTGAAAATAATAGAAAATAAGCTACACTCAAAGAAAAGTGATTGGTTTAAGGAAAAAAATTATAATTGTTAATTAACAATTTCTCAATTTTAGTTTAATCAAACAATGTTTTCTTTGGTTTTAACCATTTCACAAATGTTAATTTAAATAGGTAAAACTTGTTAATAGATATATGATTAAATGTTATTTTCTAAGAAAACCGTTTCCGATCGTAAAAATGAGCTGCGCAGTAGTTTACATTGAAGTGTTCAAGTGGCGTGGAAGTGATCTGCGAATTGAGTTTGTAAAAATAGTTATATTATCACCGCACAAAAATGGGAGTTATTGAATGACAGTGTATTAAGTGAAGCTGTAGACGCTAGTGGAAGTTTAGTGCTGGATGAAAATGTAATAAATACCGAACAGCATTCTGAGCCTGAATCAGAATTAAAGAAACTGTTGAAAAATTGGGGCTTTGAACAGCTGTTTTCAGACTTTTTATGTAATTAATATTTCTTTAAAAAGAACTAAGTATATTTTTATATTGCGGTTTTATTTCAGTACATAGTATTACGATAGATCAACTTAAAGACATAACAGAGGCAGACTTGAGTGTATTATTCAAAAATTATACAATTGGAAGCAAAATTGAGTTTCGTAATAAAACTTCTGGTTTGGAGGATTCAAAAGGCAAGATTTATGGTAACTAATATTCATGCATTTAAAAAAAGTACTCTTTAGAATTATAGTGCCCCTCGAACGTGTGATACAGATTCCACAAACACAGAATTTCATTTATACATCAAACATTGGTTAGAACAGAACCATTCAACTTCTTCTTGCTCCGCAATATCATCGTTGGAAAGACCTAATGATTTTGTACGTCTGACTTTAAGAATTATTTGAGGAAATTCTAAATTTTTTTAAAAAAAAACAAGTTAGGTATAACTTAATTAAAACCGTGGAAAGTTTTCCTGGAGGCCAGTATGTCCTGTCTCGTCAAAGAGAAAATAAGAAGTTCGATGATGCAGCTAGAAAGATTTTTGTAGATGCCAAAGTTAACTCCAAAATATGGTACATTTATTATAAACGGAATGGACCGAAACGAAATCCGTCTGGACGTTTGTATGGCAAGTACTATAATAGTACAAAAAGATTGTCAAAACTTGGATTTCGTTCCAATCGAAGAATTTCAAACTCCTTTACAACTACTGAAACATCCACTGTTTGTTCTGCAGAAAGTGATCCTGTCAGTGAAGAAGGTAAAATTTATTAGGCTATAGTTTTTAATAAAAGTTCATATAAGACCGAAATTTTTTTAATAATAAGGTTTTCATAGTAATAAGTTGTAATAATAAGTTCTATATCTTGAATTCTAAGACCTTAAATAAATATCACATTATCCTTGATAAAATATATTGTTTTATTTGTAATGAAATAATAATCTTCGTGAAGAAATTTTTTATAATTTAGGTATATCACAAACGGGAATGTCTCAAAGTAAAAGATTTTGAGAATCCAAAGAAAAATTGTTAGTCAATAGATAAATTGGTATGATGAATTGTTGAGTAACCATTTATTCAGATATAGTACAATTATATAGTTGATCAACAATTAATATTGTTAACTGACAATTTATCGTCTAATGTACCATGCTTTTTGTTAAAGTATAAATACCTTCGTTAATTTTACAATTAATTTTCAACCATTTTCCATTGGTTAAATTTACCATATTCCTTGATAGGCTCATTTTTATACTCTAGATGAAATCATATAGAGTATTATAAGTTTAATCCAGCCCAAAAGTTTGTAACGCATAGAACCAAGCCTCGGACGAAAAAAGTTACATATTATTTTTTGTTTATTTGTGGCCAAAAACCTCAAATCCGCTTGACGTCCGTCCGTCCGTCTGTCCGTTAGCACGATAACTCAAGAACGCCTTCACCTAGGATCATGAAATTTTGAATCTGGATGTTTGGTTGAATTTGTAAGGCTAAGTTCGTTAGAAAATCCTGTTAGTCCTTCGTGTAGCTGCCATACAAATATCCTGTCAAAATGTATTCACTTAATTTACGTAACTCACTATAACTCAAGTAATCTTTTAGCTACGAATTCGGAATTTTGTACAAATTGGTTATGAGTGAAAAGAAAGTTCGACTTTACTAGTCAGCGAAATCCTATTACTCCTTCGGGTAGCTGCCATACAAAATGTCCTTAAAACACTTGTTCAAGAATATTGGTCGATAACTTCAGAAGGGTTTAAGCCACGTCTTTGAAATTTTGTATGTGTTATTTTTTCAATAGTTGGAGCTAAATGTATGATTATGAAGAAAATCCTATTAGTCCTTCGTGTAGCTGCCATAGAAATATCCTGTCAAAACGTCTTCACTTAATTTACGGAACTTACTATAACTCAAGTAATCTTTTAGCTATGAATTGGAAATTTTGTACAAATTAGTTTTGAGTAAAAACGAAGTTCAAGTTTACTAATCAGCGAAATCCTTTTACTCCTTCTGGTAGCTGCCATACAAAATGTCCTTAAGACACGTGCTCAACAATATTTTTAGATAAGTTTTGAACGCTTCAAGCTACGAATTTGTAATTTTGTACACATTAATTTTTGAATGGTTCCAAGGAAAAGGACAAATATTTAAGAAATCGAGTGAGTCCTTCCTGCACCTTCCATGTGAAAGTCCTTCAAAAAGGACATTTTTTCTCGATGACTTACCCAGTTCAAGATATGAAATTAAACACTGAATATTGTCTTTTAGGTTTGAGTAGCAATCTAATGGCAGTCCTTAATAAAGGACATACAACATGCACACACGTAATCCTACTTTATCCCCAACTACAATATAAATCGGAGTTCAGTATTCATCTAGAGTATTATACGATTGGCTTGCACCCAATTTGATTTTACCAACTTTTTTCTTTGAGTGTAGGAATTTATGAATTAAATTTTTTTTTTGCTATCGAAATTGAAGAGAATATCTTACGAATACAAAAAAAACTTCTACATAGCCATCAAAGTCTTCAAATCTTCGGTTACGCTAAAAATCTTCATATTGAAGAAAAATTGGCATCGCTGCTACTACTCAAGATAGATTCGCGAATCTCTCAATCATGAACATTGAATCCAATTTTAAGGACTCTCTTTTGGTTGCTACTCGAAACTAAAAGACAGTCAGTTCCCTAAATTGATTGAAGACGTTTTTACAGGATTTTTGCATGGTAACTACTCGAAGGAGGACTCATAGGAACTTTTTCAAATTCTTTCCTCAACTGCAGCTATTGGAAAAACAACGTATACAATATTTCAAAGTCGTAGCCTAAGACTAATCGTTCGTTGTTTATACGAACACCCAATCTGTAAAACGAAAAGGACAAACTTGTATGAAAAGCATGTGTGCCTTTCAAAAGAAGTAGTATGTTATGAGCCATTCGGCCCCTCCCCTGCCAGATTTCAACCCACGGCACGGCTGTGTGTCTGGGTCGCGAATTTTCACGCTTTTCAATTAAATTTCCCTGCACTACTCTGCTCTGGATGAAATTGCAAAAAAGCACATCTACTGTTCCCAAAACAAAAATTGTTAGAAAAATAAGGTTAAGAGTGTGTGTGTTGCTTTATTACGTTGAATTAAGGGACAAGAGGTGGGTTCTAAAAAAAACTTTAGAAAATTTAAGTGTGTCATGTCTTCAGCTCTCTAAAGCTGATTAAATTTCGTTCTTCACTGCGAAGGAAAAAATCTGCACCACGCCGTACACCCTCCTCACATAAACCAGTAACTTTTTCAAGTATTCCCATAAACTTAGCACTAAAAACTTAACCCGTAACGTGCCTAGCACTACTCCCAACAAATGTGATTTCCTTTGACCTAAATTTAAGGAAGTCATCAATTTCCTGTCTTATCCATCCCACCCAAGTTTAGTATTTATGCAAGTATTTACATATGTAGAGTGGATATATTATGTGAATAGCTAGTTAAATTTGATCAGATTGAGTTGTGCTTAATTTGCATATCCGATTTGTGACTCAATTTCGTGGGCTTATCTTGTTTATAGTCGTCTTTTCCACCCACATTTCACGATTTCTTACACACGCACCCAACAACATGTCCACGTTATAGAAACGACGTATAAAGCCTCACATATTATATCTGCTTCGGGCGTTTGTGGCGAGCGTTTGTAGCTAAGCCACGCAACAAACAAAAAAAAAACGCCCTTCTTCAGCGACAATCTGGCACAAATCTGAGATCATTTGTCGATGTAGCAAATTAGCGATGGTCATCCCCCGGACGAGTTTCACGAATTATCGAGGATTTGGCTGGACATGGGCGACTACGTAATGGATAATTAGTTACTCCGGATGGAGCCTGGATCGTTATCGCAGTGGTCAACTGAATGGGCACATTTTTCCATACATGAAACAGGCAAGGACTTAACGATGTTTTTTCCTTCGGCATCCTCGAGGTCGACCGTTTTTTCTACGTAAATTTCCCGGGAGGGTGGGGGGGATGGTGGAATCTAGCGTACTTATGGGAAATATCTAGAACAACAAATTAACTAGAAACGAGATAGATTTGCCCAAAAATTCTAATCTGGAGGCAGTTCATGTACAGTAAACAAGAAAAGCGAAAAGGGAAATTAAGGACGAAATATTTTAGCGCAAGGACATCCCCCCCCCCTAGAAATGAATGTTTTGTTGGGGTTGCGTTTTATCAGTCTAGTGTTCGGGGCGGGAACCAATTAATCATGACCGTGCTAATCCGAAGCCTTATAAATATTTATTTTCGTGTTATGAATCCTTGCCGAGCTTAAGGGTAATAAATTTTCGTCGATGATTTATTTTTCTTTCGTTCACCTGTTTGACCAGTTCCAAATATTATCCGGTGTCCTTAGTGCCTCCGAGCACTTGGCATACCTTTTCCTTCGGCTCCATTGGGGGAGAAAAAGGACCTTCTGCTTCACATCATTTGCGGTGGTGGTTTATTCGGTATTTAAGAGAAAATAAAAGCCGCAACCGATAGCAACAAAACTACGAAGGACTATCTGTTCAATTCGTGACACGACCCCACTACCGTGGGGATCTAGTAATGAGCATTTCATTTTCATATCCTTACTTCGGTCTTATTTATTTACTGGGGGTAGCTTCTTGTAAAGCTATTGTGGTCCATAAAAAGATCGTTTAACATTTTACCAAGCGACATTCAACAGCGGATTTATGGAGGACATGATTTAGGACCTGTCGAGTCAAATGTATGTAGAGAATACCTGGCAAGGTACAGAAGTTCTTCTAATTGGGTGCAAACGCAGAAACTAAAAAGTTGTGCTTCCTTGTGGCTGGAATTTCGTCTTGGGAATGATTTACTGCCGCGTAAGAAATAATTTTTTGAGGATTCCTTGCAAAACTCCGAAGAACGTAAATTTCTATTAGGCCTTAAGTATTCCAATTTAAACAAGAAGCGAGTTTGTACCAGGAACTAATTTCATGTCAGGCTTGTCAGTGGTGAACGGAAAATTTATTTTTGGTTTGATAATTTGTAGCAACAAGAATAATAATTGCACTAAAAAAAAAATTAGCCAACAGTCTGGGCGGAGCTTTATTATTTTTTTTGGGTAGAATTCCTGCACGCGTTTAACGCTGAGATGCGATGAAGGTTCCTATGCGACTGACAACCTAAATAATAACCAGGAGGCTATTTGGAACGTTATTGTTCCGGACTTCTACCCAAAAATAATAAAGTTTCTCCCAAACTGTTGGCAGATTTTTGTATGGCAGCTACTCGAAGGACTTATGGGAACTTTTTCATGTTCATTTATTTAACTGCAACTATTGGAAAACAAAAGTAAAAAAAATTTCAAAGTCGTAGCTTATGAAGTTTCGAAGTTATTGGGTAATATTCTTGAAGACGTTGTGACGACGGAAATTTCCACACACAAACATTGAATTAAAACATGTAACACTGAATTGAATTTTAAAACTTAGAACAAACACAGAATAAATAAGCACCAGCAATGAACGGTCTGCGAATAAATCGATTTGTAAATTCCCTTATTGCAACTTTGACCGCTGAGCTCGACCGATTCGGAGAGGATGACGCTTTGGGAGGACAACCGTCTCTAATCGGTTCCCATATACCATCCCAAGCAGGAAAAGGTTGTGGATTTGTAATTCCCCTTTGAAGGTTTGAGATCGTCTAGTTCATGTCCAAGCAGAGGAGAGATCAGCCAAGCAGAAGACGAGCCAAGCAGAGCAGAGCTGTGCCAAGCAGAGCAGAGCTGTGCCAAGCAGAAGACGAGTCAAGCAAAGCAGAGCTGAGCCAAGGAGAAGACGAGCCAAGCAGAGCTGAGCCAAGCAGAGCAGAACCAAGCAGAGCGAAGACTAGCCCAGCAGAGCAAAGCAAAGCTGAGCCAAGTAGAAGACAAGCCAAGCAGAGCTGAGCCAAGCAGAGCGGAACCAAGCAGAGCGAAGACTAGCCCAGTAGAGCTGAGCCCAGCAGAGCCAAGCAGTAGACGAGCCAAGCAGAACTGAGCAGAGACTTGCCAGGCAGGGCAGTGCAGAGCAGAACCAAGCAGAGCAGAGCCAAGCAGAGCAGAGACTAACCCAGTAGAGTCAAGCAGAGTAGAGCCAAACAGAGTAGAGACTATCCTATCAGAACCAAGCGGAGCAGAGTCAAGCTAAGTAGAATCAAGCAGCAACGAGCAGAGCAAGCCACAACGAGTAGAGCGAGCCACGACGCACAGGGCATAGCAGCGACGACGCGCAGAGTAAAGCAGCGATCACCACAGCGAGCCACGACGCGCATAGCGAGCCACGACGCGCAGAGCAAAGCAGCGACGACGCGCACAGCAGAGCAGCGACGATCTCTGCAAGCCACGACGTGCATAGTGAGCCACGACGAGCAGAGCCAAAGCAGCGACAAGCACAGAAGAACCCACGAAAAGCAGAGCAGACGAACAGAGTAAAGCAACCGTCGACAGAGCAGATCATGCGAATCAGGTCAAGTCAAGTTAAGGCAAGCAGAGTCATGCCAGGAGTTGAGCTAAAACCAGCTATGACAAGCGACGACGAACGACGCCAAATCACGACAAGCAGACACAGCAGAACCAAGCTAAACAAAGCAGAGGCCACACAGAGAGACGAAAACGGAGAAGGACGAAGACAGGGAAATCACGACAAGCAGACACAGCAGAACAGCAGACATAGCAGAACCAAGCTAAACAAAGCAGAGGCCACATAGAGAGACGCAGACAGGGAAGGACGAAGACAGGGAGAGTAAACGCGACACAGAGAGACGAAGACAGGGAGAGGGCAGAAAGAGTCAAGGCAAGGCGAGTGAAGTCGTACCCACAGAAAACACGAATCGAGTCACGTTTAGCAGAGCCAACGATCAGACGGCAAGGAGAAAACCCAAAGGAAATCAAATTTTAATGTATGTCAACTAGAAGTAGTAAAGTGAAGTCTAGAAACCAATAAATATTTTGTAACAGATCCCGGCATCCGTTGAGCCTACTCCGGCTGTAAACCAAGTCGTTACAACGTATCTTGAGGACATTTTGTATGGCAACTACCCGAAGGAGTAAGGCGATTTTGCCTGTCAACGAACTACGCCTTACAAATTTGTCCAAACATCCAGATTCGAAATTTCGAAATCTTGAGTTCAGGCGTTCTGGAGTTATCGTTCGTACGGTCAGATGGAAAGATAGACAGACGGACGAACTACAACGTGATTTGGAGTTCTTGGCCTCAAATAAACCAAAAAAATATATAACTTTTTTTCATCCAATGCGTGGTTCTATGCGTTACAAACTTTTGGGCTGGATTAAACTTATAATACTCTCAGATTTCATCTAGAGTATGAAAATCACAACAAATGACATCATGGTGCACCCTCTGATGAACCAGTACACTTTCGGCCCAACCTCTTCACAATTTTCAACTGAAGTTTCTGTGACAGTTTTTCACCTAAGTCATATTCAATGGTTTAGAAATTGATTTGATGCTAGTTGAGTAACGTACGTATAAAGTCTGACACTACAGAAAAATAGTTGATAAACTGCTGGAAATACTTGAAATTTTCAGAATACCAACTAAAGAAAACCAATTGAAGAAATGTACTTTATTTCGTATTATTTCAACTATTCAAGCCACTGGTATATCTGTACAAATGATAGTTGGGGCGGCACGGATCTGCCACACAATTTCCAGAACAGCAGTCAACAGCATACACAGCACTAAAAATTCAATAAGTGATTTAGAAATTAATTGAAGTTTCAATTTAATCGGAACTAAGGACTTACGCTTTTACCCTGTGTTTCACAATCTAAACCCCACGCATGACTAACAGCAAAGAAAGTTATTGCCAAAATCATTACTTTAACTATTAACATTTTGCTATCTGTATTTCTTCTGTTTTACTAAATAATAATATTTAAATATCCTTAAAAACCGGTTAATATAATGAAACAAAGTCATAAGAATTTTATATAGTTTCCACGCTCGTTTGTGGATGTGAAATCAATTCGTGACGATTAGCAGCATAATAATAATTTTATTGGAATTCGTTCCAAGTTCAAGAAAATTTATTAAAAGGTAAATTGATTTTACATAGACCTTCAATTAGGCGCTTTACTTTTAATTTGAAGCGTCTGGATTATGTAAAACTTCTTAAGGACAATAAATTTTCAAGAGTCTAAATAAAGGCTAACTGACTAAAGACACTGAATAATTCATAAATCGCAGCAAAACCATCTAAGGTCATTCATTACAACAAGAATAGCATCGTTCTCGTCATATTTCATACACATAAATTTAAAATGCAATTAAACTGTAACTTAATTAAAAAATCCAATCAACAGTCTAGGCGCAACATTATTATCTTTTAATACAAAATAACATTGTAAATAGCCCTCTGGTTACTATTTAGGTTGTTTGTTGCATATACCACATCTCAGCATTAAACGCGTTTCGGATTTCTACCTAAAAAATAATAATGTTGCGCCCAGACTGTTAGCAAATTTTTTTTTTTTATTTATTTACTTTTTTTTTCAATAGAAGATTCAATAGAAGTAAAACCGAATTCGATCTCATTAAACCTAAATTTTTTTTGGAATTCGTGAAAACTTGAACAATACCTTACACCCCCCAATGGGGTTTAATATCGAAAAATGCTTAAATTGATTTTTCCGTCTATATTTAAGACCTTTACAAGTGAAAGTGAATTCGATATTCGATATATCGTCTAATGAGACCTAAGAAATATATCGGAATTTGTGAAAATGTACACAACCACTTTCCATCCCATTTATGGTTGGATAAAGAAAAATGTTAAAATAAAAGTTTCTAGGTGCTTGTATAAAGAGCACACAGAAATGAAATTAAATAGACAACTCGACACGTTTCAAATTTACAAAGAAATTGTGGAAATGTGGAAACCCGTTTCTCTGATATTTTTTTTACTTCACCTCTGTACGCCAATAAAATTCTGGACTTTTTTTTGCTTTAATTACTCTAGTAGCACACCTTCATACACGTACTAAGTTTCAACTTTCTAACATAAGCCATTTCTGAGATATAAAAACCACCTCTCCCCCCGTGCCCTGCTACTCAGCCTATCAAAAATTTAATTTTTCTAGGATACCTCAATAGTGGCTCTATATTACACCGAAAGAAAAATCTGCCAACAGTCTGGGCGCAACTTTATTATTTTTTCGGTAGAAGTTTGGAATGCGTTCAATTCTGAGACGCGGTGTAGGTTACTATGGGACTGAAAACTCAGAAAAAAGTTCAGAAAAGGTTAGAATGAGGTCGCGCTAGAATACTTACGCCGCTACCACATATAACATATGAATTACATTATTGGGTCATAATCCGGGACGAGGTCTAAGTCGTAGTATAATATCAGTTGTTACGTGATTATGAGATTTTTAGTGATTTGGTTTTGGGCCATTTCATGAACTCGGAAATGCATTTGTAGGCGATAATATAAAAAGTCTGTGGAAGTGAAAACCAATCTCATATCTTATCAATAGTAAGAAATATGTCGAAAGCCTTACGTCCTATTGGAGTTGAATATCTAAAAACACTGAAATCAACTTTTGACGATTATGTATAAAGCCTTAGGAAGTAAAAATTAATTTGATATTTCATTAGAACTAAGAAATATGTAGAAATTTGTAAAAACATATGCAACCCCCTTGTACCCACTTAGGGGTTGAATATTAAAAAATCCTGAAATGAGTTTTTAGATATATATAAAGAAAGCCCGAGGAAGTAAAAACCAATCCCATGTCTTATCACTCCTAAGAGATATGACGAAATTCGTGAAAACGTGTTCAACCCGTTTATACACTCTTAGGGGTTGAAAAAGGATAAAATTTGAAAACGTCTTTTAGGTCATTATTAAACAAGACCGTAGAAGTAAAAACATATTCGATATCTAATCCGACCGGAGAGATACGGCTGAATTCGTGAAAATGTATACAACCCCTTTACACCATCGTGGGGGTCGAATTTCAAAAAATACTGAAAATACTTTCTAGGTATTTATATGAAGAATACGTGGAATAAAAATAAATTCAATATTTAAAAAGACCTAATAGATATGACGAAAATCGTGAAAATATATGCATTCCATTTTCACTGATAATTTTTTTGCCCCCCTTCTGTACTCCAATGGATATTTAATTTTTTTTTTAATCAAAATTACTTTCATAGTTGACTTACATATACATACTGAGTTTTAACTTTCTAGCATAAGCCGTTCTATAGTTAGGAAAAACACCCTCCACCCAAGTACCATACTACCCCTATAAAAAATTATATTTTTCCAACATGCTACTACTATAGTTCTATCTAAATACCAAGTTTCAGCTTGATGTCATTTTAGGTTCTCGAGATATAAGAATCGGAACTTCTTCCTTTTCACCCTTCCCCAGCCTCACACTCCACACCCTCACCTTCAAAATTTTTTTTCCTGCTAGGGGTCTATTGGGCCTATTTCTGGTAAAAATTCTAAGCATCTATCGTACATTGTTCTTGAGATATGAGACGTAATTTTTTAGAAAAATTCTTATCCCCACCACTTCCACACTCCACCTCCCCCTTAAAAATTTTTACTTTCAGCAAACTTTATTTATCAACCTTAATACAGAAACCGAATTTCGTTTTTCTAGTGCAATTGGTTCGTGAGATATCGTAATCTAAAGGTTTTCACCCCCCACCTCCGTACGCCACTGCCCCCTCTCAAAAATTTGTTTCCGATCTATTCTCCTAGTATACCCACAGATGTTCATTAAGTTTTAATTTCGTAACATTAACCGATTAGGAGATATGGATTTTAGAATGTCTCAATCTCGGCTTTTTTGCGTTTCGGACGCATTATTATTCGCCCCACTCCCACACCCCTTTACCTATATCATAATTTTTTTTGCAAATGGGTTCACTATCGATGCTCTATATAAATTCCAAGTTTCAGCTTCCTAGCCTAAGTGGTTACTGAGATCTGGAAACCAAAATTTTCCGTCTAAAACGCTTCACCCACCTCCCCCCTCACACCCCTACCACTCAAAAGGTGGCCACTTGAAGGGGTCTGCTCAGTCTACCAACAGAAAAAAATTCAACTTAATAGCTCAAAGAGTTTGAGAGTTATAAGCTTTCAAACGTTTTGCGTACGGCGTACGGCGGACGGCGTACGGCGGACGGCGTACGGCGCACAGACGGACTGAAATTTTTTTTTGCTTTTTTGGTGCTTCTTAGTCAAGAAACGTATAAAAAAAAATTTTCAGGGTACCAAATTTTTTTTTATTTAAAAATCGATAACAATACTTTATTATTAAAATAATAAAGTAAAATCATTGTTTGAATCAAGTATGATACATTGTTAACCAGCAATTAGTCTAAAATGTTCATGTCAAATACAAATATTGTTAAACTACATAAGCTTACGTATTTAAATCTAATGAAGCATTGTTAATAGCAAAATTTTTAAATATCACGAAAATTGATTAATTTTAAGATATATGTGATTCTTTCAAAAACGATTTTATTTTACATTATACATTTCATTGTCAGAATAATTGTTAAGCAACAAGAAATATGTTCAGTTGAATATTACTCCGGCTTACGACGTTTAAGCTTAATCTAACACGAAAATTATCAACTGATTTAAAAAAATGATTGAAAATGGCACTTTTCCGTGATTGACCAAGCAATATATTCATTGTTAGCTGTTAGTTTTGCTGAAACCATTTTTGTTCAATTGGCTACAATTGCAGGTAAAAGAAATGAATTTTGAATTGTTGATTAAAATTTGTTTAAAAATTTTGTGTTGTTAATATATATTAACTTCAAAGGTGAGCGAATTTCTGTTTTAGGAGGGCAGTCTAGTTGTGACCGTTTGAAAAAATAGTTTTTTTTTTTGCATTTTTCGAAAGTATGTACATTCAAAAATATTGTGAGAAAAATTTATAAAGATCCAAGGAGTCTAAGTGCCAATGTCGAGCAGCTGCTTGTATTAACACAAACTTATTATTAAGGTTGCTCTACTGCTTTCAGCGACAGTTATATTTCGACATGTGAGGTTTCTCTACTGCTTTCACCGGCAGTTATATGTCCACATTTGAAACTGTAAGGGTAAGAGATTCTGGAAAGGCAGAAGGGATCCTGTATGGTCCGGGCATCGCTGATTAGGCGTACGTATGATTTTTTCACGATTTCGTAGAAAAAAACTTTAATCGCGTTTTTCTCGAAACTACGTTTTCTCGGCTCACGGGACTGAAATTTTCGAAACCATTCAACCGATCTTGATGCAAATTGGACCACATATCCCTAAGATATATAATTTCATCTGGAACTAGAACCAAGTGAAAATTTTTATTTTTACTATTTATTTTGATGCAAAAACTAGTGAAAAAAGTACAATTTTTTGGTTTTTTTCCGAAAAGTCCGCCATTTCGTTATTTATGCATGAATATTAAATCTTCTAGTTCCAGACAGAATCACAGTTATACTGAATCTATAACTTTTTAATTTTTTTGTGTCAGATGAATCTGCTGAACAAAATCAATTCCGTCAGCCACCTATGTATTTTTGACACAGTTACGTTTAACGAGTATTTTCAACAACAAAAAATGTAAAAAGTAAATAAAAAAAATGTTTTTAGCTAGTTTTAGAGTATATTCATTAAACCTAAAAAGAATGGCATCGATAGTTATTCTTGGAAACTCTAAAAAAATTCCTAAAAATAGCCCTTTTTTGGGGCGTCGAAAGTAGACTGCCCCCTTAAGGTTACTCACTTAGAAACGAAAAAAAATCGATTTTTTTTTTATATTTTATTATTTTTCTAGATTCAGTTCTACGCAAAATAAAATAAACCGAAGATTTTTCCGATCAGTAAAAATGCCTAAAAAATTAGTTCAAAGTAAGAAAGTTCGGTAATATTTTGGTATTATGTTAACATTTTCTTATTATTAAATATTATATTTCAAACGAAAAACAGCACATAATCTGATAAAAATCAGAAGAAGGTTTGAAAACAGAACCAATGCCATCTGCGTGATTTGTATTAATAATATAAATAAAACAAAATTTCAATTTGGAGAGAAAACCATTGAAAAATGATTAAAACTAAAAGGTTTTAGTTTTTTCGCTCTCCTGTACAATTTTTTTATCGCATTTTTTTCAAGAAATGTTCCTTTTTCTCGAAAATGATAACAGATATCAAGATGATTTTTTTTTGGTTAAAGATAGCAACACGGTCTAAACACTGAATGAAGGAATTTTTAAAAAGTTGATTGATATTTTGATATTTTTTTTTAAGTTAAAAAAACATGAAAAAAGTTTTAACTTTCAAAGCTTATAAGTCAATTAATTTTTAATATTTCTGAAATTCCTTCATTCAGTAGCATTCAATTTATTAACATAATAATTGTACAAAGTTTGATTAAAATTGGTTGAGCAGTTCCCGAGAAAAAGGTACATCAATTTGTATGGAAAATCGCCAAGTGAGTAACCCCCTTAATAGTTTTTTGGTTAATGTGTAGTACCTATATTGCTGGAGTCTCATTGGTTTATCACAATTTAATATTCAATAGTTATTTTTTTTCTAGATAAACTCTGAGTTCCATAGTTCGTACCCAAGCGAGCAATATTGCTGGGATGACTTCAAATCATTGATTATTCCAATCTTCGATGATTAAATCAAAGACAAATTGAAGAAATTGCTTAAAGTTGCTAAACAATTTTCAGAGGAAGTTATTATTCAGTACGACAATCAACTTCAGCTGTAGATGGATCCAGGAAAAGAAAATTCTACAAAACTACTATAAAGGACTCACAACAGTCGTTAATTTTCGTCATAATTGAATCGATGATTTAAGATTGGACCAACTTGCTAAGAATCTATGAGATCAAGGTTAGAGTTTACAGCCAACTATTTTATGGTTCACTGATCATACGTAATGAAAATGATCGGACCATTAAAGCATATTTAGGCATTTTGATTTATATCAAAACATAAAATTCTTAAAAGTTATTGCAAAAACACTGCTTCTCGTAACAATTTGACTTCGATGGGCCTGCTATTAATTTATATTTAAACCCTAATAGCGAGAAGTATACGTTTATAAAGTTTTTTGTAGTACCTCGAATATAAATGTAATATAAATTAAAATTTAATATACATACCATAAGTACTCTTAACAAATGTATACACATACATTAACATTATGTATCTATATGTGAAATTATATAATTCCCTAATAAAAAAAATTTAAGGGGAGTTATGTATTTCATTAAATTTTTCTGGAAACTACAGGGCAGTCTTTAGCACTATTGGACAACTATATTATATTTTATATAATAAAATGATATAAAACTTTTAATTTTTACTTATTAATTTTTAAAATTCAGTGCAATCGATATTAATGTAAGTAACAATACAAATTCTTGGCGAATCATGTTTAAAAGATGAAAAATGGAACTATTTAACGAAAAATATTTGTGCTTAAAGGAGGACTTGCATAATATTTCAGGAATCATTAACATGTTTCACTAAAAAAACACACCTATTGTCGTAAATTCTTTCCTTTCTATGGTTTGCGATTTTTGAGAAATAAAAATCAGAATTCTCTTCTTTTCACCCCCACCACCCCCTTCACCTGTACACCCAAAATTTTTTTCCTGCTAGAAGTCTACTGTGAAAAATAACTACCGCCACACTTCCGTGCTCCAACTCCCCTCTAAAAAATTTTACATTCAATTGACCCCACTTGTAATCCTAAACACAAAAACCAAATTTCATTTTCCTGGTACAATTGGTTCGGAAGATATTAGGTTTGTTCTTTTTGGCTACACTTTCTACACTTTTTTGTACTCACTCTTGAGCGAGTGCAGAAACTTTCACTTTCTACACTTTTCTGCACTCTTACTCTTACACTTAAGAGTTAGTGCAGAAAAGTGTAGAAAGTGTAGCTAAAAAGATCAAACCTATTGTAATCCAAAGTTTTTTACACCTACACCCCACCTCTCCTCTTAAAAATTGTAGCATTTATCTAATTTTGTAGTATTCTTTAAGACAACTACAAAGCTTGATTGACCTTATGTTTCAATTCCAGCGTTCAAACGCTTCGGACACATTGTTTTTCTCCACAACTTCCATACCCCTCAACCCTCAACGAGTAGGTGAAATCTGGAAACGCAGAGTTCTTATATCTCAGAAATTGGTTAGAAAAGAAAGTAAAAATGTGGTAGAAAAGAAAGTTAAAATGTCATAGATACCTACCTCTTCCAGATATAAACTAGAGAAGTAACAATATTGGTACCATTTTATTTCGGGTTGTAGGGTACTGTGGAATCTAAGGTATTCAAAAACCAGTGTGTCGACAATTATGGTCATTTTTTTTTAAATAATATGTTTTCAAGAAATCAATTTTTATATCTCAAGAACCGTTTGAGGTATGATTACATAAGTTAGAACCAATAAACCCAATGCAAAAAAAAATTATGTAATTGGGTAAAATGCGAAATTTTTGGATATTTATTTCTCGAGAACTGCTAGGGATACAATATTTAAACGGGATAGCACGGGCGAAGGTGGGCTGTGTTCTTTGTATCTCCGGAATGGCTTATGCTTGAAAATTGAAACTTGGTATATACATATATGTAGATGGACTACAAAAGTAATTTAATCGAAAAAATCTGCCAACAGTCTGGGCGCAACTTTATTATTTTATGGGTAGAAGTCCGAAACGTGTTTAATGATGAGATGCTGTGTAGGTTACTATGCGACTGACAACCTAACAAATAACGTTCCAAATTGCCTCCTGGTTATTTCTTAAAAGATACCATCCGTAGGGGTTCACCCAATCTACCCACCATAAAAATTTCAACTTAATAACTCAACGGGTTTGGGAGCTACGCGCCTTCAAACGATTTTGCGTACGGCGTATACGACGGACAGACGGACATTTTTTTGCTTTTTTGGTGTTTACTAGTCCTAAAACGTGTAAATATAAAATTTCAGGGTATCAAATTTTTTTAAAATTTCAGGTCGATCACAATACTTTATTATTAAAAAATAATAAAGTAAAAAATGTAAAGATTTCCATAAGCACGCTTAGATAAGGCAAAAAAAATTGTCTGTGAGAAGGAGTTGAATTCATTGGCACGAATTTCGTCATATCTTTTACCTTTTTAAATTTTTACAGATTTTTCGATATTCAACCTCTAAGGAAGTGTAAAATAATTGCGTACATTTCACGAATTGCGATGTATTTTTTGTTTCCAATGAAATATCGAACTCGCTTAATTGACGAAAAACTGATTACATAATTTTTCGATATTGAAGGCGGTTGTGTAAGTTTTCTCGAACTACGACAAATCTTTTAGGTCTAATCGGGAATCGAAGGTAGGTCTAATCAGGTATCGAATTGTATTTTACTTTAACGTGTTTTAAATAAATTCATCTTCAAATTAATTTCAGAATTTTTCTAGTGCTTCCTTCTTGTCTACGTTCTTACGAATTCCGTCATATCTCTTAGGTCTTATGAGATATCGAACTATTTTACCTTTGAAGCGCTTTCTAGATGATCACCTAAAATTGGTTTTTGGTTTAAGGAATTTTTAATATTTAACCAATACGTCGATATTTCTCACACTTGTTACTTTATTATTTTAATAATAAAGTATTGTTATCGATTTTTTAAAAAAAAAAATTTGCTGCCCTGAAAATTTTTTTTTCCACGTTTCATGACTAATAGACACCAAAAAAGCAAAAGTCCGTCTGTGCGCCGTACGCCGTACGCCGTACGCCGTACGCCGTACGCCGTACGCCGTCCGCCGTACGCTAAACGTTTGAAAGCTTATAGCTCTCAAACCCTTTGAGCTATTAAGTTGATTTTTTTTTTGTTGATAGACTGAGCAGATCCTTCAAGTGCCCACCTTTTGAGTGGTGGGGGTGTGAGGGGGGAGGTGGGGGAAGCGTTTTGGACGGAAAATTTTGGTTTCTAGATCTCAGTAACCGCATAGGCTAGGAGGCTGAAACTTGGAATTTACATAAAGCATCGATAGTGGACCCATTTGCCCAAAAGATGATATGGGTGAAGGGGTGTGGGAGTGGGGGGAATAATAATGCGTCCGAAACGCTCGAAAGCCGAGATCGAGACATTCTAAAATCCATATCTCCTAATTGGTTAATGTCAAGAAATTAAAACTTAATGAACATCTGTGGGTATACTAGGAGAATAGATCGGGAACAAATTTTTGAGTGGGGGAAGTGGCGTACGGAGGGGGGGGGGGTGAACAAGTTTAGATTACGATATCTCACGAACCAATTACACTAGAAAAATAAAATTAGGTTTCTGTATTAAAGTTGACCAATAAAGTTTGCTGAAAGTAAAATTTTTTAAGGGAGCGGTGGAGTATGGAAGTGGAGGGGATAAGAATTATTCTAAAAAATCACGTCTAATATCTCAAGAACGGTGTATGATAGATGCTTAGAATTTTTACCGGAAGTAGGCCAAATAAACCCCTAGCAGCAAAAAAAATTTTAGTGGTGAGCGGGTAGGGGGTGAGGGTGGGGGAGCGTGAAAAGGAAAAAGTTTCGATTTTTATATATCGAGAATCTATAAAGATATAAAGCTGAAACTTGGTATTTAGATAGAACTATAGTAGCAGCATGTTGAAAAAATATAATATTTTATAGGGGTAGTATGGTACGGGGGTGGGGGGTGTTTTTCCTAACTATAGAACGGCTTATGCTAGAAAGTTGAAACTCAGTATGTACATGTAAGTCAACTAGAAAAGTCATTTAGATTGAAAAAAAAGGCAAATATCCATTGGCATACAGAGGGGGAGCGAAAAAAATGATCAGTGAAAATGGAATGCATATATTTTTACGATTTTCATCATATCTATTAGGTCTTTCCAATTATTGAATCCATTTTTATGCTACGGATTTTTCATATAAATACCTAGAAAGTGTTTTCAGGATTTTTTGAAATTCGACCCCCACAATGGTGTAAAGGGGTTGTATACATTTTCACGAACTCAGCCATATCCCTCAGGTCTGATTAGATATCGAATAACTTTTTACTTCCACGGACTTTTTTAATAATCACCTAAGGCTTGTTTTCAAATTTTACCCTTTTTCAACCCCTAAGAGGGTATAAACGGGTTGAACACGTTTTCACGAATTCCGTCATATCTCTTAGGAGTGATAAAACATCGGATTGGTTTTCAGTTCCTCGGGCTTTCTTTATATATATCTAAAAACCCATTTCAGGATTTTTGGATATTCAACCCCAAAGTGGGTTCAAGGGGGTTGCATATATTTTCACAAATTCTTACATATTTCTTAGTTCTAATGAGATATTGAATTCATTTTTACTTCTTATGGCTTCCTATATAATCGGCAAAAAGTTAATTTCAGGATTTTTAGATATTCAAGATATTCTTAGGATTGATGAGATATTAGATTGGTTTTCACTTCCACAGACTATTTATATAATCGCCTACAAACGCATTTCCGATTTCATGTAATGGCTCAAAACCAAATCACGAAAAACCTCCTAATCACGTAATAACTACGTAGTATTATATTACTACTTAAACTGCGTCCCGGAGTATGACCCAATTATGTAATTCATATTTTATATGTGGCAGCGGCGTAAGTATTCTAGCGCGACCCCATTCTACCCATTTGTTAGGATTTCAGTCACATAGTAACCTACACCGCATCAATCTTAAACGCGTTCCGAACTTCTACCCGAAAAATAATAAAGTTGCGCCCAGACTGTTTTTATTGCAATCGAAAAAGTAAATAAAACCGAAATATTGTTTTTTGAGTAAAAGTTTGGAATGCAGTGCAAGTTACTATGCAATTGGAAACCTAAAAATTAAGCATGGGGCTATTTCAAACATTATTTTTCGGTTGTTAGTCGCTTAGTAACTCCGCATTTAATGCGTTTCGGACTTCTACCCAAAAAATTGTAAAATTGCGACTAGACAGCTTGCAGTTTTTTCTAGCAAATTTTATACTTGGTACTCTTTGGAACGTTTAATTGCTGTACACTGTTAAAATGGGAAGGTCAGCGAATAAACTAACTTCAAAAGAATTGTTGAAAAAATCGGATAAGCTTCAAAAACTAAAGTACTACTCCATACAATTTTCGGTGTCCTTCTTGTAAATCAAAAAACCAATTTCATTGCATTCAGAAATGAGGTGGTGTTACGAAAACCAAAGTGTCAGCTCGGTTTCCTTAGATCCTTGATGGTCATTTTCTTAGTCCCACGATTATTAGAAATCCCTTTATTTCTTCAGTTCCAAAATGACTCTTTTTGGGAAACGCGCCCTTTTGAAAAACTACTAGGAAAGTTTGGACTCCACGAGCTTTATATTTGTAGTCTATCGTGCTTAGAAATTAGGTCTAAGTCTTTGGTTAATCAGAAGTCTGATATAGCTTCTTCACTTCTACTCAGATAGCTTCATCAAAAATGTCTACAGGCAAATTTATATTCGCGGAAGGATATTTGTGTTGGGAGCTGCTGATAAAAAAATAATGACTCCCGGGTTTTCCTTTCACTAGCGACCAGCTGTTACTGGAGAAGCTTTCAAATCTAAGTCCCTACATTCAGGTTTAGCGGTATTCTTATAATATACTCTCTAACCAAAAAAAAACTGCCCAGTTGTAGACCAAATCTAATACAGTTTCCAAAGCTTTCCACCTTGCTATACTTTCAGTGGTTCAAGTTCGGCTTGACACTAACTGCGTGGCGTCTTCTCCATTTGGGAAATCCCAGCAGTCTTTATGAACTGCACATAAAATGAGAAACATAAGTACAATGTGGATGAATGGCACGTTACCCACTTTATCCTTAATTTAATAAGATTTAGTCAAATTTCTTCACCGCAGGACTATTCAAATTCGAAAATGTCTCCCCATCCCCAAAATTACTTGTTCTTGTCCTTCGAATCGTCTCTGCACCATCAAAAGTAATTCTCAGTGCGGTTGGTAAAATTTACCAAGGGTTTTTCACACACCCACACCGAGTAAGACCAAAAGCGTGCAAAGGAGTGAGGAACGTAGATCCTTCAGATGGAAGACACACGAATTTAAATTGACAAATTAACATTCGGAAATGTAGGGCTCGTCTGAGCACATATTTGCGAATTAGCTTCTTGTCATTTCCAATTCGGAAGCTGATTGTAATTTACTTAGGGCCAACGAGACAAATAGCAAGCAAGACACACAACACATATATTCCGACTGAGTGAAAAGGTATGGAATGATGCTGCATGCCCTTTATATCGATGTACACTTGGTACACAAATTGGAGCCAACGTTTGGAAAAGGAAATCCAATTTATTCTGAGGAAATAGTGTTGGTAAGATTCCAGGTATCAATCTACTGCAGATACTGCATAACTATAGCCTGGTAAGGCCTAGCCTAAGGTAAGAAGAGACCGTCAGCTCTAAGCAAAGACTTCTCAAAGTTTAAAGTTGTCCACTTGATGTAGACTTTACATCATTCGTAACGTTGTAATTGAATTCGGCCCCGGCTATCTTTTAGCCAGCTGGGAAGATATGTACACAGTTTTTCCTCGTAAGATACCCTTGACTACACCGAAATGCTTAGATCGTAAATCTAAAAGAGAATACTTAAAGTCAAGTAAACTTTTCGAGAAATTGCATCTATGCACTTCAGATCCTTCGTAGATATTAAGATATGCTACTGCAGATATATCTGAAATCAATTTGTTTATCTTTTCTGCGTTGGATTTAGTTTGAGTTGTGGGAAAATGCTGAATACTCGGATTTCGTGCTCCAGATTATTCCAACGTTAGAATTTAGAATGTAGCTTGAATAGGACAAATTGTTGGCTATTAATTATGAACCGCTGCGGCTATTAAGGCCGCTTTAAGATGCGGATATATCTTGCGATTTCTATACAGCAGTACAATATTCGATGCTCGAAAATGTTATGAAGGTGAGGTTACGGTGCCAGCCTTCCAATTTATAGATAGATACACTTAGACCATTCGGCTGGTTAATTGTGATGTTTTTTTTTTTTTAACGAGGAGTAAAAGCATCGAAAGCCTAAGTCAGTGCGGGACTTTAACCCGCTAAACATCTCCTAAGTCGTACGGATGGATTCTCCCGGAACCACCGTTAGGTATTGCAAAGACGTTGACAGCCAAGGAAATAGCGTTATGCTCTTTTCTTGACGTTGAAGGTGCTTTTGACAACACTTCCTACAAATCCATTGAATTACTTACTCGTAAGATAGGAGTAGAAGAAACGGTAACGAGATGGATAGTAGCGATGCTTGACTCTCGTAGAATCTCGGCTCAGATCGGAGGTAAAGGTCTCACTGTACGAGCGGTGAAGGGATGCCCTCAGGGAGGTGTACTCTCCCCACTACTGTGGTGCATTGTTGTAGATGATTTCCTTAAGGATCTGAGCATCAAGGGTTTTGAGACTCAAGCATACGCTGATGACCTGGTGATCACTGTAAGAGGTAAACATGACTGTGTCATTTCGGACCGCATGCAAGAGGCCCTAGAGATAGTAGATCACTGGTGCATCCAACAGGGATTAAGTATAAATCCAAGTAAAACAATTATAGTGCCATTCACTAGAAGACGGAAGGTAAACTTAAGGCTCCCGATTGTGAGAGGAACTACAATTGAATTCTCGTCCGATGTCAAATACTTGGGAATTACCTTGGACAAGTGTCTGACTTGGAATTTACATCTTAAAAACATCTCCACACGAGTAACATTGTCTTTTATGGCGTGTCGAAGGCTCTGTGGTACCACTTGGGGTCTCAGACCAAATATGGTATACTGGACCTACAAGTCTATTATAATACCAATGATCACATATGCCGCTATGGTGTGGTGGCCAAAGGTTGAACAAATCACAGCACAGAAGGCCCTGCAAAAAATTCAGAGGCGTGCCGTTCTTAGCATTACTGGGGGACTTAAATCATGTCCCACTGCTGCAATGGAAGCCATGATAGACTTGGCCCCATTACACTTAGAGATAAAGAAGGAGGTTCTGAGAGAGGCCATAAGGCTACAGCAGTACAATAAATTCAAGGCAGGAGACCTTGTCGGTCACCTTAAAATTCTACAGGAATTTAATCAGAAGGACCTAACCGACTCAGTAAACGATAACATGCCAAAGGTATATGATTTTGAGAAACCATATATGGTGACTCTGGGAGATCGTGTATCATGGCAATCTGGTCTACCAGATTTTGGGGAAAGTGCTTCAGTCTGGTACACGGACGGCTCTAAGACCTATAGTGGAACTGGAGCGGGCGTATTTGGACCCAATTGTAAAATATGGACGGCAATGGGACAAACCGCCACTGTGTTTCAGGCTGAGGTACATGCCATAGAGCTGTGCGCAGGTAAACTTCTACTGAATAAACCAAAAGGCGCTGCAGTTATTATCCTATCTGACAGCCAAGCGGCACTGCTAGCGCTGAAATCTTATTGTTTCCGTTCTAGGCTTGTGTGGGACTGTCATATTCTTCTTAAAGAGCTGGCACATCATAATAGTATAACCCTGATGTGGGTGCCAGGACATGAGGGTATTCCGGGTAATGAATCGGCTGACCAGCTAGCTAAGCGGGGAGCCAACTCACCAATGATTGGCCCGGAACCATTCTGTGGAGTAGGTAAAGGCTTCATTAAGGATGGTATTTTTAAGTGGGTAAATCTTCAGGTGGAAGATTATTGGAACTCACTTTCAGGACTTAGACAGTCAAAGAAATTCCTGACCTTCTCAAGTAGGAGAGCATCGGAATTCCTTTCCTTAAGCAGGTATAACGCACGGGTTATAATAGGATATTTTTCCGGACATTATTTCCTTAATTATCACCTTAAGATCATCGGTAAAGTATCACTAGATACATGTCGATTCTGTGATATCACATCTGAAACCACGGCACACATTCTGTGTGATTGTGATGCAGTGGCCAGATCGAGAAGCCAGATTCTCGGTGGATTTATTCTCACCTATGAAGACCAGTCGAAGACTCCCCTGAGTAAAATCATCTCCATTCTCAAAGGAATCGATATGGCCTAGGGAGTGGTTAAGAGCCAAGAACAAAAGATCTCTTAGGTCGCAGTTCGAGAAGTAGTGAGGCTTCTTTAGGCTCTACCAGTTTAAATAAATAGGTATTGCGTCGGGAGGCAATATTGCTAAAACTGTCAGTTATTGTTTGTCTAGTCTAGTCAGTCGTATCCTGTGGTGCATCGCGTTGGATGTTTCTTATTCGCTCAAAGCGACGATGTGTCGACATAATCCGTGCTGCTGCAATCTGGAAAGCTTGCCACTTGAGGGCTGTGTCACAAATATGTCTAACGAAATTTTCTACGGTCGGATCTTATCCGAAGGCCTCTGCAACCTCGGCTCGGTCGACGTCGAAGCGCGGGCAGTGCAGTAAGATATGCCGCGCGTCCTTAATCTCGTGGGGGCAGTTGGGACAGAACGGGTCTTCGTCATGCTTATAGCGGTGAAGATACTGCTTAAAACAACCGTGTTCGCTGAGCAGCTGGGTCACATAAAAGTCCACTTCTCCGTGTTTGCGGCTTATCCAGCTGTCGATGTTTGGGATCAATGTGAATGTCCATCTCCCTTTGTTCGCGCTTTCCCAGCGTCCTTGCCATTCATGGATACTGCGCCGTCGCTCGTCCACTTTCGATGCTTCATCTGCTGCTACGTAGAGTCGCTGAAGTTCACATGCTATTATGTCAATTGGTAACATTGCCGATATTACTTCGATTGCTTCATCGGACACTGTTCGAAAGGCACTTGCAATCCTTAGTGCGCTAAGACGATAGATTGATCGGATTCCGGCTATAAACGATTTCTTCTTCGTTGCATCTGCCCAGATCGGTGCAGCGTATAGCATTACGGAACTCGTGACCGTTGCTAATAGTTTTCGCCTGCTGGAGCGTGGTCCTCCAATGTTTGACATGATGCGTGAGAGTGCACCATTCACCTTTGAAGCCTTTTTGCTGATCGCCAGAAGATTTTCCTTAAAGGACATCCAAGTGTCAATTAACACCCCAAGATATCGCAGATTTGGCTGCGAGATGACCTCGTGCTCTCCGACTTTGAATGTGAAAACTTCGCACACTTTTCGAGAGCTCAAAAGAAACACCTCTGTTTTATGCGAAGCCAACTCTAGGTCCGCACTACTTAACCAGTGCATAATTCTATCGATCGCATCACTGCACAGAACTTCCAAGGTGTGGATATGTTTCGCTACTACCACTAGTGCGATATCATCCGCATAGCCAACCAATGTGGTGTCCGTTGGAAGCTCGATGCAAAAAACGTCATTATACATGATGTTTCATAATGTGGGGCCAAGCACTGAGCCCTGTGGGACTCCTTGTGAAACGTCGTAGAGCTTGACGCCGTCCTCGGTGTCATACAGAATAGCTCTTTCTTCGAAGTAGTTAGCTATGATTCGCTGTAGGTATCCCGGTACGTTAAAACTATTTACTGCTTGCATTATTCGCAACCAGCTCGCTGAGTTGAAGGCATTCTTGACGTCAAGTGTTACCACTGCGCAGTACTTTTTGTCGCCGTTTTCCATTTTTCACCGGATATCGCATCACGCGCAATTCTCATAACAGCATGGATGGCGTCGATGGTGGATCTCTCTCGGCGAAATCCAAATTGTTGCTCAGATAAACCTCCAGGTCTCTCGAGTCACTCCTGCAGTCGGTTACTGAAAATGCTCTCCAGTACTGTACATAGTGGCCGGTATGCCGATGGTTGTTCAGGTTGCTTCCCGGGCTTCAATAGCAACACTAGTCTTTGCATCCTCCAAAAAAAAAAAAAAAAAATTATTTGAGAAGAATGTTACGTAACAAAACAACCTTTAGACAACTTCTGTAGTTTCGAACTAAACCGAGGATATGTTGGACGTAATAGAGATTGGATAGATTCTTAGTGAAAAATAATATTATCTCGTATCTGTACAAAGGACATATTGCTTTCTAAGCTGCCGTTCAAAAGCGAATAAGTAAAATCTATTTGATATCCCGTAACGACATTGTAATTCGAGTTTCACACTTTTCATTTGTCCAACTTGAAGCTTGTTAGGGGTGAATTTTCTTTCGCGTAAGACCATCTCGTCTGAGGGAGTATTTACACAAAGGTTTCTGTCTTTCGTAAACGATAAACTTTTGATCAGTTTTATCCGGCTTTCTCACGCTATACATACATTCAAATCCACAACACCCCGACCGAGAAAGTTTCCTCTAGGACTTCTTTTACAGATCCTGCATGATGAGCTCTTCGAGTTGCGAGGTTGGTTCGTGAGTCGGAAGAATTAAATATTTTACTATGCTTTCTACTGACATCCTGTGCACTTAAGGAGGATGTTGTATTGACTAACTGCGAGGAATTTCGTGCCCTTAGATACTTCACTTTACTTTTACTGTACGCCTTTTGGGATAGTACTTGGCAATTTTCTTGTGTTTTATTGATTCGGGCTTCAGATCCGAAACATTTTAAATTCACTTTTGAAATTCGTAAAGGAGTTGTGTGTGGAGAGTAATTAAAATCCTTGAAAATAAAGACGAGTAATGGGTCTGAGGAAAGTGGATTGAAAATAATTAAAAATTCTGGTATGAAACATTAAATTAAAGCTAGATAAGATGAATGAGGTAAGTGCATGTTTGGTACTGAATAGTGTATTTCAGCAGTTGAAATGTGCCCAAAAATTAAACCATTATCTTCCTCGTAATAAAAGGGAGTATATTTTAAAATAAAAAAATATATTTAAAATTCAATTTTTTTCCAGTTTGTGCTTAAGTCTGTAGCGATTGTCCAAAATTCGCATTTAATTTGCAATGTACAAAATATTCGGTTGCTATGACCAAAGCATTATATTGAATTGCTTTGTTCAAAATATAAAAATTCAAGTAGACCAAAATTTAATCCTTTTGTCGTTTACCGACAAAAATATAAAACACGGAATATATTTCTATTGTAATGAAAAGAATCATATTACAATAGGAATGGATTCAGTGAAAATCCGATATTTAGAACCGGTAAAGTTTTGTTAAATGAATTTTAAAATACTGTACATATTTTGTGAATTTATTTGTAAGAGTATGAAAATAAATTATTTTAGTCTAGTAGCAGCCGCCGGCGACACAAGTCGTCCTTTTATTTATTTAAATTTTGGTTTCTGGCTATAAAAGCCCCATAAGTCTTCAAAATTACAGCTATATTATTGCAAGGATTTTCAATATCTGCACAGGCGCAGTTAGTTTTTAAATGTTACTAGCCGCGTACCGCGGCTACGCTCGCTACGCTCACGTTTGTTTGGTGCTATACTATCGTTACTCCCGTTGCTTCCATTTCTTCCGTTGCTCTGTTGCTCCCGTTGATCCCATTTCTCCCGTTGCTTCCGTTGCTCCCGTTACTCCCGTTGCTTCCATTTCTCTCGTTACTTCCGTTGCATTGTTGCTTCCGTTGCTCCGTTACTCCGTTGCTCCCGTTACTCCTGTTGCTTTCATTTCTCCCGTTGCTTCCATTTCTCCAACTTCTTCCGTCGCTTCCATTTCTCCCGTTGCTTCCGTTGCTCCCATTTCTTCCGTTGCTTCCGTTGCTCCCGTTGCTTCGTTTTTTCCGTTGCTTTCATTTCTCCCGTTGCTTCCGTTGCTCCCGTTGCTCCCATTTCTCCCGTTGCGTCTATTTCTCCCGTTACTTCCGTTGCTCAGATGTTTCCGTTGCTCCGTTGCTCTCGTTGCTACCGTTACTCCATTCTCTATTCTCCATCCTCTATCCACTAGTGATGGGTCCATACCGATATATGGTGATATCACCTAATACGAATATATTCATTACGCGGTATTATAATATCTAAACTAATATTTGAATATTACTAATATCTACTGTATCATATCGAGCTGGTGCTTGTTGGACAACAATCTTTATGAAATGATCACCGAATAGAGATTTATAACTATATTTGGTGAAGTTAAGCTAAAGAAAACATTACGGTATTTAATCAATGTATGAAATTTATTGTGTGAGGAAAAGAAGAGTAGATTGGTAAATTAGTGCAATTTGGATCCTTGTAAATAAAGGAAAAATTTATTGCTAAATCTATGCGTTATATATGGAGGAAAGTGTGGGTGCTTTTATATTTGGAAATAACAATCGAATTAAATATAACTAACATATATTGAACTATGAAAAGGATGGTAGAGTAAATCCGAGTGATTTCGCACCTCGTAAGTTTGAGCAAGGGTAAATGGGGAAAGTTCGTAATGTTTAACATCTTTGTTAGTTTTTTTAGTTTTGATTTTCATGTATTTTCGGTTTTGTGTTCATAGGTCTATACCGAGTTAAAATTTTTTCAGCAATTAAATATTCTGTAATAAGATGCTAATAATAGGGTATTTTCGCGATCATATTGACATTTAAAATTTAAATACCGTAATGTTTCCTTTCTTAACTTCACCAAATATAGTTATAAATCTCTATTCGATGATCATTTCATGAAGATTGTTGTCCAACAAGCACCAGCTCGATATGACACAGTAGATATTAGTAATATTCAAATATTAGTTTAGATATTATAATACCGCGTAATAAATATATCCGTATTAGGTGATATCACCATATATCGGTATGGACCCATTACTACCTCCACTCCAATACTCCACCGCTCCATTAAAAATTTTTACTTTCAAAAAACTTTATTTATCAACTTTAATACAGAAGCCGAATTTTATTTGTCTAATGCAATTGGTTCGTGAGATGTCGGAATCTAAAATTTTTTGACCCCCACCTCCGTACGCCAATGCCCCCCTCTCAAAAATTTATTTCCGATCTATTCTCCTAGTATACCCACAAATGTTCATGAAGTTTTAATTTCGTGACATTAGCCGTTTAGGAGATATGGATTTTAGAATGTGTCGATCTCGGCTTTCGAGCGTTTCGGACGCATTATTATTCTCTCCACTCCCACACCCCTTCACCCATATCAACAATATTTTTTCAAATGGGTCCACTATTGATGTTCTATATAAATTCCAAGTATCAGCCTCCTAGCCTATGCGGTTACTGAGATTTAGAAACCAAAATTTTTCGTCTAAAACGCTCCTCCACCTCCCCCCTCACACCCCCACCACTCAAAAGATGGGCACTTGAAGGAGTCTGCTCAGCCTACCAACAAAAAAAAATTCAACTTAATAGCTCAAAGAGTTTGATAGCTATAAGCTTTCAAACGTTTTGCGTACGGCAGACGGCGTACGGCATACGGCGTACGGCGCACAGACGGACTGAAATTTTTTTGGCTTTTTTGGTGTCTATTAGTCATGAAACGTGGAAAAAAAAATTTTCAGGGTAGCAAATTTTTTTTTTTTAAAAATCGATAACAATACTTTATTATTAAAATAATAAAGTAATTTACTGAAATGTTTTGTCAAATTTTTATGGTTCAATATTTGACGGCATGGCAAAAGTATAAAATAAGGTAATAAATGTGTTTCATTTTGTACCTTGTTTTGTTATTATAAGAGTTAAAGACTTGTTTAAAAATATCGCATTGGACTTAGGGTTTCCCTTAATACAGTAGCGTACAGTCTAGTCAGTTTAAGTGATGGGAAGTGTTGAGCTGTGACCATTTGAACCCATAAATAGAGATTTTAGAAATAATATTATATATTGTCATATTAAAAAATAAGAAAATCTTTGCAATATTATTATTATTATTATTAACTTTATTTGCCTTGATTCAATTTTAACTTAACGCTAATATATTATATTTAAGAGATCAGTCTTTTCATTCTTTGCAATATTTGACCAGATAAGCTTAAGGTCCAAATGTATCTTGAGGATTATCGCTCTGATAAGAATCATTTGGTCCTTTAGTCTAAACAGAATTTTCTTAGCTAAGCATACAAGAAAATGAATTGTACAAATATGTGAAAAAAATCTTAAGAAAATCGATATTTAAGTGCAGTGGTCGATGGAAGTATGTCAATATTCAAAACACTTAAATAAATATTTATTAGGTTAAGACCATTGGGTGTCCACATGTAAATGCTTAAAATAAGAAATAATTTTTAATAATTGGGAGTCTTGGGTATCTGTGTGTGAAGACTGATCGAAACCAAAAGTTTGTGTTTAAATTTGAACAAAATTATTATCATTTAGGTTCAAAGTATTTGTAGTAAGGGCGTTCTTTAAGAATGCTGTCGCCCACCATCTAAGGTTGGTTCCACGGTAAAAGAATGACGCGAAAAATAAAACAGGAAGTTTTTGTTATAATCCCAGTTTTTTTAAAAAAAACACAGGAAGTACGTCCTTCACATTCACAGTTTATTTAAAAAGCATATTAAGAGTATTGAAATATATTCTTCTGTACAACCCATCCAATTTTCGATCAATTTCGCCAAGTCGATTTTTTGTTTAAATTTGTTGCTTATTATTTTGGCGGTTAGATAAAATTAGGGTATCGCTCAACTTTAGAGTGGGAATATTTCTATTCTTATAAGACTTTTATGAGGGGTTTTTTCATTCTGCAAGCCTCATAATAGTATCGATCGCACTAATCGCACTAATCCATTTAATCCCAAAAGTTCAGTGTCACAGTTCCATTTCTCTAAGAAGATGGACCTAGCAGTTTCCCAACAGCTAAAAACGTAAAGGGGCAGCATTCTTAAAAAATGCAGGATTCATTTTAAATTCGAATCAATGTAGTGGACACACAACTGCCAGCACTATGATGCCCTATCATTAAAAATTAAGAAGCAGATTTCAACTGAAATTCTAAGTGTAAGTCTTGGATTATAGAAACTTCGAAATACTAATAAAGTTACGTTTTTACTATTTGCAGATTTTGTCAAATGACCAGATCCACTCACCCGTCGATTCCATGAAATCCCAGAATCTTACTTAAACTAGTTTAATCTGATGTCCATCTTCTGTGAATATTATGCCAAGAAGTTAACGCTTCAAGTGAAATAAAGTTCAGAAACTATGGAAATTTTCCAGCTTCCGTCCATCTAAAAGTTAAAAAATAAAAAAAAATAAAAATTACATGAAACAAGAATGAAAATCGGAGAAAATCTTTTCTCTCTTTGCAGATTTCGTTAGCTAAAGTTAAACTTGAAACTTTGTAATTTTACATCAGGAAGGAGGCCTGTCCTGTCCGACTTATACGTAATACTTTAAATTTTCTTTCATTTAACAGTCGACAAGATTTTATTTCACTGCAACCGTTTCAACGTTGACTAACGTTCCGAAAGGACTTCAAAGTTCTACCGGGAAGTTGTTTGAAAGTTGTGTATTTGTTTGCTTGTTTGTTTGTTTCGAAACTCTTGTCGTGATGCGGATCCTTCAAGCCACACAGCCGGTTAAACTTGCAGTCGTTGACCAACCAGCAGCCATAGATCTAATTAATTGCAGCTATTGCAATGGTTTTTCTTCTAAATGGAGAGGACATCGACAAATTGTTTTTAATTTTAGATTAGTCATTTTCAATTAATTTCAATGTGATGTTCAGAATTGAGAATTATTAAAATAAAAAGCATTCTACAGTCAGGGTAGCCTGGGGGAATACTCGATTGGTATTGCAGTTGGGGATATAAGAAGAATGAGGAGTTCAAGCATAGTTTGCTCTCAACTGCTTCTATTTTCAGTTCTATTCCTGGAACTTCGAACCAAAAGCTTACACCTGGTTTCACAATTATGCTGTTACAGTAAATCCATAAAATGAATGCACGTACTTTTCCAGCCTTCTCAAAGGACTCTCACGAATTTCCTCATATTCATTATTCTATTTAACACCATTAAAGAATTAAAGAAATTCTTAGCTTGACCCGTTCTGAAGTTATCGGCTAATGTTCGCAAACACGGGTTTAAGGACCTTGCATTAGAGGAAGGAATAGGTCCCATAGCGAACTTACTATAAGCAGTTTAATTACACGTCTTAACTTCAAATTTTCCCGCTAAATCGTTGTTGAGTTATCGTGCGTTCGTTCCCAACTTGACAAAAGCTCTTACAGCACTGTCATTCTTAAAAACCAATTACGTTTTTGTATCATAGACTTAGACTCGGTCCTCTAAGAAATTAATTTTCCAAATAATCTCCAGGTACGTAAGGTAAACAAATTTTATTGGGAGTGGCTTCACTATCAAATCTTTATTTGAATTCCATATTTCAACTTTCAAGCATAAGCAGTTCCTGAGATAAAGAAACCACAATCTTTCATTCACCTCTCCCTCACACAAAAAATGTAATCCCGATCGGAGTCCACCCAGTTTACCTTTTGTGAACATATGAAGGCCACGTGTAGTTTTCGTACGGTGAATACGGCGGACATACGGATTTTTTTATGAAACGTAAAAATTTAAAACTTTAGGGTATCACATTAGAGACCCAAACACGCGGCGGATTAACGGAAGTGACGGACTACAGTGTTTAAGTGTGACAAAAACAAAAATGACACTGTAAGAACATATTTTTGACAGCCCTACTAACACACTACCTTCCATAAGGCCCTACCGAGGCTACGAGGCAGGGAAATAGCTTCAGTAAGGCCTTATGGAAGGTCTAGTAGGGAGAGTTTTAAAAAAGCCGCGTGTTTTTGTGTAGGGCGGATTATCGTGTAGTGGATCATCGAGTTTTTATTATACTTTATTATATAACAAAATAATAAAGTAATTTATAGTGCAGGCTGTACTATACATTTAATCGGACCACGTCTATACCACAACATATTGATTCTATTCGCATGTAATCAGATAGGAGGGACCTTTTTAATGGGACCGCTTAATTATTGCTAATTGAGCTTAGATCAGACATTCGATAGAATTTTCAAGGTTTCACGGCAATTATATAGGCAGGTATGGTTTAGGGCGTACCGAGGAGGGAGGTCACAGGGGTCATGACACCCCCCGCCCTCCAAACTAAATAAGAACAAACAAGCGTCGCCCAAGAGAAGAGAAGATTTTACAATTTTGTCGTTTTTCCAGATTTATCTATTTATGCACGTATATATAGACGCGTAACGTGAATCATCCGTTGTAGGGGTAGGAGGCTTGTGCCTTAGGTGCATAAAGGGCCTTTTCCAAGCTTCGTCATCATGAAACACGAGAGCTAGGTTTTCTCTTCCTAGCTACTCGAAATATCGAAATACTGCCTCTACATCATCTTCTACTGATACTGTCAACACCTATGCTTGGGATATTGGAAACTATGTGGACCAGTCGGTCATGTCAGATTTTACAAAATCTGGCTTCCCTCTAAAAATTATGTAGGAAAAGGAAAAAAGGGAAAGCCACCAAAAAGTTTGCGCATAGATCACACTCGGACAAGTGTCACTTGTTAGTTCTTTCTCATAAGGACCAAGGACTATATTGTAAATATTGTGTTCTTTTCGGATCATTATTTTCAAAATCTTCCACACCTTCAACTTCAACAAGTAAGATCGACCCAGTTTTTGAATCTACAGAATCCGTATCAAATAAGGGTAACTTCAGAGCCGCTTCAGAATAGAGGCAGGGGACACAAAATTGCTGGAAAATTTAAAAAGCAGCCAATGCAACTTACATCAGCCCTAGAACGCAAAACGACTTAATTGAATGCTGTAGGGAAGAGATTCAAGAGGTGATACTGAGTAGAGTGAAAGAAACTGAAATCTATTCAATAGTTTTCGAAGAAAACACCGATCTATCGCATACTGAACAATTGAGCCTGTCATTCCTTTACTACTTTTGTGGTGTAATACGGGAAGATTTTGTGACGTTTGCTGATGTTTACGATTCAATTCGCCCTGAAGACGTGGATGAAGGTGGTGAATGCCGATTGACGGGTATTGCTCTTGCTCATGTCGTTGAAGATCTTCTAAAAAATCTGTCAACAGTCTGGGCGCAACTTTGTTATTTTTTGGGTAGAAGTTCGGAACAAGTTTAGTTCTGACATGCGGTGTAGGTAACTATGTGACTGAAAACCTAAAAAAAAGGTCGGGAAGCGGTAAGAATGGGGTCCCGCTAAAATACTTACGCCGCTGCCACATATATCATATGAATTACATAGTTGTGTAATACTCCGGGACGAGGTCTGGTCCTAGTATAATATCAGTAGTCACGCCATTAGAAGGTTTTTCGTGATTTGGTTTTGGGCCATTACATGAAATCGAAAATGCGTTTGTAGGCGATTATATAAAAAATCTGTGGAAGTGCAAACCAATCTAATATCTCATCAATCCTGAGAAATATGTCGAAAGCCTTACGTCCTATTGGAGTTGAATAACAAACATCATGAAATCAACTTTTTGACGATTATGTAAGAAGCCTTAGGAACAGCGTTGCCAACTCTAGCTACAAGTAAGTAGATCTACTTACTTTTATGCTTATCTCCTTACCTACTTACTGGACACCTCTTTCTACTTACTTCACAACAAAATTCTAAAACCCTTTTCCAGTAAAATTTAATGCACTTATCCTATTATATTGTGTAAACGGAATCCACTGTACTACTGTATAACAAAATCAACAAGAAAGATTTTAGTGAGAATTATGCATTGAAAGGACTTTATTGTTAACAACCATAAATTACAAAAACTCGATGATGAATTTAGACTGTTAAATAATTATTTGGAAAAAAAATAATTCTAATGTAGAAGAAGATATAGAAGTGTTTTGGCAAGATCTTTCCTCTGTCCAGATAGGTGAACAGAAGGCTTTTGTAACCTTATGTAATTTTGTATTTAATATCTTGACCTTTCCACATTCATCCGTAAATGTCGAACGTGTTTTTTCACCCAAAGCCAGGAACTTGATTGGAAATACGTCAATCAAAGAATGTTTACAAGCGTAGGTACTTCTTAAAATTTCAGAGTCAAACTGTTTTGATTTGAAAATATTACCCAAAATGTTTAACAAATTCAAGCAAAATATGTATAGTTTCAAATGAAACGACCAATAATAACTTTATATTCTTTAACATTCACAGATTTTTATATTTACACGTAAGGTATAATGTAGCATTTGGTTAATAAAAACTATCTAAAGTGCCACTAATGTAACAATATCTTTTTCATAGAAGTTGCTTTTACCCGTAAGACATTTTGTGTATATTTTAGGGGATTTCGGGACATTTTAGTTTACTTCTAATAAAACAAGAGTTTATACTTTTCGTGTACAATATAAATAATTTGAATTTTATTTTTCTGTGTACATATAATATATTAGTACCAAAATTTAATTAATAAAAAATACTTATTACTTAATCTACTTACCTACTTTGCTTTTCTACTTACTTTGTTACAAAAAATCTACTTACTTAACAAAAAATCAGTTGGCAACACAGCTTAGGAAGTAAAAATGAATTCGATATCTCATTAGAACTAAGAAATACGAGTATGTAAGAATTTGTAAAAACATATTCAACCCCCTTGCACCCACTTTGGGGTTGAATATTAAAATGAGTCTTTAGATATATATATATAAAGAAAGCCAGAGGAAGTAAAAACCAATCTCATGTCTTATCACTCCTAAAAGATATGTCGAAATTCGTGAAAACGTGTTCAACCCGTTTTTACCCTCTTAGGGGTTGAAAAAGTAAAAAACCTGAAAACGAGTGTTAGGTGATTATTAAATAAGCTCGTGGAAGTGAAAAGTTATTCGATATCTTATCAAACCTGAGGGATACGACTGAATTCGTGAAAATATATACATCCTCTTTACACCACCTTGGGGGTCGAATTTCAAAAAATCTTGAAAACGCTTTCCAGGTATTTCTGTGAAGAATCAGTGCAAAAAAAATGAATTCAATATTTCGAAAGACCTAATAGATATGACGAAAATCGTAAAAATATATGCATTCCATTTTAACTGAGCATTTTTTTTGCCCCACTTCTGAACGCCAATGGATATTTGAATTTTTCTTTAATCAGAATTACTTTCTTAGTTTTTTTACATACACGTACCGAATTTCAACTTTCTAGCATAAGCCGTTCTATAGTTAGGAAAAAAAACCCCACCCCCGTATCATACTACCCCTATGAAAAATTATATTTTTTCAACATGCTACTGCTATAGCTCTATATAAATACTAAGTTTCAGCTTTATATCATTATAGGATCTAGAGATATAAAAATCTGAACTTTTCACCCTCCGCCACCCTCCGCAACTCTCCCCCACGAAACCCTCATCCCTGAAATTTTCTGCTGGGGGTCTATTAGGCCTACTTCTGGTAAAAATCTTAAGCATCTATCTTACACCGTTCTTCAGATATGAGAAGTGGTTTTTCAAAAAAATTCTTACCCCCTCCACTTCCATGCTCCACCTCCTCCTTCAAAACTTTGTTTGTCAACCTTTATACAGAAACCAAATTTTATTTCTCTAGTGCAATTGGTTCGTGAGATATCGTAATCTAAAATTTTTCAACCCCCACCCCATACTTCACTGCCCCCTCTCAAAAATTTGTTTCCGATTTATTCTCCTAGTATGCCCACAGATGTTCATTAAATTTTAATTTCGTGACATTAACCGATTAGGAGATATGGATTTCAGAATGTCACGATCTCGCCTTTCGAACGTTTCGGACGCATTGTTTTTCCCCCACTCCCACACCCCTTCACCCATATCAACAATATTTTTGCAAATGGGTCCACTATCGAAGCTCTATACAAATTCCAAGTTTCAGTTTGCTAACATATGCGGTTGCTGAGATCTAGAAACCAAAATTTTTCGTCTAAAACGCTTCCCCCACCTCCCCCTCATACTCCCACCCCCAAAAAAGCGGTCACTTCAAGGGGCCTACCGAGTCTATTAAAAAAGTCTAAAAAAAAATTCAATTCAATAGCTTATAGGGTTTAGGAGTTATAAGCCCCCAAACGTTTTGCGTACGGCGGACGGCGCACAGACGAACTCAAATTTTTTTTGCTTTTTTGATGCTTATTAGTCATGATACGTATAAAAAAAAATCTTCCAACAGTCTGGGCGCAACTTTATTATTTTATATGTAGAAGTCCGAAACGTGTTTAATGCTTATATGCGGTGTAGGTTACCATGCGACAGACAACCTAAAAAATAACGTTCCTAATAGCCTCCTGGTTTCCCTACTAGAGGTCTACCGACCCCAACTCCTGTAAAATTTTCAAGATCATATCTGATACGGTTTCTGAGATATAAAAATGAAATTTTTTGAGAAATTGCTTTCCCCCCACTTTCGTGCTCAACCTCCCCTCTCAAAAAGTTTACATTCAGTAGACTCCTCTTATGATCCCATATACAGAAACTAAATTTTATTTTCCTGGTGTAATTGGTTCGGAAGATATTGTAATCCAAATTTTTTCACCAACAACCCGCACACCCCACCACCCCCCTTAAAAGTTTTAGCCCTTGTCTAATCTTGAAGTATCCCTAAGGACAACCACAAAGTTTCAATCTTCTGACATTAATTGTTCAGGAGATATCGATTTTAGAATGTTTCAATCCCGGCTTTCAAGCGTTTTGAACTCATTGTTTTCCCCCCACTTCCACAGCCCTCAACCCTTATCAACCATTTTTGCATATGAGTCCACTATCATAGTACTATATAAGTTGCAAGTTTCAGCCTCCTAGCATAAGTGGTTCCTGAGATCTAGAAACCAAAATTTTTCCTCTAAAACGGTCTCCTCTCCTCCCCCTTACACCCCCACCCCTCCAAAAGACACCAGTCGTAGGAGCTTACTCAATCTACCCACCATATTTCAACTTAATACCTCAACGGGTTTGGGAGCTACCCGTTTTCAAACGATGTTGCGTACGGCGTCTACGGCGGACAGACGGACATTTTTTTTTTGCTTTTTTGGTGTTTACTAGTCCTAAAACGTGTAAATACAAAATTTCATGGTAGCGGTATTCGTTTGACATAGCGAAGTGCGTTGGAATAGGCACAGATAGTTGTTCTGTGATGGCTACAGACGTAAAGGAAGCAGTTCAAAAGTTGCTTAAGAGGACTGTAAATGCAAGATGGTGTCTTTGTAGTACTCACGCGTTAAATAACTCTCTATCGAAATGTTAAAATGTAATTTCATGCCGGAACATAACAGGAACAATGAAGAAAGTTGTCGCTTTCGGAAATACGTCAGCAAAGAGACATGCAGTAAGTAGTCATACACCTATCATCTATCATCTATTATGTAGATAGTATGAAATAAAATACGCATCTAACGTTCGTTCGTCATTCTATTATATCAGGAACCACATCTTCGCTCAGCAAGTACCTCAAAAAGCCATCACTTGATTTAAAGAAAGCTTCGGAATCGATAGCGGACACAATATCGGCCTTAGAAAAAAGGCGTTATGAAAATGTTAAGGTTTTTAAAAAAATGTTTGCTGAAGTTTAAGTTTTTGCAGATTAACTTCAGGTAGATGTGTTGATGCCTCGCACAGCTTTTCGTCCGACTCAGCGCGAAAATCCACCCGCAACCTCACCTAAAGACTACTTTCGCAGATCCGTCTATAATCCGTTGTTCGATGAAGTAGTTTCAGATTTAAGAACGAAGTTCTCATGTGACTTGCTAGCAACGTTTAACCTGAGCGTCTTTCTTCCACGCGAATCAGAATCTGAGCAAAACACTGTCTTGATTTTTTTAGCAATTGGCTCCCCACTCCCACTAGTTCATCTGTCTTGTAACCCACCCCAAACCATAACTCTGCGTATGCCCCGATTTGGTGATGATTCAATGGGACAAATATATTTAAAGCTCGAAGGGATTCAGAAGGTTCTAACCAATTGGCAGCTGGTCCGATTCTAGAGTTTTCCGATTATGAGGTATTACAAAATTTTGAGTTGCACTAAGTTTAAAGTACTCTACAGATTTCATTTACCATATAGTTAAAAAAATATAATAGTTTTAACCCATTTCGACTTTTTTTTAATTCTTTGTTTTTTTGCTGGAGTCTCTTAATTAACCATCCGGAAAATTTATCGAGAGAAAGACCGTTTTCACTTTATTTTCGACGAATTTTTTTTCCGATTTCAGTTACCGAAGTCTATTTTCCAGGCGGCTAGACATGTGAACGAACGGGTACCTCCATATATTCTAGCTATATCGCAGGCTAACACTCCAGATGCAAAAAAAAAAGGAAAAAATTTAAATGTTTTTTGAGCTTTTCATGCTTTTCATTTAATTCGAAAACAATTTTCCTCACCGAATGGCAAACGAAAAAGTTGCCATAAATTTGTTACTTTTGTATGAGGGAAAGTTGGGGGTGGGCTAGGCGGTATCGGAACAACCGAAAAAAAATTAAGCAAAACCGCCACTGTATAACACACAAAACACTGCTACCGAACACACAAAGAGACGCTAGAAAGCTAGTGTAAATGCTCCGTTTGCCGTTCGGCTTATCGTCCTTTAGGACGAAATCCCCGGCTAGTTGAAAACTGTGAGGAACCTCTAGCTGGCCAGGAACTGCTTTTTATAATGAAAGGAACAGCTTTTTTTCCGCTGTGGGTAATGTAGTGCGGCTGCTGCTTATAAACGTGGAAAAATGCAGCCATAGTGGCTTATGAACTAACCCGCAGAGATTGTAATACTCTCAGTACAGAGAAATTGTTGTACAATTGAATAATAATTGCGCAAGTGTGCAGATAGGCATGAAGGTAAATCACCTGGAACGCAATGGATTATGGCTTAAGCATAATCGTCTTAATATGGAAATTGCTCATTTAAGTGCAGCTTATAGCCACTGCTCATAAAAGGACATCGACCGAGAGTGGGTGAAGTTTCGGATGATATAAGTGGACATAGCATTTTCGAAATATTGATTTCTGATAATTGAGTACGAGTATTTATACCCACTGGGATAGGGTTGGATGTATACCGCCATAGTCTGCTCTGTTTCCCTGAAGCCTACGAATGTTGTTTGCGTTTTTAACAATATATTGTTACATGCACCCCGGCAACCGCGTAACTCGATCAGCTTCCAGTAAGAAAGCCACACTTTCCAGTTTTAAATATCCTCCCAATAACCAATAGCCACGCCTCTCAATATCGAACGGAGAACCTTCCGTATACTTCCCAAACACTCTTCTTCTACAGCCCTCCCGAACATTCCACCCACACCACTGAATATGCAGGAAAGTTCTCGACTCAACACAAGCAGTATATAAGCACGACAGAGTTGCAGCCATAAACGGTTTTACTACGGCGAGCGATACGACGACAAGTTTCTACGCGAAGTATTTGTAAAGCGATTTTAACTGGGAAGCAACGATCGAGTGTGATCGAGTTGTGTATAAAATCGGGCAGCATTGCCATTTAGTGTGATTAATCCGGATAATAAACACTACCACAAATCTCCCTCTAACTCACTAATCACAGAAACTCATCGAACTAAAATCTTGCCCAGCGGGCTAACTTTTGTTTGTTGGGCGGAACTTTACGCAGTCGTCCGGTTCAAGTGTCGAAAAGTTTTAAAAAGTTGCGCTATCCATGAGATCTTGGGTCTCTAGGTCTATCGATGATATTCTGTCACAGATTTTGATTATATAATTTAACACGGCTCAAAACGTCACTGGGGTATGCGAGAAGGCCCTCAGAGCCAACTTTTTTCACCAGTCGAACTGCCTTCTACTTGAGAGCGTTTTCTTTTTATTGAACAGTGCGTCTGAACTGAAGGAACTAGCCTGCAAAAAATGGACACCACGTTTGGCGAATTAATTTGGGTGGGGAGGGACCGTACGATAATTCGTTTGAAGAAGGATGTGTGGATGTGATCAGTTGTTTGTAGATCTATAGGAAGGTCAACGTTGAGCTGAAACTGTGAAAATCAGCGCCCTAAGCTGGACACCATTCTCGAAGAAAGCTCTGTCGTAGAACAATTTCAGATTGGCTGACAGGCTGTAGAATCTTTGTAGAGCTTCAAACTCTAGTTGAGTTCTGGTTTTCAGTACTGCCCGTCAGTACTTGTTTACTATGTATCTGTAATTGACATGGGTGGGTGGGAGGTAGGTGGGTAGTTGCATGGAACTGGTGTAGTGGAGCTCAGCCCCCTATGTTGGGTGCCGTTGTAGATATATTCAAATTCATTTGGAAGTTTTTTACGGTCGCCACAAAAGCCATCGTGGAGTTAAAAGTACGGGCTACAATGTTAGCTGATAGATAGATAAATTAGAAATAGGGGTTGGTATGGTTAACCTCTGCCACTGCAGCCACAGTTGGGCCTATTATGACGTCCCCGGATTGACTATGATTCCTCTTCAATCCCTGCGCTTTCAATGAAGATTAGTATTTTGCGAAGAGGGATGGTCAGGAGTTCCGATGAGTCCATGAAACCCTAATCGAAGTGACGAAGTCTTTTGTGAGCTAAACCCTCACATTCACAGAGGATATGCTCTGGTGTTTTGTCTTAGTCATTGCATATTCTGCAAATTTTAGTCTCAGAGAGACCAATCCTATTGAGATGCTTTCTCATGTGACAATGTCCAGTCAGAGCTCTCACTAGGGTTCGGGTCTGATATCTGCTTAATTTTAGATAATCAAATGTTTCCTTTTTTTCCGAATGCCTTGGCATAAAAAGCTTTGAGTGCCTGTTGCCCGGTGCCAAGTCCCAGTGAATGGCACTTTGCGATTTTTGCCACATTATGGATATGGTCCCATGAAGTCAGCTTCTCAACCTTTCCTAGCCATTAAGTCGGCCATTTCATTACCTTCATAGCCACTGTGTCCCGGAATCCAAATGAGGTTAACTCTGTTCTTGTTTCCGAGTTAAATCAGGCCTTGGAGCCGATTCCAAACAAGTTTGGAGTAGATTTGAACTGACTGAAGGTCCATTATTCTGCCTTGATGTCCGGGAGAATGAATATTTGTTGGTTTTTGTAGCCCCGTCTGATATTTTCCCTAATGCATAGTTCATCACCATGAGTCTTCGCGCGAAAAACAGTGGATGTTGTGTGCATGCTTCAGTAGAATTTGACATTTGGGCAAACTCCATAAACTCTGTTTTAGATCCATCTGTGTACCAGGTTATGGATCCCGGTTTTGGAGTGGGTTTGTTTGTGGCCCAATCCCCTCTCAGGTAGGACAACTTTAAATGGCCTTGTAAAATTAAATTTCGGTACCATTGAATCAGAAGAGGTATCGCTAGTATGGGATCCTTGTTGAGTTCCGCGCGAAGAGTTTGGCAAGCTGTTTTACACCCTGACTTCTCTTCCGAGCTCAAAAGTTTGTTTGTAGTGAACCTAGCTTCTTTCTGTATATCTATTCTTTCTGTATATCTAAGTGTTGAGGTGCTAGGTTGAGAAGCACCTCTATGGCGGCTGTGGGAGTGATGCGTATCGCCCCAGTGATACCCATTCAGTCCATATAATTTAAGCTTAAGCTCAGCAGTTTTCTGCTCTGTTTTCTTCCACCAGACCGATGCCGCGTAAGTTATAATGGGCCTAGCAACGACGGTATACATCCAGTCGGTTAGTTTCGGGCTCAGTCTCCAGTTTTTGCCGAGAAGGCTCCTGCAGGTCCAGAGAGAGATTCTGGCCCTTTCAAGAACTTTGTACAAATGAGCATTCCAAGTGAGCTTTTCATCCTGGATGATTCCCAGGAATTTTACCTCAATAGTACATATACTCTATGGATTCTCCAAAAAGAATAGGCTTAGATAACTTGTCCTTACACTTTTGGTGAATGAAATAATTGTGCTTTTCTTTGGGATAATACCCAATCCTGCTTTAGTGCACCAGGTTGCTACCTGATTTAGGGTGTTTCGAACTAGATCTGTCACCGTCTCCTCAAATTTACCTCTAACAAGGATGGCAAGGTCGTCAGCGTAACCCTGTACCGTGACTCCGGAGTTTTTTAGGTCTTGAAGAAGGTCGTCCACTACTAAGCACCAGAGGATGGGTGATATTACCCTACCCTGTGGACAGCCTTTCGCAGCTGTAACTGTTGAGTCGGCTAGTGTCGAAGTTATTTTTCTGCATTCTATCATGGCCTTGATCCAACTGCAGGTTTTTGGATCTGGATGCTTTTGTGCAGCAGAGTGGATACTTTCGTAGGCAGTGTTGTCAAAAGCCCCTTCGATATCTAAGAAGCAACCTACAGCTATTTCCTTGTCCGTAATCGATTTCTCGATTTTCGTGACTAGGTTTTGTAAGGCGTGGATTGTAGACTCCCTGGTTGATATGCATATTGATTGGAGTGTAAGGGTTGAGGTCTCAAAGCCCCATCTCTGATATGCCTATCAATAATCTTTTCCATAGTTTTCAAGAGAAATGACGTTAAGCTGATAGGACGATACGTCAGCTGATTCTGGAGTTAAATCAGGAATATCACTGCAGTCATTCTTACTGCGAGAATGAGAAGAAACTGTTACTAGAAGACTCCAACTGGAAGTCGCGATTGATGCTTCTACATTGGTGAACAAGGTGCCTTTTGTTGGAAATCACTATGCCACAAAATAATCCCTTTCACCCCACGACTCATCTCCCAACTCAGAAATCACAACTAAATTTGAACAACGTAAGGTACAAGCAATCACTCACTCCCGTGCGGTCTATAATCCTCCATGTTGACACTATTTCACTTTCTTGTCCATGCTAACATAAAAATTTCGGTTCAGTAACATATCATTCGACATGCGTATTCTGGTCACGTCCTTTTGGTAGTTCGGCAAAAAACCCGGAAAATAGCATTTTCATGCAAAAAATAAGGAAAAATTACGCTGCGTACATGTCACGGCAGTAGTCAATCCCGAAACCAAAACTCTCTGTAGTTAGGTGTGTAGCTTGTAAAGGAAGTTTAACATCTTATAATCACAGATTCCCAGAATGTTAACCTAAAATCTTTTAATGGAAGAGGGATTAGCGTAAAATCCATCCATCATTCTCCCGTGTGTACATTGACAAAGTGTTTCATTTCGGTGTTAAGGGTTCTTGTTTATTAAGCTCTAAGGATATTGTTAATCGTTTAGACAATATTATGGTAAATTTAAATGTTATTGTTCAATTTTACTTCATTCGCTTGGCGAGTGCTAACGAAATCACAAACTATTTCCCAAGATTCATATGAAGACAGTGAAATACAACGAAAGCTTTGTAAATTTAGAATTTAACACATAGAAAATGTTCTTTTTTAAAAATTAACTTAATTTTTAAAAATATCGTACACTACATACTAGCACGGTTCAGTCATCCACCATTGGCATCACCCATCATTGGACTAGCTCGGTTCAGTCATTTCAACATTGGTATCACCCACCATTGGTCGCAAAAACAACGTCGCTCCGACGTCAAGACGACGTCGTACCGAATAAATTAGCTAAAGATTTGATGTCAAACTCCTAGCACATCCGATTTTCCAAAAGTAGGCTTCTTCTAGGCTGTGATAGGAGGCCAGGGCCCGACTTGGGATGTCGCGCCATTGATGATGATGATGATGGGGCTTCTTCTGTGGCGGGATATCCCAAATCGAGGGTTGGTATCTTTGTCTTATGTTCGGATTTGTGGCATAAGGTACTGCACCTCTTCACTTAATCCGTGTTGTTCTCGAAGTTTTTTCATTGAGAAGTTGACAGTCTCTCGCCCATACTCCCATGAGTCGGTTATGGGTTATTTATGCAACCTTTTAGTTAATTGTTGACTAATCACAATTTTCTTATTTAATCAAAATTTTTACAAAAAACTGGTTGCTGCAAAAACTCTCTTTGGTCCAACACTTATTATCCCTAATTCCTAGGATATTTTACAAACAGTTTTTTTAATCACTTTCTATTCAGATTTGTCGCTTTTTTGTCAGAAAGACTTCACCGTTTCGTTGGAATAAAATGGAACGTACAAATTAATCAAATGTTTGCCAAACAAACATGGAACAATTCTGAATCAAAAATGTAGATTTTGACTTCCAGAACACACATAAGACCAAAGTCGCCATAGTCGTCATAGTTGTTACCAAAAGGAAATAACTTTGTAGTCATATTTGTAACCAAGCAGTTATACAACTTGCTTTTTAGTCCGCCGTCCGCCGTACACAAAACCGTTTGAAGGTGCATAACTCACAAACCCGAATATTAAGTTGAAATTTTTATCTTAGGTGGAATGAGTGAACCCCTACGAGTGGTATCTTTTGCAGGGGTGGGGGTGTGAGGGGGGAAGCGTTTTAGATGACAAATTTTGGTTTCTAGATCTCAGGAACCGCTTATGCTAGGAGTCTGAAACTTGGAACTTATGTAGTACTATGATAGTGGACCCATTTGCAAAAAAATAGTCGATAGGGGTTGAGAGGTGTGCGAGTGGGGGGGGGGGGAACAATGCGTCCAAAACGCTTGAAAGCTGGGATTGAAACATTCTAAAATCCATATCTCCTGAACGATTGATGTCAGATGGCCGAAATTTAGCAGTTTTAGTAAACATTAGAAACGGGTTAACATTTTTAAGGGAAGTAGTGAGGTATGGGGGTGGGGGTGAAAAACTTTCAATTACAATATCTTCCGATTCAATTGTGCCAGGAAGATAAAATTAGTTTCTGTATACAGAATTCCAATGAAGTCAACTGAATGTAAAATTTTTGAGGGGGTGATGAAGCGCGGAAGTAGGGGGCGGTCATTTTTCAAAAAATCAAATTTTTATATTTCAAAAACCGTATCAGATATGATCTTGAAAATTTTACAGGAGTTAGGACCGGTAGACCTCTAGTGGAGAAACAAATTTTGAGGGTGTAGGTGTATGGAGTGATGGTAAGAGGGGGTGGAAATGGAAAAAATCGGATTTTAATTTGTCAAAAGTCACAAAGGATAGAAAGCTAATAATTGACAACTGTATAGAGCTACTATAGGGGCATCCCAAAAGAATACATTTTTGATAGGAGTAGCATGGTACGGGGTGGGGGTGGTTTTTCATATCTCAGAAACGGCTTATGCTAGAAAGTTGATACTTAGTACCCATATGTAGATGTGCTACTAGAGTAATTAAAACTAAAAAAATGGTCCGCGCAACTTTATTATTTTATGGGTAGAAGTCCGAAACGTGTTTAATGCTGAGATGCGGTGTAGGTGACTATTGGACTGACAATCTAAGGAATAACTAGGAGGCTATTTGGAATATTATTTTTTAGGTTGTCAGTCGCATGGTAACCTACACCAGATCTCAGCATTAAACACGTTTCGGACTTCTACCCATAAAATAATAAAGTTGCGCCCAGACTGTTGGCTGATTTTTGATTTACGTCGGATGGTCAAAAACGGAATGTAACACAGGTTCTGTTGATACAGGTACCCTAACAATTAACTTTCCAAATAGCCTCTTAGTTAATGTTTAAAAGAGCTTGCATCGATACAGCCAGTATTACAATCCACCTTAAAGAGGTACCTCCAATCTACATACCCCAAAAAAATTGAACTAAATATCCCAACGGATCTTGTGAGCTACGGCTTTTAAACGTGTACCGTAAGGCGTATGTGGCGGACAGACGGACATATTTTCTAGGTTAACTTCTTCTTTTCTGATTAATTGTTAAAAAGGTTCTACAAATTGATGGTCTCTTGTATCTTTTTGGCATTTATTTCCTAATGCCCATACCTATTTCTAATTAATTATTTAGCCGAGACCCTATTGGGTAATGTTTGGACAGAGAGGAATGTGTTACATTGTTTTATTCTCGACGATCGTCAGTTTTTCCGCATATTTGACTTCAGTTTCCAAGATTCAAATCTATAAATTCCTCTATTATTCAACAGATAGCGCAGAAAATCGAAATTATTTTCGTATAGAGACATTTGTGGATTTGTCTTCAAGATTCGGGGCTCATTTGTCTCGCAGAATCTCGAAGATAAACCCACAAACTAGAAATAAATCGGAGTAACGTTCAGAGTTCCTGTTAGTATTAACGAAATTCCAGAATCTCATGGTAACATTTCCTTGGAGCCATCTAGATTTGGAAAGGAGAACCTATCAGGCTGCAGAGGGGCGCGAAAGAACCCATTCGATAAAAACGCCTCAGAAGTTAAACATCGATTCGAAAAGATCATCTTCGAAAAAAATCATGTCCCTTGAAATACGTTCGCATCTTCAATATATTTATTAATCGCACACGTTGTACATCCTGAAATATTGAATAATCGAAATTTCACATATGGGCGGAACGGAAATGAAATTTTCTTGTTAAGCATGTAGAAAAGTAGAACACACTTTTATCTCATATATCAAGCTAACGCCGCCATAGCTGCAGTAATATCAAAAGAAACGATGGCGAAACGGGTACCGGGATACGGGAAAAGAACGACACACAACTAGCTGGAAAACGACTTAAATTTTAAAATATGTCGGGAACAGGTTTCATCCCCTGTACTTTTGCTACGGTAAGGAATTTTTGCGATAATAGAAATAGCAGTAGGTGTGCATTTCAAGGTATCCGAGCAAGTCTAACACACATAAGGAGTACAAGATAAAGGCTGGATGCCTGGATTCTCTGCTGGCCAAATATGTCCTATTATCTCGATGTTTCGGATTCTATACTACGCTAGATGGCTCCCCGCACTTTCATCCCTTTTATTTCGATGAATTTTAGTGAACATTTATGGGTGGTGTTTTGTCGGATCCGGTTAGGTGTCTATACTTTTGCAAATGTTCAGGTTTCTTAAGCAGAATGCCGAAGTCGATGTAGCAGGGGGATGCTTTATGTTTGTTTTATTCAAATTAAAGCCGGAGCTTGTTGGGAGATGTTCAAGTGAAAAATTACATAACATTATTTGTATATGAAAAAACCCCACAAGCAGTGGTATACGGAGGGCTGTTATGCAATATCACCGAAAGATAAAATGTAATCGAGGTACTTACACAATCGTGGAGTCGAACTGGTTGTGCCTTCTTACCGCTAGGAATCAGTGCGTAGGAAAGGTCCTATATCAACCCCTAGCTCAATGTGAGTTATCCTTGGAATATCTACTGAAACCACTTCAAGATACGTTCGAATCAGAACGACAATATTATGTACATTTTTATCGGACGTAAGGATGATATCCAGTTTAAGGTTTCTCTTAATCTGTGAAATGGCAGGGTGGTATTTGGTAGCGTTGGTTTAAAATTAGAAATAGCTAGCTAATGGTTCTAGTGCCCATTTCTGGTGCGAACCGTTTCAACACTGTACCATTTCTCATTCGTGTGATCTCGTAATCGGAATTTTTTTCTTATCACTCCGACACTACTGGTAACCTCTTTTAAAATAAATTATGATATACAAAATTCAACTTTCTATTGGTAGCCGTTCACAAGATATGAAATACTAACTATATTAATTCCAGCTTTGAAACTCTTCAGGTAGACTATTTTATCCTCACTGCCCATGTCAAAAATTTTTACTTTATAATTTATTTTAATAACAAAGTACCGAAAAAAAATATCCGTCTATCCGCCGTACGGAAAAGCGTTTGAAGTAGCGTAGCTCACAAACCCGACAAGACAATAAGTTGAAATTTTTTTGGTGCGTAGTTTAGATGAACCCCTACAGGTGGTACTTTGGGGTTGGAAGGACGAAAGGTGAAAGATTTTAAGCGAAAAATTTTGTTTTCTGGATTTCAGGAACTTGGAATTTATGTAGAACTATGGCACTGGCCCCATTTGGGTCATTCCATACAGGTTGCGTGGTGTGGCAGTGGGCTGAAAACAATTCGTCTGAAACGCGCGAACGTTGTATGTCAGAAAGTTGTCAGAATCGTACGATATAATAAAATGTAATAATGGGCAAGCAAATTAAATTTCTTTATGCAAATTTACGTAGTATACGGAATAAAATGACAGACATAGAAGGGTATCTTGTAGAAAATCCTGACATTCAGATTCTTATATTTGGGGAAACCTGGTTATACGAATCTGAAACGCAATATTTCAATATTAAGGGTTTCAAAGCTATTCACAACTGCCGTGACAGTAGTCGTGGTGGGGGTACGGCAATTTACATACGGAGTGACGTTGAATTTACGGTTGTACTTAGTGAAAAGTCTTTTAACACAATTATAATCGAAATGATAACTGACAATGCCCCAACGAAGATAGCCACATTTTATAGTCCACCGAACGAATCAGCTGATCTTCTAAATGAATACCTAGACGCATTATACTCAAAACACTCGAAACTAATTTCTTTTGCGGACACGAATATTAACATATTGACTCAAAATCGAGAATCGCAAAACTATAGCGAAATGCTGACATTAAATAATCTCACTGTACTAAATAGGAACTTTGCAACTAGGACCAACGTTCACTCATCCTCCTTAATTGATCACGTCGCGACTGATATTCCCAAGTACATACAATACCATACTATAAAACTGGATGAATGGCCAAATTTAGACCACAAAGTCATTACGCTAACGGTCAATAGCACATTTTCTAAGAAGGCAAGGATGACGAAAACCAAGGTATTGTTCTTAAATAGGGATATTTTCAAAAAAGAAACTGAATTAAATATAAGGAAGTTAAATAACATCACAACTGAGTCGATAATACAGACAATAATCTCGGCAAAAAAAGCAGCGTCCACAACAAAGGTAAGAAGAACCAGAAATTCTACATGGATAACTCACGATATTTTGTTTCAATTGAGAAGAAAAAGGCAAGCATACAGAAAACTGAAGCAAGACCAGACAAGACAAAATTATATCAGTCAATACAAAGCAATTAAGAATGAAACAACTAAAATGATAAAAATAGCCAAGAACAGTATTACGCAGTTTGCTAAAACAGACGGGAATCTTAGGAAATTATGGAGCACAATTAGGGAAACTTGTGGTATTAACAGCAATGCTCGTGACACGACGGAAGTAAATTCATTGGATACACCCAATGGACTAATTAAAGAACCCGCATCAATTGCAAACGTTTTAAACGAACACTTCTGCACGATCGGCACAACTCTTGCGGACAACTTTAGAACTCATAACAATGCGGAGAACTTTAAAAGGATATGCTGCCCTACGGTATCGAATGTAATGTTCACTCTTCCAACAGACACCACCGAATTAGAAAATATCATAGCGGAACTTAAATCAAACATATCACCCGGTATTGATGGCATAACAACAAACGATCTGAAAACATTAAAATCGATAATTTCTACTCCACTCAGTATTGTTATAAATGACCATTTGAACGAAGGAACATTTCCTACTTGCCTGAAAACAGCACTTATCTCTCCCATCTACAAATGCGGCTCGAAAAAAGATCCTAATAACTATCGACCAATAGCTCTAATCAGCGCGGTCAGCAAAATCTTCGAAAAAGTTATCAACAGGAGGCTATTACAATTTATAAAAAAAATATTCTAGTTTTGATGCTCTCCAATACGGATTTCAAGAAGGAAGCAATACGACGTCAGCGTTGATAGATGCGATGCAGTTTATAAATGAAGGTCTTGACAAAGGTTCATACGTTGCTGCGATATTTCTAGATTTAAAAAAAGCCTTCGACACTGTAAATCACAAAATATTACTTGAAGTATGGTCGGAAATGGGGATCCGAGGAAAGGCCAATGAACTATTAAAAAACTTTTTAGTTGAACGGAAGTACATTACTAAGAATCTCGACAAACTTAGCTCTCCTAAGACAGTCAATATAGGAGTCCCACAAGGTTCGATTCTTGGCCCTACATTATATCTGTTGTATATTCACAACCTGCAGTTCACAGGACTTAAAGCAAAATATATAACTTATGCTGATGACACTCTACTTCTCTACAAAGGTAAAAATGCTGAACAACTGGAGTTGTTGATCAACGCCGACCTGAAACTTTTCAAGAACTGGCTTCTGGGCAATTTATTAACATTAAATATTGCGAAAACAAACTACATGGTCTTTAGGCAAACGAACAAATTGGACATTGATTTGAAACTAGAAGTAGATGGAATACAGCTAACGAGAGCACAGGAAACGAAATACTTAGGACTAACAATTGACGACAAACTGACTTGGAATCCTCACATAACTAAACTAAGAAATAAAATTGCCCCGATTATTGGAGTATTAAGACGTAACGATTACCTACAAGTCCCTATAAAGAATTTGCTATACAATGCTTTTATCATATCCAACATAAGTTACGGTCTTCTTATATGGAGCCAAACCGCGAAAAGAAACTTGGGCAATATTGCGAGACTTATGAATAAGGGCATCAAGGCCATACATAACTTACCTCAATTAACACCATCGGAGGAACTTTATTCTAATTATGGCAAACTAACCATACATCAGCTCATAAACCTGGAACGCATAAAACTAATTTACAATATCAAGAACAAGAAACTTAAATCCTCCATCAAATTGATCAACAATCAAGAAGTACACAACTATAACACAAGGAGTGCGGATTCTATTAGACAGCAACATTTTCCCCGGACAGACCGACTTAGAAAGGATCCCGTATTTGAGGCAATACGAGAATACAATGCCTTACCGACAAACATACAAATGGCAAAGAATGTGTTTCAACTGAAACAACTTACAAAGAAGCATCTTCTAAGGCCCGGACTACATGGTCCGTTTTTTTTCGACTCCGGAGAAAATAGGCTCCGCCTTCCGGAAAGAATGGAAACCGTGTCCCATAGAAATGTATGAGATTTTTGCTCGTCGACTACATGACTCCGGAAAACCGCGCGTCCGGAAAAAAACCTGAGCGTGCACAGGTTTCTCCGGACGGTTGATCAGGAATTTTTCGACCTATCCGGAATTAAATTTCAAGAACATACAGAGTTGTATGAGCTCGACTACAAGTGAGTGTCCGGAATTTTTTTCGGTGTGATTTTCTCACTCGAGTAGCTGTGCTCAATCGACATGGTCGTTTTGGACTACAAATTTTGGACCCTAGATCTCAGAAACCACTTATGCTAGGGTGCTGAAAGTTGAAACTTATGGAGAACTATGATAATGGATCCATTTACAAAAAAATGGTCGAGCTAAAGATTGACAGCTATGTATATAGAGCCACAGAAAAATAAATTTGTTGAAAGTGGGAGCAAGGTACGGGGGTTGGTGGTGGTTTTTCATATCTCAGAAACGGCTTATGCTAGAAAGAAAAAGAAGTTCGAAACGCGTTTAATGCTGAGATGCGGTGTAGGTTACTAAGCGATTGGCAACCTAAGGAATACCCAGTAGGCTATTTGGAGCGTTATTTTTTAGGTTGTCAGTCGCATAGTAACCTAAACCGCATTTCAACATTAAACGCGTTTCGGACTTGTGCCTATAAAATAATAAAGTTGCCCCCAGACTGTTGGCATTTTTATTGTTCTTTACAACATTCGCCAAACATATCAGTTCTTCGTAGCTTAAAGTCTCCATAGCAGAACGCGTTCTTCACACCACGCTTGCTCGCAGTAGACTGAAAGCTTTTTATTCCAGACGCCTTGTAGTCGAAGCTGTCCGGAATCGGTTTTTTTCCGGAGTGGAAAAAAAACGGACCATGTAGTCCCGGCCTAAGTCGTACTTAGGAACAGTATTACGCATAGTTGCAAATAAAATCGACCTAGAAACAGAGAATTATTCTGGCGAATTTATGAGACTTTCGAAGATTCTAGAGAATGGCTGTGGCTTGTGTTATGTTATTTCTGCATGTTTTTAAATATTAACTTTTCATTTCTTCTTTTCATTTTTCTTTTTCTTTCCTCTAACTACTTTTTGATTATATTTATTAGTAATTACTAACTCTTTTTATTATTTTTTTTTTTACATTTTCCGATTACTTTTTTTTTTATTTCTTTCTCTTCTTCTGATTAACGGAATAGATAATATATAGCTTACACCACCAAAAAAAAAAAAAAAAAAATGTTGAAAGTTGTATATTTTGGATTTAAGAAACTTGTCTTTATAAGATTACAAATAAGGCCGGGTGTAGTCCAGTGGTAGTGTACTAGGTCTTGAAAACATTGCTACCGGGGTTCAATTCCCACTCAATGCATAATTTATTTATAAGGATTTTTCAGTTTCTAATATAAAATCGTGAACAGTGCGGAATGTTTAATAGGGTCACTTGTAAAGGATTTAAACCTGAGCAAATGAGTTCTGTTTACATTCTTATTCACAAATACCATCAGAGCTGCCAGACAGTAGTTGATTTGCTATAGGCAACTTTGCTGTTCTGGTAGATCGTATCACAGCCAATAGTACTGCAAAATTATGATGATTAACACCTGCTAAGTACACTGCCATACCTGGCCCGATTCCTGATCTTTCTTCCCATTCCTAAAAACTGATTAAGTTCGGATTCCCTTTCTTCTCCACAATTCCTTCCAACTCTCCTCTCCTTCGCACCAAGAAACACGGAAAAATATTTGATAGAACAATACCGCGGCCAATTGGGCTCAGTTTGTTCATGAAAATTAGCCAAAAACAGCCATCAGCCGTAGGCGCCGTGCCGTGGTGCAGTGGGATCACAACGGACCCATCTAGCGGTCTATGTGTTAGCTATCTCTGTCAATAGCTACCCACCTAACCTAACCTAACCTAACCTAAGATTACAAATGGAGTCCACTAAATGTAACATTTGTGAGGGTGAAGGCTCCAGAAATTTAATTTTTATGTCTCAAGAACCGTTACAAGATATGATTTTAAATATTTGTTTTTATTACTTACTTCATCAATACATTCCATTTACAATTTAGTATTAGGTTCCTGCAGATGTCATGTCTCAAACTGCCGCCAAGTGCGTCAAGTCGTATTGGGTATTAAAGTATGAATACCCCCTACACTTGCTCATGGAATCATTTCAGTTTTGGACAAAAAAACGTGGATTCGAGTCAAAAACGGGTTATTTTCCTTTATAAATTTAAACTTGGCCGCAGCGCAACGGAGGCAGTGGCGGTGATATTGCTTGTTCAAGGGGGGGGGGGGCCATTGAAGTTCAGTAGATACTGTAGAGAAAATAGGTGCGGTGGCTACCCGTTAATGCAGCGTGGATGAAGGAATTTCAGAATATTAAAAAGTATTAACATTGCTCTGAAGAGATTTCTTTAACATCGCTCAATTTATCAACTGATTGTATGATATCAAAAATTTGAAACTGTGTTGTATGATTGTAAGTCCTTAAGCAATGGGAAATTGAATAGCACGGGTAGGAGCTAGAAAATAAAATTAATTGATTTCAAAGCTTGGTGAACATAATTTTCGATTTCAGTAGAAGTCGATCTCGATCTCGATTTCGGCAAAATTTAGAAGCCCAAACAGACTTCAAGATCTCTTACATGTATGAGAAAATTTCGAGATTTCGCCAAATCCAGTTTGAAATCTTTGGATGTAAATTAGCTGTTTTTTGAGACCACTAGAAAAGTAGTGTATTTAATTCTTATTGGTTCTACTATCATACATATTTGATGAAACTCAATACTGGACATTAAAATCCGAAACCTATATCTCATAATCTAAAGACTTCAGGCCCGACGAAGAAGTGACCACCCCAATTATTAAGTTATCCTACAATACTTAAAATCTACGAAAGAAATATTTTATGTCAATGTTATTTATAAGGTATATATACATATTCACTGAGTTTGCTTATTGAGTCGATCTATAGTTAAGATGACTGCCACCATAACCTAACCTAACCTACTCTCTTAATTCAAAAATTTAAAAAACCAAACTCGGAAATTCTCTAAAACTATTTTCAATTATAATAACTTCATAAGCAGTATCTTATACCTGATTTACACAGCAAGATTTTGGCAAGTAGATTTTGAAATCTCCAAAAGCGTTTACAACGCTCTGAAGACATTTGTTTGACAACGACTCTGATGATAACATTTTTAATTTATTTTGTAAGAGTTAGCCTTTGGAAACGAGGAAATTTAAATTGAATGAACAAGAGTCGAAAGCTTGCATTATCATGCAATTTGAAATTTTGTAATATTTTATACAGGTAGTTGTGGTGACAGATAATTTGAGGGCTGTTCAGTGACTATTATTTGTATTGAGAATTTTTTTCCCAAAGATTTTTTTCGCGGTACCTCTTATAATGATTCTAATTAGTGTAAAAAATATATGTTTTAAGTTTCACCCCGATCAGAAAAAAAACATTTAGATTCCGAAAAATGGGTCTCGATGTATTGACAAAACGGCCAAATAATATTAGATAATAATATAGGTTATGTACCATCGGAAAGTTTTTCATATTCAATCGGTTTCGACCGTATTTTTATAATGGTTAATAATACGAAGTTAGTATCGTCGGCAAAATGATCTGATTTCTAATGCTCAATATTATATTATAGAAAGAGAAAACGGTTCAGAAAGTCCTTCATCAAGTACGAAATCAAAAACTTTGACGGATTAGTGATTAAGTGTAAAACATCATCTTTTTCGTCCTTGCTGAAGGACCCCTTTTTTTCATAACATTGAGCACTCTAAAAGACTTCGTATCGTTTACCGTTCCAAAGTTATGCTCAAAAATTTATTTTTTAAGAAAAACTTCAATTTCTGAAGTTAGGCACTAGATGGCATTTTCGATGGTACACCACCTATAAATATTTAGAGTTCCAATCACCCACAGAATGATACTATACTAGGCCCTATGTCGATATTTTGTTAGTTTCCGGAATCTTATACAATTTTGGTTTCTTTAAGGTTCTTGAGGCACGTATTCCCCATATATTATCGCCATAAAACTAAAAACGTATTTACGTTAGTTACTGTAAATATTCATAATTAAGTTCTTATAGCTAATTTCTCTCGTGATTTCAACAAAACTATTAAGATTACTGGATTACCGATAAATGTAGTTTTGAGATAAACGCGTTTGAAGTTTTGAGTAGTAGAAAATCATGAATAATTTTGCAGGCGGCCTTGTACTAAAATTCGAAAACCGAGTCCTTAGAGACCTTTTTCGGCCATAAACTTTTGGGACAGCATTTTTGAGGTCCTAACGAACAATTTAAAAAAAAAAAAAATCGATTTTTCGAAAACTCTAGAGTGGCATAACCCCTTAACAGAATACATTACAACCCAACGATTGATTACATATATATTTATATTCGAAATTTTATTACTTTTCGATTGAAATATTTTGAATTAGACACAGTCTTCTTTTTAATCAGGAGACAAAGACAAAAGAAGGATTAAAGAAAGACATAAGGTGGAATCCGATTTAATTGCATTATACTTTATTAAGTGTATCTATTAATCTTATAGTCTCATATAATTTTTCTTTAAAGCAGACGGGATAAAGTAATCACGGGTTACGAATTTATTAGGGGGGGCCATGGCTCCCCCCCTATGACCGCCACTGAACGGAGGCAACCAAAAACATCAACAGGGCATTTGGAACTGATACGGTAAACAAACGAACCACACAGCGATGGTTCGAAAAATTCCGATCAGGAGATTTGATCCTTGAAAGTGAGCCACGTGGTTACCCAGGACCTTCGATCGACAAGGACGAGCTGAATTTTTTAGTGGAATCTGACTAACGCCAAACTGTAAGGGACATTGAAAGAAATTGGGCAAACACCATTGGACAGTTTGCCGGCACTTGCAACAAATTGGAAAAATCAAAAAGCTTGATAAGTGGGTTCCGCATGAGCTTACAGAGCAAAACATGACTCGTCATCTAGAAATTTGCAGTTCCCTGCTCTCCCGGAAGAGAAACGATCCGTTTTTGAACAAGATAGTGACATGTGATGAAAAGTGGATCCTGTACGTCAATCGTCGAGGATCGGGACAATGGCTGGATGCTGATGAGACCCCAAAACACATGCTGAAACCAGGCCTTCATCCGAAGAAGATAATGGTGACTGTTTGGTGGTCTTCAGCTGGAGTTATTCACTATTCCTTTTTGAAGCGTGGTGAAACCATTTATGCAGAAACGTATTGTGTCCAACTCGATAAAATGCATTAGAAATTGCGTGTTCAACGGCCTAGATTGGTCAACAGAGATGGAGTTATACTGCTTCATGACAACGCACGGCCTCATATTTCAAGAACAACGGTCCAAAAATTAAACGAGTTGCAGTATGAGACTCTTCCTCATCCACCATACTAACCAGACCTTTCGCCAACCGACTACCACTTTTGTAAACATTTGGATCATTTTTTGACGACCAAACAATTCGATAATGAAGCAGCCATCAAAAGTGCCTTAGAGGACTTTCTTCGCTCTAAAAAGTCGGACTTCTACGAAACTGGCATAAATGCTCGTTCGGAGAAGTGTATTGCATCTGCTGGTGCCTATTTTGATTAATAAAATTAAGTTTTATAAAAGTTACAGTTGTTTGAAATTGCATTACCAAAAACGGCATTTCATTTGCAGCAACCTAATACAAATAAGGGTAGTTTTGCAATATCAGGAACTAGGCATGGTTGGTTGGTTGGTTTACGTGGTGGCCCGTCTGCCGAAAACAGGGCCCAATTAGCACAGGGAACTAGGCATATTATACATCTAGACGAGAAACGGGACGCGGGTATAGTGGGTAATGGTAGAAAGGAGTGGAAAGGAAAAAAATTTGACACTTATTTCTCGAAAACCGCAAAGGATATAAGCTTAAATTTAACGACTATATAATGCCACTATAGAGGCATACTGGACAACAAATTTATCGGGGTAGTATAGTACGGGGTGTGGGTGATTTTTCGTATCTCAGAAATGGCTTATGCTAGAAAGTTGGAACTTGGTACGTATATGTAGATGTACTACAATTAAAGCAAAAAAAAAATTTTCATTGGAGTAAAAAGACAGAGTAAACAAAAATTCAGTGAAAAAGGTTTTTTTTTCGAATTTTCACAAATTTCGTTATTTCTTTTAGGCACGTCGAACTATGAAATTAATTTTACTTCTGCCAGCCATTAATATTTTCCTAAATTTTTCGATATACAACCCCATGTAGCGGCATATTGCCCCGCTTTTATATTAATTTCAAATCTTAACACAATTTAGCTAAAATATCGCTCATAAAGTAATATTTTTAAATCATAGAACAATATTCGAACAATCCTAAAAGAATTTCAGAACTAATCCAAAGCGCTATTTAGAAACGGAAATATTTAAAATTAAAATTGAATTAGAACAAAAGAAATTAAAATGTACCTACGGAAAAAAATTTAGTTAAGTAAAAATGTACGTACATAGAATAAATTCATAGTTTATATTTTTTAAATAAATGTTTAGTCCATTATGAACGACCAACAAAGAAAGTCGTCTCTTCAATTTTCAAATCATAAATCCTATCCTAAAGGGGTTGTATACATTTTCATGAATTCCGACATATTTCTAATGAGATATCGAACTCGCTTTAACTTCAAAAAGCTTTAAATATAATCTGGAAAAACAAATTTAAGCATATTTTTTAATTCAACCCCCTGTGGGTGTAATGCATTGTTCTAATCTTCACGAATTCCGACAAATCTTTAAGGTTTAATGAGAACAAATTCGCTTCAACTTTATGGACTTTATGTATAATGTTCTAAAAATGAATTTTGGAATTTTGCGATATTCAACCCCTCAGAGAGGGTAATTATGTAGGTTTTTACGAATTCCAACATAACACTTAGGTTCGATGAGATATTCAATTCTTTTTTACTTTATCGGGCTTTAACGTCGGTTTCGAAATTTTTTAATATTCAACCCTTAAAGGCCTATGTCGATTTTTCATCCCCTATAAGTAATAAGTTAAAAAATAGAACATCTGCCAACAGTCTGGGAGTAACTTTTTTATTTTTTGGGTAGAAGTACAGAATGCGTTTCATGCTGAAATGCAGTGTTTTATGTCGACCAGTCGTCCACTGCGTGTATGCACTTTAATTACTAATATTTTTGCCAACTAAGTATTCGGTATATGGGCAACTGAATTACGTCAGAAATATTTTAAAATAAATAAATCAGATCAGTTAACATGTTTATACAGTAACAGAGGTGGTTTAGTCTACCGCTTGTGTAGCATATGCAATATGATCAATTCAGTGTCAACTTCATGAGATCTATTAATTAATATTTTCGTATCAAATCTTCTACTTTATAACCACAACTTCGATAAAAAATATGGTCATTAATACATATTCTAGGTAATTTTGGTGTTAGCCTTTTTCAAGACAAGCCTTTTGAAACCGTAAGTATTCAAAGTACCTGTTCGATAATAATTTCATTTCGATATATATGAACAAGCATTGAGTTTTAGATGCATTGAATTCGATTTTAACAATTTTATTCCACGTAAAAAACGTCCAGTTGCATTAATTTAATTTTAATCTCAGTCATATTTACGTAATACTCATAAAATAGCAAAAAATACGTAGTATGGCAAATGAACGTATTCATCAAAAATATTGAATGCGGTTTACCTGGTCGGTTTGAAAATGCTGTTCAAGTGTAAATAGCAGATAAAACAGAAACAAACTACGCGATTTAATGATAGATTAAATTCAATTAAATGTACTATTAACGTTGGTCTTTACAAAAAAATAAAGTTGGAAAACAGAAGTTTTTCACTCATCATCTGAATAGACTCACAATTAAATCAATAAATTTTATTAGTTATCAATAGTGCGATAGAACGAAATCATTTTATGCAGTTATCGATATTACACTGGACCGTATCTTACTCGTTTTATAAATTGCACTGTATTTCCTTCTCTGGTTATATTATTGATAACTAGACCCATTTGATTGCCCTTCGATTTATCACACGATATGAAAAATAGCGTTCCCTTGTTTAGGTATTCATTACGATTTCTGAACTGTCACGTTTGAGAAAAACCCAAACAAACAGATAAAAAATGGAAAGCATTTTCGTACAGCAGCACAAGGAACATTAAATGGACAATTTGGAAAGCAATAAATTGTTTATTGGACGCAGTAATGTCCATAAACATGTCGGAGCATTAATTTTTTTTTTACTGCAAATTATCATCTATAAGTCATATGTGAATTAAAGTTTATCATTGCTTCCGGTATCGCAATTTTTCTTTTATTTTTGTTAAAAATAAAGTTGATTCGTATTTTAAAAAAATATTTGTTCCAAATGTGATACATATTACACCCTACGGCTGCCCCATTTCAAAACCTAGTCACTGCTTTTTTGAAAATTTGAAAGATGTGCTCAAGAACTTCCTAAAAAACAGCTCTTATAAGTATATGTTGCTATCCAAATATGTTGCAATTTTCTAAGGTTATCGGGTCACACCCGTACATATCAAATTATTAATATTTATTTTAGAAGGCTGCGTAAAATTTTTCAGACTCTTCTATAAAATTTTCTAAAAAGCACTTGCTAGGTTTTGAAATAGGAAGGTACGAGCAACTGCCTGATAGATAAAGAAAGTTTCAAAACGTTAACGATAAACTTTTCGCTTAACATGTCTACCAATGCACGAGGTGAGCACGCGAAATGAATACACCAGGAGCCAGTGTAGTACCACAGCTGCCAAGCTAGCCAATTTTGAATATTGCAAAAAATTTTAATAAAAACTTAAAAAATAAGAAAAAAATGTTGACATGTCGTAAAAATCCTTTGCACTACTCTCAGCTGAAAGAGTGTTTCGAAAATTGCAAAATACACCTTCTGATGATTTACTTCAAACTGATGATGAAACAGCTTCTTCGGATCTACAAAGTCTTTTCTGTGAAAGTTGTTCAACTGTGGTATCCTCAATGGCAGTAGTCACAGCAGCGATCGATCACTGCTGAAAAGTTTATCTGGTGGTCGCCAAGGACAAAAATTCGTTAATAAAATCATTCTTCGGAAATATTTCACACAGTGTGACTACGTAAAAAAGACAAAATTCACTAATTCTTTATTTTTTTATGAAAAAAAGAAATTACAATGTAGTGCAAAACCGAAATGTAAAAATATGGCTGATATATTGTAGTAAAAAATCTGTGAATAGTCTGGGCGCAACTCATTAATTTTTGGATAGAAGTAAAACGCTTTCCGGATTTCTACCCAAAAAGTAATAAAGTTGCAAAAAAATATATAAAATAACGACAAAATAATATAAATATTCGGAAACCGATTTTTTCGCGATTAAATAAAAAGCTTTTTAAAGTAAAAAAAATCTGCCAATGGTTTGGGAGAAACTTTATTATTTTTCGGGTCAAAGTTCGAGAGCGGTCTAAGTCGGAGTATATTATCAGTCGTTTCGCCATTATGAGGTTTCTTGGAAAGTTAATTTTTTTCTTAAAAGAAAAATAATTAAAATACAATTTTTTAGCCCATTAAACATTGAAAAACCCCGTATAGACTATTCGCATTTCGGTATATTATGAACACTAAAAGTCCATAGAGGTAAAAGCGAAATTGATGCCTTATCAGACTTAAGACGAATAGTTAAGCGTTATGACTAATTGTTAAAATGTATACAAACCCATTACATCCACTTGAGGGTTGAATTGAATCACACCCCCTTGGTTTATGAAAATCGAATAACCGTGAAATTGGTATTTAAGCCATTACATCAAATGGCGTAATAACCAATTTTATATCTCATCAGAACTAAGGGATGGAGAAAATTGTGAAAACATATGCAAACTCTTGGGGGTTAAATATGGAAAATTGGAGAAATGTCAAAAGCGATCTAATATTGCATCAAACCTAAGAAATATTCCGAAGCTTTGAAAAGCATACAACTTCCTTACACCTCATAGAATTGAATATCTAACAATACTGAAATTGACTTTTTGGCGCTTATATTGGAAACCTTAGGAAGTAAAAATGAATTCGATATATTATCAGATATGCAACCTCCTTACACCCTTGGGGGTTGAATATCCAAAAATCCTGAAAGGAGTTAATAGATAAATATGAAGACAACACGAGAAAGTTAAAACCAATTCAATTTCTCATCACTTCTAAAAGATATGACGGAATTCGTTAAAACTTGTTCAACCCTTTTATACCGTCTCAGCGGCTGAAAAAGGAAAAAAACTTAAAAACAAGTTTTAGGCGATTATTACGCAAGCCCGTGAAAGTGAAACAATATTCGATATCTTATTAGACCTGAGCGATATGGCTGAATTCGTGAAAAAGTATACAACCCCCTTTCCACCCCCTTAGGGGTCAAATTTCAAAAAAATCCTGAAAACACTTTCTAGGTACTTATATGAAAAAGCCCTGGAATAAAAATTAATTTATTATTTGAAAAGACCTAATAGATATGACGAACACCATTAAAATATATGCATTCCATTATCACTAATAATTTTTTTTTGCCCCCTTCCGATCGCCAATGGATATATGAAATTTTTTTTTATCAAAATTACTTTTCTAGTTGATTTACATATACGTACCGAGTTTCAACTTTGTAGCAAAAGCCGTTTTATAGATAGGAAAAGCACCCCGTACCACTACCCCTACAAAAAATTTTATTTTTCCAAGATGCTACTAATATTTATTTATTTTATTTATTTAGAGTAAACGGACAACATCCTTTTCGTACAAAATAGTATAACAATATTAGCGGAATGATAAAAATGTAAAAAAAGAAAAATATAATAGTATGATAAAATTTAAAGAAAATTAGATTAAAATACGGGAAAAAAAAGCATTTACACATAGAAAATTCGTTTAATGTCAGTAATTGAAGTATTAAACAAGTCCGCTTCACTTGTGTAAGTATTGCCAGCTCGCATTATTCTTGAAACAGGGCTATATTTACCATAATCTGTCGAGTGGTAATCGACGGAAAAGCTGTCGATGGACCGAGATGAGTAACCAGGTACCCTGAAGTTGATGAGACCAAGAAGACTAGGACAATCCAACTCATTATTAATGACCTTAAACAATGTGACAAGCTCTGCTAGTTCGCGGCGTTTAGATAAGGTGGCAAGGTGCAAATCCGACGACAACGAATCATAGTTCATTTCATTGATGGGAATGTTTAATTTGAAGGCTATCAGCCGAAGAAACTTATGTTGGATCGTTTCGATTCTATTCACATGAACATTAAAGTGAGGGCTCCATATTGGAGAAAGGTACTCCAGGTGAGGTCGCACTAACGCACAATAAAGGTATTTTACAGTATGTATATTAGTGAAGGACCTCGTGTTACGCGAGATAAAACCCAGCATTCTACGGGCAGTACCGCAAATGCGGTCATAATGGGGAACAAAAGTAAATCCTTCATCGAATATAATTCCTAGATCCTTGACAGTGTGGACTTGAGGTAGGGAGATACTGTTAATTTGGTAGTCGAAACTAATAGCTTCTCGTGTCCTATTAAAAACAATAAAATGGCATTTATCAATGTTAAGATGGAGATGATTAGAGATACACCATGAATAAAGTGAGTTTAGATTTTTCTGAAGGACTAAACAATCGTCATGGGAATTTACGGTTTTAAAAATTTTTAAATCGTCAGCAAATAACAAAAAGTTAACGTCGGCAAACATAGCTACTATATCATTGACAAAAAGTAAAAACAGGAGAGGACCCAAGTGGGATCCCTGGGGAACTCCCGAGTTAACAATAAACGGATCGGATTTGGCAGACTTTATACGAACAATCAACCTTCGGTCAAGTAGATAATCCTTAAGCCAATTAAGGAGAAGGCCAGTGATACCGATGGTGGTTAATTTTTGGATAAGTATGGAATGGTTAACTTTGTCAAAAGCTTTTGAAAAATCCGTGTAAATACTATGAACCTGTAGTCGTTTTTCCAGCGAACAACATATATTCTCAGCATAGGGTAATAGATTAGTCAAAGTTGATTTCTGTTTTTGGAACCCATGCTGGTTGGGTGAGATGAAATTCTTAAACAAAGGTGTTAATGCATCAGTAATTAATTTCTCAAACAGTTTAGGAATGACCGACAAAGAACAGATTGGCCTATAGTTCTCGATATTGCTTTTATCACCAGCCTTATGAATAGGTACCAGAAAGCCAATTTTCCAAACTGAAGCGAGGCGTCCCGTTTCCAGAGATTTATTAAACAATAGTGACAGCGGAAGTGCGAGATACTCACTGCACATTTTTAAAAATAAAGCAGGGACGTTGTCAGGACCAGCACTCTTACTCACATCAAGAGCATTCAACAATTTAAGGACGTCATCAGAATTAATATTAATAGACGACACAACAACATGAGAACTGGAAATGAAATTGTAGTCAACTTGTACTTTACTAACATAGACGCCAGAGAAGTAACGAGCAAACAGATCCGCAATACCGTTTAAGTCAGAAGCACTCGCCGACCCTAGAAACATTTCAGGGGGTAAAGTGTTGTCGGACCTAAGAGAATTGATGTAGTTCCAAAACTGCTTTAGATTAGATGGGATCGCATTCTCGACCTGAGTAATATAAAGAGAATAACACTCCCTAGTCATCACTTTGCATGAAGACCTAAGCGTTGAGAAACACTCGTAATCGAGCGCTGTGCCAGATGACTTAAATTTAGCATGAGCAGCTTTCTTATCGGAAATAAGTTTTTTTAGGTCGGCGCTATACCACCTTGGAAAAGACGAATTAAACACAAGTGAGATTGGCACAAAGTTATCAATTATATCGTGGAGAATTATATCATAAAACTTGTTAACGGCATCATCTAAATCAAGCATCCCGAAAATACTAAACCAATCTAATAATGCGAGCTGTTCACAAATTCTGGTATAGTCAGCTAATTTAAAATTATAATCCACATACGAAACAGGACGATTCACATTAGAAACGTAAGATAATAGAACATTCAGCGCCGGATGATACATCGTGTCCAGTGGCAGAAGCTCAAACGATGATTGCGACACGGTAGCAAATGACGATGTAAGGTTTGAGAACACCAGGTCAAGTAAACTGCCGTGTATATTGCGGATAGAGTTGATTTGAGAGAGGTCCACGTCGCAGAAATCGTCTATGACTTGACGACAAGATAGGCAATTAGTTGATACATTCCAGCAGTTCGTATCCCATCGCACGGCTGGTAAGTTATAGTCGCCAACAATGAGAAAATCAGCCATCGGAAGGTTATTAATAATATTTTTGACGTCACTGCAATGAGAAGCGAAAACCTCAAGCGGAGATGACGGAGGAATATACACAGCTCCTAGTACCAGTTGAAAGCTGCCCATAGTAATCAAGACGAAGATTTGCTCAACACTATTGTTACCGGTCGTTAAAAGTCTTGAAGATAGTTTATCAGAAACTGCAATCAAACAGCCTCCACCTCTTTTGGAAGAGCCATTAAGCTGGCAACGATCAAACCGATATACTATAAAGCGATGCAAGCCTAATTCACTAGTTAGGATTACATCGTCCAACCATGTCTCGGTAAGAATAATGACATCGAATTCGGCAGTCGCTAGATTCCTTCTGAACATGCATAGCTTGGTTCGCATTCCCCTAACATTTTGATAGTACAGGGAGAGAACCATGCGCGAAGAACAACTTATGGTATTACTGGTGGTGGTGAGGCTGCTACCTCGTTTTTTGCACGATGAACAAAACTTCTATCCAAATACCAAGTTTCAGCTTTATATCATTATAGGTTCTCGAAATATAAAAATCGGAACCTTTTCCTTTTCACCCTCCCCCACCCTAACCACAAACATTTTTTTTCCTGCTAGGGGTCTATTAGGCCTACTTTTGGTTGAAATTTCAAGCATCTATCTTACGCTGTTCTTGAGATATGAGACGTGATTTTTTAGAAACATTCTTATCCCCTCCCCTTCCATGCTCTACCGCCCCTTTACTTTAATCAAACTTTATTTGTCAACCTTTATACACGAACCGAATTTCATTTGTCTAGTGTAATTGGTTCGTGAGATATCGTAACCTAAAGTTTTACAACCCACCCTCGTACGCCACTGCCACCACTCAAATATTTGTTTTCGATCTATTTTCCTAGTATACCTACAGATGTTCATAAAGTTTTAATTTCGTGACATTAACCGTTTAGGAGATATGGACTTTAGAATGTTTCGATCTCGGATTTTTTTGCGTTTCGGACGCATTATTTTTCCCCCTACTCCCACACCCCTTCACCCATATCAGCAATTTTTATGCAAATCGGTCCACCTTCAAAGCTCTATATAGTTTCTAAGTTTCAGCTTCCTAGCGTAAGTGGTTGCTGAGATCTAGAAACCAAAATTTACCATCTAAAACGCTTCCCCCACTTCCCCTCTCACACCCCTAGCCATCAAAATACGGTCACTTCAAGAGGCCAGTCTATTCATAAAAAAAAATTCTATTTAACATCTCTAAGGATTTGGGAGCTACGAGCCTTCAAACGATTTTGTGTACAGCGTTCGACGTACGGCGTACGCCGTACGGCGGACAGACGGACTGAAATTTTTTTTTGCTTTTTCCGTGTTTACTGGTCATGAAACGTGGAAAAAAAATGTTTGAGGGTAGCAAATTTTTTTTTTTTAAAATCGATCACAATACTGTGTAATTGAAATAATAAAGTAAAACAATTCGATATCTCATCAGACCTAAGTGATATGTCGGAATTCGAAAAACGTATGCAAGCATTTTACACTTTCCTAGAGTTGAATATCGCAAAATGCTGAAATTAAATTTTTGAGCATTGTATAAAGTCCATAGAAGTAAAAGCGAATTCGATCCCATTAAAAATAAAGGAATTGTCGAAATTAGTGAAAGCTTAAACAATATCTAGAGGGGTGTCTAGGTGGTTGAATATCGAAAAATGCTTAAATCGGTTTGTTTTTATCCTCGGTTGTATTTTAAGCCTTTAGAAGGGAAAGCAATTTGGATATCTCATTAGCATGAGCACCCATACAACATTTTATAGGGAGGTGCACAGCTATGGTTTATAAGGGGAGGGTTTTGGGAACTACAAATACATGAATCACTATGCATTTTTTTTGGCGAAACTATAAAATTCCACCGCTCCTGAAGTTAAAATAAATATAAATCTTTCAATGAAGAAAAATACAAATTTTACACAGTTGACCATACATTCTCCGATTTTGATAGATTAAAGGTGCTGATACCTTCTTTTCAAATCCGCAAACAGATTTAAAAAGTTCTTCAATTTGCGGCCAAGAGAAACAAAAGAAGAGTCAAAAATTTATAAATTTTTTTAACGTTTTTGGCCACCATTCCCCCATTTTTGATCCGATTTTAATTTTGGTTGGAGTTTTGAGCAGCTGTTGAGCTCCCTTTTTGTTGTGTCACTTGCGAAAATAAAAAAATTGCTATTTTAATAAATGCCATGGGATTTTTTTTTTTAAATTATAGGTCAATTCTCCAATTTTGGCAAGTGATGCCATAAACGAAAGGTACTGGCGACTCCTTTTCAAACCCGCAAACAGATTTTAAAATTCTTAAATTTGCGGCCAGAAGAGGCAAAAGAAGAGTCTCAAATTTTGAATTTTTTTTTTGACGTTTTTGGTCACAATTTCGCCGTTTTTAATTTTTGTTTTGATTTTTGAGCAGATGTTGCGCTCCCCTTTCGTGTGAGGTGTCACTTGCAAAAAATGCCATGTTACCACTTGGCAAAATTTAGGGCAATTTTTTCAAAATTCTCTAATTTTGACAAGTGCCTCTTAAATAAAATGTACTGGCGCCTTCTTTTCAAATCCACAAACAGATTTTAAAAAAAATTAAATTTGCGGCTAGGAGAGGAAAAAGAAGAGTAGAAAATTTAAATTTTTTTCAACATTTTTGGCCACCATTCTTCCAACCCATTTTCGAGCTATAATCTAAAATTAAAAAAATCATAATCGCCAGTAACTATAAGGAGAAGAAACAAAACAGATGAAATTTAAGCAGTACTTGCTTCAAAGTTCTTAGAAATGTGTGCTTTCTTTATCTTTCAAACAAGTGATAACAAGGGGACGCTTAGAACGAAAATTTGATTTTTTTGTGGTTAAGTTTAGACAAAATTCGGAGCCGCGTGGAGGCTCCCTAAAAAAGTCCTTAAACTAGGTAGCTAACTAAAACTAAAACTAAGTAGCTACACTTTTTGAACGCAATTTCAAATTATTGGAACAGAAAAAAATAAGAAATAGGGTTCTTACGTTTTCTTCTTCTTCTTGGCAAAGTCTCAGAAGTAGTAGTCACTAAGCTACAATAAACGGGCTCGTAAAATGGGAGCAGCTAAAATATCGCTCTACGTTATGAAGTTTTCAAAATCTTCCGATATGTAATATTACCAGTAATTGGTAGTTATTTACAAAATGCAGGGGACTAGATTCAATTACAAAAGTAGTTAGTGTCATGTTTAAAGCAGATAAACTAAAATTTTTGTTTATCCAATCAAAAATGTTTATATTTACTATGTCGACTTCATCAGCTGTCGTAAAACTAGTCAGGCTAAGCCTAGACACCAACCAAAATTATATTGAGACGGATGCCTGTTTGACATCATAAACTCTGATAACAAGACGTAGACGAAGCTGACTAGTTTAGCTCAAACTATTAGATTAAGGTTGTTGTGATGAAAGTAGTACTCTTGTTGATACTATATCTAACTACAGTAGAAGAAGTTATTTAAAATTTTACAAAATTGTGAGTAACAATTGGCTAGAGCTCGTATTGTTAAAATATAGGTGTGATAAATGTCCTTTCTTGCTTCCTCTAAGGGCGCCCTTGGTCATTAGACCTAAGAAATATATCGAAATTTGTACAAATGTACACAACCACATTACACTCCCTTGAGGGTTGGATATCGAAAAATTCGGAAAAATGTTTCTAGGCGCTTATATAAAGAGCCCGCCGAAGTATAGTTAATTTGAAAACTCGCCTAAAACATATAACAAAATTCGTGGGATGTTAAAAATGAAAATGTGTCAATGAAAATCTAAACTTTTTTTACTTCAATTACTTTTGTAGTATTTCTACATATATACCAGGTATGCAAGTGTTGAGACTGCAATATCCCCTGGATATTACAGTCAGAAAAATGAATAGGTTACGGAGGAGTTATTTGTTTGTACCTGAAAATTGGTCCCGGCATTCGTTAGAACGCCGCAGTAAGGACCGAGAAAAAGAAGGTATAAGCGCCTCAGAAAGAGACACAAATTACCTTTGAGTTTTGAGCTGGAAAAAGAATTAGGTATTAAGTTTTGCGGATAACTTACTGGTTCCAACTTTCAAGTGAAAAAATGCAAAAAGATTGTCGATGGTTAATTTAAAATAAGTACTTTTATTTTTTTTAAGACGTCTGTTGGTTCTGATTTTCTTTAAAATTACTGAGCGCTTAATACTAGCTAACACTAAACTTATATATTAAAAAAGTGCCGACTGACACGGAACTGAGTGTTGTCTTCCTCTTTGGGAAAACACTCAGTTACATGTCATTCGGCAAAACATTGCTGACATTAAGTTCTGAAACTCCAAACAATTGTATTTTGTTTGTAGCTTCGACCTCGGCCGGGCAATATGAACCGGCGCTTAAGTCCGAATCCGCAAGTTAGCAATATTATTTAAAGGTACTTAACACTACCGGCATTTCCAGTAGGTCAGTAGACAAACAGAGTTATTTACGTTAATTATTACGAAACTGACCTACCGGCAATGCGGGGAAATCCAAACATCTGGATTTGATCAGAGAATAGGGATGCTGCTATAATGCTTGGTACAACACAAGTATGAAACCGGAATTCACTCATAGATGGCTCTACCTGTCAAAGTAGTAACTGTCAAACCGAACCATGGACGCCATTTTGTTGTTTGGATATCTGAGAAAGATATAAAATATCCTGCAATACCGGTTTCATACAACAGTGTAGTTTTGACGAGCGTTGAACATGTCAACTTTTGTGCATGGGAACGACGATATGCGGACAGCATTGATTTTCTGTTACCATTGAAAAAAAACCGCTGCAGAATCGCATCGAATGCTTGTTGAAGCTTACGGGGATCATGCACTTGGGAAATCACAGTGCTTTGAGTGGTTCAAAAAATTTAAAAGTGGTGATTTCGACATCGGAAACAAGGAACGTGGAAAACCACCGAAAAAGTTTGAAGACAGCGAATTGCAGGCATTGTTGGATGCGGATGACACCCAAACGCAACAACAACTCGCAGATGAGTTAAATGTGACCCACCAAGCCGTGTCCATGCGTTTGAGAGCCATGGAAAAGGTCCAGAAGATGGGGAAATGAGTTCCATATGAACTCAATGCAAGACAGCAGGAAAACCGAAAACTCACTTGCGAAATTTTGCTCGCCAGATACCAAAGAAAGTAATTTCTCCATCAAATTGTTACTGGCGATGAAAAGTGGATTTATCTTGAGAATCCGAAGCGGAAAAAATCGTGGGTATCTCCAGGGGAACCATCGACATCGACTGCTAAACCAAATCGCTATGGACGGAAGACAATGCTCTGTGTTTGGTGGGATCAGAAGGGCGTGATCTATTACGAGCTGCTGAAACCTGGCGAAACCGTTAATACAGAACGCTACCGACAACAAATGATCGATCTGCAGCAAGCTTTGCTTGAAAAACGGCCAGAATATGGAAAGAGGCAATACAAAGTAATTTTGCTGCATGATAATGCACCATCATACACGGCACGACCGGTGAAGGAAACGATTAAGGCTTGTCAGTGGGAAATACTTCCGCATGCGGCTTACTCACCAGACTTAGCTCCTTCTGATTTTCACTTTTTTGCATCGATGGGACACGCACTTAGTGAGCAGCGCTTCACGTCGTACGAAAATGTCCAAAAATGGCTCGATGACTGGTTTGCCTCAAAAGAACAAATTTTTTTGGGCAAAATGTATAGCTAGCGATGAGCAAAACTATGAATGAAATATGTTGTAACACTTTTGTAGAATAAACGTCTATTTTTCATAAAAAAATTCCGGTTTCATACTTGCATACCTGGTATATACTAAGTTTCAACTTCTTAGCATAAGCTGTTTGAGGGGTACAAAAAACCACCACCATCGTCAAAAACTCCCTCAACAACAATTTTGCATTAAAAAGACTCCACTAGATACACAAAAAAAAAATTGGTGAAATTAGTTTGGGGGATATTGTAATCCAAAGTTCTTCAAAAATACAAAACTTCAGGGTAGCCATTTTTATACTCGGTAAGCTAGGTCCTGGCAAGAAAGAAGGACACGTCTCACATGTGACTTTCCGTTCCGCATAACTTCAATTACATTTTGTCCTTTTTGCTCATTTTTCAATCCCCTTAGTGTCTATCCGCCTGTCGTAATTCACGTCAACTGAAAAAGGCGTTTAGTATGAAGTGAAAATTTTACAATCTCTCATTTATTTCAAAAATAAAATATAAAAATATAAGCTTCATCTACAACGAACGAGTAGCTTTCATACAAAAGTCTTTGAAAAAAGTGTACATTTATCGAGCGGAATACATTAAACTCAAAAAATCGGTCTGTTGAATATCGAATATCGATCCGGTGGCCTAGGTAGCACACTGTAAGGATTAGACATCTTTCCAGGATTTTGGTTTTCATTTGGGTTTGGCGGAGAGGTAGGGCTTCACGACTAAGTAAAGTAAGGTGCTAAGGAATTGAAGTATTTCAATATATTACAATATTATAATATTTTTGTAGGGTTTAGAACTCGTAAGTGTTAGTCTCAACCACTATCTTCATGTATTTGTGGACATGTGTGAAAGCAGTCTGTCAAGCTTCCTTCTCTCATACTACTTTTAAAGTATAATGGGGGAATTATACTAGTGTCCGAAATTTAATCACAAAAATATTAACGAAGCCATCAAGGCCCGTTTTCGGCTGTCACGTTAAAGAAGAGTAGTTACTCTAAACTAGACAAAGTTCCGCGGGTTCCTATTCAGAAGTCTTTAAATTACGTGTTTAATAGAGAAGCCACAAAGACAAAAATTTAAAAATTTGGGCCAACTTTGTTTACCATCTGTAAGTATGTAAAAAAGGAGTAAGATCTATCTACACTGAAAAAATACTGTTCTTTAATATTAATGAATGCCTTTCAAACGAAATTCTTCGTATTAATAAAAAAATCGTTGCAAAAATGAAGAAAATCATCAAACATTTTTCATGATATATGAACCGTATGTTAATACATATTTATAATATAATTTTTCAAAACATACCGTCGGAAAAAAAGAAATGTTTTATCATGTTGAAACGTGGAATTCATAATTACCGAGTACATTACTAAAAAAGGATTTTACATGGATAACTCCTACAGTAATAAATTTTGATGTCTCTGCCGCTTTGAATATTACATTTTTCAAGAACATGTTACAAAATGAAAATAAATAAGAATATAGCACAATGTTATTATATTTAAATACAAAGAAATAGTTATTGGCAAAGTTCGAAATTTGCTACACTTGAATAAGTAGTTTTTTAATCAATTTATGCATTAAACGTAAATGTTATAGAGTAGTTTCAACTATAGACTGTGAAGTTGAACAATTGCTAGATGAATGGGATCTTCAGATTTTAAAAGATATATTCCGAGGTATACATACTGAGCTAAACTAAAAATATAATAACAGTATAAATTATCTTACATAGAAAATAGTATAAAATCAATATACCTTAAGCATATGACTGACGTAGATATCGATAGCATTATACCTATAAATTTACTTTTGGAAAAATGTAAATTTAAAGAATATTTACGAAATTGGCGAATTGCACAGGTATACTCTATTAAAATACTTTATTTATTTTTAATAGAACAGTATTTTGTTCAAGGGATTTGAAAACACTACAGTTTCGGCTAACTCAAGCTTTGAAACCTATATCGAAAATTGGTTAAATAAACACCATAAAGATAGTGCTTCATTATCAGGCAGTCAAAATTCTGATTTTGTTCGTATACATATTTATATTGAGATTAAATAGTTTTATTTAGGAAACTTTATTTTCTTTAGGATTTGGGGCTGCTACTCACTTTTTACAAAGGGCGCACTTTAGTGGACTACTATAAAGAGCACAAAAAACTGCCTGAAGACCAAAAAATATGTTGATTGAGATAATAAATGAAAGTTTATTATCAAAATCAAAATCAGTATCGCCAAGAGAGTGGCTTACTATTGTTGAACAGATCAGGATAAATTTTCCAAATGAATACACAGTATGTATTTATTGTATTACTGTAGAAATATTACCATAAATAACAAATTATAAAAATTTAAAATTTCAGATAACTTATTACACACCAGGAGAACGCGGCAGAGAACCAAGAGGAAAATTTTACGCAAAATACAATAATAGCCGAAAAAAATATAAGAAAGCGTTTAGTAACAGATCTGAACAACCAACTCCTGAAATTGAAGAATGTTGCAAAACATGTACAGATATCAATGGTAAATTATAATTTTTCTAATTGTTATTTTTAAAATTTCCGAGGTGAAAGATAATCAAATGACATATGTATGACCAAATTTAATAATATGGATATTATTTCAGATCTAGAAGGCAAGGAAAGTGAGCTATGGCTAAAACACAATTCGGATCCTTGGAATGAAGTGATAACACATTGGATAAAAATGACTGTCATACGAAAATGTGATTGCACATCGCCATTTTCGAATAAAATTTTTTTGAACGTTTCTAAGCATGCGAAGCAGCTAATTTGATGTGTACGAATTAAAAACGCAGCAAACATATTGGCGAGAGTTTGCTGGCAGCAAGCATTAGGCAAGGGGAAATAAAATGCGATCAGCTCGCCCTTTTATCGAATTGTAATTGCCACAGACAATGATTTAAAAATTCTTGCTAAATGCTTGCAAAAAGATTGCAATTTGTAAGGATAACATTTGTTTAACCCTTAGAAATGGCACGCATTTCGCAAATGGATAGAGACCATATTGCATAGTCTCGTTGGGTACTTATTAGTTGCGTATCAGTCGGAAAGAACACTTGTGAGTGCTAACTATTGTATTATTTATTGCATTTTTTGGTACGAGTGAAAGTGATTTTTAATAACCGGTGAGCAAATTAAACTTAAGACTTGCTGGCAAGAATTCTTGCCAGCAAGTCTAAAATTGCCACTTAGAAGTAACTTGCCAAATTATCGTTTTGAGCAAGGGAACTGATAAACTACCCTTGCTCGAAGCGATAATCAGGCAACTTGCGTTTAAGTTGCCATTTGTAACTTACCGGCAAGAAGCATTTTAGTCCGCCGTATAATTTACTTTCGAGGGTTTTGCAATTGTTGCCGCAAGGGTTTTGCTTGCCTACTATAAGCCGCCGGCAAGTTACATATGAGTTAAAATGTTTGGTGGGAACCTACGAAAATATTTTTATTTCTTTATATGGATGTATGTATGTACTCAAATTTAATGAATAATGTCTTTTCTTATTAATAAATAAAATAAAATGGATTTATTTATCTAAATATTGTCTTTTTATTTAAATCTTTAATAGCAAGGTATGAATACAATAAATAATCATTTAGAACATTTTACCAAGGAAAGCGGTATTTATACTGTAATAGTTAATAGTACAATACAATTTATTCAAATACTTAGAATTGAAGGTGAGCAACTTTACGAGTTTCAGAAATACATTGTTTTCGGCGTTTCTTCGGTGATAAGATATTAGTTTTCTATTCAATTCCATTCATATTTGGCGTGATAAGCTTCATAATACAATGACAGGGTCACATAATTAAATTAAATTTGACACTGTTGTTTCATGTTAAAATATAATTTGATTTTCGCACGATAAAAGAGATAGAATAATAGTTCCATAGTTAATTTGACATTTTCGCAAGTCAATTTTAACTTTTACCATTGTAAATTTAACTATTTTTATGATCATTAACATAGTAGATTCTACGGGATCATGAAATTAAAAGCGACTGTGCATAGTTGTATCAAGCGGTCGAAGAGTTTGTTTCGAACAGGACTCTGATTTAAAAATAATTATTTCATAATTCGGTGAATTTTGAAGAATTGTAATCCTAACTTTGAGTCAATAAAATTGAACTATATCTATAATTATTATCAGTATTACAGTTTTAGTTGAATGGACTATGTTATCGAGGCTAGTCTAACTATTCCGTGACTGGCTGAAAATCATAAGGGAAAATAGTCAGTGCAATATATAAAATAGTTGATAGAACAATTCTTTTCTCTGAGTGTATTATAATAAAATCTGAATTACAAATAAGACTTAATATAAAAACTGAAAGTGATACTAATAATTGTTATGGAATTATTAAAGATTTAGTTCAAATTTTCATCTAAATATGATTAATAAGTAAACAAATATGTAACTTTTGTTTTACTGAATTGTTGAATTTTGTTGGCCGAATTTGCTGTATTTATTTTCTTTTATTTACCAAATTCATGTAACTGATAAAAAAAGTTGTGTTTATTTTAAATTGCACATTTCAGTTTTTTGTGCAAATTTTCAATTAATCCAGGCCGGTCCAGGCGAAAATTCACACAGTACTCATGTTACCCAGGTTTCCTTCCACATAGAATCTGGTAACCCTTGGTACACACCCGGCCAATGCAAACTTATAATTTATCAGCCCTGAACGATTTGCTTTCCTGAATGCATTACAACGCTTTGCGCTCCTAATCTACCATGTGTCGTAGCACACACCGCACATCGGTAACTACCGTAACAGCTACCCACCAGTAAAATAAAAATAAACATTACAAAAATCACCGCATTTTTCACCTATTACAACGTATGAAAATCGTCAATTGTGCGGCCATTTTGTATTCACCATTCGAAAAAAGCGGTGTCCTCCCCCATCCAACGATCTGTCAGCAGAGCTCCCTCCGTGCGCTACGAGTACTAACACTTTTTTCCTATCATCATTTTTGCGACTTAAACTAAACTCACCCTTGTCATTTTCTTGTCAATTATCCGCAACACACACACGCACTGACTGATCACTTAAAAATTACACAACAATTTCCGCAAATGTATAAAACACGCAAAATGACCAACTGTGGCCGTTCGAACCGGATCACTCAACAAACGCCATTTTCCTGTACGCTTTTCACAGTTCCACACCACTTACGCGGACGGATTTATTCTCCTTATTGTCAAGTGAAGCGGAAATGCGTCGTTGTGGCGCTGCAGTACAGTACGAAGAAACTTTCGGATGATGGCTTGGCTAGGTAGGAATTAACGTTTAATTTTTTTTAATAACTAGTGCAGCGGTAAGTGAGAATCAGTCTGAAATTAAATATTTTATTGTTGAAATAATTGAGTAAAATTGGTTAAAAAATAAAGAAGAAAATAAGTTTAAGAAAATTAAAGTTAGAAGGAATTAACACTGTGAAACGGTCGGTTCGGATATACGATATTTCGCCGATCGGCAAGATGATAATGTACGGATGTTTCAAGAACTAACCATAAGACAATTAATGTGTAGAGGCGATTTAATTTGACGGTTCAAATTGTATAAACTGAGAAGTTCAAATGGAATTTAGATTATGTTTGACAATATCATTTCCCGGTTATGCTAAAAGATGTGAGACCAGTGTCAGACGTTTAAGAAAATAACTGAGTCCAGAATTTGCATAATTGAAACCAACGTATGGTCAAGATTCAAAGCGTTTGAAGGCCCGTAGCTTACAAACTCATTGAAATATTAAGTTGAAATGTTTATGGTAGGTAGATTGGGTGATCCTTTACGGGTGGTATCTTGAGAGGTGGTGGGTGTGAGAGGGGGAGGCGCGGGAGCGTTTCAGGCAAGACATTTTGGTTTATAGATCTCAGGAACCGCTAATGCTAATACTTAGAACTTATGTAGAACTATGATAGTGAAGCCATTTGCGAAAAATTGTCGATATTGGTTGAGGGGTGTAGGTGGGGGATGAACAATGCGTCCGAAACGCTAGAAAGCTGAGATTGAAACATTCTAAAATTCATATATCTCCCCAGAACGCTTGATGTCAGACGGTTGAAACTTTGTGATTATCTTAAGAAATACTAGGAGTCTAATAAGGTAAATGTCCCAATACGCGACCATGTAAGCATTGCTCTCATATTCAATAACGAAATATCCATTTCTATACTAATTTGATTTTCACGATCGTTGTTTTAGTCAAAGTCGATATATTATTCTGCAAATACAATTGTTTATCACAACACACGATCATTATTTTAGAAGATATTCGAAAAAACGTTAATCGATGTACTTGTACGTCGTTGCGACCACATGATTGACCCGTTGTCCCGATTTGCGACCACTCGTTTGTCCCGATTTGCGACCAGTCGCAATCTGGTACTTGATTTGCCAGTCCCATTGTGTGACCAATATTCATCTTATCGAAAGTAAAGAAAATGGTGGCAATGAAATTATTTTGGTCGCTGATAGGGCCAAAATTGGTATGACCCAAAAGGCGACCGCTATTTGTACTCCCATTTAACCACGAACTCTTTTAAGACATTTATTTTACAGTTTAGAGGCTATGTCAAGAAAACTGATAATTGGGTTCTCAAAAAGGACATATGTTACACCATTAGCCGTAATTTTAATCTCCAAAACATCGATGATTTTTTTTTGTTGAGGATTTTGATTCATCCGGACGCTCAAATGTACATTCATTAATGTTTGTCCCACTCAGCGACCACAGTAAATAAAATGCATATGCAAAGGTATTAACCTTTGGTTTAATTAAAACACGTACGGTGACCAGCTACTTGTCCGAGTTGAAGATATTGGCGAAATTAAATTGTTAATATCGATCCAAGTCACTTTGGCACTGAATAAACATTCAACGGTCCAACTGTCAAATCTATTAACGAAGTGCCGTCTACAGGCGAAATTTAACAAAATGGCGGGTGAACGCGCGTACTATGAAATTGAAATTTTTTTTTAAATTCAGGTGTCTACTTAATTGTACCGTGAAAAATATGCGCATCAAGAGCATTGTTCACGGATCAATATTCTACTTGGACGAATAATTTTGAGAAACTAGTTATTTTACTCAAAATTCATTGAAACTGGTCGCACGGCGGGACATTGTCGCGTATTGGGACATTTACCTTACTGGGACTTAAATTTGAAAAGGGGGTGGCGGGGTATGTTAAATTAATTTTACTTATGCAGGCTCTTAATATCTATCGTCTAGAAACGTTTTTCCAAACTTTCCGATATTCAACTCCTAAGCGGTGTAAAGTTGTTGTATACATATTCACGAATTTCGACATATTTCTTGTGTCTAATGAGATATCGGATTTACTTTCACTTCTGAAGGCTTTAAATTTAATCGAAGAAAAATCGGATTCAAGCATTTTTCGATATTAAACGCCCCGGGGATGTAAGGTATTATTCAAGTTTCTTAACATTTCCTGGCCCCCCTGGCGTAGGGTGCTTCAATTTTGTCACTTTGGATAGGCATGTAAGTACCGTACATGGTTAGCAAAATTTTTTGCTGCGCAACCTGGATAAATAACAAAATATTCGCATTCGACAAGGAGCTGAAGGATAGGTTGCAAAAAAAATATATTCAAATTGGGCCCACAATAAAATCACAAAATACAAAATCTTCCAAAAATAAACATGTATTCTATGTCATCGGTGCACCATTGCTGCGGGGTGATTTTAAGCTTAGAGATTTTAGGTTTCGGGATTTTATCTTTAGGTATTTTTAGTTCTATGATTTCATTTTACATTATTCTGAGTTAGGGATTTGGATGTGTGGATTTTGTGTTTCAGGACTTCAAGATTTGGATTGTCGTGATTCGGGATTTTGAATGAAAGGATTCTCTGTATCGTGTAAATCTACTACGACCCCGATCTGATAAATCCTATGGTAATTCATATCAAAATTCGACGCCTGTAAATCTACAGAACAGTATTTCCTTCAAATTTTATGTGCCTCATTTGCCAAAAATATAACATTTGACGACTGCAGTATCATACAGTGCCAGATAGATTTTTAGTCAGCAAGTTAAACGGTAATTAGACATATTTTTTGATCAAATTTATTTAGTCAAACGTTTGACAGCGTAGCATATTTTAAGTAAGAAAACAGCTCGATTGATTAATAAAAATAATCAATCGTTTTATTATTATTTCATTCCATTGTTATTGCACTTGTCAATTCTTCGGCTTGTTTTTTTTTGAAAATCACTCCTTCATTTTCCAGTACAACTGATCGTTGTCTCCCGTTCGCAGTAAAAACAGAGCCAGTGTACAAGCTCTACTGAGCTTAAGAGTCCGATCAGTCCGATCGTTCAGTTGACTCATAAATCACTCAGTTCAGCTTGCGACATTATGCGTCCAAAGACGCCAAGTTGATTTGGAAATATAGTCACAGTTCACATGATCGTCAAAAAGATAGCGTTGCATTCAAATCGATATTTGGTGTTCGAAAACCCCATCGAACTGCGAATTTTATTACCGACACTCCATTCAGTTCAGTTCGCAATCTTTTACAATCTCAATTAAATTTCATAGATGGTTTTCCATAAACGGGAATTTGCAGATTGGGGCACTGTCCGGTATAATACCCTTAGGATACTGCATGTGTTGGCTCGAGGGATTTCCAATGTATATGTGTAGAACATGCGAGAAGTGTGTAGAGCTTACTACGCTTTTTATACTCTAGATGAAATCATATAGAGTATTATAAGTTTAATCCAGTCCAAAAGTTTGTAACGCATAGAACCAGGCCTCGGACGAAAAAAAGTTATACACTATTTTTTGTTTATTTGTGGCCAGAAACCTCAAATCCGCTTGACGTCCGTCCGTCCGTCCGTCCGTCTGTCCCTTAGCACGATAACTCAAGAACGCCTTCACCTAGGATCTTGATATTTTGAATCTAGATGTTTGGTTGAATTTGTAAGGCTAAGTTCGTTAACGAGCAATATCGTCCTACTACTTCGGGTAGCTGCCATACAAAATGTCCTTAAAACACGTGTTCAAGAATATTGGTCGATAACTTCAGAAGGGTTTAAGCTACGTCTTTGAAATTTTGTATGAGTTATTTTTTCAATAGTTGAAGCTAAACATATGATTATGAAGAAAATCCTATTAGTCCTTCATGTAGCTCCCATACAAATATCCTGTCAAAATGTATTCACTTAATTTACGAAACTCACTATAACTCAAGTAATCTTTTAGCTACGAATTCAAAATTTTGCACGAATTAGTTTTGAGTGAAAAGGAAGTTCGAGTTTACTAATCAGCGAAATCCTTTTACTCCTTCTGGTAGCTGCCATACAAAATGTCCTTAAGACACGTGTTCAACAATATTTTTCGATAACTTTTGAACGCTTCAAGCTACGAATTTGAAATTTTGTACACATTCATTTTTGAATGGTTCCAAGGAAAAGGATAAATATGTAAAAAATCTAAATGTTTTTTCGATGACTTACCCAGTTCAAGATATGAAATTAAACACTGAATATTGTCTTTTAGTTTTGAGTAGCAATCTAATGGCAGTTCTTAATAAAGGACATACAACATGAACATACGTAATTCTACTTTATCCCCAACTACAATATAAATCGGAGTCCAGTATTCATCTAGAGTATTATACGATTGGCTTGCAGCCGATCGTGACTGCAGTATGTTTTTCAATTTCAGGTCGATCACAATACTTTACTATTAAAAAATAATAAAGTAAGGTATCTTGATCAGATTTCTTACCTCATTCATACCGGCCTTAAACTGAGTCAGATTTTGTGTAACAGCCTTAAACCAAGTCGGATATTGTACGCCTTAAAACGCATTTGAAACCATATAAAATACACGTAACGAGAGAAATGCGCCCCGAATCTCGAATATAAGTATGCATATGTAACGATAGAAATGATTTTTTTTATTTTGCGGCATCTAGTGTAGAGTAGAATTTTTGGCTTTAATACACATTTCAAATTGAAGAAAGCTAAAGTAATTTTTTTGAATGTTCATCGGAAATATTTAAAAAAAAAATTGTCTTGAATCAGGTGAACGGTCTCGGTAAATTACTAATACTCCTAATTCATGTAGATATTACTTTAGAAGTTGACATACAAATGTCCTTACATTTTGTGTTCGATTAAAACTGATTGCAAAACTAAATTCTTATAAAATTGATGTGAGAGAAATTAACTAAAATAAAATAAATGGTCTCCCCAATTTTCTCTGCACTGTTAAAATCACAAAGCTTAAAATTGGCTACTAAGTGCCAGGCTTCGCTTACTCCCCTAGCGAAACATACTCCCATCTTCAGACACCTGGAGAACTAGAAATCTATTTACATGTTCCCACCCCTCCTTACAATGTACGTTTCACAAAGTCACAGAAAATTGGTTATTTCTACGAAAATTGGAAAAATCTAATTTCGATTCTAAACCCACCATAAATGAATCGTTTCCACATATTGGATCCCCAGCGATGCGCTGCCAATTTCACCCCCAAAAAAAAAAACATACTCCCCTTGACATTTAATATTTAATTTCAATAATATCATTTTTAAAAATTTTCCATCGCATTTTCTTCACGTTCATCTTTGAAATCGAATTTTCAGTCACATTCCTCCGGATCAGGTGATGTGAACAAAAATTTCCTTTTTTTGATGTAGGATTCGAGAGTATTTCTTGTTTTTCTTACACATGAAGAGTATACACAACGTGACAAAAACTTCCGGTTCGGAAGTGAAATATACTTTGAGGTGAGTGAAGGCACGATTCGTAAATGGAAAAAAGTCAAATATAAAATTTCACAGTAAGACAGCGTGATATCACTCGTGTGAATCGGCAAAAACCGAGCAAACTATGACGACAAGGAATGTCCTTAGATAACTTTAGAGTAGGAATCTCACCTGGCAAGGTGATATCATATATGAGATAAAATATCATCAAAGTCGTATAATGCAATCGAATCTACGAGCTAGACAGCGAAACGTCTTCCATACCCCGAAGGCACAGTTCAAGTCGAGAAGAAAAATAGGTGGACAAAATGAAAAGGGACTTTGTAAGATTTTCCTTGTCGGTGGCGACATACTTTCTTTCCCTAAGTTGTTTTCCCTTCACATTCTCGAACTGCTATTTTCAATACAATGAAAATCGTGAAAAGTCCTTAGACTTTGTAGATGAGACGTGATTCGTCCCGGGACTATCAAAAAGTTGTAAGATAGACGTCCAAACTACTGTTGCATACTAATCAAACCCATTGAAGGAAGTACTTGAAAATTTCTGAAGGATTTCCGCCAGCAGTTCTTTTCAGTTTCAATGGTATTTAAATTCCGCTAGTTAAAATAATTACCCTCATACCCATGCTACAAAAAATCAATACCTACCCTGTATAATCTGAAAGCTCGCTTTCATTGTAAGCGCGATAATAAAGAAAATTCTGCTTAATACCCTCGAAATATAAGACGCCGCTCACGAATTTCACGCCAAGCTAAGCCTTAACTAAATATCGGCGCAAAGGTGGCGGCAGTGTGAAAGGTGTGCAAACGAGTTCAGGTGAAAGCCTTGGCAGAAATTCGTTTTAACTTTTATTTATGCTAATTAAGTTTATAGCGGAGGTGTGCGGTATTTTAAAACCAAGCCACCACTACCGCACAGCGGAATTGCTGGCATTAAAAGGATCCCACCCTCGTCACCAGCTATCCCTCTCCAAACACGCAACATACGGGCAGAGGATTTTAGAATTTAGAAAATGAAGTCGAATGGGTGAACGTGTATCGTATGGTTGTTAATTCAGCCGAAAATCATTATCTACATTTTGGAAGTTTTATCCTTTAATGGGAATGGGAAAATTTAACAATTGAATTTTATAATAATGATGAAAAATCTTTAATATTAATGTGACCAGAAAAGTTCTAGTTTAAAGTTTTTTTTATTAATTAATTACTAACATACTGAAAAACGCTATAAAATTTAATAAATAATTTCGAAGTGTACACATAATTTTGTCAGCTTAATTATTTCATTCTTAATATCGAGAGATTGAAGAAGTAACTAATAAGAAACTGTAGATTAATATTTCACAAATTTATAGTACGAGGGCGGATTGATAATGACGTGCAAAAATTGAGAAAACATAATTTTATCCGGAAAAATTTATTTTATTGTTCAACGTAGTCTCCTTTTAGCTCGATACACTTAGTCCAGTGTTTTTCCAATTTTTTGATCCCTTCCAAATAATATGATTTGTCCAACCCTTCAAAATAGGCGTTGGTTTCACCTATGACGTCAGTATTCGTGGTAAATCTCTTTCCAGCAAGCCATTTTTTCAAGTCTGGAAATAATATAAAGTCGCAGGGTGCCAAATCCGGAGAATACGGTGGATGAGGGAGCAATTCGTACCGTAAATTAAACAGTATTGCCGTTGCAACAATGGACGTGTGAAACAACACTTTTTTCTTCGCCAAATGAAGCCGTTTTGCCTTGATTTCAACATCCAATGGAACCAAGAACTCAGAATAATATGCTCCCGTTATTGTTTTTCCTTTCTCCAAGTAGTTGGTGAATATCATTCCATTGGAATCCCAAAAAACTGTCGCCATAACCTTTCCAGCCGATAGAACGGTTTTGCCTTCTTCGGTGCGCTTGAACCGACATCCTTCTATTGTTTGGTTTCTGGAGTGTAGTGGTGAATCCATGCTTCATCAACAGTTACGAATCAACGAAAAAATTAATTTTTATTACGTTAAAACAGTTGCAAACCGTGCTGCGAAGTTGTCACACGATTGCGTTTTTAGTCGATTGTGAGCAAACGCGGCAGCCATCTTGCGGATAGCTTTCTCATGTCCAAATGGTTTTTCAAAATATTTCAAACACGTTCAAATGAGATGCTTACTACGTTAACTATCTCACGCACTTTTACTCGACGATCTTCTATCACGATATCATGGATTTTATCGATCATTTCTGGCGTGGTGACCTCATTTGGACGATCTGGACTTGGTATGGTTTGTGTGCTCGTACGACCACACTTGAATTCAGAAAACCATTTGTAAATCATTTGGATCGATGGTGCAGAGTCCCCATAATGCTTATCTAATTTTTCTTTGGTTACTTTAGCTGTTTTCCCTTTTAAAAAATTGTGTTTAATCAACACACGAAATTCACTTTTATCCATTTTCAACAATTTTTGTAAGTCGACTTGCTTAGACGGCTGCTTCTCGAAAACTAAACGAGGTATCAGGCTTAAACTTTGCAGGTAATCTATTTAAGGATGGTCCAGGTAAAAAAAAATAGCGAATTCCTTACCTGCCCACTCCTTCTTGATTTTTGCACGTCATTATCAATCCGCCCTCGTAGTTTGCATAGTAGATAGAGGTAAAATATCAAGAACAAACTGTGTATGATCAATAATATAAATTTTGCAAAACTTTCATGTTTACTCTAAACCATCTTAACGACTCGGGGGTGGAGGTTGTAGCCTTTGCCGATGTCGTGGTGATACAAGCATCAGGAAGGTACACAAGCACGCTGTCGGAGCTGTAACGACTTGTTTAGTTGCCGGGGTATGTTCAGCGGTTGCCAGGTTCGTTACAAAAATTTATTTTTGATTTGACTTCACTTTAATTCAATTTAGTTTAAATAACACATTCAAATTCATAATTCATTCTATACACTTTTCAATTCATATTGTCTTTCTGCACTGGCGTCTTGAGTCGTCATATCTCGTCTTGGTTCGTTGTCTCTCGTCGCGCCTCGTCGTCTCTCGTCGCGGCTTGTCGTCTCGGCTTGCCGTATCTCGTCTCGGCTCGTTTTATCTCGTCTCGGCTCGTCGTCTTTCATCTCTGCTCGCTGTATCTCGTCTCGGCTCGTTCTATCTCGTCTTGGCTCGTCGTCTTTCATCTCTGCTCGCCGTATCTCGTCTCGGCTCGTTGTATCTCGTCTTGGCTCGTCGTCTTTCGTCTCTGCTCGCCGTTTCTCGTCTTGGCTCGTCGTCTTTTGTCTCGGCTCGTTGTATCTCATCTCGGCTCGTCGTCTTTCGTCTCTGCTCGCCGTATCTCGTCTCGGCTCGTTGTATCTCGTTGTCGTCGTCTCTTGTCTCTGCTCGCCGTATCTCGTCTCGGCTCGTCGTCTTTCGTCTCTGCTCGCCGTATCTCGTCTCGGCTCATTGTATCTCGTCTCGGCTCGTTGCATCTCGTCTTGGCTCGTCGTCTTTCGTCTCTGCTCGCCGTATCTCGTCTCGGCTCGTAGTATCTCATCTCTGCTCGCCTACCGATTGTGTTGGCTGCACTTGACTCAGTGCGTTTAATTACAATGACTGGCCCTTTCTATTGTAAGCGGACTTATAGAAGCCACAGCCTTAATAAAAGAATGGCATGGTCAGTAACCGCCGTTTACCCAGTCTTTCAGTCTCCTAGAGTCTATGGTTTGGCGGAATTATAGAATCCACAGCCCAAAGGACATAGGTCGACTTGACTGAATACAGTTTTCAGTTTTTGCCTTGGCGGAATTATAAAATTCACAACCTCATCTACTAGCTGATCGCTGTCGACTGCCTCCCTTCTGGTTGTTCGTTGCAGACTATATATTCTCGAGAACATTTGTCGTCTGCGAATTATTCGGGTTTTATGTTTTTGTGTTTGTGTAATTCATGATCTGTGTATTGTTCTCTTAAATACTTTATGTCCCTCGTTGTTTATTTAATTTTAAGTTGCTTTATTTACTTTTAACTCATTTACATTTTTTTTTAATTCAATGCGCTCTGGCCCTCTGTTCTTTGGTATTTGGTGTGGGTGGAAATTTAGCTCAGAATTTTCATCCTTACAGAGCTTACGATGCGGGCTCTTAACAAGCTACTATACTGGTCAAGAACCGGAGGGTTCAATGATAACCCATTAAAAACGGAACTGGTTCTTTTTACTAGAAGAACAAAGACTCAACAGTTTAAGCTGCCTAAGATGGGTAACACTGAGCTAACCCTGAATGGCCATGCCAAATATCTAGGAGTAATCCTAGATAGCAAGCTGTCATGGAAACTCAATACGGAAGAACGAGTATCTAAGGCAACCATCGCTTTTTATGCGTGAAAAAGAATGTTCGGTAGGAGGTAGGGTTTAGAGCCAAAAATCACTTACTGGATCTACACGGCTGTAGTAAGGTCAATCCTATTATACGGTCTGCTAATATGTTGGCCAGTACCCGACAAAGCAACCTTCAGGAAAAAGTTGGCAAAGGTGCAGAGACAGGCGTGTCTGGTGATAACAGGCGCCCTTCGAACCACCTCTTCAGACTCGCTCAACGTCCTTGTTTCTCTGCCACCAATTGACCTGTTCGCAAAATACGTTGCATGCAAATACGCCCTAAGCCTCGGAGAGTCAAACCAGCTTGAAACATGTACATACGGGCACAGTAACCTACCTACAACAGGGACTACGGACTATGCAGATCCTAAGCTCTGGTTTGACAGGAAGTTCGCCATAAACATACCAAGCAGAAAGTACTGGGAGGTAAGAACCGGTGACACTGCGGTGTCGATTAACATCTATACTGACGGTTCAAAGATGGAGGACGGAGTGGGCGCAGCCGTGGACTCACTTGATCTTCCAACAAACTCTTGCTACAGACTGCCGAATAATTGGAGTATTTTCCAAGCGGAGGTACTGGCAATTCAGAAGACGGCGGAGATAGCTCACAAATCGCGAAAAAGGGATAGGGCAGTTTTTATCTATACGGATAGCCAAGCAGCTTTAATGGCTTTGAAATCCTGCATTATCAAATCCAAGGCAGTATTTAACTGTCGACGCGCATTACAGAAACTGTGCTCAAATAGGAAAGTGGAACTCTGCTGGGTTCTAGGGCACAGCGGTATTTTAGGAAATAAACTCGCGGATGATCTTGCTAAAAAAGGTACAAACCTTTGGCAAGAAACCGCGGTTTCGGTAACACCGCCTCTTAACGTCGTTCACAACTCCCTAGAGCAGAAGATGGTAAGCCTGTCCGAGGCCAGGTGGCAGGCTACATCAACCTCCAGAACTACGAAACAAATGCGGAACACTCAAAATGAGAGAAAAACTAAACACCTGTTAGCACTACCAAGGGCGCAATGCGCAACTTTAGTTGGAATTATTACCGGCCATTATCTGCGTACAGAATGGGGCTAATTACTAATGATCTCTGCAGGAACTGTTAACTACCCGGGGAACGGGAAACGCTGGAACACCTCCTGTGGAACTGCCCAGCTCTTGCTAGGAGACGGTTGAAGGCTCTTGGTGCACCGACCTTCACAAATCTTAAAGAAGTCTCGTGTAACAGCATGCAGAGCCCGCTAAACTTTGCTACGGTAACAGGGACCTGTGAATTAAACGAGGAGCTCTAAATACAGATCGAAACGCAAGCGCAACTATCATAGGTTGGGTTGGGTCGCCTGTTTTTAGTGGTACCACTATGGACCCTCGTGGACCTATGTGAGGCTTTGGCCGCCACTGTAATCTAACCTAACCTACTCACAACCAGGTTGTTTCCAACACTAACCACAAATACGAAAGAATCGCCAATTATGTATTCATTTCATTGGCATTTAAGTGAACAATTCGCATTTATCTATGTAATAATGGCTTTAACAAGTATTCGTACACGTATTTAAGAAAAATGTTCAGTTTTATACTGTTGTCGAAAAAATTACTTGTAGTGGGTGCATGAAGCGATGGTGTACTCTGCAGTGTCTTCGTGGTATTTACTGTGTACTTTGGTAACGTAGAAAAATATTGTTGAGAAAAGCTAGCTAACAAAGTAAAGAAATCTCGAATTTGTTATAATAATATCGTAAACTCTTTCCAAGGAGAGGAGGAGAGGTCGGATATGTGATCTAGAACGGACTATGAAGCAAAGTTGAAACTTAGTGTACCTAAAATATGTTGTCCGGCTCAAATTTTTGTAGTTGTATCCGAATATGGGAAGGTGTTCTTATTCCAGGAACAGCTCACACTAATCTTAAACGTGATAGAATGAATGAAATCATTCACAAATGAGAAAATAACAAATTTTAAATACTTTCCAATACCCAGAATAGCGTGGAAAATCTCTCGATTCTTCTTGCGTACAGATAACACTTCTGGCGAGTTCTACACCGAATATTTGGAAAAGCTCTCGACTCAACACATGAAGTATATAAGCGTGTCTCAAAGCTTGCATAAGAATAGTTTTTACTACTGCGAAGTGAGACGACTATCAGTTCTACACGAAAGTGTTTGTAAGGTGATTTGGATTGGTAGCAGCAATCGATCAGTGATCAAGTAGAATATGGAATCGGACAGCGTTGCCAGTGGTGTGACTACTAGCGCGATCATTGAATATGAATAACAAAACGTTATTATTCGTACAGATTTTAAACGAATTGTGTTTTACTTGAAATCCCGGCGGATTCCTAGCTCACAAAAATATATTGTCCAAAAAGCGATTAAAGTTGACTTGTCAAAGAACTCATTGGCCACTTTGAGGGTCGCATTGGCTTACAGTTACTTAAATTCGTTCAGTAGTTCATTCTGGTGAAAATGCATTTTTTTCTAATTTTATTCATACCCTTTTCTACTCTGGCAGTCTTATCACCGCACTGAAATAAAACTCCAATCTTCGTAAATTTCCATGTTACCATGCAGTGGTGCGGGCCGCACATGGCGACCAGATTGAATTTCAAAAAAAAAATAGGGAGTATTGAATTTGTGGTACATTCAATGCGTGACCTATGCCACCCCCAAAACTTATTGGAATGCATCACAAAACTGGGAACCGTACTCTATCGCCTTTAGTCATCTCCCGATAGAATCTCGCCCAAATGGATGGGATCCTTCTGTGGTTGGTCATGTCGTGGTCATAAAAGCGTTGCATATAAATAATTCATAATAAACAAAATCCCAGAGAGAATATAAATTTTTATATTTGGATGGACAACTCTGAGCCCACTGTACCAGCCCCGTTCCACACATGAACGCTACAGTACGTTTCAGTAGCAGTATATTAGAAAAGGGTGGCTATAAATGAAAATATATAACCATCTAGTCATATGCGGAGTCATTCGTAGACGTGGTGTATTGGCTGAAACATGGCTCCTAAGTAATGCCTCCGTTCTGCTAGACGTCCTTGCCATAGCATTGAATACGGGCAAAACGAAAAATATCGCATAAAGCTGGAGAATCCTTTTTTCTCTTCTGCACAGTCTATGACGCTGTATTTATTTGTCGTCACATCATCGTACAGTAAACGAAACATGAAATTTATCCACGTAATTGCAAAGTCCTTGCAGCTTCCTTGAATAAAATTGCTTTCGCAGCGTGTACTCGCTTCAAAAAGGGGACTAAGTGGGTTCAAGGATCAAGTGTATTTTTAAAATTCTTAATTGAATTTAAACTTGTCATTAAAATTGATAGCATAATCTGTGGAAGGTTGTCGTATACAACAGCCTAAAATATGATTAAAAATTAAAAAGTCCTTGTAAAGGACATGCTTCAAACAGTCCAAAATAATATTGCTCAATTTTTTGATTTTTCTCTTTCAACAAGACAAAAAAATCTTGACTCTATTATTTATTCAGTGGCATCACCGGAGATTTTAAGGAGTAAAAATCCTGAAACCACAGAGGCAGGAATTAAACTTGCTAGCCGAAAAATCAAAAAAGAAAAAAAGAAAGGACCTTCCTTCAGGATGCTCCAATTCGGTGGTGTTTTTCATCAACATTAAACAATATGGTTTTAAGTGGACGACAATTTATATGTGCCTAAGGATTAAACGTTAGGGTCTTGTAGTGTGTCAAGAGTATTTTAATATTACATGATTAAGCTAAAATTTGAATAGGCACATCTTCTGAGTCCGAGTGAAAAGTTTTTTTTTTCAAAAAAGGACTTAGGGCCTAGAGCAAATACATCAATATCAGTAGAAAATTGTTCCATACTATTCGAAAATATGCGAAAATCCCATTCGGAATTATACTTTCATATCGTTAGCCCTTCTGCGGTTGATGGATAGACTTCCGAATTATCCCCAGAAAAACGATAGGGTTGTGTAGCTTTAGTGGTGGCACTAAGGTGCCTAAAGAATGGTCCTCATGCCCAATTTGGCCCGTTGCGCCAAAAATTTGTTAAACATTCTTCCCAGAAATTTGAATGTTGGGTTGTGCATTGTGAGTGGCATACAGAAACATGTATCAAAAAATTTGTATTATTTATTTTTGAAAATTATTGATATTATTGTTTTTGGTAGGGCTCAATCGAATAAGCTTGAGAGGGTTAAAACAAGGAAAAGTAATAGTGTAGTCTATTAGAGTGGAAGATAGTCCTATACCACAGATAAGATAAATACCAACCAGGAAACATACTGCAGTCACGACCGCCTGCAAGCCAATCGTATAATACTCTAGATGAATACTGAACTCCGATTTATATTGTAGTTGGGGATAAAGTAGAATTACGTGTATGTCATTTATTAAGGACTGCCATTGGATTATTACTCAAACCTCAGAGACAATATTTAGTGTTTCATTTCATATCTTGAACTGGGTAAGTCATCAAAAAAAATTTCCTTTTTGAAGGACTTTCGCATGGTAGGTGCAGGAAGGACTCACTCGATTTCTTACATATTTATCCTTTTCCTTGGAACCATTTAAAAATGAACGTGTACAAAATTTCAAATTCGTAGCTTGAAGCGTTCAAATGTTATCGAAAAATATTGTTGAACACGTGTCTTAAGGACATTTTGTATGGCAGCTACCAGAAGGAGTAAACGGATTTCGCTGATTAGTAAACTCGAACTTCGTTTTTACTCAAAACTAATTTGTACAAAATTTTGAATTCGTAGCTAAAAGATTACTTGAGTTATATTAAGTTCCGTAAATTAAGTGAAGACGTTTTGACAGGGTATTTGTATGGCAGCTACACGAAGGACTAATAGGATTTTCTTCATAATCATATATTTAGTTCCAACTATTGGAAAAATAATACATACAAAATTTCAAAGACGTAGCTTAAACCCTTCTGAAGTTATCGACCAATATTCTTGAACACGTGTTTTAAGGACATTTTGTATGGCAGCTACCCGAAGGAGTAGGACGATATTGCCCGTTAACGAACTTAGCCTTACAAATTCAACCAAACATCCAGATTCAAAATATCAAGATCCTAGGTAAAGGCGTTCTTGAGTTATCGTGCTAACGGACAGACGGACGGACGGACGGACGGACGGACGGACGGACGGACGGACGGACGGATGGACGGACGGACGTCAAGCGGATTTGATGTTTTTGGCCACAAATAAACAAAAAATAATATATAACTTTTTTTCGTCCGTTGCTTGGTTCTATGCGTTACAAACTTTTGGGCTGGATTAAACTTATAATACTCTATATGATTTTATCTAGAGTATAAAAAGCGTAGTAAGCTCTACACACTTCTCGCATGTTCTACACATATACGTTAGAAATCCCTCGAGTCAACACATGCAGTGTTCTAAGGGTGTTATACCGGACAGTGCCCCAATCTGCAAATTCCCGTGTATGGAAAACCATCTATGAAATTTAATTGAGATTGCAAAAGATTGCGAATTGAACTGAGTGGAGTGTCGGTAATAAAATTCGCAGTTCGATGGGGTTTTCGAACACCAAATATCGATTTGAATGCAACGCTATCTTTTTGACGATCATGTGAACTGTGACTATATTTCCAAATCAACTTGGCGTCTTTGGGCGCATAATGTCGCAAGCTGAACTGAGTGATTTATGAGTCAACTGAACGATCGGACTGATCGAACTCTTAAGCTCAGTAGAGCTTGTACACTGGCTCTGTTTTTACTGCGAACGGGAGACAACGATCAGTTGTACTGGAAAATTAAGTGAATGAGTGTGCAATAACAATGGAATGAAATAATAATAAAACGATTGATTACTTTTTTTTAATTAATCGAGCTGTTTTCTTACTTACAATATGCTACGCTGTCAAACGTTTGACTAAATAAATTTGATCAAAAAATATGTCTAATTACCGTTTAACTTGCTGACTAAAAATCTATCTGGCACTGTATGATACTGCAGTCGTCAGATGTTATATTTTTGGCAAATGAGGCACATAAAATTTGAAGGAAATACTGTTCTGTAGATTTACAGGCGTCGAATTTTGATATGAATTACCATAGGATTTATCAGATCGGGGTCGTAGTAGATTTACACGATATAGAGAATCCTTTAATTCAAAATCCCGAATCACGACAATCCAAATCTTGAAGTCCTGAAACACAAAATCCACACATCCAAATCCCTAACTCAGAATAATGTAAAATTAAATCATAGAACTAAAAATACCTAAAGATAAAATCCCGAAACCTAAACTCTCTAAGCTTAAAATCACCCCGCAGCAATGGTGCACCGATGACATAGAATACATGTTTATTTTTGGAAGATTTTGTATTTTGTGATTTTATTGTGGGCCCAATTTGAATATATTTTTTTCCAACCTATTCTTCAGCTCCTTGTCGAAAGCGAATATTTTGTTATTTATCCAGGTTGCGCAGCAAAAAATTTTGCTAACCATGTACGGTACTTACATGCCTATCCAAAGTGACAAAATTGAAGCACCCTACGCCAGGGGGGCCAGGAAATGTTAAGAAACTTGAATAATACCTTACATCCCCGGGGCGTTTAATATCGAAAAATGCTTGAATCCGGTTTTTCTTCGATTAAATTTAAAGCCTTCAGAAGTGAAAGTAAATTCGATTTATTTATTTATTCATTTCAGTTTCATCAAGTTTCAATAAAAGCGACCATTAAATATAACAAATACATAGAATATTTAAACAAATTATTTAATTATTTTATTTAAAGCTGACTTCAGTTGTGTCGCGCTCAAGTCAAAATCAATAGCTTGATAAAAATCTGCCAATGGTCTGGGCGAAACTTTATTATTTTTCGGGTCAAAGTTCGGGAGCGGTCAAAGTCGGAGTGTTGCTTCGAGATTATTAGATTTCTTGGAAAATTATTTTTGTTCTTAATATAAAAATATTTAAAATAGAGATTTTTAGCCGATTAAACATTGAAAAAGTCCGTGTAGACTATTCGAATTTCAGTATATTATGTACACTAAAAGCCCATAGAAGCAAAAACGAATTTGTTGCCTTATCAGAATTAAGAGATATGTTAAAAATATTGTTAAAACGTCTATAAACCCATTACTTCCACTTGGGGTTTGAATTTCGAAAAAATTGTGAAACAGGATTTTAAACGATTTCATAAGAAGCAACTTGATATCTCATGAGACAAGACGGATTTTGAAAAATTTTTGAAAACGTAAGCAAACCCTTCACACCTAATTGGTTCTGGAAATTCGAAAAATCGTGAATTGGTTGGCCGTAATAATCAATTTTATATCTCATCAGAACTAAGGGATGGCAAAAATTGTGAAAACATATACAAACCCTTGGGGGTTGAATATTGAAAAATTGAGAAATGGGTGTGTAGGCGATTATATAAAAAGTCTGTGGAAATGAAAAGCGATCTAATATCTCATCGAACCTAAGAAATATGTCGAAACTTTGAAAAGCATACAACCCCCTTACACCCATTAGGATTGAATATCTAAAATACTGAAATTGATTTTTTGTCTTTTTTATATAGGAAACCTTGGGAAGTAAAAGTGAATTCGATATATCACCAAATATGCAACCTCCTTGCACCCACTTGGGGGTTGAATATCCAAAAATTCTGAAAGGAGTTAATAAATAAATATGAAGACAACACGAGAAAGTAGGAACCAATTCAGTTTCTTATCACTTCTAAAAGAAATGACGGAACTCGTGAAAACGTGTTCAACCCTTTTATACCCTCTTAGGGGCTGAAAAAGGAAAAAACTTAAAAACAAGTTTTAAGCGATTATTACGCAAGCACGTGAAAGTGAAAAGATATTCGATATCTGATAAGACCTGGGGATATAGTAGAATTCGTGAAAAAGTTTACAACCCACTTTGCATCCCCTTAGGGGTCGAATTTTAAAAAATCCTGAAAACACTTTCTAGGTATTTATATGAAGAAACCGTAGAATAAAAATGAATTCAATATTTGGGAAGACCTAATAGATATGACGAAAACCGTGAAAATATATGCATTCCATTTCCACTGATAATTTTTTTTGCCCCCCCTCCGAACGCCAATGGATATTTGAATTTTTTTTTTATCTAAATTCGTTTTCTAGTTGATTTACATAAACGTACCGAGTTTCAATTTTGCAGCATAAGCCGTTCTAAAGATAGGAAAAACACCCCCCACCCCCGTACCATACTACCCCTATAAAAAATTATATTTTTCCAAGATGCTACTAATATAGCTCTATCTAAATACCAAGTTTCAGCTTTATATCATTATAGGTTGTCGAGATATTAAAATCGGAACCTTTTCCTTTTCACCCTCCCCCACCCTCACCCTCTACACCCTTATTTCCAAAATTTTTTTTTCTGCTAGGGGTCTATTAGGTCTACTTCTGGTAAAAATTTTAAGCATCTATCTTACACGGTTCTTGAGATATGAGACGTGATTTTTTAGAAAAATTCTTATCCCCTCCACTTTCATGCTCCACCGCCCCCTTAAAAAATTTTGCCTTCAGCAAACTTCATTTGTGAACCTTTATACACAAACCAAATTTTATTTGTCTAGTGCAATTGGTTCGTGAGATATCGTAATCTAAAGTTTTTCACCCCCCACCCCCGCACGCCACTGCTTCCACTCAAATTTTTGTTTCTGATCTATTCTCCTAGTATACCTACAGATATTTATTAAGTTTCAATTATGTGACATTAACCGTTTAGGAGATATGGATTTTAGAAAGTGTCGATCTCACCTTTTTTGCGTTTCGGACGCATTATTTTTCCCCCCACTCCCAAACCCCTTCACGTATATCGGCAATTTTTTTGCAAATGGGTCCACTACTGAAGCTCTATATAAATTCTAAATTTCAGCTTTCTAGCATAAGCGGTTGCTGAGATCTAGAAACCAAAATTTTCCGTCTAAAACGCTTCCCCCTCCTCCCCCCTCACACCCCCACCCCTCCAAATTTGGCCACTTTAAGGGGACTGCCCACTCTACCCACGAAAAAAAGTTCAACTAAATAGCTCAAAGGGTTTGGGTGCTACGAGCCTTCAAACAATTTTGCGTACACCGGTAGACGTACGGCGTACGGCGTACGGCGTACGGCGTACGGCGTACGGCGGACAGACGGACTGAAATTTTTTTTTGCTTTTTTCGTGTCTACTCGTTATGAAACGTAAAAAAAAAAATTTTGAGGGTAGCAAATTTTTTTTTTTTAAAAATCGATAACAATACTGTATTATTGAAATAATAAAGTAAAACGGTTAACAAGACGCGAAATGGATGTGATCGGTTCATGTTGCCCATAATTAGTTCGATGATATGAGATGTTTAGTAGCGTATAGTCTCTCAAAGTACGACCCGGAATACGGAAAGAAATTTCTTGTAATAACATAGGGGCATCAATTCCTCCAGTGATAATCTTAAATGCGAAAACAGTCCCGAGAACTTTCCTTCTGTTATCAAGCGATTCAAGACAGAGAAGATTAAGACGTTCAGAATAGGGAGGAAGATTTTGAGAGTCAAGCCAGGGTAACCCCTTAAGTGCAAACCTCAAAAATCTTTTCTGCACAGATTCAATTCTGCTCTTATGGACCTCATAATATGGAGTCCATACCTGGCACGCATATTCCAGAATTGATCGAACAAAAGCACAATATAACGCCTTTGTGACGTAAGGATCATTGAAATCCTTACACCATCTTCGCACAAAGCCCCAGCTGGAGTTCGCTTTATTCACAATATAATTAATATGATCGTCGAAAGTAAAAGATGAATTAAAGTAAACGCCCAGATCAAGTACCTTGTCTGATGTTTGTAATGAGTTTCCTTCAACGGTGTAATTAAAATTAAATGGGCATTTCTTACGCAAAAAAGAAATAGTTGTACATTTATTAACATTTAGAGGCATGTAATTTGACGTACACCAGTAAGATAAATGGCTAAGGTCCTCTTGCAAGAGAATGCAGTCGTCCATATCCGTAATATTGCGGAAAAGCTTTGCATCATCAGCATAAAGAAGAATTCTAGAGTTCAAAATCATTGAACTCAAGTCATTAATAAATAATATAAATAATAAAGGACCTAAGTGGCTGTCTTATGGAACTCCCGATGTGTTAGAAATTTCCGAGGATAATACCCCACGAAATAAAACTCTTTGAAATCGGTTGTATAAATACGATGTTATCCAATTAATAAACATAATTGGAAAACCCAAATGCTTAAGTTTGCATATCAGAATGTTATGATTGATCTTATCAAACTTATCTCATTAGACACAAGAAATATATCGAAATTCGTGAATATGTATACAACAACTTTACACCGCTTCGGAGTTGAATATCAAAAAGTTTGGAAAAACGTTTCTAGGCGCTTCTATTAACAGCCTGCATAAGTAAAATTAATTTAACATACCCCGCTACCCCCCTTTTCAAATTTAAGTCCCAGTATAGACTCCTAGTGTTTCTTAAGATAATCACAAAGTTTCAACCGTCTGACATCAAGCGTTCTGGGGAGATATATGAATTTTAGAATGTTTCAATCTCAGCTTTCTAGCGTTTCGGACGCATTGTTCATCCCCCACCTACACCCCTCAACCCATATCGACAATTTTTCGCAAATGGCTTCACTATCATAGTTGTATATAAGTTCAGCATTAGCGGTTCCTGAGATCTAGAAACCAAAATTTCTTGCCTGAAACGCTCCCGCGCCTCCCCCTCTCACACCCACCACCTCTCAAGATACCACCCGTAAAGGTTCACCCAATCTACCTACCATAAAAATTTCAACTTAATATCTCAATGAGTTTGTAAGCTACGGGCCTTCAAACGCTTTGAATCTTGACCATACGTTGGTTTCAATTATGCAAATTCTGGACTCAATTATTTTCTTAAACGTCTGACACTGGTCTCACATCTTTTAGCATAACCGGGAAATGATATTGTCAAACATAATCTAAATTCCATTTGAACTTCTCAGTTTATACAATTTCATGGTGAACCGTCAAATTGAACCGTCAAATTAAACCGCCTCTACATATTAATTGTCTTATGGTTAGTTCTTGAAACATCCGTACATTATCATCTTTCCGATCGGCGAAATATCGTATATCCGAACCGACAGTTTCACAGTGTTAATTCCTTCTAACTTTAATTTTCTTAAACTTATTTTCTTCTTTATTTTTTAACCAATTTTACTCAATTATTTCAACAATAAAATATTTAAATTTCAGACTGATTCTCACTTACCGCTGCACTAGTTATTAAAAAAATATTAAACGTTAATTCCTACCTAGCCAAGACATCAACCGAAAGTTTTTCGTACTGTACTGCAGCGCCACAACGACGCATTTCCGCTTCACTTGACAATAAGGAGAATAAATCCGTCCGCGTAAGTGGTGTGGAACTGTGAAAAGCGTACAGGAAAATGGCGTTTGTTGAGTGATCCGGTTCGAACGGCCACAGTTGGTCATTTTGCGTGTTTTATACATTTGCGGAAATTGTTATGTAATTTTTAAGTGATCAGTCAGTGCGTGGGTGTGTTGCGGACAATTGACAAGAAAATGACAAGGGTGAGTTTAGTTTAAGTCGCAAAAATGATGATAGGAAAAAAGTGTTAGTACTCGTAGCGCACGGAGGGAGCTCTGCTGACAGATCGTTGGATGGGGGAGGACACCGCTTTTTTCGAATGGTGAATCCAAATGGCCGCACAATTGACGATTTTCATACGTTGTAATAGGTGAAAAATGGGATGATTTTTGTAATGTTTATTTTTATTTTACTGGTGGGTAGCTGTTACGGTAGTTACCGATGTGCGGTGTGTGCTATGACACATGGTAGATTAGGAGCGCAAAGCGTTGTAATGCATTCAGGAAAGCAAATCGTTCAGGGCTGATAAATTATAAGTTTGTATTGGCCGGGTGTGTTCCAAGGGTTACCAGATTTTATGTGGAAGGAAACCTGGGTAACATGAGTACTGTGTGAATTTTCGCCTGGACCGGCCCGGATTAATTGAAAATTTGCACAAAAAACTGAAACGTGCAATTTAAAATAAACACAACTTTTTTTATCAGTTACATGAATTTGGTAAATAAAAGAAAATAAATACAGCAAATTCGGCCAACAAAATTCAACAATTCAGTAAAACAAAAGTTACATATTTGTTTACTTATTAATCATATTTAGATGAAAATTTGAACTAAATCTTTAATAATTCCATAACAATTATTAGTATCACTTTCAGTTTTTATATTAAGTCTTATTTGTAATTCAGATTTTATTATAATCACTCAGAGAAAAGAATTGTTCTATCAACTATTTTATATATTGCACTGACTATTTTCCCTTATGATTTTCAGCCAGTCACGGAATAGTTAGACTAGTCTCGATAACATAGTCCATTCAACTAAAACTGTAATACTGATAATAATTATAGATATAGTTCAATTTTATTGACTCAAAGTTAGGATTATAATTCTTCAAAATTCACCGAATTATGAAATAATTATTTTTAAATCAAAATCCTGTTCGAAACAAACTCTTCGACCGCTTGATACAACTATGCATAGTCGCTTTTAATTACATGATCCCGTAGAATCTACTATGTTAATGATCATAAAAATAGTTAAATTTACAATGGTAAAAGTTAAAATTGACTTGCGAAAATGTCAAATTAACTATGGAACTATTATTCTATCTCTTTTATCGTGCTAAAATCAAATTATATTTTAACATGGTACAACAGTGTCAAATTTAATTTAACTATGTGACCCTATCATTGTATTATGAAGCTTATCACGCCAAATATGAATGGAATTGAATAGAAAACTAATATCTTATCACCGAAAAAACGCCGAAAACAATGTATTTCTGAAACTCGTAAAGTTGCTCACCTTCAATTCTAAGTATTTGAATAAATTGTATTGTACTATTAACTATTACAGTATAAATACCGCTTTCCTTGGTAAAATGTTCTAAATGATTATTTATTGTATTCATACCTTGCTATTAAAGATTTAAATAAAAAGACAATATTTAGATAAATAAATCCATTTTATTTTATTTATTAATAAGAAAAGACATTATTCATTAAATTTGAGTACATACATACATTCATATAAAGAAATAAAAATATTTTCGTAGGTTTTTAATTCGTACACATCAAATTAGCTGCTTCGCATGCTTAGAAACGTTCAAAAAAAAATTTTATTCGAAAATGGCGATGTGCAATCACATTTTCGTATGACAGTCGTTTTTATCCAATGTGTTATCACTTCATTCCAAGGATCCGAATGGTGTTTTAGCCATAGCTCACTTTCCTTGCCTTCTAGATCTGAAATAATATCCATATTATTAAATTTGGTCATACATATGTCATTTGATTATCTTTCACCTCGGAAATTTTAAAAATAACAATTAGAAAAATTATAATTTACCATTGATATCTGTACATGTTTTGCAACATTCTTCAATTTCAGGAGTTGGTTGTTCAGATCTGTTACTAAACGCTTTCTTAAATTTTTTTCGCCTATTATTGTATTTTGCGTAAAATTTTCCTCTTGGTTCTCTGCCGCGTTCTCCTGGTGTGTAATAAGTTATCTGAAATTTTAAATTTTTATAATTTGTTATTTATGGTAATATTTCTACAGTAATACAATAAATACATACTGTGTATTCATTTGGAAAATTTATCCTGATCTGTTCAACGATAGTAAGCCACTCTCTTGGCGATACTGATTTTGATTTTGATAATAAACTTTCATTTATTATCTCAATCAACATATTTTTTGGTCTTCAGGCAGTTTTTTGTGCTCTTTATAGTAGTCCACTAAAGTGCGCCCTTTGTAAAAAGTGAGTAGCAGCCCCAAATCCTAAAGAAAATAAAGTTTCCTAAATAAAACTATTTAATCTCAATATAAATATGTATACGAACAAAATCAGAATTTTGACTGCCTGATAATGAAGTACTATCTTTATGGTGTTTATTTAACCAATTTTCGATATAGGTTTCAAAGCTTGAGTTAGCCGAAACTGTAGTGTTTTCAAATCCCTTGAACAAAATACTGTTCTATTAAAAATAAATAAAGTATTTTAATAGAGTATACCTGTGTAATTCGCCAATTTCGTAAATATTCTTTAAATTTTCATTTTTCCAAAAGTAAATTTATAGGTATAATGCTATCGATATCTACGTCAGTCATATGTTTAAGGTATATTGAGTTTATACTATTTTCTATGTAAGATAATTTATACTATTATTATATTTTTAGTTTAGCTCAGTATGTATACCTCGGAATATATCTTTTAAAATCTGAAGATCCCATTCATCTAGCAATTGTTCAACTTCACAGTCGATAGTTGAAACTACTCTATAACATTTACATTTAATGCATAAATTGATTAAAAAACTACTTATTCAAGTGTAGCAAATTTCGAACTTTGCCAATAACTATTTCTTTGTATTTAAATATAATAACATTGTGCTATATTCTTATTTATTTTCATTTTGTAACATGTTCTAGAAAAATGTAATATTCAAAGCGGCAGAGACATCAAAATTTATTACTGTAGGAGTTATCCATGTAAAATCCTTTTTTAGTAATGTACTCGGTAATTATGAATTCCACGTTTCAACATGATAAAACATTTCTTTTTTTCCGACGGTATGTTTTGAAAAATTATATTATAAATATGTATTAACATACGGTTCGTATATCATGAAAAATGTTTGATGATTTTCTTCATTTTTGCAACGATTTTTTCATTAATACGAAGAATTTCGTTTGAAAGGCATTCATTAATATTAAGAACAGTATTTTTTCAGTGTAGATAGATCTTACTCCTTTTTTACATACTTACAGATGGTAAACAAAGTTGGGCCAAATTTTAAATGCTTGTCTTTATGGCTTCTCTCTTAAACACGTAATTTAAAGACTTCTGAATAGGAACCCGCGGAACTTTGTCTAGTTTAGAGTAACTACTCTTCTTTAACGTGACAGCCGAAAACGGGCCTTGATGGCTTCGTTAATATTTTTGTGATTAAATTTCGGACACTAGTATAATTCTCCCATTATACTTTAAAAGTAGTATGGGAGAAGGAAGCTTGACAGACACTGCTTCCACACATGTCCACAAATACATGAAGATAGTGGTTGAGACTAACACTTACGAGTTCTAAACCTTACAAAAATATTATAATATTGTAATATATTGAAATACCTCAATTCCTTAGCACCTTACTTTACTTAGTCGTGAAACCCTACCTCTCCGCCAAACCCAAATGAAAACCAAAATTCTGGAAAGATGTCTAATCCTTACACTGTGCTACCTAGGCCACTGGAAACTAATTAGTATTAATTTTGTTTTTCAGACAGACCGATTTTTTGAGTTGAATGTATTCCGCTCGATAAATGTACACTTTTTTCAAAGACTTTTGTATGGAAGCTACTCTTTCGTTGTAGACGAAGCTTATATTTTCTTTGAAATAAATCAGAGATTGTACAATTTTCACTTTATACTAAACGCCTTTTTCAGTTGACGTGAATTACGACAGATGGACAGACACTAAGGGGATTGAAAAATGGGCAAAAAGGACAAAATGTAATTGAAGTTTCGCGGAACGGAAAGTCACATGTGAGACGTGTCCTTCTTTCTTGCCAGGACCTAGCTAACCGAGTAGGTACATCGCGGATACATCTTGAAATATTACAGACACTTATTATCACGAAATCACGTCACGAAAGATTTCTTTTATGTACCAATGAAGTAAATTTATTGCTCAAAAAAATTGAAAATCTCATCTCTCCGTTCGGATGGAGGGTTTTTAAACAAAAATCACAGATTTAATTTTATTTCTTCTGCGGCTGGCGAAATTTTCTTCGCGAAAAGGACACAAATGAATTGAGTTTCACTCTTTTTCGATCCCATCACTGCGACACCTAAAAGTTTTCTGAATAAAGGACATTATCAAGGTATCTGAACTGTCCAGAGAATACCTTGCAAAAATCTTGTGAAAAATGCCGGTGTGAAGTGGAAAACCCGCCCGGAAATTCCGTCGGAACACGGAAAAGATTTTATATGAAAATTTTCTGGTGTTGGTTTTGACTTATATCGCATTGAATTTTCCGCACAAACGCCACGAACAATCTTATTTCGAATTTATACGTCGACCATTTCTGTCTGTCGGTTTTTCCCAGGGCAGATTGTCGTCGTATCCGTACGGGGGTCGCAGGCTGTCGAGTGTTCCACTAGAGCAGCCAGAAACAGCAAGCCCTTAAAACGAAACGGATCCGTTTTGTAAAGGTACATTTCGTCCTTCAGCGATGAGCACAACGTCCTTATCCTAGTGTTTCTCCTATCCTATGACAGTTTATGGGATTGTCCCCTTTTGTACTTGAGAAGTGTTATCAAATGCAAAAGATCTAAATGGAACTTCATTGTGAGTCGTCCTCCGAAATTTATGCTTCCGTGCATCTCGCTATCTACTACAGAGCAGTGCTAGAACCCGATCTAAAACTCTCACTCCGAGTCCCGCCCACAACTCCATACGATTTCTAGATTTGTATTTATATGTAAAAACGTACGAGTGTATATTCCCATTGTCGGCCGACATATAAACCCCTAAAAGATGACACGAATTTGCATATAAATTTAATTCCATATTTAAGAGAGCAGCAGCCTTGCTATGATCTGTCTGAAACAGAGAAACATCCCCCGTCAGCTGACGTATGTCCTACTTGGATAACTGTGCAAGTGAATTCAGTACATATGCAATGTAAAACTTGTTTACGAAGAATGGTAATGTAATTTCGGGCCGGTAGGTCGAATTTATACCGCCTTCACCTGGAAAAGTGAAAGGTAGAAAATTTGAAGGGTTACCTTATCAGTGATAGAATAGTGAAAGCTTTTGTTGAAATTTTTATGAATTACGCTCAGTTGATAAGCGCACACCGTAAGGCCTCCTTTCAGTTGATGGCACGAGAACAATCACATTCACACTATCGACAGTAGTCTTATAAATTTTTATACGAAAACGATTCGAAAGTAAATCACCAAAACGACTTCACCTGCTACTCTAAATTAACTGTTCAGAATGTATGTCCATTCACGGAAAAAAATATTCATTGCTTACTTTCCTATTCAATATCGGAGGGTGTTTTAGGGTAAAATCACTATAATAATAGCAAATTAAGCGATTTCCAAAGGCAAATACAACTACAATGTTTTGTAATATTGCCCATGAAAATTGCAAAATGCTGTTTTTCCTATGTACATAGTTTTTAATACAATTATTATGAAAAACAAAAATTCTCGTCCCATAGCCAATTCATAGAACTTCTTCTTGGAATCGTCTTCATGCGATACGCCTATGATCATAGGAAAAAATTCCAATGAACATAGCATGTCTTCCAATTTTCGGAAAAGAATCGCCTATGTGAACGGGAAAAGACGCAATCCATTAGAGCGAAATTTAAAAATGTTTGTTTCAATCGAACTCTTCGCCAGTTCAGTTACGTGTTCACAAGTCACGGAAGGAGACATACTTGCATTTAAGTGAATTTTTAATTAGGTACGAGGTAAATTATTAAAAAGTGAGCTCAACCAATTCAAGTGAAGTGATTTATTGAAGGAAAAATGGGAGATCCCATTTATATCAAGAATATCTTAACTGGATGGGAGCTGCCACAATTTATTGACTTATTTATAGGTGAAAAATATTGATACATATAATAGTTGTTAGTTTAATGTTGATTAATGTTAATGAATTGTGTGTGCATCAGCTGAAGAGTTCGATAAGGAAACATTCGAAAAACTCGATTACGAAGCACTTCGTTCTATAATTCCTAAGGCCGGGCCTCGTCAAAAATTTTGGCATAAATTTAAACATGTATATGTTCAAGAGGTATGTAAATAACAGTTTCTAATATTAAAATAATGAATATGATTATCCGAAATGTTTTTACGATATTTCTACGAAAGGTTCGAGATTTTTTTATTAACAGTGTCTTGCTTCTAAACAGTAGTTTAAATCGTGTACGAACAACCTTTTTTCATGAATTTAACAAAAGTTTTCTGCCGTGAAACGTATCAGATTTTTATTAAGTTTTTGTTGTTTTCCGGCGTCAGTGGAGTTTCTGTTGCGAAACCCCAACAAGAAATCCCCGACTGTTGATTAATCGCTGTCCCTGAGGACATGACAGTTGGAAACTTCACTAGATAGGCCAGTTTTTATAAGACTGTGTTGGACTGGGTCCGAAGGAGCTATTTCGTCATCGGATGGCATAGACTCGTCAGAGGGTGTATCATGCCTAAATCCGAAACACCCTCACAGGTGGTGGTATTACTGAGGATTATTATATATAGCGATATCGAAACCTATTTTATTATCTACGAATTACATAGTTACTAGCGAAATTCTTGCCATCGCATCCTTTCGCTAGTATACGAGTATGTGGATAATCCGTAGATAATAAAATAGGTTTCGATATCGCTGTAAGGGTGTTTCTGATAGTTGGCATGATACACCCTCTGGCGAGTCTATGCCATCCGATGGCAAAACAGCTTCTTCAGACCCAGTCCAAGACAGTCTTAAAAAACTGCCCTATCCAATGAAGGCTTTCCAACTGTCATGTCCTCAGGGACAGCGTTTAATCAACAGTCGGGGATTTTGTTTTGGGGTTTCACACCAGAAACTCCACTGACGCCGGAAAACAACAAAAACTTCTTAAAATTTGCATCTATGGTTGCTTCTCACCATATGAAAAATTCGATTCTTACAGATTTTTATTTTTATCATACTTTTTTATATAGACGAGCTCTCTCTGTACAACGCTATCTCAACCCTCCACTGACTCGCTTAGTTTAGTTGATAACATTAATTCAAATGAAATGAGTGAAGTATCTGTCAATCCAGGCAATACTTTTCAGACATTAAGAGAGGTTTGTTATTATTATATTTATGACCATGTTTTTTTTTATATTATGATTTTTATGTTTACAGTTCATTTCAATATCAGATATTCCATTTGCTGATTCAAATATTACAATCTTTCCAAAAGAAGTGCAATCTCTTCGTGATATATTGAATAGAACAACGAATGGAGCACTAATCTGCAGTTTTTATAAGAAGCACAATACGTTGGATAAATCACACAAGAATCTTTTATCCAGAATCATAATACATGCAGAAGTTGATAATTGTAGCGATATCAAAGATTTCAAAATAACAACTTTACGATTCCAAACACTTACTAAACAAATAGTAGAAATATTTCCCAAGGAAAATGAAAATACGTATTTTGTACCGTATAATAAAATAACTCAACGTAACGCAACAGGAAAGTTATGGGAATCGTATAATAGCTTGAAAAAGAAAATCAAAAGCTCAATAATTCCAGTTACTAAAACTGTCCAAGTTGACAATTCGAATATTTCTGAGTCGACGGAAGCAAAGGTATCTTTTTTGAAGAAGAATATTCAGCCTTTCGATAGGATTCAGGAGTTCTGGAGAGACACTACCATTTTTCGAAAATCGCTATTAAAGTTATCTATTCACGAATATTTTGAGTACTTCCCGATTTTAAAATCACCAAAAGGATGGCGATTACTGAGCCAGGATTTTGATCAGGAATATCCCGATGCTTCAAACTCAATGTTTCTTTTGTGGCCGAAGCTAAATAAGTATTTGATTACATTGGCTGAAACACTTAAAAAAGATAAAGAAATCGAAGCTATTTTAGGCAGCACGACAGATATAACTGGCTTATTTCTTTTACCGCATCTATTACCAACAGCTTATAGTACAGTAAAACGGGGAGTAGCTGGACATGCAAAGCGTTTCAAATACTCCAAACAAGAGATATTTGAAAGTTTCATTCTCCATGTAACGGTACTTACGATTTATTTAATATAATAGTTATTTATTATCAGTATTAACTTCTTACTTTTTTTCATTACAAGGATGGCAATCTTGTCACGGAAGCTGTCAAACAGAAAAGGGAGGATTCAGCTGTATTTAAAAAGACGTTGCAACCTACAATAATTTTAGTTGGTGACACAATAGGTATCTAATATCTAATATTAATTACAAACAAAAGCTTTTATCTTCCAACTTTGATTTCAGCTGAAATCAGAACTGCATATATAGCGGTCAACGAAACCCTATATTCTTTTGAAAGTCCCCTTCAAGCATTGGACGAATGTTTCAAAGCCATTATTTCATTGGATGCTCAGTATCCTGAGCCTAGCATGCAAATATGGACATTCTTACAGTTATACGTCTACAATATAAAATTTAAAGGCCACGATAAACAATTTACCAGCGTCCATTCTCTTATGTCAGAATTAAAATCATTTGAAGATTAATTTGAAACATACATACAAAGGTATTTTTCTATTCTTTATATACATTGTTATATAATTCATTATTATTTAAATGGAGTGCTTTAAATGTAGTATGGAATTTTTTAATTTAAAATCTTACGCTAACCATTTAAATATATATCATATTTTGGAAACAGTTAAAATATGTAAAATGTGTATTCCAAACAGAAAGTTTATTAATTTCAGTGCATTTAAAAAGCATGTAAAAATACATTTTAACGAGATTGAAAAGGTAAAGCAAGCAAATTTAGAAAATTTAAATTCAAAAAAGGAGTCTTTAATGCTTTTAGAAGCAAGCAAGAACTTCGATGTTACTAATATTAACACTGTAACTAAGGATAATATCACTGAAATGAATTCAGAACATCTAAAAGAAATAATTCGAGCAGAAAATATTAAACTTATTACTGAAATATATAAGGAAAAAAACATATGTAGGAAGTCGATACAAAACATAATTGAAAATTTTAGCATTTATTTACAAAGTGATATCTTTACAGTAGCAAAGAATTTAATATTAAATCAATTAACGGAAGAAAAGTATCAACATGAAATTTTGAATATTTTTAATTTAATTCAATCAGCGCTGTTAAATATTTCTACAGAATATCGTCGAATTCAATTATTGCAGAGCAAAACCCTTTATTCAGAATCTATTACTGTCGTTTTAAGTGAACGATTAGAACCCAAGCATAAAAATAACAATACAATTCTTCAGTCAATTTCTAACACTGCCAATATGGTCTGTATCAAATCTGTTTTGAAACGCTTTTTGACTTCCGATGGAGTCTTCAAAGAAATTTTAGATTATATACTCTTTCTCAAAAACCAGAAGCACGTTGTTTCAAATATTATGCAAGCCAAACTATGGAAAAAGAAAACACAACATCAAAATATAAATGATATGGTTTTACCCTTAATATTGAGCTATGACGATTTCGAAACTAATAATGGGATGGGATCACGAGCAGGCTTGCAAAACTTAGGATCGGTCTATCTATCTTTCCCTTTTATACCACCATGCTACAGATCAAAGTTGGAAAATATTTTTTTAGTTTTTCTTTTTAATAGTTTGGATCGCAAAACAATCGGTAATAAAGTCTTTCAACCTATTATCGACCAACTGCAAGATATCGAAAATAATGGGTTGGAAATTAATGGAAAGAAAATATTCTTTATTCTTTGCCTGTGCGTAGGAGATAACAAAGGTGTTAATTCTATGCTTGGATTTACAGAATCATTTGTGGCTACACATTTTTGTAGATTTTGTAAAATGAAAAAAATTGAATGCCAAAAATCATGCAAAGAAAACACTAGCTTAATACGAAACAAATCTAACTACCAGCTTGATCTACAAACTAATAATGTGTCATTAACAGGTTTAATTTCTGAATGTATTTTCAATCAACTTGCTTCATTTGAAGTCACAGAAAATTTTGCAGTTGATATCATGCATGATATATACGAAGGTATCGCAAATTATGAAATTGCCCTAATTCTATATAACTTCATTAAAGTTGAAAAGTATTTTACTTTGGAATCGTTAAACAATCGAATAAATATTTTCAATTTTGCTAACTTAGAAAACATGAATAAACCCCAAGAAATATTCGAAGACCACTTAAAAAATAAAAAACTTAAATACTCTGCCTCAGAAACACTTTGGTTAACAAAGTATCTTGGAATTATGATCGGAGATTGGGTTCCAGAAAATAACCAATATTGGGATATTTTTTTAAAGCTTAAAGCGATTATAGAAATTATTATGCTTGATACCATTGATCTTGATTCGATATCCATTTTGAATGTATTAATTTCTGAACACCACATTTTGTTTCAAGAAATTTTTCGCTTACCACTTAAACCAAAGCATCATTTAATGACACATTATCCATCAATTATTAAAGAGATTGGTCCACTTGTTCATATTTGGTCAATGCGTTTTGAAGCCAAACATAAAGTGTTAAAAAATATTGCGCATTCAACTACTTCTCGACGAAATATATGTAAAACCATTTTTAACAGATATCTGCTGAGCGATAGTAAGAAGCATCATAGTGGATATGCTATGTTCAATAATGAATACGAATTCGGTAAAAATGTTAATCAACCTAATAGCACAATACAATATGAGTTAGCTGATATTGAAGTCGAATCCTTGAAGTTTTTTTCTTGGATAAGATTCAACAATATAAAATTTAAGCGTGGTGTTGTTTTAATTACTGGATATGAAGAAGATTTCCCACAGTATTCTACCATTGAATATGTATGTATTTCTTCTGTCGATAAAGTGTACTTTTTAGTAACGCCTTTGCAAACTTTATATTTTGATTATCATATTTTTTGTTATGTAATTAAAAAAACTGATCAATATGATGTTGTGCAATTAGATAAGAGTATTATTAAAACCTATTCTTTGCAAAAATTTAAGTCAAATATCTATGTTGTATAAAATTTATGATAGATATCTAATGCTTTGAAAATGTGAATTAGTAGTATTATATTATTTGTAATTGAATTGAATTGAGTGAATATACGATTTTATATTTTTTTAATCTACTTGTTTTATTTTAACCATTGTAATGAAATAAAAATCAAGGTGGAATGATACCCAATAGTACAAAGGATATTCGTCAATTCTATAGGCATTTTTTCCTGTTTCACGTATAAATCTTCGTAAGATATTTTGCAAGTAATATTGAAAAAAAACTCCATTTACATTGGAAATTAGCAATGATTATTGTGGAAATTTTAATGTAAGTATTGTGTAAAATGCAATTTAATATAGTGTGCAGACCTACGTAACATAGGAGAATCTACCATACCATTGGAGAAAAGCGCCAGAAATATTCCGATATTTTACCCTTTAGCATTGGATATTTACCTAAGTAAGATAAGATCATTACCCTATAATCATATGAAAATTCGTAAATTATCATGGTTAAATTGCCAACAAAATTTAACTATATCCCCATGAGACACTCGGTAATTTGGCAAAATTTAATAGCGTTATTTCCAAATTTGAAAATGGTTTAATTTCCGATAAATTATCATAAAACCAAATTAAGCAATGCCAACGGGAGTATACGTATATAAAAAATGGGAAATCCAGCTATAATTTTTTTCCGTGTTGTTATGAATCTGTGTTACGATTAAAAAATGATTCACTAAATCTTCTCCAAAACGAATGTACCTACCATAGGAGCTATATACTCACTTTGGTCGATGTTAAGCGAATCATTTCGAAATCAGGTTAAAGATGAATTTGAATTACGTATCGATCGGTTTTGACTCTCAGAAAAATTCGAATTTAAAAAATTAAATGAGATATTGGTGAATATTTCTTTTTGTATTACGATTGCTTGCTAAAAGGTTGTAGTATGTAAGCGCGCCTGCTTAACGCCGAAAATTATTTTGGGAGGGGGAGGGGGTAGGTTTACAGAAAAATTATATCGTTAGTAGAATACGCTTTATAAAAATGAATTTCAATTTGACCTCCTTTTTGCAAGATTATTCTAGTACTTCTAAAGGAGCTTAAAACGAGGTCTCTCATGAGACTAATTCTGGAGTACTCGCCAGACTGGTAAATGTTCCGTGACTAATCCTGGAGTACTCTTCAGAGAGGTTCGAAGACCTTGTTTTCTCCTCATTTGACCTCCTTTTTGCAAGAGCATGTCCTCTGAAATCAAATCTCCATTGTAACTACCAAGGAATCATTTAAAAACTGCTGTAGGGGTGCATAAAACGAGGTTTTCTTCAGAGATTCTAGAACACCTCGCTTTGCTCTTCTTTTCTCCTCCTTTTTTTCGTTGCAATCTGATCTTCAATGTAAGTGCAGTGGAATTATTTAAAAACAAGCCAATCGTATAATACTCTAGATAAATACTGAACTCTGATTTATATTGTAGTTGGGGATAAAGTATTTGTATGTATATGTCCTTTATTAAGGACGCCATTAAATTGCTACTCAAACCTAAAAGACAATATTCAGTGTTTAATTTCATATCTTGAACTGGGTGAGTCACAGAAAAAAACCTTCTTTTTGAAGGACTTTCACATGGGAGGTGCAGGAAGGACTCACCCGATTTCTTACATATTTATCCTTTTCCTTGGAACGATTCAAAAATCAATGTGTGCAAAATTTCAAATTCGTAGCTTGAAGCGTTCAAAAAGTTATCGGAAAATATTGTTGAACACATGTCTTAAGGATTTTTTGTACGGAAGGTACCAGAAGGAACTTTGTTTTCACTCAAAACTAATTCGTACAAAATTTAAACTTCGTGGCTAAACGATTTCTTGAGTTACAGTGAGTTTTGTGAATTGGATAAGGATATTTTAACAGGATATTTGTATGGCAGCTACACAAAGGACTAATAGGATTTTCTTCATAATTATGCATTTAGCTATAACTATTGGAAAATTAACACATACAAAATTTCAAAGTCGTAGCTTAAGCCCTTCTTGCAAAACAAGACCGACAAAACAGCAAGATTTATATGTTCGCGGATGATACTGCGCTTATTATAACTGGAAAAACATACTGCAGTCACGATCGGCTGCAAGCCAATCGTATAATACTCTAGATGAATACTGAACTCCGATTTATATTGTAGTTGGGGATAAAGTAGAATTACGTGTGTGCATGATGTTGTATGTCCTTTATTAAGGACTCCCATTAGATTGCTACTCAAAACTAAAAGACAATATTCAGTGTTTAATTTCATATCTTGAACTGGGTAAGTCATCGAAAAAAAATTTCCTTTTTGAAGGACTTTTACATGGGAGGTGCAGGAAGGACTCACTCGATTTCTTACATATTTATTGTTTTTCTTGGAACCATTTAAAAATGAACGTGTACAAAATTTCAAATTCGTAGCTTGAAGCGTACAAAAGTTATCGAAAAATATTGTTGAACACGTGTCTTAAGGATATTTTGTATGGCAGCTAACAGAAGGAGTAAAAGGATTTCGCTGATTAGTAAACTCAAACTTCGTTTTTACTCAAAACTAATTTGTACAAAATTTCCAATTCATAGCTAAAAGATTACTTGAGTTATACTAAGCTCCGTATATTAAGTGAAGACGTTTTGACAGGATATTTGTATGGCAGCTACACGAAGGACTAACAGGATTTTCTTCATAATCATATATTTAGCTCCAACTATTGGAAAAATAACACATACAAAATTTCAAAGTCGTAGCTTAAACCCTTCTGAAGTTATCGGCTAATATTCTTGAACACGTGTTTTAAGGACATTTTGTATGGCAGCTACCCGAAGGAGTAGGACGATTTTGCGCGTTAACGAACTTAGCCTTAAAAATTCAACCAAACATCCAGATTCAAAATTTCAAGATCCTAGGTAAAGGCGTTCTTGAGTTATCGTGCTAACGGACAGACGGACGGACGGACGTCAAGCGAATTTGAGGTTTTTGGCCACAAATAAAAAAAAAATAATATAAGTATATAACTTTTTTTCGTCCGAGGCTTGGTTCTATGCGTTACAAACGTTTGGGCTGGATTAAACTTATAATACTCTATATGATTTCATCTAGAGTATAAACATGGAAAGAAGTGCATAAAAAAGCAGAATTAGCGTTAAAAGGAATATTAGTACAGTTTGAGAACAATTTTCTAAGAATAAACCCAGAAAAAACAGTTTAAATGCCCATTGCAATAAAAGACAACACAAATATTTCGGACAACACAATAAAACTTTACTTACCATCATGTTCAGTGACAACAAACTGCAGCTGTATGAAACTAAGAAAAGTGACGAACACAAAATATTTGGGAGTAATCATTGGCCATAAAATGAAATTCGACAAACATATTGAATTGCTAAAAAACAAATTAAGAAAAAAGAGAAAAAACCTTTTTACCTGTCGCTACTATAATGCCAGTATATTTTGCACTAGTACAGCCATTACTAAATTTCGGTATACTCCTTTGGGGGGGGGGGGGGGGGGAACGTTTCGATCATGCATTAAGCCTCTTTACATTATTCAGAAATTGATACTCAAGCTAATAATAAAAAACCTGTAAGACATCCAAGCGATCAAAATAAAAGTTCTAGATGTATATCAATTATATTCACTATCTGTGATTTATTTCGCATATAAATATAATAAAAGTTTTTTTACAACCACAAATCTTGGAAGGAATTGTAGACCACACATTAAATTACCTTATTATCTTTTCTTTCCAATCTCAAATACTATTTTGTTTTCTTTTTTATAAACTACCTCTTAATTCTTATTGCATATTTTTTAAGGAGTCGAGAACTAGCATTGCTATTCGACCTACATTCCGTTAATCTTTGAAATCTAAATGTTTAAAATGGAAATGAATTAGAATTAAAATTAAATAAAATAAATACTAATAATTAACAAAAAAAAAGTGAAATTTGACACTATTTCCTACATTCAATTAAAAAAAAAGCCTAATCGCGTTTATGGCGTAAAATATCTATATATTAGCAACCACGACGATAATGCTAAGATTTTACACCACAAACAATCTCCTCCACTTTTCAAAAGACTAAAAAAAACTAAAATTAAACACAAATTTATTAGTTCAAATCATATATTTTACTTTATTATTTTTTTTGTGATCGACCTGAAATTTCAAAAAAGTTTGCTACCATGAAATTTTGTATTTACACGTTTTAGGACTAGTAAGCCCCAAAAAAGCAAAAAAAAAAAAATGTCCGTCTGTCCGCCGTAGACGCCGTACGCCGTCCGCCATACGCAAAATCGTTTGAAGGCGCGTAGCTCCCAAACCCGTTGAGATATTAAATTGAAATTTTGATGGTGGGTAGTTTGGGTGAACCTCTACGACTGGTATATTTTCAATGGGTGGGGGTACGAGGGGAGGGGAGAAGGGAGCGTTTTAGACGAAAGATTTTGGTTTCTAGATCTCAGGAACCACTTATGCTAGGAGGCTGAAACTTGGAACTTATGTAGTACTATGATAATGGACTCAATTGCAAAAAAATTGTCGATATTGGTTAAGGAGTGTGGAAGTGGGGGTGAAAACAATGAGTCTGAAACGCATGAATGACGGGATTGAAACACTCTAAAATCGATATCTCCTGAACCATTAATGTGAGAAGATTGAAATTTTGTTGTTGTCCTTAGGAATACTTCAAGATTAGACAAGGGCTAACATTTTTAAGAGGGGTGGTGGGGTGTGGGGTGGAGGGTGAAAAACTTTGGATTACAATATCTTCCGAACCAATTACACCAGGAAGATAAAATGTAGTTTCTGTATATGGGATCACAAGCGGAGTCTAACGAAACTAAATTTTTTGAGGGGGGAGGTGGAGCACAAAAGTGGGGGGATAGCAATTTCTCAAAAAATTTCATTCTTATATCTCAGAAACCGTATCAGATATGATCTTGAAAATTTTACAGGAGTTGGGGTCGGTAAACCTCTAGTAGGGAAAAAAATTTTGGTGGTACGGGTGTTGGGAGTGAAGGTGACCTTTGGAGGAAAACATTCTGATTTGTATTTCTCGAAAACCATAATGAATAGAAAGCTAACAATTTAGGATTATATAGAGCCACTATGGAGACATCCTAGAAAAATAAAATTTTTGATAGGGGTATCAAGGTACGGAGGAGAGGGGTTGTTTTTTATATCTCAGAAACGGCTTATGCTAGAAAGTTGAAACTTAGTACGTATATGTAGATGTACTATTAGAGTAATTAAAGCAAAAAAAAAGTTCAGATTTTTATTGGCGTTCAGAGGTTGAGTAAAAAAAATGTCCGTGAATCCACATTTTCACAAACTTCGTTAAAACTTTTAGAAATGTCAAGCTATCAAAGCAATTTTACTTCTGCGGGCTATTAATATAAGCGCCTAGTAACGATCTTCAATATTTTTCGATATCCAATCCCTAAGGGGGTGTAAAGTGATTGTGTACATATTCACGAATTCTGATATATTTCTAAGGTATATTGAGATTTGGAATTCACTTTTACTTCTATAAGCTTTAAACGTAGTCGGGGAAAAACCGATTTAAGTATTTTTCTCAATTAAACCCCCTGGGGTATTGTTCAAATTTTCACTGATTCCGAAAATCTCTTAGGTTTAATGCGATCGAATTCGCTTTTACTACTATGTTTAAATTGCGACTGCATGATAGCATCAACGCGCATCACAAAAAAATTCGTCACTTCGGTCAGGATTTCATGGCACCATCGAAATTCCTGACCATTCCTCTTCAAAAAATACTAAGTTTCATTGAAAGCACTAGGATTGAAGAGGAATCATAGGTAATCCGGGGGACGTCACAATAGGCCCAACTGGGGCTTCAGTGAGGGAGGTTAACCAGACCAGCCTCTTTTTCCAATCTAATCTATTCTAATACTAGATATCTCCATATTTGCTCCCTCATTGAGTTCTCCTCGCACTTCCTACTGGGTAACTATAACATCAATACCTTTCCATTTCCATGTCGAGTAATACCATGGATACACAGCTAATATACAAACCATGGTATTGAAATCGCAGTATTGAAACTAGCAGCATATGACACACTGCACATATGGTATGATTTGAGAGTATCTGATATAAGCAAGGAACGACATTTAGTTGCGATACTCGCCACACAATTGGGGAATGGCACTACTAGCAGTGAAATGCATAGTATAATTATCGAATTTAAATACCACGAAACAGGTTCAATACTAGATATATACCAGTTCGTTTATCTCGTATATGCAGTGTATTGGGTGATACACTGCTGGTATTGATGATATTATGTTATCAATACTAGCAGTTTATCCATGGTATTAGTTTTCGTGGAATTACGAGTTGAAACAAACTAACAACTTAACTCAGCTCAAGTAATTAGCAGGTAAAAGAATTTACGCATCGCGTATTAGTTACATTTAGTTGTGATTTTTCAATTATATACATCATTTCGGAGGGGAGGGGGTTCATCCACCCAACCCCCCCACCCCTGCGTTCGCGCCTAGTCATAAGCTATTCGTACGTGCAGGGGCGGAGCTTTCATAGGAGCAAGTGGAGCAACTGCGCCGGGCGCCAAATTGTTAGGGCGCCATACCTACTGCTCCACCTACCTACACAATTGTTCGGTCATGTACAACCCTGCAATTATCACTAAATTCACTGATTGTAAATTTTGCAATTCTAAAATACGGCATCCTACCTACATATATATACCTACCCATCCAAATACAATTTAACAACAAGTCGTACACCCAGCCATTTGTTTTATTTTCCTAAATATACGAATGTGATCTTATCATATAAATATACATGTTCATATCACCCTCTTCCAACTAGTTTACACAATTTTGTATGACCAACATGATTTTTCTACACTGATCCGACACGTCTACATCGTATTGTTCGATCATTCATGTGCGCTTACTCATTGGCGCAAACATTTAATCCGCACCATGGTTCGACATACAACACGCACGGCACAATGAACGTTCAACGTTTTTATGCGTTGTATTAAGCTGAGTGAATATGTATTCATGGAATCTGGCGCAGTTTACAAAAGTGCGCCATATGAATGAATTGGGACCTCAGAGGCCCCAGGCGCATGCGCGGTGCCAGTGCTTCAGTTCTTTATGCATACTATTTTTTCATTTCAATTCCAATGGTTTTTTTAATTTTCTCTAGGCATGTTTTTTAAATATATAGGGAATTATACTCTCATGACGTGATCAACACTATACGAATTCAATTAAGAAGTGTTATCTAATAGTTAAACGACAATACGGATACATTTGTTCTAATGTTATCTAGAAAATTTAAATATTTAGAATTTTCACGAGTTGGGAGCACTGTTGAACGACCAAAGGAAATCTGATATTTTTCTTGCTAGGTTTTAATGTGGAGATAAATAAGTGCTAATATCTAATATGTTTCAAAGGCTACTTTAAAATGTTTGGCTATGTCGATACAACCTTCAAACTTAATTACTTAAAATACACTTAAAAGGAAATAAAAATCGAAGGAATCAAGCCTCACAGTTTCTAAAAAATTACTTAAATTCAAAAATTCTTGCATACAGCTATCACTAAAAATGTGTGTTTAATATAGCACCGGAGAGCTAAATTAAATGTGTGCATAAAACCATAGGGAAAATAGCTAAAAAATTCAATTATAACGGCAAAAATCGCATATAATTATCGCCTTCTCATCATTGTGCTCCAAAAAATCACAATTGAATGCATATTTTCCTTCTTTGGTCACTAGGAAAGGATCCTTAACAATTTGTGTCTGCAATATCAGATGTCAAATTGCCATTTACACCTTCTCCTCTATTTATATCATGCAAAATCTTGAAAATCACCTTTGACTTTTCTAAAACAAAATATAAAATTTGGGGCACCAAAATCTAGAAAGTGCGCCGGGCGCCAAAACTATCATCACCGCCACTGCGTACGTGGAGCTTGGGGAATTTGACTAACAAATAATTGCAACAAGAAAATACCATTATTTTATAGAATCCAAATTTGTTCGTTAAAGTATAGAGCAAAATAAAATAATTTCGAAAAATAAATACATCTTTAAATTTAATAATTTATAAAAATGAAAGGTATTTAATTTTTTGGTGTTATTATAGTGCACCTTTGATGATGAATGCTGTAGCCAAAAATGCTGACATTTACATGGTACTGGTTTCTCCCCTATCTTTAGATAGTACAAAGATACTGGTTCTGTAGTAGCAGGTGAGTAAACAGAACTAAAAAAAATATTTAACTATGAATTCGCGTTACTAAAGAAAAATCTTCAACAAAACCATAAAACTAATGTTCAAAGTCAACATTTACCTGAAATAATTTACAACAATGTGAACTGCTGCACACGTAAACCTAATTGCTCTATGAAATTAACTATGGGAAATACATCAGATTGTATGCAGCTATAAATCAGCCTGCACGGCGGGTCTGCAGTGAACTATGACGATTGTTTATAATTTCTTAATTATTATCCGAGCTTAGCTTGTAGCTAAAATATTTACACAAATTTGCAATAGAAAAGTCAACCAATATGCACCCAATATAAAATCCACTTCCCAGTTACTTTTAATCGCAACACCGATTTACACCTTAGTGGATTTATTGAATTTAAAATCGTAATGATGTTTCTAAGAAATGTAAAATTGTTAATACTTTTATGCGTGACTACAATTGTTAGCTGTTATGTGTATCTGGGCAATGGAGTGACAACGTGTTTGCTGGATGGATTTAGTGTGAGTGAATCGGATTTTTTAAACAATTTTTTTAATTCATGTTTTTTTTAATAATTGTTGTTTTATTTCAGTGTAGTGCTGATGAAACTTGTTGCAGTGGATACTGCTCTACATCCTTTTGGAATCCTTACAAATATTGCAGATAACGTTTTTTGTATTACGTGAATAATTCTTACTAATTTATGACTAATAGTTTAGTGAACAAATAACTATGTATCTTAACAACTATATTAAAACTATTTATTATACTTAAAGAATCCACGAGTAAGGAAGTAAAATAAATTCGTGGAAGAATTAAAAAAAACGTTGTGTAGTGATAGCTAATTAAAACACTATTTAACAAGTAGACATGCCATCTAGTTGCAAAGCCCTGTTTACACAGTGATAGCTTTTGCGATAGTTGATGTCATGATAATTACTATCGTCATAACTATCATCATGCAAACTTCTCGATAGTTACTTTCGCGCAATCATGATAGCACTATCACACATCAAGCTTGACTAGATAGTTGGTAATACTATCGCGATAATGTTATCTTGACATTGACGAGAAATTTTATTTTGACATTTACAAAAAAAATATTTATCAAATTCCCGTCACGCAATATTTTTCTTAAATGATAATTGAATTAACTTGAACTTGTAAAATTTAAAAAATAAAATAAAATGGGAAACAAAGTTAACATTGGCGCCCCGTTTATTATAGAAACGTAAATGTCATTGGAAATTTACATAAATAATTAAAAGATGTGCAATGAGTTTGAAAAGGTTTATCACTGCTTCGGTCAATTATGTGGAATTATTTAAAAGGTGCTCCAAGAACCAGGTGCAAAATCTTCGAAGCGTACAAGCAAAGAACAAGTCCTATCAAGTAAGTTATTAGTTAAAATATAAACGAATTTAAATTGATCACAACTTCGTTAAATAGGAGAGTGGAATCTCTATCAACAGAAAAGAAAGACATTAACTGGGAGTACTACAGAGCAAACGTAAGACCGGAATTTTTAAAAATGGTCGAAGAATTCGAAAAGAAGTACACCGAATTCGAGGTTACCTACCCAGAAGATCACTATTCCGAACTAATCGAAAAATTGGCAGAGGAAATAGGTCTTTTAAAATCAGTACAATTTTAATTGTAAGCTAAACCACAAATTTTTGATTATTTTTTAATTGCGAAATTTTCAAATATAATGCTGCTACAGACGAGCGTATCGAAGGATACGAACGACGAATTTGCTATATCCTTTCACAGAACAAATCAAATAGGAACCAGGTAGCGTTCCACCAACTCTTGATGTCGATCAGAGTGCAACTGATCGAAAGGACGGAAATGTTCTGACAAAAGGGACTAAGAAAACTTCGGAAGATGAAAAAGAAAGTGAGGAGAAAACACAAATTGATGAACAAAATTCAGTTGAAACTAAAAGAAACAAAGTGGAAAACGAAAGTAATAAAGATAAATAAATAGAATAAAATACCGAAAGTTTTTTAACGCAATTAACAATATTAAAATTTTATTTTAATTGTGTACTATTTATTTATTGTTTGGGATGTGGTGAAACAAACCCGAAAAGAGTAAGTATTTAACACGGGAGCCCTTCAGTGGACGAAAACTGATTTTAATTCCTGTCCAAGTCGACTAAAATACAGACTACTACCCCGCTTTGTGTTTTATTTTAAACAGCTTTACCTGTGACTCCAGCTGCAACCAGTTCTACTTGAAACATTTTCCATAATGATACCGCAACGTTTGACAACATAAACAATGCAGCTATTGCCTAATTTCACTGTCGCACTATCGCACCGTGTATACAGCAGACTGTCGCACTATCCAACTCTCACACTATCGTGCTATGCTCTCGCGAAAGTACTATCGTTAAAAACGATCACCGTGAAAACGGGGCTTTAAGCTGGTATTACACTGTTTGACCAAGTGGTCAAATTGCAGTAATAAGCAATGCGGTAAAGCGAATTTGACCGAGCGGATACTGTGAGATTAATTTGAATTCGTTATTTCGCATTGCTTATTACTTCAATTTGACCACTTAATCAAACAGTGTAATAGTAGCTTTAGGATGAGACGATAATATTAATGGGTTGTCGACTAGTTTCAGCCTAGATAGAAAATACGAACATCTGATTTGAACTAAAAAAAATTAATTTGATGGTAAAATTAACAGTTCTATAATATTCTTTAAGAAAATACCTGCTCAGAATTTAGGATCGGAAGTTGCACTTGTTCACACGTGTATTCCACCAATCGCCAAAATAGTAAATAATATAAAATGAGAAAAGTATAATTTTCCTATCAAACGTGACTCAACTATTTCGCAATTAAGGCTCCCGGAAAATTTATTACTAACCACTTCTTTCTTCCGTCTTAGATCACTGGTTCAAATCCGGATCGACGGCTTAAAAAATATTAGATTAATTTCTTTTACACAATTATTCTTAAAAATACTGCCAGCTTTACATTATGAAGGACGCAAAAAAAGCAATTCCATTTACAATATGTAGCAATAGGCTTTCAGGGTTTGTGCAGATACGTTTGAAAAAGTGGAATTTATTTTAAAGTACGTACAATTTGAGAAGTTTTGTGTTTTCATTCGCGCAAGTTAAGCAAGTGGGACAGGACTACTCGTGGATTTAACTATTTCTGCGTCTACAGATCGGCTGAACTCTTAATTTATAATTAATTAATTCTGAAACTTTAACTACTTTTTCAAATAAAATTCGTACAGTATTTCCATAAAGTTTTTAACAAATTAGTTAAAAATTATTAATTGCGGTTTTAATCATAGCAGGGACTTAGACAGATTAGACTGGGGAGAAGGGAAGGGAAGCCTTTGTAAAGTTTTTGGAATCGGGCTAAGTATGGATGATTTTATGATTGATGATTATGATAACAACATAGTAGAAACCAAATCAACTGGCTCTAATAGCTGATCCAATTTTTGAGCTCAGTGTATGCATCAACAGCAGGGTGTTATCTTCTGAGTGTCAAATCTTGGTTGGAACCACTGATTAAATATTGAACACTCTCAAATATGTTCTACTTCTGAGCTTTCTTTTTTAGTTCTACTCCTTCTAAAACATAAAATATCTACATAACTTTAAGGTTGAATATTATTTTTGCAATTTCAGTTCAATTAAACAAGTATAATTAAAACAATAAATATCACGAAACATAGCTCAGTTCATATGTCATTTTGACAAATTTTGTTCAAAATTTTGAACCTTCAATAATTTTATAAGTGGCCATTGACACTTGGTGCAATAATTAAATAAAAAAAATTAGTTGTCGATCGGAAAATTTCAAAACATATTGAAAATTTAAATAGTATTCAATTGGCTCTCATTTCATTTATATAATAATTTGAAATATTGTGCATTCATTTTGCAATACAATTTTGAAATTTTGAATCAAGAGCTCGAAATCAAAATGAACTTCCGGACTTCCCTATTTCTTATTTTGTTGCTAGTTTCTATTGCAGTTGGTGACGAAGGCAGACACTGTCAATGGGAGTTTGAATCGGTAAAATATAAAATTCGTGAAGAAATTATCCGAAAATAGAATTATAATAGTTATTTCAAAATTAGTGCCAAAAAAATGATGATTGTTGTGTGCCAATTTGCATAGTTGACCGTCGAGGTGTAAAGATATGTGGACCGGTTTCACGTTTGAAATCGACGAGCATACATCAGGGAAATTTTCTTAAAGTATTGGTAACGGATTTCAATTGTAATATTAAATTTTATTGTGTACAAAATTTAAATTTGTCCAGCCCTTGCCGCTTATATTACTACAAAATTATCTATGGAAGAAGAGATAATGTGCGGATTCCAGCAATTTCCAATGGAAGTAGTTTTAATAATTAAATATTGACGAATATATCATTAGAAATGTAACTCTAAAATTTCGAAAAATTATATAATGTAACTGAATAATAATTTAAACCAATATGTAGAAGTTATTTCCGAAAAAATGCAAAAATTATGAAATAAAGTTAAACTGAAAGTTGTGTGAACTTCGAAAAATAATTTGTTATTATTAAATAAGAAATTAAAAAGTACGCAGTACGAAAAGCTAAGGCAAAATAGGAAACGAAATAGGAACCAAATATCACTAATCCTACCAAAACCTTTGATTCTAGTGTTTTTTTTCTATATTACTCCTTCTGAGTCAACAACCCTCTTCTGAAGCATTACTACTTCAATCTAATTATAATTTTTTAACCTAGACAATTTTTTTTACTTAGAGGTGATAAACCCATGGCTAGGTGGAATTCGAACGCACGACCTAAGGCATTTTAGACCTGCTACCTTGAACTCAAAATTAATGGCGTAACATTTTGACATCTTGTTTAAACGATTAATAGATTTATTTACCTGCATTTTTTTAATAATTAACGTAGGTATTCCCAAAATTCAAAATTCAAAATTTTAAATTTTAAATTCTAAATTCTAAATTCAAAATTCAAAATTCAAAATTCAAAATTCAAAATTCAAAATTCAAAATTCAAAATTCAAAATTCAAAATTCAAAATTCAAAATTCAAAATTCAAAATTCAAAATTCAAAATTCAAAATTCAAAATTCAAAATTCAAAATTCAAAATTCAAAATTCAAAATTCAAAATTCAAAATTCAAAATTCAAAATTCAAAATTCAAAATTCAAAATTCAAAATTCAAAATTCAAAATTCAAAATTCAAAATTCAAAATTCAAAATTCAAAATTCAAAATTCAAAATTCAAAATTCAAAATTCAAAATTCAAAATTCAAAATTCAAAATTCAAAATTCAAAATTCAAAATTCAAAATTCAAAATTCAAAATTCAAAATTCAAAATTCAAAATTCAAAATTCAAAATTCAAAATTCAAAATTCAAAATTCAAAATTCAAAATTCAAAATTCAAAATTCAAAATTCAAAATTCAAAATTCAAAATTCAAAATTCAAAATTCAAAATTCAAAATTCAAAATTCAAAATTCAAAATTCAAAATTCAAAATTCAAAATTCAAAATTCAAAATTCAAAATTCAAAATTCAAAATTCAAAATTCAAAATTCAAAATTCAAAATTCAAAATTCAAAATTCAAAATTCAAAATTCAAAATTCAAAATTCAAAATTCAAAATTCAAAATTCAAAATTCAAAATTCAAAATTCAAAATTCAAAATTCAAAATTCAAAATTCAAAATTCAAAATTCAAAATTCAAAATTCAAAATTCAAAATTCAAAATTCAAAATTCAAAATTCAAAATTCAAAATTCAAAATTCAAAATTCAAAATTCAAAATTCAAAATTCAAAATTCAAAATTCAAAATTCAAAATTCAAAATTCAAAATTCAAAATTCAAAATTCAAAATTCAAAATTCAAAATTCAAAATTCAAAATTCAAAATTCAAAATTCAAAATTCAAAATTCAAAATTCAAAATTCAAAATTCAAAATTCAAAATTCAAAATTCAAAATTCAAAATTCAAAATTCAAAATTCAAAATTCAAAATTCAAAATTCAAAATTCAAAATTCAAAATTCAAAATTCAAAATTCAAAATTCAAAATTCAAAATTCAAAATTCAAAATTCAAAATTCAAAATTCAAAATTCAAAATTCAAAATTCAAAATTCAAAATTCAAAATTCAAAATTCAAAATTCAAAATTCAAAATTCAAAATTCAAAATTCAAAATTCAAAATTCAAAATTCAAAATTCAAAATTCAAAATTCAAAATTCAAAATTCAAAATTCAAAATTCAAAATTCAAAATTCAAAATTCAAAATTCAAAATTCAAAATTCAAAATTCAAAATTCAAAATTCAAAATTCAAAATTCAAAATTCAAAATTCAAAATTCAAAATTCAAAATTCAAAATTCAAAATTCAAAATTCAAAATTCAAAATTCAAAATTCAAAATTCAAAATTCAAAATTCAAAATTCAAAATTCAAAATTCAAAATTCAAAATTCAAAATTCAAAATTCAAAATTCAAAATTCAAAATTCAAAATTCAAAATTCAAAATTCAAAATTCAAAATTCAAAATTCAAAATTCAAAATTCAAAATTCAAAATTCAAAATTCAAAATTCAAAATTCAAAATTCAAAATTCAAAATTCAAAATTCAAAATTCAAAATTCAAAATTCAAAATTCAAAATTCAAAATTCAAAATTCAAAATTCAAAATTCAAAATTCAAAATTCAAAATTCAAAATTCAAAATTCAAAATTCAAAATTCAAAATTCAAAATTCAAAATTCAAAATTCAAAATTCAAAATTCAAAATTCAAAATTCAAAATTCAAAATTCAAAATTCAAAATTCAAAATTCAAAATTCAAAATTCAAAATTCAAAATTCAAAATTCAAAATTCAAAATTCAAAATTCAAAATTCAAAATTCAAAATTCAAAATTCAAAATTCAAAATTCAAAATTCAAAATTCAAAATTCAAAATTCAAAATTCAAAATTCAAAATTCAAAATTCAAAATTCAAAATTCAAAATTCAAAATTCAAAATTCAAAATTCAAAATTCAAAATTCAAAATTCAAAATTCAAAATTCAAAATTCAAAATTCAAAATTCAAAATTCAAAATTCAAAATTCAAAATTCAAAATTCAAAATTCAAAATTCAAAATTCAAAATTCAAAATTCAAAATTCAAAATTCAAAATTCAAAATTCAAAATTCAAAATTCAAAATTCAAAATTCAAAATTCAAAATTCAAAATTCAAAATTCAAAATTCAAAATTCAAAATTCAAAATTCAAAATTCAAAATTCAAAATTCAAAATTCAAAATTCAAAATTCAAAATTCAAAATTCAAAATTCAAAATTCAAAATTCAAAATTCAAAATTCAAAATTCAAAATTCAAAATTCAAAATTCAAAATTCAAAATTCAAAATTCAAAATTCAAAATTCAAAATTCAAAATTCAAAATTCAAAATTCAAAATTCAAAATTCAAAATTCAAAATTCAAAATTCAAAATTCAAAATTCAAAATTCAAAATCCAAAATTCAAAATTCAAAATTCAAAATTCAAAATCCAAAATTCAAAATTCAAAATTCAAAATTCAAAATTCAAAATTCAAAATTCAAAATTCAAAATTCAAAATTCAAAATTCAAAATTCAAAATTCAAAATTCAAAATTCAAAATCCAAAATTCAAAATTCAAAATTCAAAATTCAAAATTCAAAATTCAAAATTCAAAATTCAAAATTCAAAATTCAAAATTCAAAATTCAAAATTCAAAATTCAAAATTCAAAATTCAAAATTCAAAATTCAAAATTCAAAATTCAAAATTCAAAATCCAAAATTCAAAATTCAAAATTCAAAATTCAAAATTCAAAATTCAAAATTCAAAATTCAAAATTCAAAATTCAAAATTCAAAATTCAAAATTCAAAATTCAAAATTCAAAATTCAAAATTCAAAATTCAAAATTCAAAATTCAAAATTCAAAATTCAAAATTCAAAATTCAAAATTCAAAATTCAAAATTCAAAATTCAAAATTCAAAATTCAAAATTCAAAATTCAAAATTCAAAATTCAAAATTCAAAATTCAAAATTCAAAATTCAAAATTCAAAATTCAAAATCCAAAATTCAAAATTCAAAATTCAAAATTCAAAATTCAAAATTCAAAATTCAAAATTCAAAATTCAAAATTCAAAATTCAAAATTCAAAATTCAAAATTTAAAATTCAAAGTTCAATATTCAAAATTCAAAATTCAAAATTCGAAATTCAAAATTCAAAATTCAAAATACAAAATTCAAAATTCAAAATTCAAAATTCAAAATTCAAAATTCAAAATTCAAAATTCAAAATTCAATATTCAAAATTCAAAATTCAAAATTCAAAATTCAAAATTCAAAATTCAAAATTCAAAATTCAAAATTCAAAATTCAAAATACAAAATACAAAATACAAAATTCAAAGTTCAACATTTAAAATTCAAAATTCAAATTTCAAAATTCAAAATTCAAAATTTAAAATTCAAAAATTAAAATACAAAATTCAAGCAGAATATCTTCAATTCAACTCTGAAAGGCAGAAAACATGAAATCAAAGAATCGTGTGATCCCAATACACGGGATCTACAATTCGCCATGAAAATTTCCCTAGAACGAAAAGTTCTTATTTATTTCGGAGGCGCCGCGCCGTTGATGATTTTACTAACCGGATTTCAATCACGTGAAAAATAGTTAAGCAGAAAAACGAGCGACAAAAAGGCCTGAGAAGATAACAACCCAAAATCAGATAATTCTTACTTGTAATGTGGATGCATTCGAATGGGCACATAAACGCTATCTTAATTCCGATAGCGTGCAAATATTCAACTTAAGATTGCCGAAAACCCACGTTCTGGAGTCCCTGAAAAATCCTCTTAACACGTCTTGTCCGTCATTAGATTTCCATTTTCAGGGATTAGAAAAACATCAAAACTGGATTTTCCACGAATAGCGCAGAACTCTGTACTATCCTAGAAGTCTACCTCTCGGCGTACTAATTTAGCATCTATAGAATTGAAAACCCGGATTACAGTTGGTTTTTCCGAAGGACGAGTTTACGTAAATAGCATGGGCGTAAGGAGCTTATATCCTTCGAATCGATTCACAACCGAAACAAGGCCACACTGTGTTTATTCTGGAGACACTTTCGAAATCGTTGTATGTCTCTCACGCTCAGTAATGGCGGATTTATGTTAATCCAGTTTCAATTAAACCGAATCTTAAGGAGGTCGGTTCGCTTTTCTCTGCCATACAAAACAGCAAATACGCAGTCTACGTTTGTCTCGGCTAAGCCATTTGTTTGCCAAATGCAGAGCAGTTCGTGATGTGAATTTTTTAGAGCGAATTAATCGCCGGGAAAATGGTTTCGGCGAAAATTCCACGACCGTTAAAATGTCGTCTTTCCCGATTTCGAACAGTTGGTGCGGCTTTCAATAGCTGCAAATAAAAAATTTCGAATGGCAAGGAAATGGGAACGAGCGCAATTCAATGAGAAGCTCGCATCATGCAAAATTCACAAATTTCCTTTTTGGATACGCTCCGGAAAGATTTCCGATTCGAGGAAATCTACTTGCTCTGTGCAATTGGAAAAAAATAAGGACATGCAGTTAAGAAAGTACACGAAAAGTAAAAAACAGAAAATATAAGTAAGTTCGATTCGTTGAGCTCGAAAGTAGACCAGAGTAAGACGTCCTCGATTGTAACGAAGTCATTCAGAACGGAAGAGAAGGAGCTCCAAAGTGGATACCGATTTGAGAAATCCTCGTGATCCTTAACCATTTTACGAACTTTTAGGAAGGAAATCCTCTTAAATCCTGTGCTATTGGAAGGATACTGGCACTAGTACGGCCGGTGTTTCTACACACCCAGCGGGTAGAGGGATAAAGTCCCGATCCAAGTTTCTGACGGATGACTCCAAATAAAATATTTGTTCTTCGATTCGATACACTGAAAATCGATGATGCTGAAACACTGCAGCACCAGAATACCACTCAAGGATGAAGTGCTCCTTGTATACAAAGTTACCTGGTGATGGTGGTGGCTTGCTCTCAAGTGCACTGCAATGCGGAAAGGGATGATTTTCGCAAAACTGATTGATCTCATGCTCGGCAGGAATTAGGACGAAATCGTTACTTTCAAGTTACTGATGTGAAGCGAACGGGATCCAAGGCGACGGGTTATCCATCCTACAGTACTACCGGGAACTTTGACGATAATTTCCTATCTGTTTTATAGCCTCGTATTAAAGTGAAAATACCGCAAGTCGCATTCGGCTTGGCTAAGCTAATTAATGATGAGAAATTGTCCTCTATCCCTCAAGGCATTTAATTTGTAACGCAGTCCAAAATGAACAGAACCTATGAATATGATAAATTGGGTTGCTGTCAACATTGCGTCTGTGTGAAAACCCAACGACTCGTTTATCATTCTAGTGACAAATAAGGCTTCGGATTTGTTTTGCTAGTTGTAAGATTACGACGAAAGTCGTTCATTGAAGATGTTGGATAAGAAACTGTATCACTCAGTATTAGATACAAGCTCTTACGATATGAACAACTTTAGTTAATGTTTTATTCGTTTGTATGTTGCTTTCATGTAATAAAAAAAATTGCAAGTCTTTCAACTGAAATTTGGTATCACATTCGGCCCTGACTGTCGTGGAAACTGTACAATGAACGCTCAACGAAATGAAAAATTTTCACCTACTTACTTTGGTTGCCCTTAGTCCGTCCAGTCAACATAAAATTTATCACGTCTAAATTAATAGATTAAACCAAAGAAATTGAATAATAAAATAGAAAAATTATTCAAAATTCAAAAATCTGCCAAAAGTCTGGGCGTAACTTTATTATTTTTGTAGTAGAAGTCCGAAATGCGACTGACTGCCGAAATAGTCCCACTTTAGGTTGTCAGTGGCATAGTAACCTACAGAGCATCTCAGTATTAAACGCGTTCTGAACCAAAAAATAATATAGTTTCGCCCATGCTATTGGCAGATTTTTTAAATTTTTAATAATTTTTCTATTACTTTTTTAAAATTTCAATAAAAACATCGGGATAAAATTTTGACATAGCTCATTAGGGGTTGAATATGAAGGCACGCGACTAATCAGTGTTAGCATTGAAACAGCGACATAGTCAAAACGTTTTTGACTAAAACTGTTTTTGCTCTTTCAGTGTGCCGCCAGCCTTAAAGTAAAAAATCTGCCAACAGTCTGGGCGCAACTTTATTATTTTATGGATAGAAGTCCGAAACGCGTTTAATGATGAGATGCGGTGTAGGTTACTATGCGACTGACAACCTAAAAAATAACGTTCCAAATAGCCTCCTGGTTATTTCTTAGGTTGTCAGTCGCATAGTAATCTACACCGCATCTCATCATTAAACGCGTTTCGGACTTCTATCCATAAAATAATAAAGTTGCGCCCAGACTGTTGGCAGATTTTTTTTATTTATTTACGTATGTTTTTATCAATAGAATAATTGAAAGTAGTAAAAGCGAATTCGATCACATTAAACCTAAGAGATTTTCGGAATTAGTGAAATCTTGAACAATACCCCCAGGGGGTTTAATACGCAAAAATTCTTAAATCGGGTTTTTCCCTTATAGAAGTAAACGTGAACTCCAAATCTCAATATACCTAAGGAATATATCAGAATTCGTGAATATGTACACAACCACTTTACACCCCCTTAGGGGTTGGATATCGAACAATTTTGGAGATCGTTAGTAGGCGCTTATATAAATAGCCCGCAGAAGTAAAATTGCTTTGATAGCTCGACATGTCTAAAAGTTTTAACGAAATTTGTGAAAATGTGGATTCACGGATATTTTTTTTACTCAACCTCTGAACGCCAATAAAAATCTGAACTTTTTTTTTGTTTTAATTACTTTAATAGTACATCTACATATACGTACTAAGTTTCAACTTTCTAGCATAAGCCGTTTCTGAGATATAAAAAACCACCCCTCTCCCCCGTACCTTGATACCCCTATGAAAAATTTTTTTTCTAGGATGTCTGCATAGTGGCTCTATATAATCCTAAATTTTTAGCTTTCTCTTCATTATGGTTTTCGAGAAATAAAAATCAGAATGTTTTCCTTTCTACCCCCTTTCACCATCACCCCCAACACCCACATCACCAAATTTTTTTTTCCTACTATAAGTTTGCCGTCCCCAACTCCTGTAAAATTTTCAAGATCATATCTGATACGGTTTCTGAGATATAAAAATGACATTTTTTGAGAAATTGATATCCCCCCACTTTCGTGCTCCACCTCCCCCCTCAAAAAATTTAGTTTTGGTAGACTCCTCTTGTGATCCCATATACAGAAACTAAATTTTATCTTCCTGGTGTAATTGGTTCGGAAGATATTGTAATCCGAAGTTTTTCACCCCCCACCCCCACACCCCACCACCTCTCTTAAAAATTTTAGCCCTTGTCTAATCTTGAAGTATCCCTAAGGACAACAACAAAGTTTCAATCTTCTGACATCAATGGTTCAGGAGATATCGATTTTAGAATGTTTCAATCCCGGCTTTCATGCGTTAAAGACTCATTGTTTTCCCCCCCACTTCCACACCCCTTAACCAATATCGACCATTTTTTTTCAATTGAGTCCATTATCATAGTACTACATAAGTTCCAAGTTTCAGCTTCCTAGCATAAGTGGTTCCTGAGATCTAGAAACCAAAATTTTTCGTCTAAAACGCTCCCCTCTCCTCTCCCCTTGTAACCCCACCCCTCAAAAATATTCCAGTGGTAGGGGTTCACCCAATCTACCCACCATAAAAATTTCAATTTAATATTTCAACGGGTTTGGGAGCTACGCGCCTTCAAACGATTTTGCGTACGGCGTACGGCGGACGGCGTACGGCGGACGGCGGACGGCGTACGGCGTACAGACGGACATTTTTTTTTTTTGCTTTTTTGGGGTTTACTAGTCCTAAAACGTGTAAATACAAAATTTCAGGGTAGCAAACTTTTTTGAAATATCAGGTCGATTACAATACTTTATTATTAAAAAACAATAAAGTAAAAATAATTATATATCTCATCAGACCTAAGTGATATGTCGGAATTCGTAAAAAGGTACTCTTTTATTTTACACCCATTAAGGGGTTGAATATCACAAAATCCTGCAATTAGTTCTTAGAATAGGTGTGTTTTTTTGCGTATTTATCCAGATCAGACTAGTGATTAAAATTTATATTGAAAACACCATGAATATTGCTGTTTTTGTTATTTTTCATTGCTTTTTTCCTGTAGATAGTAGGCTAGAATATACACGCTTATTCTGGAAAACGGCGGATTTTTTATTCCCGTTGCCTATGCGGCTCACATTCGATTCCCATTCACGGCACATACGATTATTGAAAACGTTCGGAAACTGCTTCATTGAAATACTTTAAAAACGTCTTTCCGGGTATTTGAAACCATATTTTAAGGAAGAAAAATGTCCAAAATTCTAATACCCTGTACTATGCGTTTTAAACGCATTTAAGTAGGCAAAATTAACGTGTTAAAAAAGTAGTGTTCAGACTAAGAAACTCTTTGATTTTTATATATGATAGCTTGACGTGATTTGTTTTGACAAATAAATATTCAGATGTGTTTCATTAGCAAATTTATGGTTTCTAAATTATTTGAAGCAAAAATGTTTGTATAGCAGTAATGAAAAGTGAATTAATTAGCTAATGCGGTCGTTGCACAAGCACAAAATTCAGTTTCTGCAGCATTAAGTAGTTTCTTTAAAGTTTATTTCGATTTCCGCGAGGGTCGCAGTACACGTTTTCGGTTAAACGCGTTGTAGCTACGTTAAACGCGTCCGGAAAGTGTTTTCAACGCATTTAACTCGATTTAAACGCGTTAATCTCGTAGTTTGAACATAGTATTATCATGCAAATGTGATGGATGGACCATCTCAAATTTCTCTTTATTAAATGCCAATTACTTTCTGAAAAAAGTTTAAAAACGCGACTATTTCATTGCGGATTTAAACTGTCAAATTTTCGAGGAAGTGAATCGTTCACGCGTTTTCAATAATTTAAAATTGGGTGAATCGCAGTTCACTGTCCCGCCGGCGGGTTCCACAATACGGATGAATAATTTAAAATTTAATGAATCGCAGTTCACTGTCTCGCCGACGGGTTCCAGAATAAGGGTGATAGATTTTAACAGGAATAGCTGCCTCAGTAAGCTCACTGTTGCAGCTATTCGCTATAAATTCTTTATCTAGCCTACTATCTATGGAAAAAACTTATAAAGAATCATAAAAACAGCAATGTTGTTGTTATTTTGTCTATAAATTTTCTAACCTACTCTGTTCTGAATAAGTGCGCAAAAAACACACCTAATATTATATATGAAGCCGATAGAAGTTAAAGCGAATTCGACCTAATTAAACCAAACATTTTTTCGAAATTCGTAAAAACTTGAACAATCTTTTAAACTCCCCAGGGGATGAATATCGAAAACAATTAAAATCAGGTTTTTTCCCAATTATATTTAAAGCTTTTAGAAGCGGAAGCGAATTCGATATCTCATTAGACCAGCAGAAATAAAATAAGGCGAAATCAAAGGTAGTAGACCGGCAGAAAAAGTAGAAGAAGGACGAAAGTAGAGCTTCGATTATCCGAGCCTTAAAATATTAAATCAATTTAATTCTAGTTATGCCACCAACAAAAATCTGTCATACAAAAATTACTAGTTAATACTTTAAACAATTAATTATTTTTGTTTTGAACCACTTCACCATGACTTCAATTTTCCTGTTTTTATCCAAAAATAATTCCATAAAATTATAACAACGCCAAACTGAAATGACATAAATCCATCTAGAACCAGAAATTTTTTTCCAAAAATCATACAAAATCATACCATTACTTTTCCATAATTTCCTTTGTGAATTCCTGCACCATTTAAATTAAATGAAAACTTGGAACAGGTCTTTATTTTAAGTGCGTTAGCCTTACAATAAAATTTACAACAGTCCCGATGATATGTGCACTGACGAAAAGAAAATATATTTTTGTTTATTAAATCAATATACGGATATTACATACCAGTTCTCCTTCATCTTTACACCATTTACTCTTGCCACTATCAACTATCGTGACAAAAATTAAAAAGAATAGTACAAAAATTAGCAAACTATATAACAATTTCATTTCGGGAATTAGAGGAGGATTGCTTGAATTATCATTTTTTTTAATTATCTTCAATGTAAAATCAAAACTTAAATTCTTTATTTAACATCAACCATGTAAAAATTTGTAAAGATTATTATATTTGGCTTCTAATGTCAAAGCAAAATTAAAGAATAATTTAAAAATAAGCAAGCGTTTCGTTTTATATTTTATTTTGCAATTAATTACAACAGGTTTTTTTTTAAAAAATAAAATGGGTTTTTGTGATTTTACTGTCACAGGGCAGCTAGTGTTTGAGGAACCAACAAAAATGTATAGTGGAAAATGGCACAAAATGAATTACATACATATAATGAAGGAAACTCGTTATAAACATTCCAGTTTGCTTAACGCAATATAATCAAAGAAAGCTCGTGATAAAAATTTTAATTTGCTCAAGGCAAAACTCAAACGATAAATTAGAAATACCTCTATTCCTTCAGTTTAGTGAAATTATGCAACTACGAACTATAAATATTTGTATGAAATATTGTAGATAGAAAGAACTAATAAAATAAATAAATCTAGCTCACACGCTAACCTGATTCCTAATACTTATACGTAAAAGCTAGGACGCCTCTGGTGTAACTGCTCCCTCGGCGACCACTAGTCCTCATTCTCGGCGTCATCGATCCTTCTTACCGCTCGACTTCCAGGAAACTTCACGACTCGCCGATTCTTCTTCGTTTAGCTCACAAAAACTACGTCACCAACTTGTGACACTTTTACTGATCCACTGAATGTTTCTCAGAATATCATAAGCACTCCTCGGGACCTCCTACTCACTTGGCCGACTCTGAACTACCAGCCATTTTAATCCTCCCTTCACTTCCTCGAAAACTTTCAGGGGTTCTTCTCGTCGACGGTTAGCTAGAACCAGCTTTCCGAAACTTTATTTGGGGATCAACGATCTTCCACTTTCATGTAATTCTTCCTTCTTGCATGACTCCGTCGTATGGCCGTCCAGCATCCCATTCGGGTATCTATTTCGCCGCTCGACTTTCGCCGTCGAATTGCACTCACTCAATAAAGCTAGTATTACACTGTTAAACCATGTGGTCAAATTGCAGTAATAAGCAATACGAAATGAGATTTTAGATATATATATAGACCCCGAGGAAGTGAAAACCAATTCGATGTCTTATCACTCCTAAGAGATATGACGGAATTCGTAAAAACGTGTTTAACCCGTTTACAACCTCTTAGGGGTTGAAAAAGGAAAAAACTTGAAAACGGGTTTTAGTCGATTATAAAACAAGCCTATGGAAGTGCAAATTTATTCAATATCTAATCAGACCTGAATGATACGGCCGAATTCGTTAAAATGCATACAACTCCTTTACACCCCTTTGGGGTCGAATTTCAAAAAACAGTGAATGAGGAATCCGTGAAATAAAAATCAATTCATAATTTTAAAAGACCTAAGAGATATGACGAAATTCGTGAAAATGTATGCATTTCATTTTTACTGATCACTTTTTTAACCCCCTTTCGTACACCAATAAATATTTCAAAATTTTTTTTATCTCAATTACTTTTCTAATAGATCTACGTATAGTTACCAAGTTTTAGCTTTTTTGCACATGCCGTTCTATAGATAGAAAAAACACTCCCACCCCCGTAGCATACAACCCTCACCCCAGATCCTGCTAGGGGTCTATTAGGCCTACTTCTGGTAAAAGCACTAAGCATCTATCTTACATTGTTCTTGAGATATGAGACGTGATGTTTTTGAAACACTCGTATCCCCTTCACTTCCATATTCCGCCGCCCTCTTAAAAAAGTTTACTTTTAGCAAACTTTATTAGTCAACCTTTATACAGAAATCGAATTTTATTTTTCTAGTGCAATTTGTTCGTGAGATATCGTAATCTAAAGTTTTTCACCCCCTACCTCCGCACGCCACTGCTCACACTCAAAAATTTGTTTCCCATCTGTTTTCCAAGTATGCCTTCATATGTTCATTAAGTTTGAATTTCGTGACATTAACCGTTTAGGGGATATGGATTTGAGAACGTTTCGATCTCGGCTTTCGAGCGTTTCGGACGCATTATTTTTCCCCCACTCCGACACCCCTTCACCGATATTAGCAATTTTTTTGCAAATGGGTACACTATCGAAGCTCTATATAAATTCCAAATTTCAGCCTTCTAACATAAGCGGTTACTGAGGTCTAGAAACCCAAATTTTCCATTTAAAACGCTTCCCCCACCTCCATCCTCGCACTCCCGCCCCAAAAAATGTGGTCACTTCGGGGGCCTACCCAGTCTATGTGAAAAAAAGTTTCAATTTAATAGCTCACAGGGCTTGGGAGCTATAAGTCCTTAAACGATTTGGAGTACGGCGGACGATGTCCGGCGTACGGCGCACAGACGGACTCAAAAATTGTTTTGCTTTTTTGGTGTTCATGCTAGCAAATTTTTTTTTTAAAAATCGATAACAATACTTTATTATTAAAATAATAAAGTAAATTTAAAAAACATGTATTTTATGCTAACATTTTAAATTTGGAACAAAAAATATGAATTATTTCAAATATTTGAACTAACTTTCCAATTTGAATGATACCATCGTGATAAGCATCCTAAAATCAATATAAAAACACACCTAACATGCAATATCTTTTCAAAAAGTTGTAATTTGTGGCCTAGTGTTATTGATAACCTTCTTTTTAACTCAGTTCCACACTGCTCTAAGTTTTAAAAAAAAAATATAATATTATTTTATTATAGAGAAATTTCTCCCCCGTATCTTTAACTTTTGACCGAGATAGGAAAATAAATAAAATTCAAAAAAAGCAATTCAAGTGGCCAGAGAATCGAAGCAATTCCATGAAGCCAATGCAGAGTATCGCCTTTAAGGCAATTTATCTCAAGGAAAATCCACAAATCGACAATTCAAGGAATTGGTTCCCTAAAGGCTTTTGGTACCTCAACAAAGGGGATATCTCGTCCACTTGACACAGTTTACTTTCGAGTCATCAGAAGCATCCTGTTGGAGTGGCTGGTGGAACTGTGGTCGTGATAATGGTGTCTGGTGCGATGAAGCGATAACACCAAATAGAAAAGGATCTTATACTGCTTATAGGGAAATGCCCGAGGATATGATATTATACTTTGTTCAAGGCAGTCTCGGTATTAAACACCAGGATGACGGCCATGATGATATGGCCATGCTTGAAACGATTGTTTATTGTTTACCTTGCGGTGACTTATTTAACCCTCAAAGTGGTTTTCTCCAATTCTGTTCGGTGAAATCGAAAATTAAAGGAGTCCTTTTGTAAGGTTGGATTAAACTTTAATTATATTAGGACGCCTAAGCAGGACGTAAAGTGGAAAAATCAGGGTTAGTAGGTCGTGGTGGCCATAAGTAATAATTATCCATAAATTAAGTGATAGCGTCTACGTATCGTTGTTATCTACTTGATCCATGTACCGTGTTATAACGTGGTCAACTGAGATTTTTCAGTCTTCAATCCAATTTTCTTCGTTGCTCTGCAAATCATTTAAGATAAGTCTTAGAGTCTCCATGGGATAAACCCATCGAATGTAAATTATTGACCAGTAATCCTGTTACAAGAATTTAAAATTTCAATTCGATTAGGACCAGAAAAAAAGGATTATGCCGGGCCGGCACTCAATTTCTGGTCTTCAACGTGACAATGAGAGATACCTGCCACTATACACAACACTGAATCAGAGAAGTAGGAACGCGATACTAAAGATGAAATTAAAATGAAGGCGTTGCGCGTGACTCGCGCGATGACAGAAGCGCATCGCGCGATGGCACAACCGCGTCGCGCGAGTCTAATCAGAAAGAAAGCTCGTTGAATCGCTTGCCACAACTGTCGAATAATATTGTTACGTGTAAGCCTGGCCACCGCGCAACTCGATCTATTACGAATAGGGAAACAGCAGCAACCGAATACTTAAGCTGCAAAGTAACCCAATCAAAAGCCTAGTTGAGTAAATAAGGAGAGCGGAGCAACACGATTATATCTCCCTTCACTATCGAATGTTCTCCAATGTACTAGAATCCAATGTAGATCAAATGAACCAGAACCCTCCAGAACCCTCTACATACACCACCGAACGAAGATCAAAATCGAAAGCTCTAAAGCTTTCGCGAACCATCCACACATCACCGAGCGAACATTCAAGTACATCCTAGACTGCAACCGGCTAGTATAAAAGCAGGTGAAACTTTCAGCGAGGATATAGTAATTTTTATTACGTCGACTGTGACAGCCAGCGTGTATACGCGACCGTGTTGGTAGTGAGCGAAAGTGATCGAATCAAGCGATATAGATAAGCGGGCGGTATTGCCATATAGTGCGAATTATTGTGCGAACAGAATTAAAGTGCGGATTAATAAATTATCACTTATTTTTATTTTAACCGAATTGTGTTTTACTTGAAATCCCGGCGAACCCCTAGCTCGCAACAATATGAACAAGCCTAAAAAATTTAATTAATTTTTTATTTTCAAAGCCTGTAAGCGTGTTTACCCTGTTTTTTTTACTGTATAAATAAATAAATTCATTCGTACTATTTATTAACTGGTCGCCATCTATTGTTGTGAAATATCCGAAGCAAAACCTACACAGTAAAAAAAATCCATTGAATTTTACATCTTTTGGATAGTAATCAAATTGTGCCACAGCATTTCAAGTAAATTTACATTGGGATGTAATCTGATAGTAAATTTGAATGTAATTTTAAATTTTTGGTCAGTAAATTTCAATTTGCAATCAGTAAGTTTCAACTTCGAAGCAGCAAATTCACTTGATATTGAATTAACACTTTAAAAAAAAATATAATTAGCACTCTATATAAGGAAAAAACTGCACAACTTTATTATTTTTTGGGTAAAAGTCTGAAACGTGTTTAATACTGAGATGCGGTGTAGGTCACTATGCGACTGATAACCTAAAAAATAATGTTCCAAATAGCCTCCTCTTTATTCTTTAGGTTAAAATAACGAAATTCATGAAAATGTTGGAAAAATCCCTTTTCACGCACATTTGTTTTACTCCAGCTCTGTACATCAATAAAATTTTAAGCTTTTTTTTTGCTTTAACTACTCCTATAGAACTTCTATATATGCATACTAAGTTTCAACTTTCAAGCATAAGCCGTTTCTGAGATATAAAAACCTTGTACCTTGCTACCCCTTTCAAAAATTTTATTTTTCTGAGATGTCTCTACTATAGCACCTCTATACAGTTATAAATTTTTGGCTTTCTATCCTTAGCGGCTTTCGAGAAATTAAAATCAGAATTTTTTTATTTCCACCCCCTCCCACCATCACTCCCTACACCCACATCCTCAAAGTTTCTCCGCTAGGGGTCCACAAGTCCTGACTCTTGTAAAAATTTCAAGATCATATCTGATACGGTTCATGAGATAAACCAAATTGTATCTTGCTAGCACAATTGAGTCGGAAGATATTGTAATTGAAAGTTTTTCACCCCCACCCCCATACCTCAATACTTCCCTTAAAAATGTTAACCCCTATCTAATCTCCTAGTATCTCTTAATACAACTACAAAATTTCAACCATCTGACATCAATCGTTCAGGAGATATGGATTTTAGAATGTTTCAATCCCAGCTTTCAAGCGTTTTGGACGCATTGTTACACCGCCAACCGGCACACCTCTCAACCTCTATCGACTATTTTGCAAATGGGTCCACTATCATATTACTTCATAAGTTCTAACTTTCAGACTCCTAGCATAAGCGGTTCCTGAGATCTAGAAACCAAACTTTTTCATCTAAAACGTTCCTCCCTTATACCCCCACCCCTTCAAAAGATACCACTCGTAGACGTTCACCCACTCTACCTACCATAAAAATTTCAACTTAATATCTCAAGGGGTTTGTGAGCTACGCACCTTCAAACGGTTTTGCGTACAGCGGACGGAGTACGACGTATGGCGTACGGCGTCTACGGCGGACAGACGGACATTTTTTTTTGCTTTTTTGGTGTTTACTAGTCCTAAAACGTGTACAATACAAAATTTCAGGGTAGCAAACTTTTTTGAAATTTCAGGTCGATCACAATACTTTATTATTAAAAAATAATAAAGTAAAATTTAATAATTTTTAATAATAAAGTAAAACTTATTTCTACTTACTCTTAATAAAACCCTCGGCTCTATGTAGGAATCGAACCCGCGATCAATTCTATGGTTTTAATGCGTACGTTTGGCGAAGGCAATTTATTTTCATTTCAGTAGAAAACAAAATGGAACGAAGCGTCCAACTTCGTGGTTTTCATGAAAAAGAACGTAATTTTCAATTCATATATACTCGTAAATATAGTTAATTTTACATGAAATGTTACGTAATTTTGTGAGACTTTTCATGCAAATTGTACGTTGAAAAGTACATGAATAATTTACTAATACCAGTATTTTCGTGTAAAAGTGCTTGAAATGAGTACTTTTACTTAAAAAAATTAAATATACTAGAAATTTCAAGTAAAAATTTGATTGAAAATTAAATTTTTTTTAAAACACTGTAGAGCAATGAGTTATCAGTTAGTAATAGTCATGGTGTCCAGGCTTAAAGAGTTAAAATTTTGCTGAAGTTCAGGAAATATTGCAGAATGACTCGGAATGTATACTAATGAAAGCAAACAAGTGTTTGTTTTCCACTTTTAGCTATACTTACAATTGAAGTACCGCCCTTCTTTCCCTCAACTCTTCCTCAGGCAGAAACTATTTTCAAACTCTCCAAAAAACCTCAAGAATAATAGTCTTAAGCTAACAAGCCTAATTAGGCAATTATGGTCTTCCAACCCTTAAAACTATCCAACTTTATCCTAGCAAAGCTCACTCAAAGAAGCTTAAAATGTCGATAAGGCATCAAGGAGAAGATTCCTTGTCTTATTTTAAGTCGAATTAGACCACATCATTCGCGAGGAAAACTTCGTGTACACAGACACATTCACGAAACCTGCCACCAAAGAAGTTGTTAAGCTCGACGGAAAGTTAAATTTCCACCGGGCGGAATAACAAAACAGAGGAAACAAGTCTACGACTACGAACACCTTAATCTCCATTAAGCTAAACCTATTATTTTCCCATGATGGGATAGATCCCATCATTAAGAAAACAAGTAGTTAAACCATATGCCAGAATTAGTGAGCACTTCGTAGGGAGTTTTCCTTTTACGTTCCTTTTTCAATTAATGCTATCCCGACAGGTGAGCATTTCGAGAGGCCTCACCGTTTGTGAGTTTTTTCAAACATAACTCCACAGTTCCCTATAAGAACTCACTTCGGCTTATCGATGGTTCAGAAAATCCGACTTAGGTGGATATCATAGAAATTTTGATGGAGTATTAGATCAACTTCCAGGACTAAATCGTATTAAGGACTTTTTCTTGTAATTCTTCGATCGGATCAAAAGAATCGTTCATTTGGCAGTCTCTTTGGAGTGAAACGATGAATACCTGTTGGTGACTAATCAGGATCTTGTAAACGGGTTAATACCACCGTCTTCTTCAAAAGTACTCCAGCATCCGAATATAAATAAGAAAAGATACACGAAATATTCCAGTCGAAAATCGATTTCAATGGGATTTGTCCACCCACTACCGCCAATACTACTTGGTCCATCTTATCCTTGCTTATCATCGACCCAGCCAGACTCTGAATCAATAAAGGATTGCAGTGAAAAACTTGAAAGCGATTGTGGCATAATCCCAATACTTTAGGATTATCTGTCGGCACGTATTTTCTTCTCTGCGGTAAGGGACTTTTGGGGTGCACACCAGAGGGCCGAAAATCGAAAGAAAAATAAATTACGAAAATAAAATAAACCAACACGATCGCAAAGACAAACGGAATGGAGCAGTAAAGTCGTCTTGGTCACCATAAAATGAAAACTTTTATTGTCCTTTCGTTGCTTCCGTTGATGGCTCCTTTTATACACTTTTATGTCTCTGGTAAATAAAACATTTACTTTCACTTCTTCTTTTCGTATAAACGGTGTAAGGAGACAAACAACTTCTTGGTTTTTTCTGTTAGTTGATCTTTCTTCGGACGAATTTTACAACCCTTTGGGGGATTGTCATGTAGAACTAGCGGACAAATTCAAATCTTAAATTATGCAATAATAGCGGCATGGATAGTGCGCCTATAAGGATATTCCCTTAAAGTTCACCAGTAAACTTTCTTGCTTAAGTGACCGGTGAAATGGTGAAATTTGGATTTTTATTTAGCATTTATTCCCGCCGCACCTGTTATGGGTGTAGTACGTTTCGATGTGTATAGACTATTGTAATACCTTGAATACTCTTAAAATAATTCTTTCGATCACTCTGTTACCTTGGATACACTTTCTCACTTTGGCGTTTTTAATAATGTTTTGCCATTTCTGATATTGATTTACGAATATTTATCAAAAAAACGGGATCGTTGACTTAATGTTTTTTCTTGGCGTTATTAATTCTAATATTGTCAGCTTTAATTTAAAGTTTGGTTCACCGCGCTAACCAAACTCCTTTAGAAGTTATTCACAATTAAGTGGAACCACTTTAACACTTGAGTAATTCTTTTTTTTTAATAAAGTAAAAATTTGTTAATCGGTTATGATTTGCACTTCCAACAAATAGTTACTAAATTGACATCTTTTACTGTTTTCAATAACAAATTCAATCGATTAAAACTAGGCTTGTGTAGTTCCCGAACGATCTAGTTCAGAAGAGCGTTCCCAGAAGAAAAATGAACGAACTAGTTCGCGGTCAGTCCCGCTCCTAGTTCGTTTGTATTCATTCATTGCCGTTTGTAAGTCAGTGGTAGAATATACTTGTACGCGGATGACCTTTTTTTTGTTTTTAGCTCATCACATTTTATCAGACGAGCTTTTGTATACTTCTACAGTGACGACCTTTTTTTTAGGTCATCACATCGTACCTGAGGACCTTTTTTTTCTTTTTTTGGTCATCAAATTGTACCTAAGGACCTCATCACTCTCATCACTGAACTTGAAGTTCATTCTTTTAGTTTAATAAGTTCGGGAACTAATTCGTTCTTTACTTCTTTCTAGTTCGCGGCTGAACTCCCGCGAACTAGTGAACTAAAAGAAGGAACTAGTTCGCGAAAGTTCGCGAACTAGAAATGATCGCCGTAAGTCAGTGGTAGAATATACGAGTACTTATACGCGGATGATCTTTTTTTTTGTTTTTAGGTCATCACATTCTATCAGACGACCTTTTGAACTTCTACAGTGACGACCTTTTTTTTTAGGTCATCACATCGTACTTGAGGACCTTTTTTTTCTTTCTTAGGTCATCACATTGTATCTAAGGGCCTCATCACTCTTATCACTGAACTTGAAGTTCATTCTTTTAGTTTAATAAGTTCGCGAACTACTTCGTTCTTCACTTCTTTCTAGTTCGCGGCTAAACTCCAGCGAACTAGCGAACTAAAAGAAGGAACTAGTTCGCGAACTAGAAATGATCGCCCCTTTAGGTGAACTAAAATGCGCAAGCCTAATTAAAAAAAATCTGCCAACAGTCTGGGCGCAACTTTATTATTTTTTGAGTAGAAGTTCGGAACGAGTTTAATTCTGAGATGCGGTGTAGGTTACTATGTGACTCAAAACCTAAAAACAAGTTCGGGAAGCGGTTAGAACGGGGTCGCGCTAGAATACTTACGCCGCTGCCACATACTATAACATATGAATTACATAATTGGGTCATACTCCGGGACGAGGTCTAGTCCTAGTATAATAGCAGTTGTTACGCCATTAGATTTTTTTTGTGATATCGTTTTGGGCCATTACATGAAATCGGAAATACGTTTGTAGGCGATTCTATAAAAAGTCTGTGGAAGTGCAAACCAATCTAATATCTCATCAATCCTAAGAAATATCTCGAAAGCATTACGTTCTATTGGAGTTGAATAACAAACATCCTGATATCAACTTTTTGACGACGATGTAGGAAGCCTTAGGAAGTAAAATTGAATTCGATATCTCATTAGAACTAAGGAATATGTAAGAATTTGTGAAAACATATGCAACCCCCTTGCACCCACTTTGGGGTTAAATATCCAAAAATCCTGAAATGAGTTTTTAGATATATATAAAGAAAGCCCGAGGAAGTAAAAACCAATCCGATGTCTTATCACTCCTAAGAGATATGACGGAATTCGTGAAAACGTGTTCAACCCGTTTTTACACACTTAGGGGTTGAAAAGGAAAAAACTTTGAAAAAACTAAAATCAGTTTTAGGTGATAATTAAGTAAGCCCGTGAAAGTGAAAAGTTAATCGATATCTAATCAGACCTGAGGGATACGGCTGAATTCGTAAAAAAGTACAATCCCCTTTACACCACCTTGGGGATCGAATATCAAAAAATCCTGGAAACACTTTCTAGGTATTTATATGAAGAACCCGTACAAAAAAAATTAATTCAATATTTGGAAAGACCTAATAGATATGACGAAAATCGTAAAAATATATGCATTCCATTTTCACTGATAATTTTTTTCGCCCCACTTCCGGACGCCAATGGATATTTGAATTTTTTTTTAATCAGAATTACTTTCCTAGTTGATTTATATTTACATACCAAATTTCAACTTTCTAGCATTAGCCGTTCTATAGTTAGGAAAAACACCTCCCATTTCCGTACCATACTATCCCTATGCAAAATTCTATTTTTCCAACATTCTACTACTGTAGCTCTATCTAAATACCAAGTTTCAGCTTTATATCAGTATAAGTTCTCGAGATATAAAAATCGGAACTTTTTACTTTCCACCCTCCCCCAGCCTTACCCTCTACACCGTCATCCCTAAAACTTTTTTTTCCTTTTGAGCAAAACCAGCCTCCTTGGGCCAAATTTGTCTCGCAGTGCTCAAAGTAAGGTCTTCTGTCCATCTTGAGTTGGTTTTCTCAACTGAGTCCAATCCCAGTAGCAGGTATTAAACTGTTCTGACATCTCCTTGACATTCCACGGCGACCTATGATATTGCGGAGGCTGAATTCAAGAATTTTATTACAATGTTTCTGAAGTCAGGATGCAAGATGTTTTCTAAAAAGTAATCCCTAAATTCGGTCCAGGTTTGCTCCTTTGCATTTCAACAGTTTCATTTGGAGACCAATGATAATCTTCTTTCAATTTCGCATCGATCCAACGTGGGAGGAAATTGGTACAAAATTTGGCTCATGATTGCTCTGTCACGAAAAAGGATGTTGAGTGTAGAGCCTTCATACCAGAATTTGTGTCACATCCATCGCTAGACCTAAGCCTCGTGGAATTTGTGCAGTATTTCTTCACAACGTTCTTAGAACTATGTGAAGACTCTTCCTTAAATCTTGATATGGAAACGAATTTGAAATCCCAGTTTCATGAAGCGAAGATCTTTTTGCTGATTGTTCATGTGGCTATAAAACTTTACATTTGTTCTTAGAGTTGAGTCCACTTATATTAATGGCACAAAAGTAACAATCATCATGTGTGATCCCTTGGTTCGCTTCATGGAACTACCAAAAGTTAAACTTTTGATGTTACCATGAGTTTCTTGCCTGAGTTCCGAAGTACAACTAATACACGCTATGTGTGGAACTCGTGGGTTGTCTTGATTGACAATTTTCATTTTTAAGTAAATCCAGCTGCAGATGAAGCAAAATAAAAAGGTTCTACTCCCGCAGCTTTTGATGACAGTTTTTTATTAAGTAAATCTTTTAGTTTTCGCTAGAATGCAAGTTAGTAACTTCGGTGGAATTATAGCAAATGCGACGCGGCGCGCGTAGAGTGAAGCGACGCTAGGCGCATGAAGTGAAGCGACGCCATGACAACTGACTTGAATATACTGTTGCGAGCTAGGGGTTCGCCTGGATTTCAAGTAAAACACAATTCGTTTAAAATCAAAATAAGTGTTTATTTATTATTCGCACTATAATTCTTTTCGCACAATAATTCACACTGTATGGCAACATGGTCGCGTATACACGCTCGCTGTCACAGTCGACGTAATAAAAATTACTATGTCTTCGATGAAAGCTTCACCTGCTTTTATACTAGCCGGTTGCAGTCTAGGATGTACTTGTATGTTCGCTCGGTGATGTGGATGTTTCTCGAAAGCTTTAGAGCTTTCGATTTTGATCTTCGTTCGGTGGTGTATGTAGAGGGTTCTAGTACATTGGAGAGCATTCGATAAGAAGGGAGATACAATCGTGCTGTTTCGCCTTATTTACTTCAGCTAGGTTTCTGATTGGGTTATTTTGCAACCAGGTATTCGGTTGTTGCTGTTTCCATTATGTGAAACGATCGAGTTGCGCGGTTGCCAGGTTTACATGTAACAATACGTTAGTGACTGTAACCAATTAAGGTACGCGTCCACTAGGGTAGCCGGGCCGGGTCGGGTCGGATAGCAAAAATCCGCCTGTCATACATTATTCACGCATTGGGGCGCGACGGAACTTCCTGGTGGATCACTTTGCGAGCGGATTTCTGTTCGAGCAGAAGTAAAGCCCCGGCTCGTTGCACCTCGTCCCACCAGAGTGGACACAGCGAAGCAGAGCGGCTCGGCATTTTTCCGTCATCAGTGATCCGTCTCAAGGATACGTAGAAACAAAAATTCCGCGCCGTTGCGATGCGGCCCGCCTCTAGTAGACGTTACCTTTGCAGTGCTATCGCTTCTCGCGCGTCACTTCGATGGCCAGTTTTTGCCCATAATACTATAGACACTTGCTTAGGTTACATTGGTTTTTTTTTGAAACACTGGATGGCAACCGGTTAACAAATATGGCGAATGATAGTGGATTTACACTCAACGTTTGAGGCGCGCCTCTATCAACCAATCAGATGGCTCGTGAAGCCGCAAGAGTCTAACATTGTTCAACTTTTTCGCCGACGCACGCTTCCATGTACCTATGTGTATCATAGGAGCTATTTGAAGGAATGGGCGGAATTTGTTAATTTGGTACACGGAGTTACTGCAAAGACTTTCTGGTTTTTTCTCTGTTTCGCTTCTCCAGTAAAAAGAAAAAATGTCTAATGTCCCCGGAATAGTTCGTCGAATCCAATTTGGCCCTTCTCAAACGATTCCCATTAATTACTGCCTATTTCGAAATTCTCGAAAATAAAATTCCCAAGAATCCATTCAAGGACATTCACATCAAATCAAATTCCATTCAAACATCCCCTAAACGATTTACAAACTTTCAATTTCACTCCCGACAACAGAACAAAAGCAAAAAAAAAAAATCCGATACTTTAATAAAAGAGATGGCGCTCCCTTACTAAACGCTATTATGTATACAAACACGACATCTACCCTCAATTCTTAGACATTATCCTTCGAGTGGTTGGAGGACGACTACTGCACGACATGGCAAGGACAAGAAATGAAAAGACGACATTGGCAAAAAAGGAAAAAAACATATTTTCCTTAAACGCGGGGCTTCTTCACCCAAATGAAAGGCACACGACAAAAGCCGTCGATTTGAAAAAAATATTCCCTGCTGAATGATCGGAAGCCCTCGAAATATTTGTAATCCTTCCGAAGCCTCTTCGGCACGGTTTACACATTGAATCGGTAGATGGCGTTGTCATAGGTGCTCTTCATGGAAATCTCTGGAACAGCAACAACAAGGCGTCTTCTTTTTACCGGGAGAAACACTGCATCTCATTTTCGAAACTCATTTGCATAAGTACTGGTACTTGGCTTTATTTCTACCTCGTACTGTTATTCTTTGTCCTGGCGAAGAAAATTACGATTCGAAGGTAGGCCTCCTTAAAAAAGTACCGCGATGTGGCACTTCAGTAGCGTCCAATACCCGGAAATTCAAATTAACGACAGATACACGATCCACACCGCCCCTACTCTTTCCCAACTGCCGAAAGGTAGACTATTCGTGCCCCGTTTAGCGTTGCCAGATTGAATCGATTTTCTCCTTTCGAGTGCGTTCAATTGGTTACAGCCTGTTAGCTTCAATTCATCCGGTAAATTGTATTGCGACAGAGAGACGAAAATTGAGTAAAATATGAGAAGGGCGAACGTCGTATGGCGGTAGACGGCGTCGGCAATGTGGAAGGGAGAGCCATCTATCGGGCAATTGTTAACATTGAAAAATTAGCGAAATGAAAATCGGGGCTGGATAGGAAGTAGTTGGGGTTTATTTGCGAAAGATTAATGTCGTCACCTTTTTGTGCTACGTTTTTCTCTTTTCGTTCTGGGACGGAAGCGGGTCAGTTTTGGTCATTATTTAGATGATGGAATAGTTAGATCATCAATTTTTATGGAGATTGCGAAATTTATAGATTACATTCTGAAGATTTAAATACTGTTCTTCCAGATGTCTTTCGCAGGAGTTTAGCCTAGAAGCTACGAAACTCCTTTGGTTCTACTTGCTGGTTCGATTCCTTTAACGAAAAGTCTTCCATGTTTGTTTATCACTTGAATGTAGACAGTTGTACAGAAGCTGTCCAATAAATCCTGAAGCATGTCATGAAGGAGTTGACCCAATTTAAGAACTTCAAGAGCGGTAGGTTTAAGAAACTAAAGCCATGGATCACCCCAGGCCTAATAAACTCGATCAAAAAAAAGGGACAAGCTAAGCAAGGCGCTTAAGCACAAACCAGCAAACCTAAAACTTCGCACTTACTATTTGAAATACAGAAAAAAAGTGAAAGAACTCATATTGGTTACTAAAAGGAGTTTCTTTGATAATATGGTATTAAATTCAAAAAACCACTCTAAAAAGCTGTGGGATACTATTAATTAGGCCATTGGCAATAAAAAACATATCCACTCATTACATAGTATACTACACGAAGGGAAGGAATTGGTCACTGAAAGCTATTCTGAGGGTATTGCTAACGTGTTGTAGTAAAATTACTAGCATTGGTAGGAAATTAGCTGATATATACCTAAATCTAAACAGAATCCATTTACACAAACAACTACGACTACCTGTACCATGACTATAAGCCCCTGTAACTCAGGACGATATTCTGGATGTCCTTAAAAACATGCATGGTGGTGCTTCTTCTGGCATCGATGGTATAACCATTGGATTTATAAAAAAAATAAGCTCATTTATCTCTGCACCGCTTGCGCACATAACAAACCTTAGCTTTGAGACTGCCACCTTTCCTGGCGTATACAAGACAGCCGTTGTAATCCCCGCCCATAAAGGGGATATGAACCATTATACCATTATACCATTAAGCACAGCCAGAATGAACATCCGAATGTGGCAAAAATCGCAAAGTGCCATTTACTGGGACTTGCACCGGGCAACAGGCACTCACAGCTTTTTATGCCAAAACATTCGGAAAAAAGAACATTTGATTATCTAAAATTAAGCAGATATCAGACCCGAACCCTAGTGGGAGCTCTGACTGGACATTGTCACATGAGGAAGCATCTCAATAGGATTGGTCTCTCTGAGACTAAAATTGGCAGAATATGCAATGACGTAGACGAAACACGAGAGCATATCCTCTGTGAATGTGAGGGTTTAGCTCACAAAAGACTTCAGGGTTTCATGGACCCATCGGAATTCCTGACCATTCCTCTTCGCAAAATACTAGGCTTCATTGAAAGCGCAGGGATTGAAGAGGAATCATAGTCAAACCGGGGGGACGTCCCAATAGGCCCAACTGTGGCTGCAGTGACAGAGGTTAACCATACCAACCCCTATTTCCAATCTATCTATCTAAGGGGATATGAAAAATGAAATTAGGAATTATAGACCAATTTCCTTTGTGTCGAATGTAGATAAAATAATAGAAAAAGTAGCTAAATCTAAGATTGTGAAGTGCCTTGATGAACGAAACATTATCTCTGAGAAACAGTTTGGGATTAGGGCAGGACTCAGTACACATGATGCAGTTGCGTTATTAAGTAAGAAAATTTCGATAGCATTAGATAAAGGCTTAAATCCCTGTGCAGTCTTTTTGGACCTTGCCAAGGCTTTCGATTCTATACCGCATATTGGAATAATTCACAAATTGTTTAAATATAACTTTAGCATGAAGTGGATATCCTATATTTCGGATCGTAAGCAAATAGTCAAAGTGGGGGATCAATTCAGTAGTGAACTATCATTCATACATGGTGTACCGCAAGGTACGGTATTAGGACCGGTATTATTTTTAATCTACGTTAATGACCTGTTTGACGAAGTACTTTTTGTCCAGGATTCTGATTGGTTGAGTGTCAGCATGAAGGCTAACTATATAGCTTATACTTATTAAAAGAATGGCTGGACTACAATTCGCTCTGTTTAAATGTTGGGAAAAGTTGCTTCATTGCATTCACGCTTTCGCAGGGCAAACCTCCTATTAATCTGAACTTGTCCATTCACTCAGCTTACTGCAATTCTAATTGCAATTGTACTCCACTAACTAGGACTAAACATGCAAAATATTTAGGTGGAGTTTTCGATCAGTACGTGAAATGGGACATTCATATCAAAAACCTCACTTTTAGGCTAAAAAAATGTATCCCATTGTGTTTCGAAGTTAGATCTTTTCTCTCTAAAAAGCAGATTCGTACGTTCTATTTTGCTTTTATTCATTCTCTGCTGCAATATGCGCTAATTGTTCATACGCAGCCTCGTTGCTCAGAATCCCGCTATGACCCGGAACCCAACAAATTGTTATTGTTACGTGCAAGCCTGGCAACCGCTCAACTCGATCAATTACGAATAAGGGAAACATCAACAACCGAATACCTAGATACAAAGTAACCCAATCAGAAACCTAGTTGAGGTATATAAGGGGAGCGGAGCAACACGAATGTGCTCGAATGTACTAGAACAGCATTAAAGATCAAATGAAATGCTCTCAAGCTTTCCAGAACCCTCTACACACACCACCGAACAAAGATTCAAGAACAGTCTCGACTACAGACAAGTTGTATAAAAGCAGGGGAAGCTTTCAGCGAGGGAGATAGTAATTTTTATTACGTCGACTATGACAGACACCTAGTACGCGACCGTATTGGCGGAAAGCCATTGATAGAGTGCGATCGAGACAAGTACTATGTAAAAGCGGGCGGTATTGCCATACAGTGCGAATAATTGTGCTAATAGAATTAAAGTGCGAAGAATAAATAATCACTTATTTTTATTTTAACCGAATTGTGAAAACCCGGCGAAAACCTAGCTCGCAACATTATGTTAAAATGAGTGCATAACTAATCTTATCCCTGCATAGCCTCACGAGGCGGGATTTGATCAAGTGTGAGTCGAGCGCCTTAATCGCCGCCTGACTATCTGTTAGGATGACAACAGGTTTTTTATGGATTGCACACTTCTAGCATTGAACGATCGCCATCATCTCTGCCTGAAATACGCTACAACAGTCCGGTATTCTAAATGCCTTGCTATGGTTCAGGTCAGCATAGAATACTCATACACCCGTGCCCTTGTCTGTCTTCAAACCGTCCGTGTGGATATGGAGGTCAGCTTCCTGGTGCTGAACCACATTCCAATCCCTCGCTGCTAGTGATCCTTGTTAAGAATCTCCTAAAGAATTCGAGCTGCGGAATTAAGTTGTGTATAGCCTCTAACGGGTTACATTCGAGTCCGAGTTGCCTGACTCTCTTAGGAGCATGTCACTTTTTGCTGCTACACTCTTCCCATAAATATCCAGCGGTAGAAGATGCAGAATCATTTCTAGGTGTGGTACTAAGTACGCCCGTTGCTCCTGTGGAAGCTAGATGTTGAACCTTGGTGAGTTTTTTGAGGTAGATGGACTTCTCCAGCGGTACCCACCACACTAAAACTTCGTAGGTTAGGATAGCCCTGACTATGTTCGTATCCATCCAGTGAGCTACTCCTGGCTGAATCCAGCACTTTTTTCGCAAACATCTATTCGCAAGCGTAGAGTTCCCCTAAAGCCTTCCTTAGTCGCTCGTCGATATTCCAGGCTAGTTTCCGATTCAGGACTATACTCAAGTATTTAGCATTATCTCTAAGATGTAGGGTGAGAACCCCCAGTTTAGGGAGTGTGAACTTTGGGATTTTGGTTCTACGCGTGAAGAGGACCAACTCTGAGGCATTGACTCCCAGACCACAGCTGTCCATCCACGAGCTCACTAGCGTGAGGGCCCTTTCGAGCAGGTCACTTACAGTGGGTAGGAACTTACCAGATATCGAAATCGCTAAGTGGTCCGCGTATGCGACCACCTTCGTGCCCGGACGGGTTAGCGAGGTCAGTATCGTGTTGACTACTAAGAGCCAGAGTAGTGGTGAAATCACCCCTCCCTGTGGCGTACCCCGAGCCGTGTACCTGCGTACTTTGCAGCTGCAGACATCGTTAAAAACCTATTTGGATTCGATGCCTACGTTTTCTAACGTTTTCTTCTTCTTCTTGGTTTTGTTGCCTTTTTTGCCTGACCGAAGGGTTCAAATGTCCACGTTTGCTGAAGTCTCCGTTTATTGTAAGGTCCGGACATGGATTCCCTACCTTTTGAAAGTTTCCTGGCAGCTTTCCTTTTTTTTAATTTGCTTCTCGTAAATTAAGGCTTAGGATTCTTCCTTTTATAGTGCTTAGTTGCACTGCTTTGCATCCTGATTCTACTGGTTTGGAGTCTTTTGGCTTTCCTGTAAAAGTCAGCAGGGGCTCCTCTCTTGAAGCAGTAATTTCGTCAACTACAGCAGCGATATCCATTTGGTCTTCCCCAGTTCTAATGCTCTACAGATAGGTCAGGGGCCAGTGAATGTAAAAATCATTTGAAACAAAAATTTCTCTAAGTTCTTTACAATTCTTAGAGTCAGTCAATATTCCTTCACCGCTGCAAGTCTCTGAACTGAATTTTTGATTCAGAACGGCCAATAAAGCTTTTGGTGTGAATGAAATGACGATCGATATGAAAGCAACGCTTTTAGGGTTTGCGCCTGAGCTACTTGGCAATAGGTTTTGGGAAACTAAGTTCAGACCTGACTATGCATACTTCGTATCTCTCCTCTTGGTAAGATACAAGCATCCTATGCTTCTACGCTGCGAAAAGGTGGAAAAAACATCGAGTGCGACTCTGCATGCGAATGAATTCCAACTTGATCACTTGAAGTAATCTCGCACTGGCGAAGAAAAAGAACCCTTTCCCTTGACACGCTTGACTGGTTTCTGCCTACTTAAAAAAACCAAGGCATGTAAATAAAAATTAAGGAAATTTACTAAGTTTTTCTGACATAACCCGTTCGGTTGTGTAAGCATAATTGAATTTGGGTCCGAAAATCCCACCGAAATGAAAATGATGTTCATTAAATTCATGCGCTCAGTTGTCAATTTTCAACCCCCACCCCGCCGAATTAAATTAATTCCCAAGAACGACCAAAATACCGTAAAGATTCCATTAAGAGAATTTAAAAGCCGTAAAATTGTATTTTATAACCCCTTTGGAAATCTTTTTGTACAGTTTTTTCTCCCCCGGTTGCTTTCATTTTTCTTGTTTTCATCGCAAACGAGAGCTGCAAATTGTCGAATAATAAAGTTTTTAATTTAAGTTAGAATTTGGAGAAGCGCTCGTTCTAAATAAGAAGCCCGACTATGTCGCACCCTACTGCTGTCTTCTTTACTTTTTTCCCGCCTTTCACTTGCAAGTTTTTCACCCCGCCAACCTTTTAATTACTTTACTCCTTGTGTCTAAAGATTGTGCTTTTCGCCGAAGCACTTCACGCCCAGCATCCCTGCAAGCGTTCTCGACCCAGCTACTGTGATTGACGCTTAATGGGTTTTCTTTGCGCGCTGGTGGAGAGAAAACTCATTAAAAGCGAAACTTTTACCGGATTTTTTTCTTCTGCCATTTCCCAAAAAAAAAAGGAAAAAGTTTAGTCGTCCTGTTCGGGCAACTACTTCTATGAAAACTCCAATCAGCTTGTTTTGGTATTCGCCAGCAGTTCACTCACTCCCGTATCGATACGAATTTTCCGATATTACAATGAAAGGTCGAAATCAATTAACGCTCATCCCCAGCCCAGGTCGATTCCCTTCGAGCGACCTGAAGTTTACGTACAGAAATAGAGGATGAACCGACCAACTGGACGTCTCTGGATTATTCACCGAACGCATTATCCATAGGAAAGCTAAAATTCGTGAGAGGGTGCAACCCTTGTAAACACCCTGAAGCCTAATTAGTTAAGGAATTACAAAAGCATTGGCCGAAACCGATAAGAGTTCATTAGCCAGAACCTGGACAAATGACAATATTTGTGTTTCGTAGTTGGTCCGATGGAGCGCTCCTGTCGGATTTGACCCATTTCAGACCGGACATTGAAGCTTCCTTCGGTGCATAGCAGCCATTAATTGACAGGGATGGTGTGTTTATCCTCAGAACTCAATTAATTAATTTTAAAAGCGTCGAGACTGCAATTTGTCAAGGCAAAGTTACCACACTCGACCTAAAGCGGTTTCTTCATTTCGGATTTTTGCACAAACAAGGAGCAACCATCAAGCACGGCCTCAAAAAGGACGTCACCTGACATGGATGGGTGCCATCAATCAAAAATTGACGGCATCGATTGGTAGTTGTAAACAAGCGAAGCAGGTTGCAACCGTAAGTTGGCCTGCCCGGAGAAGGGGTTGGAGCTTGAAGTGATGGATTCAGTCTGGAAAGTACTAGGCACTTGATCAATCGATTAACCTCTTACCCCGGTCGGATAGCTGGTAGTTGTAGGCGTTCGTTCATCGGAGGCATCTGTTCCGAGAAAGATATGGTGGAAATGTTGTGATTTATTTTTACCTGCTACCGTGATGGCTAGCCTTAATTAGTGGAAGCCATTATAAATTAATGGACGACCATAATCAATAATCCCCGTGTATAGCATTCACCTCCGTGTAATTAATTCTTTCCGGCGTTTTACATGTTTTGATACTGTGGAGTTCTGTTGGAGTCAGCCGCTGGCTGGTTCGCTACTATTCAGACTTAAGCTGAATTTTCCAATTTTGCAATGCTTTATGCGTTTTTAATTGAATCGGGCAGTAAATCTATTTGTTTGGTGGTTTCTTTTGAAATGGACGCATACATTACTGATGTTGATATGAGGATTTTTGCCAGCTACAACCTCCGTAGGACAGGAATGAGGAATTAATGCAGGAGAGATAAAGTAGTTGGCGCTGTTTCTTGATAAAATGGCATACCGCGCTCCATTTTACAAGGTTTTTTTTTAACGGGGAGTATGCATAAAAAGCCTAAAGGCTTAAACAGAACACGGACCTCGACCGCGCCTGCGCAGTCCCTGTCTTTAGAATACACAGAATTGTATGGCGATGCCTACAATAACAACTTCGCCTGCGATTGCGCAGTCGTGCTACACTCTAATTCTGGGACTGCGGTTGCTCGCACAGGGCTGCCAATTGTAATCTCGAATTTCAATTATTTTCCAGCAGGAAAAGTTTCGTATACTATACGTTGACACGAAACCGTATGCAAGTCGTATAAGCGGTTAGACTTTTTGGGAACGATGTCGCCGGTTGCTGTATATATTTATTATTATAGTTTGTACGAGCACTACATATGGAATATTTACACGCCCCTTCAAAATGCATTGAATTCTGTTCACATTTAAGAGGAGCTTAGTACATGCTGTCTTTATTTTACATACTGCAAAGCAGCCGTCTCCTTGATGACTATCAATATGGGTTTCGGCCACGGAGATTCACCTGCTATTTGTTGGTATAGCTGGCTTATTGCTGGAACACTTGTATCCATAAATTCGGTGAGGGTCAAGTACTTGCAATTGACGTAGCGAAGGCATTTGACAGAGTTTGGCACAAAGCCCTTCTATCCAAACTCAATACATTTGGTATTAATCCTACTTGCATTCGATGGATTGAGAGCTTTCTTTCGGAACGTACTATACAGGTTATATTAGATGGCGTTTTATCATCCCCTTTCCCTATCAACTCCGACGTCCCTCATGGCTCAGCTCTATCACCTACCTTATTCCTAATTTTTATTAACGACCTTTTGTCGTTCACTCTCAATCCTATCCATAGCTTTGCAGATGATAGCACACTTGACAACACCTACATCTTCTACTCGATTACAGAGGCACGCCAGTCTTCGCACCCTCTCAACGAGTTAATTGGTTCTTTAAACTCTGATCTCATCTCAATCCCGGAATGGGTCAGGGTCAACCGAGTAGAGTTTAATGCCTCAGAAACACAAGCCTGTCATCTTTCCCTAAAATACGACACGTCGATGCATGATCTTATTTTTGATGGTGTCGCATTGAACACTTCGGAGCATTTCCATCTTCTAGGAATGAACATCAGTAAAAAACTTGATTGGAGTCAACACATTTATGATGTAGCTCTTGACGCCTCCATGCACCTAGGTTTCCTCCGAAGATGCAAGAAATTTTTCACACCATCAGACCTCTCAAAAATCTATAAGGCATATATCAGGTCCCGACTTGAGTACGATTCACATATCTGGGCAGGAGCACCCAAAACGTATCTCCTTTTGCTTGACCGTATTCAGAGATTTGCGTTCCGACTTATTGGAGACGATGCCATTGCGGCAACTATATACTCCCTCGAACATCGTCGAAATGTCGGAGTACTCAGCATTTACTACAGATATTTCTACGGTCGCTGTAGTAATGAGATCAGTCGTCTTATACCTCCTTTAGTCCAGTTCGCTATTTCAGCGGTTGAGCCACAAAAAGTCGTTCCTTTCTCGTGCGACCAGAATGTGGAACGCATTGCCTTCGACTGTGTTTCCTAGCGGATATGACTTACAGTCTTTTAAACGTAACATCCACCGATTGTTTTCCTCGGATCCCTCTTACTGTTAATCCTATTACTTTATTATTTCAATAATACAGTATTGTTATCGATTTTTAAAAAAAGAATTTGCTACCCTCAAAATTTTTTTTTTGCGTTTCATAACGAGTAGACACGAAAAAAACAAAAAAAAATTTCAGTCCGTCTGTCCGCCGTACGCCGTACCCCGTACGCCGTACGCCGTACGCCGTACGGCTACCGGTGTACGCAAAATTGTTTGAAGGCTCGTAGCACCCAAACCCTTTGAGCTATTTAGTTGAATTTTTTTTCGTGGATAGAGTGGGTAGGCCCCCTCTAGTGACCAAATTTGGAGGGGTGGGGGTGTTAGGGGGAGGAGGGGGAAGTGTTTTAGACGAAAAATTTTGGTTTCTAGATCTCAGCAACCGCTTATGCTAGGAAGCTAAAATTTGGAAATTATATAGAGCTTCGGTAGTGGACCCATTTGCAAAAAAATTGCCGATATAGGTGAAGGGGTTTGGGAGTGGGGGGAAAAATAATGCGTCCGAAACGCAAAAAAGGCGAGATTGACACATTCTAAATTCTATATCTCCTAAACGGTTAATGTCACAAAATTGAAACTTAATGAATATCTGTAGGTATACTAGGAGAATAGATCGGAAACAAATTTTTGAGTGGGGGCTGTGGCGTACGGGGGTGGGGGGTGAAAAACTTTAGATTACGATATCTCACGAACCGATTGCACTAGACAAATAAAATTTGGTTTTTGTATAAAGGTTGACAAATGAAGTTTGCTGAAAGTAAAATTTTTTAAGGGGGCGGTGGATCATGAAAGTGGAGGGGATAAAAATTTTTTTAAAAAATCACGTCTCATATCTCAAGAACGGTGTAAGATATATGCTTAAAATTTTTACCTGAAGTGGGCCTAATTGACCCCTGGCCGAAAACAAAATTTTGGAAGTATGGGTGTAAAGGGTGAGGGTGGGGGAGGGTGAAAAGGGAAAATTTTCAATTTTTATATCTCGAGAACCTATAATGATATAAAGCTGAAACTTAGTATTTAGATAAATCTATATTAGTAGCATGTTGGAAAATATAATTTCTTATAGCGGCAGTATGGTACGGGGGTGGGGAGTGTTTTTCCTATCTATAGAACGGCTTATGCTACAAAATTGAAACTCGGTATGTTTATGTAGATCAACTAGAAAACTAATTTAGATAAAAAAAATTTCAAATATCCATTGGCGTTCGGAGGGGTGGCAAAAAAAATTATCAGTGAAAATGGAATGCATATATTTTCATGGTTTTCGTCATATCTATTAGGTCTTCCCAAATATTGAATTCATTTTTATTGCACATCTTCTTCATATAAATACCTAGAAAGTGTTTTCAGGATTTTTTAAAATTCGACCCCTAAGGGGGTGCAAAGGGGGTTGAAAACTCACGAATTCTACTATATCCCCAGGTCTTATCAGATATCAAATATATTTTCACTTTCACGTGCTTGCGGAATAATCGCCTAAAACATGTTTTTATTTTTTTCCTTTTTCAGCTCCTAAGAGAGTATAAATGATAAGAAGAAAGAAATTTTCCAATGTTTAATCGGCTAAAAATCGCTATTTTAAATATTTTTATTTTAAGAACAAAATTAATTTTCCAAGAAATCTAATAATCTCGAAGCAACTCATGATACACTCCGACTTTGACCGCTCCCGAGCTTTGACCCGAAAAATAATAAAGTTTCGCCCAGACCATTGGCAGATTTTTTTTCTTTTGTTTTATTTATTTACTTATTTATTTATATTTTTACTATCATATTAATTTTTTTTTTGTTTCTCCCCATCCTATACTGACTGGACTGTACATAACAGTATTAAAGGTTGACCCCTAAGTTCAGTTCGGTGCTATAAAAAAAAAATATATTAAAACGAGCGTTGACACATAGATGGCGTTAGGGAGCGTGTTAAACAACCTAGGGACGCCATTTTTTATTTATTTAAGGGTTGGTTAGTTGTTAACATTAATCAGTACATATCGTCACAAATTTCATTCAACAACATACGTTTGTCCTGTGCTGATCATGTCTAGTTTTTTGCCAGAAAAAGAGCATATGCGGGAAGCTCTGCTTTTTTGCTTCCATTTGAAGAAAACGGCTGCTGAATGCTTGTGGAAGCCTATGGTAACAATGTTTCAGCGGAATCAACGTGCAGGGCTTGGTTTCGTCGATTCAATAACGGTGATTTTGACTTGAGCGAAAATCGGTCGAGGAATGTTGAGGACAATCAATGGCGGGCTCCTTTGGACGAGGACGATACCCAATCGCAAAAAACGCTTGCCAAGCAATTGGAAGTTACTCAAGCAGTCATTTCCATTCGTCTACGTCATGGGAAAGGTTCAAAAGATCGGGAAATGGGTGCCGCATGAATTGAACGATAGGCAGATGGAGCGACGCCAAAACATATGCGAAATGTTGCTCGCCAGACACAGAAGAAAGTCGTTTCTGCATCGGATTGTGACTGGCGATGAAAAGTGGACTTATTTCGATAATCCAAAACGCAGAAAATCGTGGGTTGATCCCGGTCAACCACCAAATCTACCGCAAGACCAAATCGCTTCGGACGGAAGACAATGTTGTGCGTTTGGTGGGATCAGCAGGGTATCGTCTACTATGAGCTTTTAAAACCTGGTGAAACTGTCGATGCCCACCGCTACCACCAACAATTGATCAAATTGCACCGTGCTCTGCATGAAAAAAGGCCGGAATATCAACAAAGACATGACAAGGTGATTTTGCTCCACGACAACGCACCATCGCACAGGTCAAAACTGGTTCGCAACTACTTGGCCACACTCAACTGGGTGGTGCTACCCCCTCCCGCTAATTCACTAGACCTGGTACCTTCTGACTACCACTTGTTTTCGTCGATGGGCCACGCGCTCGCTGAGCAGTACTTCGGTTCGTACGAAGACATCCGAAAATGGCTTGATGAGTGGTTTGCTTCGAAAATGAAGAAATTTTTTTGGCGTGGTATCCCAAAATTGCACGAGAGATGGGAGAAATGTGTACCTAGTGAGGGTGAGTACTTCGGATAAATTTGTTTTTGTTTTCTTTGAAAAAAACATGTGTTTTTCTGACTAAAAAACGATCGTTTTAAGGTTATACACCTGGTATATGGTATTCTATTATGGACAATGAACACAGAAACTTAAATAAATAATCAAAACATCCTTGAAATTACATGAGAAACTTTTTTTTTATTTTTACATGCTAGTTACATAATCTATTTAAACAAAATTTGTTCATCTTCTTCAAAAGATAGAGAAGACTTTTTAATTTTTACGCATCTTTTCCTCACAGGTATAACGCACGAAAGATCCTTCCAAGTAGCCTTCAGGCTACTTATATTACTATATATACTATTATACTATATCATTACAAATAAGAGATTTTTCGGAATTCGTGAAAACTTGAACAATACTACGGGGTTGAATATCGAAAAATGCTGAAATCGTTTTTGTTTCGATTACATTTAAGGCCTTTAGAAGTGAAAGCGGACTCGATATCTCATTAGAAAATGAAAATGTACACATCCACTTTACACCGCCTTGAGAATGAATTCTACAGGACGTTAATTAGGATAGTTTGGATTAAAAACCAGAACAATGGCTCAAGTCTCTGAAATGTCAGTGTCTGCGTTTGAGCAAAGGATCCTAAAACAAATCTTGGAGTAGTAGGGAAGGCTCTGACTATTGCATTTAGTACACCGACAGCATCAGTCCTCGTAAAATTATGAATTTCCAAGGCGCATTTTGGAAGGTAAGTCACATGTCAGTCGAACACCTGGAAAGTCACCTAAACAATAGGAGGACTCAATCGACCCACTCAATCCTAAATAAAATTATCAACCTAGACGATGGAATCGCAGGTTCGAGATAACTTTGTACTATATATTCTGCGGGACCAAGAATTAATTTGGGCTATTGGCGATCAATGTGGTTACAACTGGGATGAAAAACAACAACCAAAATTTCTTAAGTAAAAACAAGTGCAAAAGTTTATGACACCTGCACTTCTGTTGTGATTTTCAAAACCGGACTCAAAATGGCCAAATTCTTAAATTTATATAATTTAAATTTCTTTTTTTCAGTTCTCAATATTTTGTTTAGTTTTCTGTTTCTTATACCTAAATTTTTTTTAAATAGCTGGTCGGTTAACCGTTACAATCGGTCGATAATATCTGAAGAATTTAACCGAATAAGCTGAAAATTAAGCTGGGTTATCAAGAAATTTTGACAACAGAACTGTTTTCTGATAATGTTAACTTTTTGTCACTGAATCTTGACTGAACAGTCAAAATTCAACTTAAAATTTATTTTAGTTAATTTTTGTAATTTTATAGTTTAATAGGATGAAATAAGGTTATTAACTAAATTAAAAAAAAAACAATTTCTACTTCAATAGTTTTGAATGACACGTGAATGTTCATATTATCCGAAATTTTGGCATTAAATTTGGTATCCGTTGGGAAAAAATTTTGTTGCGATGATCAACAAATGAAAAAAAAAAACTGAGCACCATTCAAATCACAAATTTTGTCCAATAATTTTGTTGTCAAAATATTGTCAAAAATTTTTGACAAATTAATTTCCTTTTTACATTTCCTTAATGTTTTTGTAATTCCGGCAATGATTTCGTTATTTGTACTTTGTTATTTCACCGAACGGTCTTAACTAAATTATACACATGCTTTTCAAAATTAAAAGCGGTGCTCACATACGAACCTACCACAGAGCTAACATGAGCTCTGTGGTAGGTTCATCGTATCAATTACTGTTAATTTTTTCGGTTAAAACATCTTTACCTTGGGACAAAATTCAAATACTTTCGTTATACATACGTTCCATTTACCATCATAAACCCACAATTATTCGATAGAGACATCAGCCTCCGTGCTATAATTTAATTTAATAATAATTGATGTAGAGACGAAAGTCTGAGCACAAGTAATTATAAGTTAGCTCAAGCACAAAATGTTTAATACTATGGAAAATATATATCTATCTATCTATACACAAGTTCGATTCTCTAACGCTTTCCTTGAATAAATTCCATTTTCTTTACTGCTCCTTAACGATATCCATTAATTGCTACTAAACTATCTCCTATCACTAGTGAATACACCCGATAGTTTTGACTTAATTGCCTGTTATGCTACCAGTGAATATACCCGATAGTTATGACTGTTAAATTACCCATATTCAGCAAATAACATTCTGTTTTCGAGGCATTGAATTTTATTTATCCTGAATTAAACACTTAAAAAATCGCTCCCTTCATGTTTTGAGGTGTAAAAGGGGTAACAAAATATTTATTCTGTTCAATTGCATGGCTCCGTTGATTCCGCTCAATCCTTATCACAATTCTGCCAACCTCGAAAATAATCTACAAAATTAATTTTTATGAACCCTCTGGACGGCGAACAAAAAACCTGAACCAAAAAAAAAAACAGGAAGCGTAGGCATGTGTGGATAGTGGCAAAAGTCGCCTATAAACACTGGGCATTAATATTAATGGGGTTAAAGAGGTTCGCATTGTCACATTAGCGCCGCAATGGGAAAGCCCATTCACCAGATAACAGAGATAAATCGCTTTGTCGCACCACTCGACTGGTTAAAAGTTTTAGCATGTAAGTCGTAGCGTAAATTTTTTTTTTTTTGAAAAGGGGGTTGCAAGGGGGATGACTTTTTTATGGGTTTTTTTCAGCAAAGAGCTACAGTAAATTACGATCTGTACTTTTTCCAACATTTTTTGGTTTAAAGTTTTGACTGGGTGGCTTGTAATATGCATTTTAATACACACCCCCGTTCAGAAGGTACCAGATATCAAACGAGATTAAAGTTAACTTTTTATGGAGTAAAAAGTTCTGTTGTTGAAGGAGTCGTAAGTTGTTAAAATCAAAGTAAATTTTTCATAGGAATAGACGTGACCTCAGTCTGAGCACTCTTGGTCTTTTAGAGGTAATATTTCAAATGGAAAAATTATTTTAAGATACTCTTATAGATCTTAAATACTAAAAAAAATTATATATAAAAAGCAAATTTCTTAAAGTCCTCTTCAATCAAAAAAGGTTCTTGTGATATAAGGGCTGTTTTACTTATAGCCCAAAATTTATATAAAATTTTCAACTTCAATAAAAAAACTTACGGGTTAAATATCGACATTACATTTTTCGGGGTGGAATATCAAAAAATTCTGAAACCAATTTTCAAGCGATTTTATAGAAAGCCCGTTAAAGTTAAACGCAATTCAATATCTAGTCAGAACTATAGCCCCGCCTAATTTCACTGACGTACTATCGCGTCATGTATACAGCAGACTATTGCACTACCATACTCTTACACTGTCGTGCAATGCCCTCACGATAATACTATCGTTAAAAACTATCACCGTGTACGGGGCTTAAGAGATATGTCGGAATTCGTGAAAACGAACGCAATCATTTTACACATTCTTAGGGGTTCTTTATCGCGAAATCGTTAAATTATAGTAATTTTTAATCAATTATGTAAAAAACACCAAGAAGTAGAGGCGAATTCAAAATGTCATTAGACCTAAAATGTTTGTCGGAAATCGTGAAAACTTACACAATCCCCTTACACCCTCTTGGTAGTTGAATGTCGAAAAATGTTTAAATTAAATTGATTTTTTTTTGCGGTTATATTTAAGCCCCTTCAAAGTCAAAGCGCACTTGACATTTCATTAGATCTAATGAATGTGTTGGAATTCGTGAAAACACAACAATGTCTATAAATTCTTAGACGCTTATATAGTGAGCCTGTTGAAGTACAATTAATTCAATATTTCAACAGACCTGAGAGATATGAAGAAAGTCTCTTTTCACGGACAACTTTTTTGCACCACCGCCACACGCCGAAAAAAATATAAAAGTTTTTTGCTTCTTAGGATCCATTTCACGGTGATAGTTTTTAACGATAGTACTTTCGCGAGAGCATAGCACGATAGTGTGAGACAGTGGCGGTCATTGAGGGGGGGGGGGCATGAGGGCCATGCCCCCCCGCCCCCCCTACATAATTTTTCAACCAACGTTGATTTATGTTATCTCATCTGCTTCAAAGAAAAATTATATTAGACTATTAGACACACTTATTAACGTATTGTGTCCACTATGTAAGTAAATCTGATTTTCCCTAAAGTCTTTTTTTAATTCTTTTGTTGTCTCCTAATCGAAAATAAGACTACTAATTTAAAATATTTCAATGGAAAAGTAATTAAATTTAGAATATAAATATATTTCAAACACTTCTGATAAGGAGGTATGTAAGTGCCCAATATTGAATTCAAGGTATTTACGATTTGGATAGAGTACGAACACGATACTATTGGATCGGCAGCATTGATTAGGCACAGCTAGCACCTTTATTTCCTCAAAAACTAGTCCCGGAGTAGATTTTAAGTATTGTAGGATAACTTAATAACTAGGGTGATCATTTCTTCGTAGTCGGCCTGAAGTCTTTGGATTTTATAATACAGGCTTCGGATTTCAATGCCAAATCTTCGGTTTCATCAAATATGTATGAAAGTTAAACTACAAACATTGATTAAATATATAATAGAACTGAATTGACGAAATTTTGACAAAACTATAAAAATATTCTTAATTTCTCATACATTTGAGAGATTTTAAAGTAATTTTGGACTTTTAAATTTTGTCGAAAATGAGATCGAGTTTTACTGAAAGCGAACAGCCTTGAAATTTTATTCACCAAGCTTTGGAATCAAATAATTTTATTTTTCAGTTCTTGCTTATGCTATTAAATTTTCCATTGCTTAAAGACTTACAATAGTACAATACAGATTCAAATTTTTGGCACCATATAGTCAGCTGATAAATTAAAAAAATATCAACGGAATGTGTTCAGAGCGATCGAGATTGCGAAATCTAGTTACCTAAATCTGGCGACGTAAATTAGTTATTAAATGCGGAAATGAAAAAGTTTATATTTTCAAGCAGTAAGAACCGCAGCGACCATAACATTTGTACAATTTCCATCCTCACTATACTAGCGGCTAACCACCACACCTAGTCACCCTACAGTACCAACTGAACGTCAGTGGCCCCCCTCTTGGAAAAGCAATATAACCGCCACTGGTATAGCGGCAATTAGCCAGGAAGCCGCTCCAAACCGATGTCTGGTCACATTTATTGCTATAACTTTGTAATGGAGTCGAATTTTCTAAATTCAAATTTTTTTTTTAATTCTTAAAAGTATAAAAAATAAAAATCCGTAACAAAAAATTAATTTTTTGAAAATTTCAAGTGTATATGAGCCCTTAAAAAACTTTCGGTATTTTATTCCATTTATTTTTCTTTATTACTTTCGTTTTCCGCTTTGTTTTTTTTAGTTTCAACTGGATTTTGTTCATCAATTTGTGTTTTTTCCTCACTTTCTTTTCCAACTTTCGATGCTTTCTTAGCCACTTTTTTCTGATCATCTTCGTCCTTTCGATCAATTGCACTCTGATCGACATCAAGAGTTGCTGGAACGCTACTTGGTTCCTATTTGATTTATTCTGTGAAAGGATATAGCAAATTCGTCGTTCGTATCCTTCGATGCGCTCGAAGCAGCCTTATATTTGAAAATTTCGCATTAAAAAATATATGAAAATTTGTGGTTTAGCCTACAATTGAAGTTGCACTGCTTTTAAGAGACCTACTTCCGAACTAATCGAAGAATTGGCGATTAGTTCGGAATAGTGATCTTCTGGGTAGGGGACCTCGAATTCGGTGTACTTCTTTTCGAACTCTTCGACCATTGGTAAAAATTACGGTCTTACGTTTGCTCTGTAATACTCCCTGTTAATGTCTTTCTTTTCTGCTGGCAGAGATTCCACTCTCCTATTTAAAGAAGTTGTGATCAATTTAAATTCGTTTATATTTTAACTAATAACTTACTCATTGTAGGACTTGTTCTTGGCTTGTACGCTTCCAATATTTTGCATGTGGTTCTTGAGGCACCTTTTAAATAATTCCACATAAGCTGTGATAAACCTTTCATTGCACGTGTATTAATTATTTATGTAAATTTCCAATGACATTTATGTTTCTATAATAAACGGGGCTCCAATGTAAACTTTGTTTCCAATTATATTTTATTTTTTAAATTTTAAAAGTTCAAGTTAAAACATTTTAATTTAAAAAAAATATTGCGTGACGGATTTTTTTTTCTAAATGTCAAAATAAAATTTCTCGTCAATGTCAAGATGAAATTATCGCGATAGTGCTATCAAGTATCTCGTCAAACGTGATAATACGATAGTACAATCATGATAGCGCGACAGTAATTATCGAGAAGTTTACATGATGAGAGTTATGATGATAGTAATTATCATGACATCAACTATCGCAAAAACTATCACGTAGCTTTATAAATACCTATTCATGGGATACAAAAAATACTCCCTCCCGGAATTTTCTACTCGGATCTAAAATTATATTTATACAAACAATTATACAAAAATATGCACGTTTTTCACCGTCTTCTAAATATATAGATTTTAAGATTATTTGTTGGCCTAATAATGGTTGAACTGTGACCTCTTAGAATGCTAAGGTATGTTTGTTGCGGAAGCGTGATTATTTCAGAAGTTATTATCATTTAACTGAAATCACTTTAAATTTTTTTTTTTATTTTCGATAAATTGTAATTAATACAATGAACGGTATTAATTACAATTAGTCGAAAACAAAAAAAAAGATCAATATATTTTTGAAATTTATCTAATATTTTCTGGAATGTCAACAAACAGAGTCACATTGAATCGGTATAGCTTGCAGTTTTCAAATAAAACTAAACCAAAAAAAATTCTTTTTTTTTAAATTGGGAAGGTATTCGTCTGGTAAAAAATTACGTGCCTTTTAATCTCACTAGAATCTTCCTAATGGGTGAAATGGGGCAGTTAAGTAATTATAAGAGCCCAAAAACAGTCATTTCTTTCGGAGAAATCGACTAAGTTTGATATCACTTTTGCGAGAGCCTCGAATAGTAGAGGCTGTTAGATGCTCGTCATTCTAACTTATCCGCCTACCCGCTTGTACTTTTATTTTGGCATATACTTGTCAGAGACGTCAAATCTTAAAGCGGTGCTCAAAATATCAGAACCCAAAAGATTTGAATCAAAATGCAATGCTCAGCTAGAAATAGTCTTCAACTAAATAGTCGCACTTTACAAAAAAAAGAGTTGATAAATTAACGAAGTTTAGATTATAGTAGTATGATAACTTCGTAAGTAGTGAAGCTAGAGCAATCAAGAAACAGTCATATTAAAGGTGATAGAGCATGCTCTTATAATTTCTGGAAGAAAATGCTAGCGATCCCTTTTCAATTCTATTATAAAACAAAACAAAAACAAAAAATTTTCCCTTGGATTTTAATAGAAACGGTTTTAAATCAACAAATTAGTAAAAAAAATTACAAGCTTCAAGGAAATGTTTAAATAGTGCTGGGGCTCAAAAACTACCTATTTTGAAAAAGTTACGAAAATAGCTTCGTTTGTAAGGGTATTCTGCTACAACATACAATAACAATACACTCTTTATAAGTCATCTTTCCTCAGCAGACAGCTCCTCAGTAATTTTATTATTAAGTTCCGCAGTTATTTTTATTATTTCAAAGTCATTCCCTCCAAGGAGAAGATCAACCCTACTATGTTCCTGTTTTAAAATGTTATATGAAAACCAATATTTTTCAAAACTATCTACAACTTTAACTATACCAAATTCATGATTACAATTTCAAAATGAATAAAAACTATAGTATTATGAGTATAAGTCGCCCTCATATTAAAAATAATTCATAAAGAGGTTCAATTATTGCATATTCCACATTGCATTGCTTAGCATTATGCCAAAAGACTGAAATGTAAAAAAACATAAATTAAAGCATAATATAAGGCAGTTTATTACTTTATTATTTTAATAACAAAGTATTTTAAATATAACACAAACCAATAACACCTCATTGTAAACTTGAATACTTTTCGATTTGATAGCCGTATTTGTTCTTCTATTAGTTGATTTCCCTTTTTTATTACTAGACCTTAAACAGTTTTGATAGCCAAAAATTGATTTCTTACATCGATTATTGCAGCACTCTTTATTTGACGAGCACTAAAACAGGGCGGCATACCTTTTCAAATCGAATTACTTAGAAATTTTCATTTTGTATCTTACCCTTTCACCGACTTTTTTACAATCTGCGGATTGTGCATTTGAAAAACAGATCAAAGCAAGGACCAGCAATAGAACAATATAAAAATTCATTTTGATTTATCAACAAAGTGAAATTTCAATTCAGGATACAAATTTCTAAAATTAAAACTAGAAATTCACGAATTTAAATCTTAGCTAAATTTTCAATTTTGTTCGAATTCGAATTAATCAAATTATTAAGAAAAACAAAAATTCGGGGTGCTGATTTAGTTTCAATTTTGATATATTACTTTATTATTTTTTAATAACTTATTATTTTATAATAATAAAGTATTTTTTATTGTTCTTCCGGACTGAGTAGAAGTATAGTAATTTTTGGTCCTCGACAGTGTTCTTGCTTCTTTTTTGACTGAAGCGATTTGATCAAAAGCTTATACTTTTTTATACTTTTGAATTCGGATTGAATCGTGATTCAATTCATTAAAATCTCATGCAGACGCAGATCGGATTAGAATGAGATCGACTCACTGAAATTCAACTTCTGGGCGTGGATCGAATCAAATCATTTCAATCCCATTTCAATCTTCATATGTTTCGATCCGGTGTTGTCATATACGCGATTGAAATTTCGATCTTTCAATCTTTGGGTACTCTTACACGTTATAAGAAAGCAGCTGTATTGAAGTCTCTCAAGAAAACATTAAAAGTCTTACTTTTGAGAAAAAAAACTTATCGAATTCACATACCCTTAGTTACAATTTAACAACCTCGTACCCCATAAGAGCGATATATCATCTTGATGAAAAGCCTACAACTTAACACGATGTCTTCGTTGCTGGCAGTTATCCCATTAACCTTTTATCATGAAGTTGGCCCACTATCCGCCCTAAATCTTGCTACACGAAAAGTTAAAAAGATGGCGGGACCCCCACTAAAAAACCAACTAATTTAGTAATAAACTCTCCCATCAGGCTTTCATCTTCTTTAGATCATAACAGATTACATGAGAGTTCCTTCCAAGGAAAAAAAAGGAACCAAGGGTGCAAAATTGTGAAGACGACTGAATGGAAAGTATGCGGGGGTGGAAAGAATCAACAGAAAATAACTGAAGCAGAGTTAACAAGCAAAGCAGCAGTAGCAGCATGCCTCAATCTGCGAAGGACCATTCCGAAACGAAGGCTGTAAGGGTGGAAAAAATCTCAGCGTATCTAGCAGGGTAAAATAGGCGGAAAGAAGTATCTGCCAGGCAAAGTAAATCTGCTACCTCCCATGGCGAAACAAATTGAAGTCTTAATATTTTTATGCCGAGTTGTGTTTCTTTTTGCATCCCCCGTTTTGTAGGGGCTTGGGTTTTTTTTTCACTGTTCGTGGAAGCCCGGCAGCCATTACCAGTCGGGGGTGGAACGAAGAACGAACGAAGACCGAAACGAAAACATTTTACTTACATAAAACATGAATAAATATATTCATTATTTAAATCTTTCTAAATGGAAAGTGTGCAGGAAAGATGAGCTAGAGGTGGCCTCGTTCGCTAGTGTATAGAGGAGTCCGTATGATATCCCCAGCTATCATCAGAATACGATAGAGGACACGTTCCGTACTTCTTTCATTTTACGTTATTTTCGAGCTTGGCATATACAAAAAAGAGAAGATAGCCTCGAAAAGAGCGTCCACCGAATTTTAGGTTATGTTTTCTTCTTACTTGTTTTTTCACCGGTTTGGCTCAAATTTTATTTTTTAATTTGCAAAAAGATTTCGGGGTATTTTAAGACCTTTGCCCGAGTTTTTCTGTGAATTCATTTATATTAGTACGTGACTGCAACATTTGAGTGTACCGAGTCTGAGGTGTTTTCCGTTGCTTTCATTGAATCTGAAAATGTTACGGAATCAATTAGTGAAAAAATGAAATATTAGTTATTTAGTTAGGGTAAGTGCACTAGTAGTTGGCAACAACTTTTCCAAGTAAGCTACGCAGTAAAATTTTTTTACTACTCTCAGAGTAAGCAATTTAGTGCCTACTCTGAAACCAGTAAAATTACTATTGCCTAATTTTTTTTCCGCACTCTTGTGATTTTTACTACTTAGTATGTTGAAACACATGACTATTAATGCGGAAATTCACACACAAGTGTGGAAATTAATCGCTAAAAATGTGTAAATTTACTGCTGGTATGGAAAAGCAAATTTTACAATGCGTAAAATTAAAAACGGTGTGGAAAAACTAATATGTACCTACTACAAACCTAGAAAGCAAAAAAAAAATAAATGTCCGTCTCTCCGCCTTACAGCGTTCGTAGAAACGTTTGAAGGCGCGTAGCTCACAAACCTGTTCAGATATAAAGTTGAAATTTTAGACGGCGCTAAGACGGAACATTTTGGTTTTTAGATCTCAGCGACCGCTTATGCTAGAAGGCTGAAACTTGGAATTTATATAGAGCTTTAATAGTGGACCCATTTGCGTAAAAATTGTCAATATGGGTGAAGGGGTGTGAGAGTGGGGGGAAAAAGAATGCGTCCGAAAAGCAAAAAAGCCGAGATCGATTCTAAAATCCATATCTCCTAAACGGTTAATATCACTAAATTGAAACTTTATGAATATCTGTAGGTATACTAGGAGAATAGATCGTAAACAAATTTTTGAGTGGGGACAATGGCGTACGAGGGTGGGGGGTAAAAAAGTTTAGATTACCATACCTCACGAACCAATTATACTAGACAAATAAAATTCGGTTTGTGTATAAAGGTTGACAAATGAAGTTTGCTGAAAGGAAATATTTTAAAGGGGCGTTGGATCATGAAAGTGGAGGGGATACGAATTTTTCTAAAAAATCACGTCTCATATCTCAAGAACAGTGTAAGGTAGATACTTAAAATGTTTACCAGAAGTAGGCGTAATAGACACCTAGCAGAGAACAAAATTTTAGGGGTGAGGGAGGGGGAGGGTGTTCCGATTTTTATATCTCGAAAACCTATAATGATATAAAGCTCAAACATGGTATTTAGATAGAGCTATAGTAGTAGCATCTTGGAAAAATATAATTTTTTATAGGGGTTGTATGGTACGGCAGTGGGGGTGTCTACCCTATCTATAGAACGGCTAATGCTACAAAGTTGAAACTTGGTACGTATATGTAAATTAACTAGCAAAGTAATTTAGATGAAAAAAAATTTCAAATATCAACTGGGGTGGCGAAAAAATTTATCAGTGAAAATAGAATACATATATTTTTACGATTTTCGTCATATCTATTAGGTCTTCCCAAATATTTAATTCATTTTTATTCTACGGCTTCTTTATATAAATACCTAGAAAGCGTTTTCAGGATTTTTTGAAATTCGACCCCTAAGAAGGCGTAAAAGGGCTGTATACTTTTTCATGAATTTTGCCATATACCCAAGTCTTATCAGATATCGAATATCTTTTCACTTTCTCGGGCTTGCGTAATAATCGCCTGAAACTTTCGTTTCGGTTTTTACTTTCTCGTGCTGTCTTCATATTTATCTATTAACTCTCCTTTCAGGATTTTTGGATATTCAACCCTAAAGTGGGTGTAAGGAGGTTGCATATATTTTCACAGATTCCTATGTATTCACAGATTCCTACATATTTTTACTTCCTAAGGCAGTAATTTCAGTATTTTCATATATTCAATCCTGAGGGGTGCAAGGGAGTTGTATGCTTTTCAAAGCTTCGACATATTTCTTAGGTTTGATGAGATATTAGATCGCTTTTCACTTCCACAGACTTTTTATATAATCGCCTACAAACCCACTTCTCAATTTTTGGATATTCAACCCCCAAGAGTTTGCATATGTTTTCTAATTTTTGTCATCCCTTAGTTCTGATGAGTTTATATCTGGTTGGTTAATACGGCATTTGAGGTAATGATATAAAAACCAATTTAACGATTTTTCGAATTTCAAGAACCAAGGGGGTGTGAAGAGTTTGCTTACATTTTCAGAAATTTTTAAAAATCACTCATGTCTGATGAGATATCAAGTTGCTTCTTATGAAATCGTCTAAACCTGTTTCACATTTTTTTCGAAATTCAAACCCCAAGTGGAGAAGTAATGGGTTTGTATACGTTTTAACAGTTCGTCATATCTCTTAATTCTGATAAGGCAACATATTCGCTTTTACTTCTATGGGCTTTTAGTGTACATAATATACCAAAATTCAATTCAATTTTAACTGGCTAAATATCTTTATTTTAAATATTTTTATTTTAAGAACAAAATTAACTTTTCAAGAAACTTCATAATCTCGAAACAACTGGTGATATACCATACTCCGACTTTGATCGCTCCCGAGCTACCCGAAAAATAATAAAGTTTCGCCCAGACCATTGACAGATTTTTTTTGTATTCGAAATATTCTTTTTCTAATTATTGACTATTGCACTACTCCCCCTACTGAGGACATATCCTTGTGTTAGGGGTGAGGAATCAATTTAATATGAAAACATTTTAGATACCTGTCTATACTTTTCCAATTACATCTCTCATTTAATCGATTAATTCATAATACATATTAACAATTTCCTGTATTAACAATTCTTTTCCTACAATTAATTAACAAAGTTCAATTCAAAGTTAAACTAATATAATATTGTTACGTGCAAGCCTGGCAGCCGCGCACCTCGATCGATTACGAATAGGGAAACAGCAACAACCGAATACCTAGCTACAAAGTAACCCAATCAGAAACTTGAAGTTGAAGTAAATAAGTAGAGCGAAGCCACATGATTATACCCCCCCTTCTTATCGAATGTGCTCGAATGGAAAGATCTTAAGCTCACTAGAACCCTCTACACACACCACCGAACGAAGATTCAAGAACAGTCTCGACTGCAGACAACTGGTATAAAAGCAGATAAAGCTATCAGCGAGGGACATAGAAATTTTTATTATGTCGACTGTGACAGCCAGCGTGTATACGCGACCGTGTTGGTGGAAAGCGATCGATTGCGTGTGAACAAATCAAGCGATATAGATAAGCGGGCGGTACTGCCATATAGTGCGAATAATTGTGCGAACAGAATAAAAGTGCGAATTAAAATAAATTGTTACTTATTTTGATTTTAAACGAATTGTGTTTTACTTGAAATCCCGGCGAACCCCAAGCTCGCAACAATATAATTCAATAAATATAAATCAATAATTCAATACAGTTTATTTTTTTCTTAGTTCATTTCAGGGTAAAACTAATATAATTCAATAATTTTTTTTTAAATTCATTTTCAAATTAACAAGGCTGTTGCTTTTTATATAATCCATATTACATTAACAATTTCTTTTCTTATTAATAGCTGATGGCATTTTGTATTTCTATTTAAACTATTATAATGTAATCCACTATAATAAATTTTTTTTAAATTCATTTTAAAGTTAAACTAATATAATTCCGAATAATAAATTTTTTTAAATACATTTTAAAGTTAACAACGCTGTTGCTTTTTTTAAATAGCTTCGTAACTCATTGAATATTATACTGCCATGGTAATAATATTGTCGTTGTCCTGTGGATGTATTCATAATGTCTATGAGAATCTTCCCCTGTGTACCACTGCGTGTAGAATTTATATTATATTTGATTTTTCCAACCTGAACATCTTTGTATATTTGAATTGTAGATATAAGATTAAATATTTCCAAAAGCGGGTAAAGAAGACTAAAAGGATATGTTCTTTCTTTCCTGAGTATTATTTTCACAAAGGTTTTTTGCATAGTTTGAACGGGTTCTAAGAGCGCGTACGTTGCTCTTCCGCAAGAGATGATGCCATATTACGTTTATTTATTTATTTAAGGACTCAATAAACAGAAAGTTTAAAAAAAATTTCAATTATACATGTAGCCAAGTGATAAAAAAATAAAATAAAAACAAAATAATTCAGATTCATATTAAAATAGAAAAATATAAATGCAGAAAAATGAAAATTAGATAGAATTAAATATAGTTATTTAATAGGCAACGTGAATCTCAAATACAACTTGAATGAATGTAGACTGAAGTCGTGAAAACTAAGGCAAGATTGATTGAACATGCGAGGCAACCTAAGTAAATGAGAGTGAAAATATACGTTTAGCCGCGCATATGGTACAACGAATAGAGTTTGTGATCTGGTATTACATACATTAGTACGCAATTGATGTTCACTTTGAAGATTAGTGTTAAAAACAAAATTTACTTTAAATAAAAATACCATGTCCAAATATAGTCTTCTGTCCTTTAAACGTGATAGGCCAAGTAATAAATTGAGCCTTCGGAAAACAGATTTTGTAAAACGTCGTTGTACTGATTCCAATGCAGTCACAAGAAATTGGTAGTGAGGGTTCCACACAACAGAACAATACTCCAGACGAGACCGAACCAGACTATTAAACAAATACGTATAAACATGTATATTATGGAATGGATGAGCAGTTGTCTATATAAAACCACATGATCTAAATGCATGTTTGCAGACTTTGACTGCTGATCAAACTTTAATCTGTTGTCAAACATTACCCCTAAATCCTTTATGCAAGAGACTTCAACGAGGAGAGCATTATCAACGTGGTAGTCAAAGTTAAGGCAACAATCCTTATTTGTGTATATCATTTTAAAACATTTCTGAGTGTTCAAACGGAGGTTATTCTGCATGCACCAATAATTTAATTTATTAATGTCATCTTGTAGGATTTTACAGTCAGAAATAGATTTCACGACTCTGAATAATTTGAGATCATCGGCATACATTAAATGATCAGACTGACAACCCGTAAGAAGGTCATTCACAAACAAAATGAAAAGTAGGGGACCCAAGGTAGAGCCTTTGGGAACACCAGACGATGCCAAGTATGGATCCATTAAATATGACGTATTGTTTACGATCACTTAAGTACGAAGACAACCATTGCAACAAAGCAGCATCTATTCCAAACGATTGTAGTTTATTAAGCAGTATATAGTGGTCAGCACTGTCAAAGGCTTTAGAAAAGTCAGTATAAATCGTGTGGACAGAGAAACGATTTTCGAGCGCACATGAGACTGAGTTTGAAAAGGAAACAAAATTCGTCTCCGTAGAGCGTAGATTGGACGGTAATTTTCAACCTTTTGCTTTTCACCCTTCTTAAAGATAGGAATAATGTAAGAGTCCTTCCATTGAGTGGGGAAAATTCCTTCTGTGATGGACATAGTGAAAAGTTTCGCCAAAGGCTCAGCTACAATGTGTCCAAGATTTATTACGAAAATGTTTGGAATTTCGTCCGGTCCAGCACTGAGTTAATGACAGCAAGAACGTCGTGACTATCGAACTCTGGCAGTATTGAATGAATTAATGCGAAATAAAATTAGCGTTTTGTTTTTTATTCATAAATGATCTAACCTCCATGCATATTAGGATCAGAGTCTTAAGCCTTTTAGTCATATGCAGGATTTGCAGATCTCACTTCAAAAGATGATCAAAAATTATAAGTAGATATCGTATGTTCAATACTCTCTTGAAAGGTTTACAGCTCCAATTACAAATGCATTGTATGGAATGTATTTTAATATCTACGTGTTCTGGTTGTCCATTTTGGGTAAGTGAAAAAATTATATAACATGTTTTTTGAGCGTTTAGCGTGAGAAAGTGATGGTAATGGGGAGGTTTGAACCCCAAAAATCCCCTCCCCCGTGCGCACGGGCCTAAGGCCCATTGTTTTCCGGTCTTCAAACCAACTTTCGCTTATTTTTGTTTTTTTTTAATTCGAAATAACCTCTCCAAGGCAGGGAGGGAATTTTAAAAAGGAAACTGTTCTCATCAGGAACTAAAGACATGGCAGGTGATTGGTGACTACATACCGAAAACCGACATTGTTTACTCCAAGACGCTATTTCAACGCCATAACAGCAGTCACAACCCCTACTCGTTATCAACAAGTCCTTGGCTATAATTCCACTTTCTTTCCGAAATGTTCCGCAAACTCATCAAAAACTTGTAATTCTGCCATATCCGCAAATCGATCAAACTCTTTGCATCCTTTTCCGAGTCCTTTCCCAAGCTTCAACCGAAGTAATTAACAAATATCCGAAATTTATATGTCTGGATAGTGTGTATGTGCCATACAGCTCATTATCCATCCCGAACTTGTGTAATTTCCATCAAGATAAAAAGGAGAAACTTTTCGATAAATCCAGCGACGTCCAGACCGTTTTCTTCATTATCTCGTCGTCGTCATCCCTTCGGATTTATTTTTTTCGCCGTCTAGTAGTTAGGGTCCTAATCAGAACATCATTTGCGTCATCGATTTGCCTAAGAAAAGAGAAAAGAATTTTGACCAAGACGATAGTTGATAGGGTAGGTACGTGGCTGTTTGTGAATTCCAGCTCTTTTATATCGGAACCCTATTCAAACTTCCATCGAGATATAACTTCCAGGATAGCAAAAAAAAAAAACTTTTTTTTTTCCTGACAGTTTTTCGAGTGTTTCTGATGGGCGAGTTATTGGATACGAGCGAGGAAGGGGTTGCGAGGGGGTGAAAAATAGTATGACTAAGAAAAGTATGGAATATCAACCGCGTGCACTCAACGTCTTTAGCTAGGTCCGGAGAAAGTTTTCTTGTAAATTACACTGAAGGGTATGTAAACGTTTTCGGAGGACCTTGCTGAGGGATATGTTCGATAGCTTTAAGTGTATCCCAGGATTTCGGTTTTTTTTCACTGATCTTGCTGCGGGACGTGTCTTAAGGGTTGTTATAGCTCTCAGTCGTCGACTATATCAAATCAATGACGAGGGAAGAAAAACTTTCAAGAACAAACTTTAGGGAAACTTTTACAATGTTATTGCTTTTTATTACTTTCGATTGATTCGCACTATGTTTGAGTAGATTTTTATCCAAACAAAAAACTCTATTTTTCGTATCCTTAGTGGCCATCGAGCTCAGTCGCGATGGTTGCGATTGTTTTGATAAAGTATGAATTTGCCAATTTCTTTTCATGCATTTCTTTCATGCTCATAACTTTATTGCACTATGAAAGTATCATAAAGTGGTCAATTTTGAAAGTCAAATGCACAAAACTAAAGGTTTTATGGGTTTTTTCATTGCTGCAGAAGTTTTTGAAACTTATTGCACGTAATACACTAGTAAGGAAGACACTAATCGGTTAGCTTTAAAGCTTACCAAAGCTTTTGGGAGTATAATTAGGTGAACAGCTTTAATTGACGAAATATGCTGAAACTGTGCTGAATCAGTGTGTTTCTACGTTACCGAATGACTTGGTATATTTTCACTCATGAAGATATTCATTTCAGCGAATTATGTCGAATTAAAATATTTCTTGGATATGTTTTTACAATATTAGAACAGTATGGTGCAGTCCATATTAAGCAATTACACGAAGCTTTACTGGTTTCATTTAAAAATTAAATGTGTAATTCATATTTGTATTACCTACAAATCGACAGAAATCATAAAATAGAAAAATCTGAAACTGGCTTTTCATGTTTTTAACCCACACGCAGAGTGCAAGCGCAGCAAGGCTTGTATACGACGATTAAGTTTTTACTGTGATATCAAGAAAAGGGATTTATTTTAATTAATATCAGAGAACGTATGTCCTGTAAAGATCTGACAGCGAATGTGAAGTATATGACTTCGAAGCATTGCCAAGTGTAACAGTATTTAAATGCGATAATGATAAAAAGACTTGTGATTTCTTTGAATTGTGTTCTTAATTGAAAACCAGGCGTACGTTTTTTTCTATGTTGCCATGGAAATGATATTCGGCTAATGTAAAGGCTGGTTTCCATTTGTTGCATTTCTGCGTATCGTATTCCCGTTGCGTATCAGTGGATACGACAAACGTATCTCCGTTCTGTATCAAAATGTGATAAAAAGAAATGCAACGAACCCGATCGGTCATTTGGCCGGTTTTTTGCCGTCATATCAAAGGAATGATACGATACGCGGTGGAGTCATGTGTGGACATATTGCGTTGCACAATATTGCTCATTCGCGTTCGGGATGTAAATTTGTCAATTTGTTTATTCATTATGGAGAAAACAATCGAACTCGTAGAAAATTTTTGTAATTTCACAATATTGCTCATTCAGTGAGCTCATATAACTACATATCGTGCATTTTGAAATGCAAGGTACTCTTGATACAATAAAAATTGTGCAATGTCCACACTGTGTTCGTTCAGTGAATGATACGCAATGGTGGTACGATACGCGGAAATGCAACCAATGGATACCGGCCTTTAGAGTCAAATGTTTCGTTAATAAGTGGGTGCAAGCATCCTTGTGAACAACCAAAATCGGTTTGAATATGAGGTGAACTTCGGGAATGTACTAAAATTCGACATATAATAAAAATTCACTATGTCCGACGTTAGCTTGTTATGATTCGTGAAAATGAAGATCAGTCCGGGAACGTACATAGGGGAGAATCCTCGGCAATACCAGCGGAACTATAAAGTTGTTTGTTGAATTTTCATAATACATCTTTTGATGACTCAAGTCGAACCCGATAATGAACCAGTTTCTTCGGACCAAGTCCAACACAGCTTTCAAATTAGTCTTTCCAGTTTAGATTTTTCAAATTGTATGTCTTTTCAATGGCAATGAACAAGGCAGAACTATACCCCGTCGGGAATTTCATATGATGGTCTTCATTTAAGACTTCTCTCATGCCGAAATAAAACGGTCGGGAAGACGCTAAATAAAAAAAATCTGCCAACAGTCTGGGTGCAACTTAATTATTTTCGGGCAGAAGTCCGGAACGCGTTTAATTCTGAAACGCGGTGTAGGTAACTATGTGACTGAAAAGCAAAAATGGTTCGGGAAGCGATTAGAATGGGGTCGCGCTTGAATACTTAAACGCCGCTGTTACATATAACATATGAATTACATAATTGGGTCATACTCCGGAAAGAGGTCTAAGTCATAGTATAATATCAGTTAATACGCGATTAGGAGGTTTTTCGTGAGTAGGTTTTTGGCCATTACATGAAATCGGAAATGCGTTTGTAGGCGATTATATAAAAAGTCTGTGGAAGTGAAAACAAATCTGATATCTCATCAATCGTAAGAAATATGTCGAAAGCCTTACGTCATATTGGAGTTGAATATTTAAAAATACTGAAATCAACTTTTGACGATTATATACGAAGCCTTAGGAAATAAAAATAAATTTGATATCTCATTAGAACTTAGAAATATGTAGGAATTTGTGAAAACATATGCAACCCCCTTGCACCCACTTTGGGGTTGAATATCAAAAAATACTGAAATCGGTTTTTAGATATATGTAAAGAAAGCCCGAGGATGTGAAAACTAATCCCATGTCTTATCACTCCTAAGAGATATGACGGAATTCGTGAAAACGTGTTCAACCTGTTTATACCTTCTTAGCGGTTGAAAAAGGAAAAAACTTGAAAACAAGTTTTAGGTGATTATTAAACAAGCCCGTGGAAGTAAAAAGTTATTCGATATCTAATCAGACCGGAGGGATATGGCTGAATTCGTAAAAATGTATACAACCCCTTTACACCACCTTAGAGGACGAATTTCAAAAAAACCCTGAAAGCACTTTTTAGGTATTTATATGAAGAATCCGCAAAATAAAAATGAATTCAATATTTGGAAAGACCTAATAGATATGACGAAAATCGTGAAAATACAGTGGTAGTCAAAAGTAAGTTAACAGCCAATATATAACATGAAATATAACTTTAAGCTGGGAATACTACAATTTCCTGTTATTATTCCTCTGCAAAATCCACTGAAAACAAAGATTACAGTTTTAGCAGTCCGCTCAAGGAGAATTTGTTTTAATTTGTTTCTTTGGATGAAAGATAATGCAATTAGTGCAAAGTTATCCTCTGAACGAACAAGTCAAAAGTAAGTGAACAAAGAAGTTTTTCTCATTTTTTGCGATTAAAATTAAAAAAAAATTATTAAAATTTGGGATTCCAGTAAATTTCAGTATTGTAGCCTGCATCAAATTAAAAAAAAATAAAAATTAATTAAAAATTAATTATTATAATTAAAAAAAACTGATTTCTTAAAAAAAAATTATCAAATCCTTTTTTCAGTATTAACTATAGAAATTTTAACTAAATATTATTAAATAATGGTTAAATTCAAGCATCACAACAGAAGAGAGGCAAATAATTATAAAATTACACAATAAAAGCAAATTATTCAATAAATCGCCATCGATCTTCAAAATGATTAAAACTTATAAAGAATCTGGTCGAGTTGCAGAAATTTCTAGGCCAGGACGTCCCAGAATCACCGATACTAGAGTCGATTTACGAATTGTTAACATCTCTTCATCAGATCTGTTTTTATCAGTTGCTGCGATTCGGTCAAAACTAGCTTCAGAAACAATCAGAAGACGTTTATGGGAAAGTGGTCAAAAAGGATGTGTGGCTCGCAAATTACCATATGTCAGCAAAGCCAATAAAAGAAAAAATTTCTATACCGAACATGCATTAAATCCTGATCATTTTTGGTATTCGATTTTATGGACAGACGAATCGATTATAAGGATGCGATACAGCCATGGATAAATGTACATGTGGCGGAGAAAAGGTGAATCGCTCTCTTACAAGTGTACAAAACCAACATCAAAGGATGTCGAAAAAGGGGTTATGGTGTGGGGTTGCTTTTCTGCATATGGTATTGGTAAAATTATTCTGTTAGAAGGCAAAGTAAAGTCTACCTGAATTTAATGAGAGAATTCATTTAACCTGAAGGCAAACGCTTGTTAAGCGAAGATTTCTTACTTCAGCAAGATAACGCTCCTATACATAAAGCCAAAATTGTCCAGAATTTTCTCAAGGATGAGAAAATTGGCCAACTTTTTCGGAACAACAATGCAGGAAGTACGCCTTTTCCATGCTCAGTCGGATAGCCAAAATGCCCCAAAACAATAAGGGTCATTGTGGTAGTTAAACAAAATGTTTACTTACTTTTGACTGCTCGAATTACAAATATTTCCTTATCACTCGATAATAAAGTACTATTACTTAATATCCATTTTATAAATTTGCCTTTATTTTGTAGAACATATGTTTAGTTATTGTTATTATTACAAGAAGAATAAAATAATTTCGATTTTTAAGTATTAATTTCCATTTTCTTTCCAATATGACATATGTTTACGTACTTTTGACTGCCACTGTATATGCATTCCATTTTCACTGATCATTTTTTTTTGCCACTTCCGTACGCCAATGGAAATTTGAAATTTTTTTTAATCTAAATTACTTTTCTAGTTGACTTACATATACATACCGAGTTTCAACTTTCTAGCATAAACCGTTCTATAGTTTACCGAATTTTATTTATCTAGTGCAATTGGTTCGTGAAATATCGTAATCTAAAATTTTTCGACGCCCACCTCCGTACGCCCCTGCCGCCTCTCAAAAATTTATTTCCGATTCATTCTTCTAGTATTCCCACAGATGTTCATCAAGTTTTAATTTCGGATATTAACCGTTTAGGAGATATGGATTTTAGAATGTCTCGATCTCCGCTTTCAAGCGTTTCGGACGCATTATTATTCCCCCGAATCCCACACCCCTTCACCCATATCAGCAATATTTTTGTAAATGGGTCCACTATCGATGGTCTATATAAATTCCAAGTTTCAGCCTCCTAGCGTAAACGATTACTGAGATCTAGAAACCAAAATTTTTCGCCTAAAACGCTTCCCCCACCACTCAAAAGGTGGCCACTTGAAGGGGCTGCTCAGTCTACCAACGAAAAAAAATTCAACTTAGTAGCTCAAAGAGTTTGAGAGCTATAAGCTTTCAAACGATTTGCGTACGGTGGACGGCGTACGGCGTACGGCGGACGGCACACAGACGGACTGAACTTTTTTTTTGCTTTTTTGGTGTCTATTAGTCATGAAACGAAAATTTTTCAGGGTAGCAAATTTTTTTTTTTTTAAAATCTATAACAATACTTTATTATTAAAATAATAAAGTAATTTGTTCAGTGACGGCTCGTTCTAGAAAGATGAAACTTATGTACGGTACGGTTTGCAATAAGTGGTTTCAAATTTCTACATACCTTTAAGAATCTTCAATTTTATATTTGAAAATAGTCTAGGCACAAATCTTTGTATTTTTTTGTACAAAGTCTAGGAAGCGGTTCGTTCAAGTACGCACATTGCTTTTACACAATATGTCTATATAAAACAACTAACTCAAAGGATATATGGAAAGTTAATTGCTGTGTAGACAGGAGCATTACAAATTTGGTTATATTCCCATTCTGTGCGCTACTGATCTTCCCAAAAAATTATAATTGGTAGAATTCTTTTCTAAGCCAGTAAACAGTAGCCTCATTCGTTTCGCCGATATGAAAATCTAAAGTTTTTTACTCCAGCCCCCACCGTATGCCACTGTTTTACTCAAACTTTTATATTTGACATATTTCCCTAAAGTGCATATATGAATTGCCAAAATTGCATCTTCCTACTTTTACGTTTTTCGAGACATTGAAACAATTTTTTTTATTACATTTGTATGCCACTCTATTCCCGAAAAAATTAATTTCGCTTAGATTCCTCTAGAATATCGAAATATAATTTATAAGTTTCAAGTTTCTGGTATGATCGTCTTCTGCGAAGTGAAATCTTTAAGTTTTCACTTCAAACCCTCTTCATATCACACAACTCTAAGTCTTCTCCTCACATACGAAGATCCATTTCTTCTGCCTACTGTAAAATTTCCATTCTTTTCGTACGGTGGACGGACGGACAATTTTTTTCCCTAAAGCTAGTACTGCACTGTATGCTACGCTGTCATATATTTAACTTTTCCCCTGGCAAATGCTGTTAGATAGTTTAAACATCAAATTTTTGTTTGTCACATTATTTTTATTGACTCTTTTTGGCAAAAAATATTTGGCTGAACTCCTCGTCACAATTTCTTAGTAAAATATTTTGACAGCATTGCATATAGTGTAATACTAGCTTAAAATACAAAATTTAAGGAAAATTATGTTTAGTGGGATGTTGTAAATATAAATAAAAAGGTCTGCCAATAGTCCGGGCACAACTTTATTATTTTTCGGGACAAAGTCCGTAAAGTGGGTCAAATCGAGGTGCGACGGAAGTATCGACCCCTAAAACACCAAGTATGATTTTTAGTGAAAATTTCACTTCTGATTTTCTAGAAATTTTTGTTTTGGATATTTAGAGATTTTTCAGCATGCAAGTTTTTCATTTTGCTATTTCGGCTTAAAAGTTAGAGTTTATGTAGTTTTAAATTTATATTAATTCCAACATTTTCTTGTAAAATTGCTTAATGAGGCAATAGCATCCTTCAAGAAGGCACTTCATACACGCCTTAATTCTTGCTGGTAGCTGCACAAGTTTGAATATAAAAGAACTTGAAAAAACTGCGAAAATTGTAAGACGTTTTATAAGATTTTCTTTTCGAATTTTTCACTTCTCAAAAAGTGCTTCCATGTCGTATAAAAGTTGTCTTTTCGCCGTTTACCGAGAAGGACATCTGAATTCTAAATACGAACTGCAGTCACAGACTCAGCTTCTGAAAAATTCATTGCATGTATTGCAGTTCACTTTAGGGTGGTTCCCGGTGGGCAACAAGGGCTGTTTGGCCTCGGTCTTGTCTGCAGAAGTTCCTGTATTCTGCAGCAAGGTCAAACATTCTTCCAAGGTAATTTTGGTGCCGACAAAAGTTTATTCAAAGTATTCACCGGAAAGTGTTTCGACACAAAATACCGCTCTCTCTCGCATTGTAGAAATTCCGGAATTTTGTACAAGTTTTCCCTGGAATTTTTTTCTAGCTGTTCCCGAAAACTAGCAATCTACGATTAACTTGACGAAGCAGGAAAAAAAACGAGAACCACTCGAGCTCGAATTACCAAGCAGAAAATAAATGGTTCCCTTTTTTGAAAGTGAGCGCCACAAAATCGCATTCAATTTACTTTATCATCCGTTCCGAGTTTTATTAATTCGATTAAACCCTTCCTTCCTACATGGCGTCGAGAACAAGGGATATATGTGATTCGCCCGGGGAAATATGTTTCGACACATACCTTCGTTTCGTTCGAGGCTTGCCCGGAACGGGGTCCGGTCCAGGACCAGCCCAGGCCACGCTCAGCGACCATATAATAAATTTTATCAGGAAGGACTCGCAACAGAGAACGATGTTACAGAAGTCATTAATCAAACGATGAGATCCAATCAATCAATTCGAGTGTGATGAGGGGTTCAAGATACCGGAAGATAGGAAGCTCTTGGACGAGGTATCGGGTGATGTTAAAGTGGCTTTCTGAAGAGATGATGATACAACAGGCAGTCTGTCATTAAGTGGCTTATTTCATAAGGGAGGGGATGGTGGTGGCAAAATGAGCAATATTGTAAATCATTAAATCAATCGGGGGTGGCGATGCGGTTATGTTGCGGTGGGGTAAGTAACCAGTCCTGTTCAATTCTGAATATATCAACGCAATAAAACCATCCACACACGTACCTGGATCCTAAATAGAAACCCGTCAAACAATTTGGTGAACATTCGTAATAATTGTATCCTACCGAATTTTGTATCAAAAGGTCGGTAATTAATGGAAAATGTCTTGTTGCGAGCTAGGGTTTAGCCGGTATTTCAAGTGAAACAAAATTCCTTTAAAATCGGTAGAAAGAATAACGTTTTATTATTCACATTCCATGACCACTACTGGCAACGCTGCTCGATTTTAAATACAACTTGATCACTGCCCGATTGTCGCTTTACAAATACTTTCGCGTAGAAACTGATAGTCGTCTCTCGTCTCGCTTTACCATAGTATAAACTGTTTCCGGCTGCAAACTTTGCCGTGCTTATATACTGCATGTGGTGAATCGAGAGCTTTCTCGTATATTCGTTGAAATGTTAAGAGCAATTGGAGAAGGGAAAAAGTGTTGGAGAAGAATGTTGATCTATATACAGGGTGGGCCATCTTTTATATCAGTATGTAAACATTGAATAACTTTGAAAAAAAACAGCTGATTTTTATTTGTGAGGTATTTTTATTCAATTTGGTCCTTTAGAATTTATTTGGATTAGTTTTTGAATACAACATCAATCAAGTGGCTGCCTCTATTGGCCACAGCAAAACGTGCCCTTTTTGCTGCGTTTTCCATTACTTTTTCGAGCATCTCGGGCGGTATAGCGATGATTTCGGCACGAATGTTTGCTTTGAGCTCGTCAATGGTCTGAGGCTTGCTGGCGTACACTTTGCTTTTCAAATAACCCCATAAAAAGAAGTCCGGAGGAGTCAAATCTGGAGATCTCGGTGGCCAGTCAATGTCGCCTCTTTTCAATATCAGACGTCCAGGGAATTTTCGTTGCAGAAACTGAATTGTTTCATTTGCAGTGTGGCATGGTGCACCGTCTTGTTGAAACCAGTAACCATCCAGATCTTTTTTACGCATTTGCGGGCAGACATAACGAGCTAACATCCACCGATATCGTTTTTCATCGACTGTTTCGTTTTGTCAAAAAAAAATGACCCAATGATGGTTTTGGCGCAAACGCCGGCCCAAATAGTCACTTTTTGACCATGCAATGGCGTTTCATGGATCTCGTGTGGATTCTCCGTTCACCAAATGCTGCAATTTTGATTATTAACGCCGCCAAAGATCGTTAAATGGGCCTTGTAGGTCATCAAAATTTGCTTCCAAAAATCAGGTTCAGTGTCAACCATTCGAGCGACTGTTTAGCCGTATTCCAAGTGAAGTGGTCGGCAATATTCTTTGTGTTAATTGTACTTTATACGGAAACAAATCCAAATCATCCTTTAAAATGCGCCGCAAAGTGGTTCCACTGAAGCTGAGCGCGGTGACGATACGAGATTTTTGGGTTCTCGGCAACGCTCTCTCTGACCGCTTCAACCTGTTCATTGGAACGTCTTGGTCGTCGATGAGCGGCATGTGGACGATCTCCCACTGTCCCGTGCTCAAAAAAATTTGACACCAAACAACGAATAGTATTGTCAGACGGTTCCTGTTGGCCACAATATTTTAGACGATATACATGTTGAGTTAACACAACGGAACGACTATTCTCAATGTACAGCGTCACTATTTCGGCACGTTGTTTCGGTGTGAAGCGATCCATGGTTAAAACTTTACTGAATTGACGTTTCCAAAACTTGTCCAATCAAGTCAATCTGTTGAAAAATATCAAAATTATTCAATGTTTACAGTGTGTTAAGTAAGAGCGTGTACAGCGTTATTCAGAAAATATTTATTTGACAATTTTTTTTTTACATATATACGTTCAAAATGTTCCGGTGCAATGCGCAATAGGTTTAATTGTGGGTCCAATCACCACCAGCGTCGAAAATCGCTTGGCATCTCCGCTGCATACTTTCTACCAAATTTTCGGAGTATTCTTGGGGAGTGCCCTCCAAACGCGTCGAATTTGTCCAGAGAGCTGCTTCAAAGTGAAGAGACGTTTTCCTCGAATCTTCTGCTTTATGTAGGCCCAGGCATCAGGCGATTGTGATGGCCAATCGAGTGTGATGATGCCAATTTCCTGTTTCCATTCAGTGCAGAGTCGGCTCCGGTGTTTTGGATCATTGTCTTCCTGCAAGATCCATTTTTCGTTTTTTTGGATGAATTGACATTTGGCAGTCGGTAACAAGGCTTTCTTGTAAATTTCAACCATCCTGGGAACATTGAGGTTGTTGGTAAAGAGGTGCAAAACGCCAAAACCCTTCTTTAAGAGGCAGCCCCAAAGATGCACCTTGATTGGGTGTTTGACGGCGCGCTGGACGAATTGGCTTGATGAGGAACACCATGCACGTGGTATTATAACATAACCTCAAACGGAAGCTTTGTCAGAAAAAACAACATTGCTCCAGTCACGATCACAGGCAAGTCTTTTCGCAGTGTGTTTTTCAGACTGCAAAGGTTTCTTCAATGTGCTTCGCCATTTTTAATTATTCGCACGCAAATGTTCACGTAATGTAACGTGCAATATGTCTAATCCTTTTTCCTTCAATTTTGCTTGCCCTTGGCGCAAGGATAATCCAGGATTTCGTGAAAACAATGTCACAATCACTTTTTCGTCCTTTTTTGTCACTTTTCCTGCTGAACCACGATCTGCAAGGTAGTCGAAATTTTTTGACTCTTTGAACCTATTCACCCACTTTGCAACAAAAGCACTCGACTTTTTAATATACTTGGTAGCTGAGTCATAAGACATTTTTGGCCTTTTTGGGTGCGCGCATAGGAACACGGCTTCAAAACGTTTCGAATACACGTCACTCATCGCGGTTTCTGTGTTTCTCTGACGAAAGATCGACAAAGACTCAAACTTTTCGACTAATGCGCCATAGGCGGAAGTTCCCTAAACCAAATACAAAAATTTTCAGGTTTGTATCACTTACCGACTGCAAGTTATGCTGTACATGCTATTACCTAACACACTGTACATACCGATATAAAAGATGCCACGCCTTTCTCACTGGGTATTGCAAGTTGACCAATTGGATGTTTTTCTTTGCTTTCCAGTTTTTCTCACTAGAGTAGCATGTAACAATATCGTGGTTGATTTACTTGGTACATTCACGGCTATCGTTCAGGGTAATTCAGAAAACATCAAGTGATCCGGATTCAATCCTAGTACTAGCATATTTCAGATTGACCTAGTGAGTAGCGCACTGAACTAGCGTGTGACGAAGCCATGGTTCGAATCGAAAAGTCTGCGCGTAGTGAGTTCGTAGTACCCAAAGTTGGATAACACAGAGGAATGAAATGCAAATGCAAAAATGTTAATAAATTTCTTCATATTGTTACGTGCAAGCCTGGCAACCGCGCAACTCGATCGATTACGAATAAGAGAACAGCAACAACCGCATACCTAGCTACAAAGTAACCCAATCAGAAACCTAGTTAAATTATATAAGGCCGAACAACACGATTGTACCTCCCTTCTAATCGAATGTACTAGAACAGCGTAGAAGTTCAAAATCGAAAGATCTTAAGCTCACTAGAACCCTCTACACACACCGCCGAACGAAGATTTAGGAACAGTGTCGACTACAGACAAGTAGTATAACAGCAGGTAAAGCTTTCAGTGAGGGATATAGTAATTTTTATTACGTCGACTGTGACAGCCAGCGTGTATACGGGACCGTATTGGTGGAAATCGATCGATTGCGTGTGATCGAATCAAGCGATATAGATAAGTGGGCAGTATTGCCATATAGTGCTAATAATTGTGCAAACAGAATTAAAGTGCGAATTAATAAATTGTTAATTATTTTGGTTTTAAACGAATTGTGTTTTACTTGAAATTCCGGCGAACCCCTAGCTCGCAACAATATTATATTTTTTTGGCTCGTTTAAAGTTTCGGTTAGGTCTTCCCGAAGTAATATAATGTCTCTCAATAGAAGTATAACCCATTTGCTATTACTTCCCCATGAAATTCGCACTTCCGTAAGGAAACACTTCTGTAAGAAAACAAGAATATCTTCGGTAAGGCCTAGTCAAACTGTTCGTGCTAGGTTAATGCTTGCGACGCGAAGATCGTATCAGCCATACCGAAGCAAATTGAAACATGGGGAAATGTGCTCCAAATGTTTGATAAGACCTTACCAAAGCTAGAACGAGGCATGGGAAATAGCTTCGGTAGGGCCTTATGGACGGTAGTAGAGTTACCAGGGTAGCATGTAACAATATGGTCACATCTCGGCAAAATTCATATACATATACATACTACCCACCACTCTCGTAGTATCCCCATACACAACAAAAATCGAAGTACCCTAATGATTATCCGAAATAATGCGATGAGGAGGTGCTACTAATTTTTCCAATTTCACTATATGGTATATGCAAAGTTATGGTAGCTACAACGAATATTTCATAAACGATCCTTGATATACGGCTAAAAAGAAATTATGTTACTAAATATTGTACCCAAATGCCAAAATTGTCCGTCCCACACTTTCGGCTATTGAGCGAAATTTTAATAACATTATATTAAATTCCACAACACAATTCACCACGTCACATGCGAATAATGCAAGTTATGTAATAATTGGATACGAATACGTCTCCCATATTTCACATATCTGAGTACTCACATCCGACATTACTTTACAATTTGGAACCACCTGCTCGTGTATTCCACCCCCTCTAACCCATCATTCGTTCGAACTGCTTTAACTTCTTCGTTTCGAAATTAATTTCAGGTACTTGTGACTGCCTTCATCCGTCCTACATTCATAAATTAAATTCCTTTTGTCCCTCCTGAAGGAAATATTAATGCCCTGTAAAAGCACGTGTCACAGGAATGTCTTATCCTGTAAACCGGTACAAAGGTAAGAGGACACGCGTTTCTTTTTCTACCTTTGAAATCTACCTTTGAAACCTACCTTTGATATGAGCAATGAAGCTCGATGAGAATGGCGGGGTAGAGGTGAACGGAAGTCGCATTAAGTTGAAATTATTTTTTATTTATATTCTTGGCTTCGATTCGTCTTTATTTGAAGAGGTGATTTACAATCCGGTATTTCATTAACCGGAATACGTTTGATAAGAAGTACATCCATGATCTTTCGCAATATCACCTTCAAGTGGAAATTTCTTCCTTCGTTCCTTCAGATGAATTTTGTATAGCACTACAGGTTCACTTTGTTGAGTGATTACCAAAATCCTTAATCTGTTTGATCTCAAATTCAATAACACGTTGATAACAAAAAATGGAATTTGAGATTCTCACGTTAGATGAAGGCTCGAGTTGCTGCCATTCAAAAGTTCTTAGAACGCATATTTTTGACTATTTTTGCTAAGAAAATCAATGAACCGTCCCGTATCTACCGTCAAAATTTCAAACGAATAAAATTAAGACAACTTTTCAAGTGACTCCCATATAAAAGTCATCGTAAAATTTGATCATTCTTAAAATGGAAAACACAATAACTCAAGAGGCAGTAAAATTGTAAAAAATCCAAACACCTACTGGAACTCTTATACAAGTTTCAATGAAAAGTAGAGCACACATCGTGTGAACTTATGGTAACACGAGAAACTTCAAGATTAATTTTACATTATTATTTTAATAATACAGTATTTACTTTATTATTTCAATAATACAGTATTGTGATCGATTTTTAAAAAAAAAAATTTGCTACCCTGAACATTTTTTTTTCATGTTTCATGACTAGTAGACACGAAAAAAGGAAAACAATTTTTTTTTTCAGTCCGTCTGTCCGCCGTACGCCGTACGTCTACCGGTGTACGCAAAATTGTTTGAAGGCTCGTAGCATCCAAACCCTTTTAGCTATTTAGTTGAATTTTTTCTCGTGGGTAGAGTGGGTAGGCCCCCTAAAGTGAGCAAATTCTGATGGGTGGGGGTGTGAGGGGGGATGTGGGGGAAGCATTTTAGACGGAAAATTTTGGTTTCTAGATCTCAGCAACCACTTATGCTACGAAGCTGAAACTCGGAATTTATGTAGAGCTTCAATGGTGGACCCATTTGCAAAAAAATTGCCGATATGGATGAAAGGGTGAATGAGGGGGGGGGGCCGCAAAATAATGCGTCCGAGAAGCTCGAAAGCCGAGATTGAGACATTCTAAAATCCATATCTCATAAACTGTTAATGTTACAAAATTAAAACTTAATGAACGTCTGTAGGTATACTAGGAGAATAGATCGGAAACAAATTTTTGAGAAAGGCAGTGGCGTACGGGGGGAGGGGGTGAAAAACTTTAGTTTACTATATCTCACGAACCAATTGCACTAGAAAAATGAAATTCGGTTTCTGTATTAAGGTTGACAAATGAAGTTTACTGAAAGTAAAATTCTTTAAAAGGGAGGTGGAGCATGGAAGTGGAAAAGATAAGAATTTTTCTATGAAATCACTTCTCTTATCTAAAGAACAGTGAAAGATAGTTACTTAGAATTCTTACCATAAGTAGACCTAATAGACCTCTATCAGAAAAAAAAAGTTTGGTGGTAGGGGTGTAGAGGGTGAGGGTGGGGGAGGGTGAAAAAGAAAAAGTTCCAATTTTTATATCTCGAGAACCTATAACGATATGAAACTGAAACTTGGTTTTTGGATAAACATGTAGTAGTAGCAAGTTGGAAAAATAATCTTTTTATAGGGATAGAATGGTACGGGGGGGGGGGGGAGGGGGTTCCTATCTATTGAACGGCTTATGCTAGAAAGTTGAAACTCAGTTTTTGTATGTAAATCAACTAGAAAAGTAATTAATAAAATATTTATTGGCGTTAGGAATGGGGGCAAACAAATTGATCAGTGGAAATGGAATGCATTTTATTTTCACGATTTTCGTCATATCTAGTAGGTCTTTCCAAATATTGAACTAATTTTTATTCTACGGCTTCTTCATAAAAAATACCTAAAAAGTGTTTTCAGGTTTTTTTTATATTCGACCCCTTAGAGGGTGTAAAGCGGTTGTATACATTTTCACGAATTCTGCCTTATCCCCCAGGTCTAATCGATAGCGAATATTTTTTCACTTTCATGGGCTTGCGCCATAATCCCCTAAAACTCGATTTTAAGTTTTTTCCTTTATCAGCCCCTAAGAGGGTATAAAAGGGTTGAACACGTTTTCACGAATGTCGTTTAGAAATGAAAAGAAATTAAATTAGTTTTTACTTTCTCGTGCTGTCTTCATATTTATTTATTAACTCCTTTCAGAATTTTTGGATATTCAACCCCCAGGTGGGTGTAAGGTGGTTGCATATGTTTTCACAGATTCCTACATATTGCTTAGATCTGATGATATATCGAATTCATTTTTACTTCCTAAGGTTGCATATATGAAAGAGCCAAAAAGTCAATTTCAGTATTTTAGATATTCAATCCTAATGGGTGTAAGGGGGTTGTATGCTTTTCAAAGCTTCGACATATTTCTTAGGTTTGATAAGATATTAGATCGCTTTTCACTCACACAGACTTTTTATTTAATCGCCTGCCTACAAACCAATTTCTTAATTTTTACATATTCAACCCCCAAGGGTTTACATATGTTTTCACAATTTTTGTCATCCCTTAGTTCTGATGAGATATAAAATTGGTTATTACTGCATTTGATGTAATGAACTAAAAACCAATTTCGCGATTTTTCGAATTTCAAGAACCAAGGGGATGTGAAGGGTTTGCTTACGTTTTTATGAGCCTCATGAGATATCAAGTTGGTTCTTATGAAATCGTCTAAAAACCTGTTTCACAATTTTTTCGAAATTCAAACCCCAAGTGAAAGTAATTTCAACAATTCGTCATATCTCTTAAGTCTGATAAGGCAACAAATTCGGGCTTTTAGTGTTCATAATATTCCGAAATTCGAATAGTCTACACGGACTTTATCAATGTTTAATCGGCAAAAAATCTCTATTTTAAATAATTTTATTTTAAGAACAAAATTTATTTTCCAAGAAATCTAATAATCTCGAAACAACTCATGGTATACTCCGACTTTGACCCGAAAATAATAAAGTTTCGCCCAGACCATTGGCAGATTTTTTTCTCATTTGTTTAGTTAATTTAGTTAATTGCAAAAATTCAATCATAATCATTCTCCTTTAATCAGGACCTCATTCAAAAGACATTCAAACACGTGGAATAGCTAAATAAAAGCATTGAGTTTCAACTTTATAGTGCAAACCATTAAATAATATAGTTTTCGTCAAAATCTTTTGTAATAAAATCTGGTACGTCGTTTAAATCGAAATAATATGGAAGTGCTTAACATTTTGACTACCAAACCTTTTTGCCAAAAAATTGTGACAAAACTATTTAAAGTAGTCTAAAGTCGTTGGTCACGTTGCAGCGAAAGTATATTATTATATACAATGAACATTTAAAATATTTTATCTTATTTCAATAATACACCCAACCTCAACTTTTGTTCTAAACTGAATCGAGGAAAATTTTAGGCTTACAGCCTCAAGTTTGTCCAAATTTGAACATTCGATTTTTAATTATATTTGCATAGTAGCTCTCAGTAGTAGATTTTACTTGTTTTTGTTCTCATTCTTAAATTCTGAAAACTTAAATTTGGCTTCAAAATTCAATTAAAAATCTGGTTCGATTTCTTAGCTATAAACGTTCTCAAATTATCGTTTTTCAAAAGGTGAATGCATAAATCTGTGCATTATAATTAAAAAGCGGACGTGTATTTTAATAAAATAAAATTTTTACGAATTATTGACTAAATTCTTTTGAATTTTTTTTAGAAGTAATCTAAAATAATTGAATTTTATGTATTTAAGGATTAACACTATTTTAAAATATCACAAGTGCCACTGTGGATACAAAGTAAAAATCAGAAATCCGTTTTTCGCGATTGTGGCATGTTTTATAAGTGTGACTTCCAGCCTTGTACTTTTCATGTATTAACTTTTTTCAAACCCCCCGATTTTCTTCATTACTAAGACTTTTCTGAAATGCTTGCTCAATTAACGTATGCCGAATCTAAAATTCTCACCCTGGCGCGTTGAAGTGGGTATGTCTTGTCAGCGTCCATACAATTTCTGAGAAAATTGCATGGTTCTAATTTAGAAAAACTAAGAATCTGTTCTAATAGTCAGCGTCATCCACGTCTGTGTTGACGTCATATATTCAAATAGTTAAGCATTAAGCAATCTCGATTTATAGTCATATGTAAAGCAAGAGAATGTAGTTCTAAATACCTTTTCATTTGCTTTGGTTCGTGAGGAATCGCATCCATTAATTTCTAGACAGCTACTCCAATTTATTTAAACAAATTATCCACTAAACATACCTAAAAATCTTTAAAGTGGAATTGAAGCAAGATGCGCGACGCTCAGTGACTCAATCGCAGCGCGCGCGCATTTACGCAACGCCAGTTATATTGAGCGCGCTGAATTGCTTCGCACAACTGCAAAATATTATTAACTAAATATTAAATTAATTTGATCACAGCCTGCAAACGTATTGCCTGATTGTTTGGGCGAAACTTGGTCGAAGCTTTATTATTTTTCGGGTCGGTATTATTTTTGGGGTTGCGATATAATGCTTACGGCACTGTCATATATAACACATGAATTATTTAATTGGGTTATACTGGGAGACAAAATTGGTGAAAACGTACTCAACCCTTTTATATCCTCTTATGAGTCGAAAAGAGAAAAGTCTTGAGAACGAATTTTCTTCGATTATAAAGCAATAAGCCTTTGGAAGTGAAAAGTTATTCGGTATCTAATCAGACCTGAGAGTTGTGACTGAATTCGTGAAAATGGATACAACCCCCTTACACCTCTTTAGGGTCGAAATTCAAAAACCCTGAAAACAATTTCTAGACATTTATGTGAAAAATATATAGAATAAAAATTAATTCAGTATTTAAGAAGACCTAAGATATATGACAAAATTCGTGATATAAATATGCATCGTGTTTTCACTTTTTTGTTCCTTTTCCATAAGGCAATGAATGAAAATGAAAAAAAATTTCTTTATTTAAATTACGTATCTGTTAGATATACAGTCGAACTTCGATAAGTCGAACTTCGATAAGTCGAACTTCGATAACTCGAATTTTTGATAAGTCGAACCAAGTTGGTTGGCAATAGCGTCAAAAGTTGGGAATATGTGTTAATTTTTCTTGATTACTCGAACTTCGATTACTCGAATATCTTGATAACTCGAATGAAATATTTGGCCCCAACTTCGATAAGTTGAATTTTTTGGGGGAATCCCCTAATTACGGTCGATTTTAACCTGTCTTTTTTGACGTATGCAGGCAGTTCAGTTTTTGCGCTTGCTAAGTTCACTTGCTCGACATACTAGTTAGTTACTCGTAAGTAAAAAATACTGTGCCTATTTCATTTATTACATTGAAGACATTTTTACGTGTGTTAATATGTCATCAAAACGTACTTTAAAAACTTTGTCTGTTGATCAAAAATTTAAGCGTATAAAGGAAGTGGAAAGTGGCTCAAGAAATAAAGATGTAGTTCTGAAGTACGCATAGGCGCGCCGTAGGGGGGGGGGGCCAGGAGAGACCAGGAGGGGCCGGGACCCCCCTAGCTCTCGGCTTGGACCCACCCTCCCAGAAAAATAATTCTGGCCCCTTCCAGAAAAATAATTCCTTCCTATCCTACCGCAAGCACTTTACTTGTCAATTGTTTTTTGTCAAATGTTTTTTTTTTAACAATATTAAAGAATCTTTTAAAATTAACGAACCAAATCTCAACTGACTTTTGAAAATAACAAGACATTTTTAAATTTTACAATCATTGTTCTTTCGATCTGACGAGAGCTTTACAAGATTTTTCCAATTTAGCAAAATAAATTGGAAATTGTTTTTGAAACAACGAGATTCTTATGAAATATGTTGGAGTTTTACGAAATTGAAACAAGATTTTCTTCAAGTTTATAAACTAAAGAAGATTTGTTTTTGAATGTAAACAGCTTTTTTTGAGAATATTTTTGAATTTTACGAGAACTTTAGAAGATGTTTTCTAGGCTACAAATTAAAGTAGAAATTTGTTTTAAACATAACGAAATTTGCATCAGATATTTTTTGAATATAGCGAGATTTTTATGAAGTTCATACCTACGATATTGGATTCGTATATGTACAACCGATTCCCTGTATAGTAGTTTAAATAAAATTGAAGCTTTTTTTGAAAACCAAAATAAGAAATCCAGTCGTCAGTCACAAATAACTAACTTTTTTACAGTAAAATAGTAAATACATACATACTTATACATATAGGTACATTATGTACATATGTGCATATATGTTGAATGTACTATTTCATATTTTTGTTATTTTTTTTAAACTTAGATATTAAGGCACTTATGTAACATATATTTACTGAAATAAATACAGAAATGTTCATTCACAAAAAAAGTACACGCATATGTACAGTTATTATTGATAAGTCGAAGTCTTGATAACTCGAAATTTTTTTGCGTCACATCGCAGTTCGAGTTATCGAAGTTCGACTGTATATATACACACATATATAAATCAAGGTTCAACTTTCTAGCGTAAGCCGTTATATAGATACCCCCAACGTACCATACTACCCCTATTAAAATACTCCGTCTTTACGACATGGCAGTACTATTGCTTCATCTATATACTAAGTTTCATCAATCCTTTATTATAGGTTATCAAGATATAAGAATTTTAACGTTTTCTTTTTCACCCTACCCTCCCCACACTCATCCCCTACACCCACACCACCAACAAATTTTTTCAGTTCAAGAGGTCTATCTGTCATCAGAAGATAGAGAAGCATAAGGAGTAGGCCTTTCCGTACAAATTTGAAACATCTACTATTCTTTAGATATTCTTCTTTTTAGCAAAATTCTTATATCCCCAGTTTGGCCGCCCCTTACAAAAATTTATTCACAGCAAACTCCATTTGTATACACAAACCGAATTAAATTTTTCTAGCGGAATTGGATTGTAAGATATAGTAATCTTAAGCTTTTCACCCCCGCGCGGCACTGACCACCGATCAATTCTACTAGTATACTTAAATATAATCTAAAAGTCTCAATTTTGTGACATTAACCGTGTAGGAGATATGGATTTAAGAATGTTCCGAGCGGGTTATTTTTCCGATCACCCCCACACCACTTCATCCGTATCGACAATATTTTTCCAAAAGGGTGCACTTTCAAATCGCTATATAATTTCCAAGTTTCAGCTTCATAGCATAAGCGGTCACTGAGATCAAGAAACCAAAATTGCCAGCCTAAAAAATTCAAATTAAGAATTTGGAAGCTACGACTTTCAAACAATTTTGCGTACGGCGTACAGACGGACTGAAATTTTTTGGGTTTTTTGGTGTCTTTCTGTAAGTCATGAAACATGAAAAATTGTTAGTAAAATTTCAAATCGATAGAAAATAATTGCAACAAAAATTTTGCTTAATAAACAAAATTATTGGGTTTTCTACATTAGCAACCATAAGATGTAATTAAAATTTACGGTGAATCTTGTTTGGTTTAGAAGACATCAAACTTAGTTATTTTGTGATTTTTAACCAATCTTTTAATTTTACGAGTGTCTCGAACTGTATATGAATTGTGTAAATAGTCACTTGAAAAATTTACGAATGGAGAATGTCTTTTAGAATAACTTTTCAATTCTTTAATAGTTGAAAGATAAATTAAGTTGAAGAATGCAGCATGGCTTCTTCTCCTTAAGTATTCTTATCCGATCCGGTACTTAAGTATGGCTAGAGACAAACCACTTCAGTTTTCTGTTGTAAAAATGTAAAAAATAATATTAATTTCAATTGTGTGGTAAGAAAACGAAAATTCTTACAACGCCCGTGTGTTGTATCGATATTTCTATATCCGATAATTTTACATTTTCTTCATTAAAAATAACCACATTAAATTCAGCCCTTAAGCAAAATTATCTTGAATTTTCCCCATGAATTTATTAAGCATCAATTCGGATGTGAAATGAATACGAAATTCTGAGCTATTAAAAGAAAAGTTGTTGAAATTTTCTCCCAAGTTAATTAGAAAGCTAACTCACCAGATCGATTTCGTTTAATTAATATCATAATGAGCTATGGAATTTCTGGCATTACGTTTTGATGTTAATTAAAACTCGGCAGAACGATATTTCTTCTGGTATTTATCGACGACGCCGACGAGGACGATGATGATGATGGTGATGATTATGATGCCTAGTATTTAATGAATATTATGAAGAGTTCTTTGCAAATTGCCGGAATTAATTGAATTGATGCAATAACGGGTAGAGTTTTAGATCGACCTTGTTTCGAACGAGTTTCGACATCATTTCCAATTTTGAATACGAGACTTTCAGTGCGAATTTGCATCCGCACACACAATGGAATAATCCGCACTTAAGCCCTAAATTTGCGTTTGTATCAGCAGGTTCCTCCCGAATACCGACTGAGAAAGCAAACACTAGGACCTAAATATTCGGCCAGCTGTAGGCACCCCGTAACGGCAAGGACTAGGAAGGATGTGCCTCCTTTAAAGTCCCCGATAAGCTCTTCACGTGGATTATGTCGCTGCTTATTTCTAAAGAGTGTGTGCCATACTTTTACATACTTGCAGCTGCACTTGCTAGATCGATCCTAACTAGCTTCTAGCTCCTTCCGACTTACGTTGCAAATTCTCGAATCGACAAACTGTGCAAATGTTTCCTAGTTCTCCAGCTTCTGATGGTAGAGAAAGTTTGCGTTACTAATGAGATTATGCCGTGCAAGTTAAGTTCGGATGCTGTGATAAGTGCGTTTGCATAACTTGGAGACTTTGTTGTCTCTCCCTAAAGTGTAATGCAGTGTGTACTAATGCTAGGCAGTGTTTATGCACTCCTAAACTTTGGTTGTTAACTTCGGGCGAAATCTTTTCCAGATACGAGTATCTAATGCTGCGACATGTATCTATTTCTTCTAGGCCTTGGATTATGGTCAGAAAGTGGATTTCATTAATCGGAATGGGTTTTATGATTTCGGATTTTTATCACTTTTGTAGACTTGCCTCCTCAGTCAGCATTTCCAATTTCTATTCATCTGAACGTCTACTCGGTTTTTCGTTTGTCGCTCGGTCCGATTACAGGATAACTTGAGAACGCCATTATCGGAAAAGTTTAGGAATGGTCATATGTTTGGCAATACTTTTAAGGCAATAATTTGTTAATAAGTCAAATTCACCCATAGCTGCGTGTAATTTCCATACAAAAGTCCTTAAAAAAACTTGTTCACAACTACGCAAGAAAAAGTTATCTTATTTACCTATTCTAAAAAGCAAGTTTCAGTCTCTGGAATCCTTTCCCTTCTAAATTTTTCACATGGAGATTTCCAAAAATATTGTTTTCAACATTTGTAGGAAATAATACTTTTGGAAACATCCATTCGGAAATAAAATTTTGGGAACAATGTGCAAACCAATCCTTTAATTACCAAATTACAAAACAATTTATAATTTCTGCATATGTGTTGTAATGACCAAGTGCAGAAATCGAAAAATGATTTTATATTTAATTTTTGTTTGCTAATTTATTTCTAAGAATGTTTTGAAATTTGCGAGCTGTTTAAAAATATTGCATATATTATTTCAGATGCTTTTACTTTATTATTTTAATAATAAAGTATTGTTATCGATTTTTAAAAAAAAAAAAATTTGCTACTCTGAAAAATTTTTTTTCCACGTTTCATGACTAATAGGCACCAAAAAAGCAATAAAAATTTTCAGTCCGTCTGTGCGCCGTACGCCGTCCGCCGTACGCCGTCCGCCGTCCGCCGTACGCCGTCCGCCGTACGCAAAACGTTTGAAAGCTTATAGCTTTCAAACTCTTTGAGCTATTAAGTTGAATTTTTTTTTGTTGGTAGACTGAGCAAACCCCTTCAAGTGGCCACCTTTTGAGTGGTGGGGGTGTGAGGGGGGAGGTGGGAGAAGCGTTTTAGACGAAAAATTTTGGTTTCTAGATCTCAGTAACCGTATATGCTAGGAGGCTGAAACTTGGAATTTATATAGAACATTTTTATAATATAGGTAAAGGGGTGTGGGAGTGGGGGGAATAATAATGCGTCTAAAATGCTCGAAAGCCGAGATCGAGATATTCTAAAATACATATCTCCTAATCGGTTTATGTCACAAAATTAGAACTTAATGAACATCTGTGGGTATACTAGGAGAATAGATCGGAAACAAATTTTTGAGAGAGGGTAGTGACGTACGGAGGTGGGGGTTGAAGAACTTTAGATTACGATATCTCACGAACGCATTGTACTAGAGAAATAAAATTTGGTTCCTGTATAAATGTTGACAAATCAGGTTTGCTAAAGTAAAATTTTTTAAGGGGGCGGTGGAGTATGGAAGTGGAGGGGGTTAGAATTTTTTTAAAAAATCACGTATCATATCTCAAGAACGGTGTAAGACAGATGCTTAAAATGTTTACCAGAAGTGGACCTAATAAACCCCCAGCAGAAAAAATGAGGGTGTAGAGGGTAAGGGTGGGGGAGGGTGAAAAGTAAAAAGTTCCGATTTATATATCTCGAGAACCTATAACAATGAAAAGCTGAAACGTGGTATTTAGATAGAACTGTAGTAGTAGCATGTTGGAAAAATATAATTTTTTATAGGAGTAGTATGGTACGGGGGTGGGGGGTGTTTTTCCTAACTATAGAACGGCTTATGCTAGAAAGTTGAAATTCGGTACGTATATGTAAATCAACTAGAAAAGTAATTTTGATTAAAAAAAATTAAAATATCCATTGGCGTTCGGAAGTGGGGCAAAAAAAATGATCAGTGAAAATGGAATGCATATATTTTCACGATTTTCGTCCTATCTATTAAGTCTTTCGAAATATTGAATTCATTTTTTTCTACGGGTTCTTCATATAAATACCTAGAAAGTGTTTTCAGGATTTTTTAAAATTAGACCCCCAAGGTGATGTAAAGGGGATGTATACATTTTCACCAATTCAGCCGTATCCCTCAGGTCTGATTAGATATCGAATAACTTTTCACTTCCACGGGCTTATTTAATAATCACCTAAAACTCGTTTTCAAGGTTTTTCCTTTTTCAACCCCTAAGAGTGTAAGAACGGGTTGAACACGTTTCCACGAATTCCGTCATATCTCTTAGGAGTGACAAGACATAGGATTGGTTTTTACTTCCTCTGGCTTTCTTTATATATATCTAAAAACCTATTTCAGGAATTTTGGATATTCAACCCCAAAGTGGGTGCAAGGGTGTTGCATATATTTTCACAAATTCCTACATATTTCTTAGTTCTAATAAGATATCAAATTCATTTTTACTTCCTAAGTCTTCTTACATAATCGTCAAAACGTGGATTTTAAGATGTTTGTTATTCAACTCCAATAGGACGTATGGGTTTCGACATATTTCTCAGGATTGATGAGATATTAGATAGGTTTGCACTTCCACAGACTTTTTATATAAACGTCTTCAAACGCATTTCCGACTTCATGTAATGGCCCGAAACCAAATCACGAAAAACCTTCTAATGCGGTAACAACTGATATTATACTAGGACTAGACCTCGTCCCGGTGTATGACCCAATTATGTAATTCATATGTTATATGAGGCAGCGGCGTAAGTATTCTAGCGGGACCCCATTTTAACCGCTTCCTGAACTTTTTTTTAGGCTTTCAGTCACATAGAAACCTACACCGCATCTCAGAATTAAACGCGTTCCGAACTTCTACCCAAAAAATAATAAAGTTGCGCCCAGACTGTTGTCAGATTTTTTCAACTACTATCCATCCAGGAGTCTTATTAGCATTTCTTTAAACATAGGCTTTTGTCTAAATTTGATTCTACAGCGCCATCTAGATGTCGAAATTTAAATAAAGAACAGTTTTACTTAGAATATCGCGGTAGTCATACATTTCGGTATGATCTCATGCCAGATCCGATTAAGCGTTTAATGTCCTTGTAAATTTAAAATTCTTCTGGAATTCGAAAAGGAACCATGAAAAAAATAAATTCAAATATTTTTTATTATTTAGTTTTTTTTTATATTATACTTAACTTTTTTTAAATAATAAAGTATTGTGATCGATCTGAAATTTAACCTCGAAAGGTACGGTGGCCCCGTCGAAATAGAAGCTACGGTCGGGTCGGATCCAACCCATTATCATTTTAACAGGGTTTTTTAATTTTTTTTGTAAGAATAAATCATTAAGCGTGTCTAAATATATGCTGTTGATATTTTAACAATAATTGAACAAATCTTTTTATTAACATTTAATATTCTATCACCCTTTTACATTGAGCAAATAAGGTATCTCTTGAATAGACTAAGGTACTTGGGTCGGATCCGATGCACACCGTACCTCTCGAGGGTTAAACACAAAAATTCTAACTCAAACTGTCCATTTTTACGTTTCAAATTTAGTAGACCCCGAAATGGAAAAAAAGTCCGTCTCGCCGCCGTATAAGTCGCATCCAAACTGCTTTGGCATCACATAACTCGAGAACCCCTGTAGATATTTTGTTCATATTTTCACAAAAGGTAGACCTTGTTAATTTTAGTTTATACATACATACATACATACTTTATTGATCAAAATTTGTTACATGTGTCATTTAAATTCGAAATACATGGGCAGGAGATCAGAAATCAAAATCTTTACAACCTTGTAAGCTAATGAATTTTGCCATTGGGCGGATATTTTGGTAATTACTATAATTAGTTTTCAGATTAATTAAAGGAAAAATGATCAGAAAAAACCTTATTTGATAATTATAACTAAAAGTGAAAACAATAACAAAAATAAAAAATAAAAATGAAAATAAAAATAAGAAAAGTGCTAATAATAAATCCTAACCTTATATTAAACTAAATTAATAATTACAAGCAATACCTAATTTATTTAAAAATTTTTGTTGAAATTTCTTTGTAACTTCATGAACCATTGGTAGCTTTGCAAGAACGTGGAGCTGTCGTGTCGAAAAATGCCAAGGCTGATTAAGAATGATTTTCAGACATTTATTTTGGGCTATTTGTAACCTTTTCTTGTGATTTTTTGCACAGTTGTTCCAAACTGGGGCTCCATATAGTAATAATGGTTGCATTAGTTTAGTTTCATTTTAGTTTGACTCTCTCATAAGAGATAGAATTTTCAGAGTGTACAAAGTCTACCGCTTCTGAATCGTGAAAATATAAAATTTTAGGACAGCATTTTTTTTCCAAAGTTACAGGTCAATCAGAATACATATTATTATTTAAGAAAACAATAATAATAATAAAGTGATTCAAGCAAACTACAGTTAAGACTTTTCCAAATAATTTTTCGAAACTAGTACTAGAAAATTGAAATTCTATTTAAAAAAATTAGATAAATTTTCTGATGGAATTCGATTTCAAAAACATTTGCTGAAAATCTCCTTAATTTCAAAAACGATTTTACTATGATAAAATAAATCGAAAACCTCTTCTAAAATCTTTTTTGGTTGTTTTTCGGCGTCAGAGAAATTTCTGGTGCGTAACACCAACTGAAAAGTCCGACTGGGATTAATCGCTGTCCTGGCTACAGCCATTGAGGACATGACAGTTGAAAAATCTTCACTAGGTGTACACCCTCTGATGAGTCAATGCCATCTGAAGACGAAACAGCTCCTTTGGTTCTAGTTCAACACAGTTTTAAACTGGCTTGTCCAGTGAAGGTTTTTCAACTGTGATGTCCTCTATGGTAGTACGTAAAAATGTTGAAGCTTGTACATTGATGTCATACTGCCAAATATTTGATTAAAAATTTTCGGGAACATTAAAACAATAAGAGAAACTGATAAACTGAATTTGCCAACAAAAATAGTCAAACATTTCAGATAGTGGTATGGAATCAATTCCAAGCCTTCCATTTAAAGCTCAATAAATTGGTTAATAACGAACCATCGATAACAGCTCCATAGTTTAAAGTTTAATTTGATATTCGAATGGTACTCGATATCTTCGTGACTTCTCACTTTAAACTTCATCATATAATTGCAAATTGATTAAGGACCTACCCTACGTGGTCTGCATAATGCAGACAAGTATAAAAATCAATTTACTCTATGGATATGTGAGCTGCCATTTAGTTAAGATACATTGACTGCACTATCACGTTTCTTGGACAAGGATTATAAGGGCAAGCTAAAGCTAGTGCAGAACTATATCCCTAATATTAAGGTTGCTCCCTATGAGTGCTATGACTCCAGGTATTATGGCCTCGGGATTATATTGAGTAAACCAACCGTAATTATTTAATTTCTTATGTTACAGACACATGTCCTAAAGGAACAAGGAAGGCATATGTCATATCGAGGAAAGAAATTAACATTTGCGACATCATTCTTTAAAAATCAATGAAAGAATATCAAAAATTCTCACTCATAGAATCGTAATCGCGATCGGTGTCAAGAACCTATGGTCAACACTTTGGACTGGTGAAGGACCGTTTAGTACGAATTTAAGTTCTGAAAGTGGCGAAGTGTTGAAAGTGTCTTCTAATCAATAAAATTAGGCTTCTGATATTGAAGACAGAGTTTAAAATTTTTCTTCTCAAAAGACTATTTTCTAGTACCAAATGGATGAAAAATAAATTAAATTCGGTAATTTTATATGCGATTTGTTACGATAAATTGGATTTTTTCCTTATAGTTTTTATACATATGGTACAATCAATTTGCACCTCCGAGTGCTACTTACTCACACGTTTTAAGTGATGACAGTTTGGAGAAAGAACTAAAATAATATTTAAGAAAGTGCGAGGCTGCTTAAAAAACTTTTTCTAATATTTATTACTTTATTATTTCTATAATACCGTATTGTGATGGATTTTTTAAAAAAAAATGTTCTACCCTTACTAATTTTTTTTTAAATTTTTAGGACTAGTAGAAAGAAAAAAAATCTACCAGTGGTCTGGGCGAAACTTTATTTTTTTCGGGTCAAAGTTCGGGAGCGGTCAGAGTCGGAGTATATCATCAGTTGTTTCGAAATTATAAGGTTTCTTGGAAAGTTGGTTTTGTTATTAAAAACTAAAAACCCGTGTAGACTATTCGAATTTTGGTATATTATGTACACTAAAAGCTCATAGAAGTAAAAAGGAATTTGCTGCCTTATCAGAATTAAGAGATATGGCGAATTGTTAAAACGTATACAAAACCATTACTTCCACTTGGGGTTTGAATTTCGAAAAAAAAGTGAAACAGGTTTTTAGACGATTTCATAAGAAGCAACTTCATATCTCATGAAACACGAGGGATTTTAAAAAATTTGTGAAAACGTAAGCAAACCTTTCATACCCCCTTGGTTTTTGAAATTCCAAAAATCGGGAAATGGTTTTTTAGGCCATTACATCAAATGCCGTAATAACCAATTTTATATCTCATCAGAGCTAAGTGATGGACAAAATTGTGAAAACATATGCAAACCCTTTGGAGGTTGAATATCCAAAAATTGAGAAGTGGGTTTGTAGGCGATTATATAAAAAGTCTGTGGAAGTGAAAAGCGATCTAATATCTCATCAAACCTAAGAAATATGTTGAAGCTCTGAAAATCATACACCCCTTAATTGAATCTCTAAAAATACTGGAATTGACTTTTTGGAGCTTATATAGGAAATCTTAGGAAATAAAAAAGAATTCGATATATCATCAGATATGGAACCTCCAAACACCAACTTGGGCGTTGAATATCCAAAAATCCTGAAAGGAGTTAATAGATAAATATGAAGACAACACGAGAAAGTAAAAACCAATTCAATTTCTTATTATTTCTAAAAGATATGACGGAATTCGCGAAAACTTGTTCAACTCTTTTATACACTCTTAGGGGCTGAAAAAGGAAAAAACTTAACACCAAGTTTCAGGCGGTTATTACGCAAGCCCTTGAAAGTGAAAAGATATTCGATATCTGATCAGATCTGGGGATATGGCAGAATTCGTGAAAAAGTATGCAACCCCCTTTCCACCGCCTTAGGGGTCAAATTTCAAAAAATTCCTGAAAACTCTTTCTTGGTATTTATATGAAGAAGTCGTACAATAAAAATGAATTCAATATTTGGAAAGACCTAATAGATATGACGGAAACCGTGAAAATAAATGCATTCCATTTTCACTGATCATTTTTTTTACCCCCCCTTCCGAACGCAATGGATTTTTTTTATCAAAATTACTTTTCTGGTTGATTTACATAGACATACCGAGTTTCAACTTTCTAGCATAAGCTGTTCTATAGATAGCTTAAACACCCCCCACTCCCACACCATACTACACCTATAAACAATTTTGTTTTTTCAACATGCTACTACTACATGTCTATCCAAATACCAAGTTTCAGTTTTATATCATTATAAGTTCTCTAGATATAAAATTCGGACCTTTCTCCTTTTCACCCTCCCCAACCTTCACCCTCTACACCCCCACCGATAAACTTTTTTGTTCTGATAGGTGTGAATCAGGTCTACTTCTGGTAACCATTTTTAGCATCTATCTTACACTGTTCTTGAGATATGAGACGTGATTTTTTAGAAAAATTCTTATCCCCTACACTTTCATGCCTCACCTCTCTCTTACAAATTTTACTTTCAACAAACTTTATTTGTCAACCTAAGTTCAGAAACCGAATTTTATTTTTCTAGTGTAATTGGTTCGTGAGATATCGTAATCTAAAGTTTCAGGGTAGCCAATTTTTTTTTTAAAAAATCGATCACAATACTGTATTATTGAAATAATAAAGTAAAAGCAAAGATCAAATTTTAGTCCGCAAAATTGCTTGAAGGTTCGTAACTCTCAAACCCTTTGAAGGATTTTATTATTTTGGTGGATAGACTCCTTGGAGTAGTAATTTTCAGTGCGGCAGATTGTGAGGGGAAGGAGGAAGGTTGCATCTTAGACGAGAAATTCTGGTGCTTATATCTCAGGAACCGCTTAAGCTAGGAAGTTAAAATCTGGATCATATATATATGGACCTATGATAGTTGAGCCATTTGCACAAAAATTTTCGACTTTGCTGAAGGTGTTCGGAAGTGGGTGGTAAGCATTACGGCTGAAACAATAAAACACTAAGACCGAGATATTCTAAAATGCATATCTTCGGAACGGTTTATACCAGAAGGCTCCACTAGGAGAACGGACCAGAAGAAAAGTTGAGAGGGGGTCAGAGCAGTTTTGTGGTTGAGGTTAATCACGAAATTTTTCAGGGAGGGGGGAGGAAGAGCATGGAAGTTGGGGAGATAATTTTTTTTTCTAAAAAATCATATAACATAGCTGAAGAACTGTTTATATGCGAGTTGGGTCTGATAGACCCCTAGCAGACAATTTTTTGCAGTGAGGGTGGTAGAGGGTGTAAAGGAAAACATGTCGAATTTTATATCTCGAGAACCATTAAAGACAGAAAGCTGATACTTAGAATCTAAGTAGAGTTATAGTGGAGGGATGTTTTAAAAAAAATTTAATTAATTTTTCTTTCTCCGGAACTTTGAAACTTGATGCATAGATGTAGATCTACTAGAGAAAAAATTTAATTTCTTCTTCTTGGCGTTCAGAAGATTAGGCCTTCAGAAATATTGAATTAATTTTTCTTCTACGTGTTTTTCAAATAAATATCTAAAAAAATCTGCCAATAGTCTGGGCGAAACTTTATTATTTTTAGGGTCAAAGTTCGGGAGCGGTAAAAGTCGGAGTGTAACATGAGTTGCTTCGAGATTTTTAGATTTCTTATGGAAAATTAATTTTGTTCTTAATATAAAAATATTTAAAATAGAGATTTTTAGCCGATTAAACATTGAAAAAGTCCGTGTAGACTATTCGAATTTCAGTATATTATGTACACTAAAAGCCCATAGAAGTAAAAACGAATTTGTTGCCTTATCAGAATTAAGAGACATGACGAATTGTTAAAACGTATACAAACCCATTACTTCCAGTTGGGGTTTGAATTTCGAAAAAATTGTGAAACAGGTTTTTAGACGATTTCATAAGAAGCAACCTGATATCTCATGAGACAAGACGGATTTTGAAAAATTTCTGAAATCGTAAGCAAACCCTTCACATCTCCTTTGTTCTGGAAATTCGAAAAATCGTGAATTGGTTGGCCGTAATAATTAATTTTACATCTCATCAGAACTAAGGGATGGCAAAAATTGTGAAAACATATACAAACCCTTGGGGGTTGAATATCGAAAAATTGAGAAATGGGTTTGTAGGCGATTATATAAAAAGTCTGTGGAAATGAAAAGCGATCTAATATCTCATCGAACCTAAGAAATATGTCGAAACTTTGAAAAGCATACAACCCCCTTACACCCATTAGGATTGAATATCTAAAATACTGAAATTGATTTTTTGTCTTTTTTATATAGGAAACCTTGGGAAGTAAAAGTGAATTCGATATATCACCAAATATGCAACCTCCTTGCACCCACTTGGGGGTTGAATATCCAAAAATTCTGAAAGGAGTTAATAAATAAATATGAAGACGGCACGGGAAAGTAGGAACCAATTCAATTTCTTATCACTTCTAAAAGAAATGACGGAACTCATGAAAACGTGTTCAACCCTTTTATACCCTCTTAGGGGCTGAAAAAGGAAAAAACTTAAAAACAAGTTTTAAGCGATTATTTCGCAAGCACGTGAAAGTGAAAAGATATTCGATATCTGATAAGACCTGGGGATATAGTAGAATTTGTGAAAAAGTTTACAACCCACTTTGCATCCCCTTAGGGGTCGAATTTTAAAAAATCCTGAAAACACTTTCTAGGTATTTATATGAAGAAACCGTAGAATAAAAATGAATTTAATATTTGGGAAGACCTAATAGATATGACGAAAATCGTGAAAATATATGCATTCCATTTCCACTGATCATTTTTTTTGCCCCCCCTCCGAACGCCAATGGACATTTGAATTTTTTTTTTATCTAAATTAGTTTTCTAGTTGATTTACATAAACGTACCGAGTTTCAACTTTGCAGCATAAGCCGTTCTAAATATAGGAAAAACTCCCCCCACCCCCGTACCATACTACCCCTATAAAAAATTATATTTTTCCAAGATGCTACTAATATAGCTCTATCTAAATATCAAGTTTCAGCTTTATATCATTATAGGTTGTCGAGATATTAAAATCGGAACCTTTTCCTTTCCAGCCTCCCCCACCCTCACCCTCTACACCCTTATTTCCAAAATTTTGTTTTCTGCTAGGGGTCTATTAGGTCTACTTCTGGTAAAAATTTTAAGCATCTATCTTACACGGTTCTTGAGATATGAGACGTGATTTTTTAGAAAAATGCTTATCCCCTCCACTTTCATGCTCCACCGCCCCCTTGAAAAATTTTGCCTTCAGCAAACTTCATTTGTTAACCTTTATACACAAACCAAATTTTATTTGTCTAGTGCAATTGGTTCGTGAGATATCGTAATCTAAAGTTTTTCACCCCCCACCTCCGCACGCCACTGCTTCCACTCAAATTTTTGTTTCCGATCTATTCTCTTAGTATACCTACAGATATTTATTAAGTTTCCATTATGTGACATTAACCGTTTAGGAGATATGGATTTTAGAAAGTGTCGATCTCACCTTTTTTGCGTTTCGGACGCATTATTTTTCCCCCCACTCCCAAACCCCTTCACCTATATCGGCAATTTTTTTGCAAATGGGTCCACTACTGAAGTTCTATATAAATTCCAAATTTCAGCTTTCTAGCATAAGCGGTTGCTGAGATCTAGAAACCAAAATTTTCCGTCTAAAACACTTCCCCCTCCTCCCCCCTCACACCCCCACCCCTCCAAATTTGGCCACTTTAAGGGGACTGCCCACTCTACCCACGAAAAAAAATTCAACTAAATAGCTCAAAGGGTTTGGGTGTTACGAGCCTTCAAACAATTTTGCGTACACCGGTAGACGTACGGCGTACGGCGTACGGCGTACGGCGTACGGCGTACGGCGGACAGACGGACTGAATTTTTTTTTTGCTTTTTTCGTGTCTACTCGTTATGAAACGTAAAAAAAAAAATTTTGAGGGTAGCAAATTTTTTTTTTTTAAAAATCGATAACAATACTGTATTATTGAAATAATAAAGTAAAATATTTCAGGATTTTATTTTTAAACAACTCCGAAGGAGATGTGAAGTGCTTGTATACATTTTCGCCATATACCTTAGTAGTGTTAAGATATTGAATTGATAGTTTCTTCGTGAGGCTTTCTATAGAATCACTTAAAATCCATTTCAGGAAATTCAACCCACAAGGTGGTGTATTAAGGTTGCATACGTTTTCACAATTTTCGGTATATCCTTAGGATATAATATAGGCTTTTATTTATACGGGCGCCCAATGAAGTAACTCATGCGTTATATGTGCACAGTAAAAAAAATCCATTGAATTTTACATCTTTTGAAGTGTAGGCAAATATGCCTCACCTTTTCAAATAAATTTACATTGGGATGTAACAGCAATTCAAAATTAAAATTTTTTAAAACAATGTGGCAGTGGCATGAGTACCCTTTCGTACTACAAGTTTAACCGCTCCTCGAACTTTGACCTGAAAAATAATAAGATTTCGCACAGACTATTGGCAGATTGTTTTTATTTAATTTAAACAAACATTTTGTTCATGTAATTAATAATAATAAAAGTAATAAACGATTTAAAATTAAAAACAAATTATCCTAAAAATTATATAGTTCCACGTTTCAGTAGGCCTCAAAAAACTAAAATAAAAAAGTCCGTCTGTCTGTCGTACCCAAACGCGTTTCAAGACCAGAAACACACAAACGCTGGGATCGAGACATTCGAAAAATCCATATGCCCTGAACGGTTGATGTCACAAAACTTAAATACAATTACTATCTGTATGCGCACTGTGAGCATATATCAGAAAGAAAGTCTTTAAGAGCGGCGGTTGCGAATGTTTTTTCTGTCTCGAGAATGTCTTACGCTAGAAAGTTGAAACTTGATATGTACAATATAAGAAATTCAAAAGTAATTTAGAACAAAATTTAGACGTACGGAGGTAAGCCAAAAAAAATATTTTGTGAAATGGGTCTATATTTATTTTCTGGAATTACGTAATATCACTTTGGTGTGTTGAATTACAGAACTAGTTTTATTTGTACAAGTTCTTCATATAAACGCTTTGATTCCAGTTTTTCTAATTATTCGGTATTCAACCCATAAATTGGTGTAAGGTAGTTGTGTACGTTTTCACGAATTTCGACATATCTCCTGTGTCTAATTAAATATCGAATACAATTTTAGTTTTTTTTTAATTAATTTAAGAGGCTTTTATTTCTGTGGGCTTCATGAAATTTGCTTAAAAACTAAGTTAATTATTTTTCCATGTTCAACCCCCAAGAAGGTATAAGTTTTCACGAATTCCGACAAATCTTTTACGTCTAATGAGAATTCGCTTTTACTTTTATGGGCTTTATATACCTTAAAATAAATTTTTGGATTTTGTGATATTCAACCCCTAAGGGGTTCAAAAGTGGTTACATATGCACGTTTTTACGAATTCCGTCATATGTCTTAGATCTGATGAGAGAGATCGAATTGATTTTTGGTTTAATGTGTCGCCTAAAACTTATTTTAGTTATTTAACCCGAATGGATATGGATATGTCGATATTTCACATTAAATAATTTTTTTAATTGCATTTTATTTATTTTTTTAATCCCGCATATGATGGAGCAATGCTGGTACCCTTCTGAATTCATATCGCGATTTATATTAAACCGTAAATCAATTGCATTCTGCCGCTCATTTCAGCTATACATTCACTAGTTGCAGTTATTAATCTATTTTCTAAAATCTCTCTCGTAAGTGTGTTGATATGTCAGTAAAGTGTCACTTTTCTAGTACTACATCAAAAACGATGTGTACGACAACAAAAAATCATAAATCATAAATCACATAAAGCGTTTGCAAGAACAACACTCTTTACAAAATATTTCCATAAATAAAAAGCAGAAACTAGAAACGAACTTATACTCGCACTTAATTGCTTTCATTCGCAACGAATTCCAATTCATTCATCACCAGGAAATCTCCATCAAGCCTGCCATAAAGGAGAAACAGAGTCACCAATCGTTTCAAAATGCACCCAACACTCCAAAGTTCCATACATAACCTCTAAACTGAAAACTCCTTCAGGGAATCGAAATATTCAACTGAAGCTGACACTTGAATGGAATGTCCTGCATGTCACACATCTATGCCAAAATATTTTGGACCGCCCGTTCACCACGCTGGATATTCAAAGCACGCTCCACGCTTTAACAACAGCATGCCATGCGTCATCGTGTTGAATGAAATTCACCCTCAAGGGATATCACCATCATTCGTTTCGTCCTGTTTTCTATATAATCCACTCTCTAGCTCTCTGGCCCATTGTCCTCCAAAGGATTCCGTACATAGCGAGGACATCCATACAGGGTGACATAATTGCATGACAACTTTAATAAGTGGACTCGAAAACTTTGGATTTTGTGCCTATAGCTCACGATAGTTGGGGACAGGCTGTAGAGCCATTTAGCAGGGGTAACGACTAAAGTTGCACCGTACACGGCTCTTATCTAAAAGGCATAAAAGGATATAAAGGATTTGCCTCCACGGGACGACATCAATGGGAGTTGTCGCGGTGTTGTGACCTCGATTGCTCCAGCCTGGATAGGAGGCTACGAGGAGGCTGAAATGCACCTTTAACATTTCATTGTAAAGGGGTAGTTTTCGATAACCCTTTCTGCTCGCACCACCACCACGTAGCGACTTTGCTCGTTAAATCGCAGTTATGGATGTTGAGCTGGCCGTTCATCCGGGCTTTATTTCGGTTGGTAAACTGTCGCATATGCGATGCTTGTTGACATGCGAATCGCTAATTGGCACTTAACCACATGGAAATCAATTTTCCGGATTTTCCACGGCTAACGAACTTTATTTATTTTCAATTCAATTTGGCCAAAGTTTGCTGAGGACGGGCGTATCGATGGGCTGAAGTGGTCGATCGCAGTGCTCCGCGTCCTCGACTACCCTAACTTGACATTACACCACCTTTGTTTCGCCAGTTATCGCATAAAATTATAAATCGCAATTTAGGCACTACCTGATATTGGCATTGTTTTTCAGCTCAGGTGTAGTAGATGCAATTACGGTTGTGTCGATGCGCACATAGGTAAACTAGTAAGACAACAAGGTCGGTGATTTTCCATTGCGATTAATGATTTTATTTGTATTTATTTGAGTTGATGATTTTATTTGATGAGTCGATGCAGTTGATTTTTTGTGAATTTAATGGTTTAATTATTTAAATTGCAAAAAACCCGATATATTCTGGATCGGAAGTTTTTTCAATAAATTTGTGATGTAAATTGAAGTAGCTTCGAATATCCATCGATTTGATTTAAGTTGGAATAGAACAAGGACAAGGAACATGCAGGTTTTATTGTGATAAAGTTAGTAGCGGAAGCAAACTAAGTAAACATTCATCAAACATGAACTTTTCGTTTCTGCTGCTTAAATAAATTTGTATTTGTAAAGTGTATTTAAGACAAGACAATTTGTTGAACGACCATTGAATCGATACCGTTCACACTTTTCAATTAAAATTAAACCCCAAACATAGTTTTATTTAAATCGGAATTAAAAGCATTTTCTTTGCTTAATTTTTTTCTAGCAGTGGAATATTTCGTTATAACTCAAATTTTTTTACACATAAAATTATAAGAAGGGAAGCCGGGTTAATAAGTAGTTAGAATAGAACACTGCCCAAAAACAATTATGAAATTAAATTTCACACCTAGAAATTTTTCCAGGATAAAGTGGAGGCTTCTAAGCCTATGAGAGAGGCCCTTCTACTTGTATTAAGTCAATAGACATATCCTTTCAACTCTTCCAGGCAGAGAGCGATCCGTGAAATTTTAAAGTCATGTGCTCAAAATATCAAAATCAGAAAAATATTAGTTGTATCGGTATGAAGCATATTGGGGAAAGAGATTTTTCCTTCTTAGATACACTTTCTTATAAAAAAGAATAGTTGAATTTGCGAAGTCATTCAGATTAAAGTCGTATATTTTCGGAAGTACTCAAGGTAGACTAATAAGTGTAGACTCGTATGCAAGGAGACAAAATAGGATTTTATGGTTGGTAGAGAAAAAATATGTCCGTGGCACAGTTTGATTAATTATGAAAATAGCTTTTATACTCTAGATGAAATCATATAGAGTATTATAAGTTTAATCCAGCCCAAAAGTTTGTAACGCATGGAACCAAGCCTCGGATGAAAAAAAAGTTATATATTATTTTTTGTTTATTTGTGGCCAAAATCTTTAAATCCGCTTGACGTACGTCCATCCGTCCGTCCGTCTGTCCGTGAACACAATAACTCCAGAACGCCTTCACCTAGGATCTTGAAATTTTGAATCTGGATGTTTGGTTGAATTTGTAAGGCTAAGTTCGTTAACGGGCAAAATCGTCCTACTCCTTCGGGTAGCTGCCATACAAAATGTCCTTAAAATTCGTGTTCAAGAATATTGTTCGATAACTTCAGAAGGGTTTAAGCTACGACTTTGAAATTTTTTATGTCATATTTTTCCACTAGTTGGAGCTAAATATATGATTATGAAGAAAATCCTGTTAGTCCTTCGTGTAGCTGCCATACAAATATCCTGTCAAAATGTATTCACTTAATTTACGAAACTCACTATAACTCAAGTAATCTTTTAGCTATGAATTCGGAATTTTGTACAAATTAGTTTTGAGTAAAAACGAAGTTCGAGTTTACTAGTCAGAGAAATCCTTTTACTCCTTCTGGTATCTTCCATACAACAAATTCTTAAGACACGTGTTCAACAATATTTTCCGATAACTTTTGAACGCTTCAAGCTACGAATTTGAAATTTTGGACACATTAATTTTTGAATGGTTCCTAGGAAAAGCATAAATATGTAAGAAATCGAGTGAGTCCTTTCTGCACCTCCCATGTGAAAGTCCTTCAAAAAGGAAATTTTTTTTTTGTGACTCATCCATTTCAAGATATGAAATTAAACACTGAATATTGTCTTTTTATTTTGAGTAGCAATCAAATGGGAGTCCTTAATAGAGGACACACAACATGCACACACGTAATTCTACTTTATCCCCAAATACAATATAAATCGGAGTTCAGTATTTCATCTAGAGTATCATACGATTGGTTTGCAGCCGATCGTGACTGCTGTATGTTTTTCTTTGCGATCTAATATTATTTAAAAACTTTTGATTACAATATCTTCCAAACCAATTATACTAAGAAGTTAAAATTTGGTTTCTGTATAAAGGAGTAAAAGGAGAGTCTATTGAATGAAAAATTTTTGAAGGGAAAGGTGAAGCACAGAAGTGGAGAGATAGTTATTTAAAAAAAAAAAAATTATATCTCGTAAACCGCAGATATGATCTTTACAGGAGTTAGGCCAAGTAGACCTTTACCAGAGAAAACAAATTTGTGGGTGGCGGTGCAGGGAGTCATAGTGGCAGGGGATAGACATTTCTCGGAAATCGCAAAGGATAGAAAGCTAAAAATGTACGACTATATAGAATCACTTCACGAATTCCGATATATTTCTTAGGCCTAATGAGATATCGAATCCTCTTTTACTTCTAAAGGCTTAAAGCGTATTCAGAAAAACATCAACCCCTGTCTCTTTGGCTATATTTTATCTGCTATATTTTTTATTGAAATTAAAAAAAATACTTTATTATTAAGAAATAATAAAGTAATATGTAAATAAATGTATAATCTGCCAACAGTCTGGGTACAATTTTATTTTTTTTAGCAGAAGTTCGGAATGCGTTTAATGCTGAAACGTGGTGTAGAATACTATGCAATCTAAAGAACAGCCAGGAACGTTATTTCTTAGGTTGTCAGTAGCATAGTAACGTAAATCTTAGCATTAAAAGCGTTCCTGACTTTTACCCAAAAACTAATAAAGTTGCGCGCAGACTCTTTGTCTTTGTCTATAAAAATTGCACAATTGCTGTTATGAATAAATCGAATATTTGGCATTGTACAGAAAATTGGTACTTATTTGTGTAATTTTCTGGGAAAATCTCAAAGACATTAGCTTTTTTCGACAAAAAAAATATCATCAAGAATCACCAAAGATGTGACCTTACCATCTACGATTCTTTTGAAAATGTTTTTACTTGAAGAACTAAATAATTGAAATTCAAGTTTTTGATTCTATCTCATTTTTTTGTTAGGTATAGTAGGTATGTTAAAGTTTTCGCAAAAATGCTGTCCGAGTCCTCTTTGAAAGTTAATATCTTTGGCAATTTTTATCCTAGAATAATAAAATAAGGCTTATTTTAAAGAGGAAGGTTGTCGCAATATAAAAAAATAGGAATAAAAACTATCCTTGAAATGTTATTTTCAAGGATAACGATTTTGTCCTCTATCCTTGAATATCTAAAAATGAATATCTTCAATATTTTTAAAATTTACTACATATAGTATATTATAGTGTTTTTCAAAACTTATCAATAAATTAACTTGGGATCTCAAGGGGATCGGGGTAAAAAAAATCGTGGACCATCAGTGGTTCTCAATTAAGGCTATAGTTTAGTTCTCTAATAATTTAATTAGATTTTTTTGAACCCGATCCCCTTGAGATCCTACGTTAATTTTTTGATATGTTTTGAAAAGATCTGCCAACAGTCTGGGCGCAACTTTATTATTTTTTCGGTAGAAGTTCGGAATGCGTTCAATTCTGAGACGCGGTGTAGGTTACTATGTGACTGAAAACTCAGAAAAAAGTTCAGAAAATGTTTGAATGGGGTCGCGCTAGAATACTTACGCCGCTACCACATATAACATATGAATTACATAATTGGGTCATACTCCGGGACGAGGTCTAAGTCGTAGTATAATATCAGTTGTTGAGATTTTTCGTGATTTGGTTTTGGGCCATTAAATGAAATCGGAAATGCATTTGTAGGCGATAATGTAAAAAGTCTGTGGAAGTGAAAACCAATCTGATATCTTATCAATCGTAAGAAATATGTCGAAAGCCTTACGTCCTATTGGAGTTGAATATCTAAAAACACTGAAATCAACTTTTGACGATTATGTAGGAAGCCTTAGGAAATAAAATGAATTTGATATCTCATTAGAACTAAGAAATATGTAGAAATTTGTGAAAACATATTCAACCCCCTTGTACCCACTTAGGGGTTGAATATTAAAAAACCCTGAAATGGGTTTTTAGATATATGTAAAGAAAGCCCGAGGAAGTAAAAACCAGTCCCATGTCTTATCACTCCTAAGAGATATGACGAAATTCGTGAAAACGTGTTCAACCCGTTTATACACTTTTAGGGGTTGAAAAAGGAAAAAAATTGAAAACGTGTTTTAGGTGATTATTAAACAAGCTCGTAGAAGTAAAAATATATTCGATATCTAATCAGACCGGAGAGATACGGCTGAATTCGTGAAAATGTATACAACCCCTTTACACCATCGTAGAAGTCGAATTTCAAAAAATACTGAAAACACTTTCTAGGTATTTATATGAAGAATACGTGGAATAAAAATAAATTCAATATTTGAAAAGACCTAATAGATATGACGAAAATCGTGAAAATACATGCATTCCATTTTCACTGATCATTTTTTTTGCCCCCCTTCCAAACGCCAATGGATATTTAATTGTTTTTTTAATCAAAATTATTTTTCCAGTTGACTTACATATACATACTGAGTTTCAGCTTTCTAGCATAAGCCGTTCTATAGTTAGGAAAAACACCCCCCACCCCCGTACCATACTACCCCTATAAAAAATTATATTTTTCCAAAATGCTACTACTATAGTTCTATCTAAATACCAAGTTTCAGCTTGATGTCATTATAGGTTCTCGAGATATAAGAATCGGAACTTTTTCCTTTTCACCCTCCGCCAGCCTCATCCTCTACACACTCACCCTCAAATTTTTTTTTCCTGCTAGGGGTTTATTGGGCCTATTTCTGGTAAAAATTCTAAGCATCTATTGTACATTGTTCTTGAGATATGAGACGTGATTTTTTGGAAAAATTCTTATCCTCTCCACTTCCACACTCCACCTCCCGCTTAAAAATGTTTACTTTCAGCAAACTTTATTTATCAACCTTAATACTGAAACCGAATTTCCTTTTTCTAGTGCAATTGGTGCGTGAGATATCGTAATCTAAAGTTTTTCACCCCCCACCTCCGTACGGTACTGCCCCCTCTTAAAAATTTGTTTCCGATCTATTCTACTAGTATACCCACAGATGTTCATTAATTTTTAATTTCGTAACATTAACTGATTAGGAGATATGGATCTTAGAATGTCTCAATTTTGGCTTTTTTGCTTTACGGACGCATTATTATTCCCCCCACTCCCACACCCCTTTACCTATATCATAAGTGGTTACTGAGATCTGGAAACCAAAATTTTCCGTCTAAAACGCTTCCCCCACCTCCCCCCTCACATCCCCGCCACTCAAAAGGTGGCCACTAGAAGGGGTCTGCTCAGTCTACCAACAGAAAAAAATTCAACTTAATAGCTCAAAGAGCTTGAGAGTTATAAGCTTTCAAACGTTTTGCGTACGGCGGACGGCGTACGGCGCACAGACGGACTGAAATTTTTTTTTGCTTTTTTGGTGCTTATTAGTCAAGAAACGTATAAAAAAAATTTTTTAGGGTAGCAAATGTTTTTTTTTTTAAAAATCGATAACAATACTTTATTATTAAAATAATAAAGTAAAACAGTATAATATATAAAAGGTAAAAAAAAAATAAAAAAAATTAAAGATACGCTTTTAGCGATTCTTCATGAAATGACCCGTTTTCTATAAAATAATTGAGAACCACTGATGTTCTTGGATTTTTTTTTACCCCGATCCCATTGAGATCCCAAGTTAATTTTTTAAAATGTTTTGAAAAACAGTATAACCTACAAAATACAATAAAATAAAAAAAATTAAAAATGCGCATTTTGGGATATTCAAAGATAAAGGACAAAATCGTTATCCTTGAAAATAAAATTCAAGCATAATTTTTATTCGTATTTTTCTTATATTGCGACAACCTTCCCCTTAAAAATAAGTCATGTTTTATTATTCTAGGATAAAAATTACCATAGACATGAATTTTCAAAGAGGACTCGGACACCATTTTTGGGAAAACTTTAACATACTACTTTAACTAACAAAAAATGAGATAGAAACAAAATGCTTTATTATTAAAAAATAATAAAGTAAAATTGAATTCCAATTATTTTTTCACTAGTTCTTCAAGTACAAAAATTTTCAAAAGAATCGGAGATGGTAAGGTCACAAATTTCGTAATTTGTGGCGATTCTTGATGGAATAACCCATTTGTTAAAACTCTTGGCTCAATTTCATCATTTTTTGGCTATCTACGTGAAAAATTTGAATGGTTTTGCGAGCTACGAGTCTTTAGCCGCGTTGGGTACGATCGCTTTCCAATGAAAGTTGTATAGCTTACACGGTGGACTTCTTTTCTACTTCTTTGGGATCTAGCCCTGAATGGTGAAAATTCAGAGCTTTAGTGAACCAATTTTCTTGAAATCAGGTCGACCTTATTAATAAAAAACAATAATAAACCAACAAACAAATCTAATTGTGAATTCTGCCATGCCTGCTACGATATGGAAAAAAGGGCAGCTGGCTGCCAAGTCTATAGCCGACAGCATGAACAGTAGGCAAGGCACAAAATGTGATCTGTTCGGATGTTGAGCCACTGGTCTGTACTACGACGTTTGACCTAATTTACAATCGTTAGATTATAACGTTTTTACTGCAGCTTCGTTTGTCCTTCAACGTACTCCATTATCTGATAATGCAATTTTGATATAAATGAACTGAAATTAGCATATCCAATTAAAACTCACCTATTCATTTTCGGAAGCTAGAATTTCGTTAATTATTTTACATTTGAAAAAAAAAATTCCTAAAATTTCTCATCAGTTTGTCAAATTGATGAAACGAACTTTCTAATTTAATGACTCAATTTTGCATACTAAATTGGTCGAATCCTAAAATCCGACCGAACTTCATTCGAAACGAAATTCCCAGCATGGAGTCATGACTCATATGATATGTTGTTTTGTATGTCTCTAACCATCTACGACTACTAGTTCCTCGAAAACTACATACATCTATTGGAATCTAGTGGTACCGCCATGATATGTTTTACTATTTTAAATACCGTCGTAATAGGTTAGTCCGACTGGGTAATGTGTGTCTTCATTACGCCCATTTGCGTTTAAAGTAAAATTAATTTCGCTCATTAATTTCGGTTAAGTTTACTTTATAGTCTTCGATGCAAAACCGAATGAATAGTTAGTGGGCAGACGTGTTCAGAACGCGCCCTTTCTATCCGTACCACGGATCCTTACGTCTTCCGCCATCGTTCCAGGACCATAACCCGTGTGCTATTTTCTCCTATTTTCAGTAAATTATTGATGAGCTGCAATTTGGTTGAACCATACCAGACCAGTCCCTGGTATAATTTTCCGCGGAAAATTATAGCTTTTTATTAGGGAAATATTGCGCGCATATAGGGTAAGTTTGTATCAATATGTGAACAACAAAAAATAAATAATACTCCAAATAGTGTAAATGTTTAAATGTTCTAAATCATTAGTTCGGCGTGGTACTTTCAAATTATTCCACATTTTATATAATTGATAGTGGCATTAATTTGTAACTAATGGCTTGAAGCTATTAGCTTAGGTGGTATAATTTGCATTAATGGAGAATTCAGATATAATGCACTAATCAACGCAATCAAATCTATTTCAGTATTGGATTTAACGTACTATAATCTGTTGCAATGTATTTTCAATATTCTTATCACATTTTTATGCCAAGGCAATTGAAGATATTAATTAATTTATTTATTTGTCCAGCACTACCCCGATGTATCTAATGTCTAATCGCATTTAAACTTTCTAGCATGATCCATTCTCCGTGTGAAATCACATTAAATGACCTTTTTTATTGTACGTTTTCGAGGTAAGGCGTATGTCAATTGATATTTTTATGATAGCTATTCGAATTTATAATATACATTTTTATAAAAAAAATGCTTCAATTTGCTCATAGACGAACAAACATACACGCACACCACTCCGAGGTAGTGACTATAAAAGCCGATCAGCCATAAACAGCAGTAGCATTCACTTCTTGGTATCAGAGCAAACAACATCGAATGTGCACATTTACCGCACCGGAAATAAGAAAAAACCGTGTAAATATCAAATAATAATAAATATCAGCCAACAGTCTGGGCGCAACTTCATTACTTTGTTGAAATCAGTGAAATGTACCTTGCTTTCTCAGTTGACTACACTACTTTTTTGCGATAATTCTCGAAAGTTAAATTGAAAACAGAGAAATGCAACGCACAAGAATGTAATCCATTATTATTTTACATTACTATATGTTAATGTTATTGTATTATTATTAAAATTCGGTTTCTACTACCTCTTTTTTTGAAAAGGTAGCAGATTTTGCTACCCCAAAAAACCGCCTCGCTTTAACACTGCTTCAGACACTTTAGGGGATAACGCGCCAAGAGGAAATCGAACTCGAATGTCGGTTTTATGAATTCGAGGAAAAAAAACAATTCTATTGATTTAATTTTTGGAATTTATAGAGAGTGTACGGTTAATGAATGAATTTGAATGTCCTTTGAATTCGTAAATTCAACACAGAAAAATTGTTTAGTTTCGATTTCGTTTTTCTCTTGGCGTATTTTCCCGTAAAGTATCTTTAATGTAATCATTAACTACCTTCGAGCAAAGACTATCTATAACAAGAATGGACACTATGCAGTATTTTTGATATAAAAATTTGACCTTGGTTTCTTTATTTAATTAGGTGAGGGAAATAGAAAGCAATAGCATGATGCAAGATTAGAAAAGAGACAAAAACTGATAACGAGTCGCATTCACCAATTCAATTCAATTACAGAACGCATATAAAAAAAATTACGTCAAATCATGTGCAGACACAGCTCAGCTGGGCTTGTGTGATTTCATTTCTCATATTGTTCCTATAAATTTATATGCTGAAACACTTGAGAATAGAACAGCTGCAAAAAATGCGTTCTGTTACGTGCATTGTGAAAACGATGCACACAGATGCGAATGTGAAATCATTAATTTTTGCATATTAGCGTACTCTTTTCTTCGCATGTGAATTTCCATAAGAATATGGAATTGGAATTGTTCAATCGGATTTCTTTGTTCCGCTTATACAATGGTTTTTTGGTTTTTTTACACAAAAAATGCATGTGTATTAAGTGTCCAGTCTTCTTATGGATAGTCTTTGCCTTCGAGCACCGAGTACAGACAGACCGACACGAAGAGAAACTTTTGGCGCTGTACGGGTACATAGAGATACTGGAGACGACAAGCCACCGGCTTTGTATAAAGCGCTTTGAAGCCAGAGAAGTGAGACAAAACAGGGTTGTTCTATCAAATTGTTGTTGTTTAGCGTGTTTCAAGAGCGGGAGTGAGTGATTTCATTTCACATGACTCGAGTTAATTCGGTCACAGTACTGACCCGGTCATTTCGACCGAATCGTTTGCGACCGATCCATCACTAATGTGCATATGTGTATGTTCAAAATAATTTTCTCTCGTAGATGGCTGAAACTAATACATATAAAGAAAAACAAAGGTTCTTGGGATCCGGTACAAATGACACCTGCATTAGAAGCACTGGAAACTGGGAGAAAAATAAAGGAAGTTGCAAGAACTTTCATCTGATCTTGATGACTTCTTTTAAGGTTGCACATTGTTGCACTGGCAAAAACCATTTTTGGACATTTTTATAAAAATGTTTATATTTGAGTACACGGTTATATCGAGCAGGGGCGCGGTAATATCAGACTAGATTGATAATACCGCGCTTTGTAAAGTTCTCGCTTTCCTTACATTCGATTATTTTCTCGTGGGTTACTTGACTTTTTCGTTACTAAATTTTATAATTAACAAATTAACCTTTCCGACAGTGTGATAGCAGTGGCTTTAGATTTCGCGATTACTGTCGCAAGGCCATTTTTGCTTAAGGGCGTGCTAATATCCAACTCCCCCCTACTTCATAGCCCATAGTGACTCTATACAGATATCAACTCTTAGCTTTCTAACATTGGTGGCTCCCAAAAAAAAAAATTATAATTTTTCGTTGTTCATCCCCACAGCAGTCACCAGTCTTCCACCAAAAAAATCCTATCTTAATATCTCAACAGGTTTATGAGTTACGAGCCTTCAAGAAGATTTGAGAACTGGTAAATTTTTTTCCTTTCAAATTCTAGCTGTGACCAGTGCACCAAAATCAGGATTTGAAAATTCAAGCAGCCTATCAAATTCCTTACTTTTATTACTAGTACAATTTTCCAGAAAATTCCAATTAGTTCCAATTAATACTGCTTATTTTCCTTAAGTGCCATCACAAAATCAATTAACCGAGAGTGTAAATTATTTAATTATATTGGAAGAAAATTAATTTTGCACGCCTTCTACGAGTATACAATGAAGATAGGGTATGACAAACTGGTCAAATTGACTGAATAAAAAAAATATCTGCTCATATTTCGGGGCGCCAAGTTTTTCGATTTTGGATGGTCTCGGTAACTTAGTGTAAGAATGTCGTGTATCATCACACAGCTCATGACATGGTCCTTCGTTTTTTGATATATCCAGTTGGTCCTTTCTCGTCAAAAATATCCATTTTAAAAAAGTCTTTATTGTTTCATCCCCCAACGCAGGAGTTTCGTGGTGAGGGATCAACAAATCGGAAAAAAAAATTTATTGAGAAGATTCGAAGAAAAATTTTTGACCAAGGATCGACAGTAATGTCCAAAATTCGATCAAAGGAATAGTATCGATGAAGCCAAGGATAGTATAGTATATGAAAAAGGATTCATATCTATAAAAAATCTTAAGTATAATAAAATTAATAAAAACTTCTAACTGACAATAGACTAAATAATGCCAATGTTTTCTCTGCGTGTATTGACTCTCTATTTGGATACCGTGAACCTAACAAGAATACGAGTTAAATCACTCCTTTAATTAGCGGTTTCAACTACTATTACATCGCACTCTTTTTCTCCTTAAAAAATTTTATGGCACCTTTCTGTGTGTTCTGTATTTTCATTATTTTACTTTATTATTTTTTAATAATAAAGTATTGTGATCGAACTAAAATTTCAAAAAATTGGATGCCCTGAAACGTTGTAGGACTAGTAAACCCCAAAAAAGCAAAAAAAAAAAATGTCCGTCTGTCCACCGTAGACGATGTACGCCGTCCGCGTACGCAAAACCGTTTGAAGGCGCATAGCTCATAAACTCCTTGAGATATTAAGTTGAAATTTCTATGGTGAGTAGATTGGGTGAACCCCTACGATTGGTATCTTTTGCGGGCGTTGGGGTGTGAGGGAGATGAAGGGGGGAGGAGGGGGGAGCGCTTTAGACGAAAAATTTTGGTTTCTAGATCTCAGGAACGGCTTATGGTAGGAGGCTGAAACTTGGCGATAAGGGTTGAGGGGTGTGGGAGTGGGGGAAAAACAATGTGTCCGAAACGTTTGAAAGCTGGGATTGAAGCATTCTAAAATCCATATCTCCTGAAGCGTTCATCTCAGAACTGTGAAACTTTGTAGTTATTTTAGGGGATACTAGGAGATTAGACAAGGATGCACATTTTTAAGAGGGGAAGTAGAATGTAGGGGTTGGTGGTAAAACACTTTAGATTACAATGTCTGCCGAACCAATTGTACCAGGAAGATAAAATGTTGTTTTTATATATGAGATCACAAGTGGAGTCTACTGAATGTGAAAATTTTGAGAGGGGAAGTGTAGTACGAAAGTGGGGGATAGCCATTTTTCAAAAAATTTAATTTTTATATCTCAAGAACAGAAGGACCAGTAGACTTCTAGCAGGAAAAATAATTTTGATGGTGTTGACGAAGGCGGTGGCGGTGGGAGGGGCTGGAACGCAAAGCATAGAAAGCTAAAAATTGACGACTATATAGAGTCATTATAGACGTATCATAGAAAAATAAAAGTTTTGATAGGGGTAGCAAGGTACGGTGGTGGGGGTGGTCTGTGAAACTTAGTATGTATGTAGAAATACAACAGGAGTAATTAAAGCAAAAAATGTTCAAAATTTTATTGATGTACAGAGCTGGAGTAAAAAAATTTGGTGAAAAGGGTTTTTCCAACATTTACATGAATTTCATTATAGCTCTACTATGCGACTGATAACCTAAAGAATAACCAGGAGGCTATTTGGATCATTATTTTTTAGGTTATCAGTCGCATGGTAACCTACACCGCATCTCAGTATTAAACACGTTTCGGACTTCTACCCAAAAAATAATAAAGTTGCGCCCAGACTGTTGGCAGATTTTTTACTTTCCGGCCAAAACTTAAACATATATCTCAATGCATGGCATACAATCCTAGCGTTGGCAGGCGCAGCAAAATCAGTTTTTCAAAATTCAAGCCGCCTATCATATTACCTACTTTTATTACTAGTGGAATTTTCCAGAAAATTCCAATTAGTTTCAATTAGTACTGGTTATTTTCTTTAAGTACCAACACAAAATCAATTATCCGATAGTGCAAAAAATTTAACTATGTTGGAAGGAAATTAATTTTAGACGCCTTTTACGAGTATAAAATGAGGGGTTCAGAGGAAAACAATTCATCGATTAAACAAATAAGTTTATATTTTTTTACAATGACAATTCAGCGCAGTCTTCAACTGTTGGCCGACTTCGTATTATTTTTAACACTTTTTAAACGATTACGAATTTGTGTTCAGTAGATTTTTGTGTAGAATGGACTGACTGTGCTTGAAAAGTTCATTGAGAAGCTCAGCTCCAATCAGCAAGTCGATTTTCTGCGGTCTATGGAAACCTGGATCAGCCAGTGGTATGTCTTGAGGCTGTTTGACAGTAGTGACATCAACCGTGTTTTCTGGTTGAGGCAGCGTAATCGTCCGGACTACGTGTGCTTCTAGTTTTGTCCAGAAGTCAGATGTGCGTGATTGGACGATTATCGGTATAAGCCAGCTGCTAACGAGCGGATGTTCTCCAGCTGCTCCTATCGTTTGGCTACAACGAATCCGTGACACTCTAAGAAGTTGTGCAAATTCTTCTGTCACTAAGTGAAACGATGAGCACGGATCAATTAAGCAGTGACATGACACAGTTGTGCCATCCTTGCATCGTACTCGTACGTTCACAAGTGCGGTGGGCAGTAAAACGCTAGTTTGCTCAGGCAGCTTCGTGCTGTTCGCAGGCGCTGCAATGAGTGTCGAACCTTCCGTTTCTATCACCGGGCTTCTAGGTGTCTTCTCGATGGGCTTGTGTTGAGCGATCGAACTTTCTCGGTGAATTAGCGTGTGATGTGTTTGTTGACAAATCAGGCAGCGAGATTGCGACTTGCATGCTGCGGAGCCGTGGTCTCTCAAGCAATTTTCGCAAATCTTCAAGCGCTTGATTGCGTCGCGCCGCTGTCCAACAGGGAGCGCTTGGAATCGGTGGCATTTTTGTATGAAATGAGTCGTTGCGCTGCATATGGGGCACGGCTTTCTCTCGTCCATTGACTGTCGGCTGTCCGACCTGAAAAGAGTTGAACCACGTTCCCTGGGCGGGGGCTTTGTGTCGGGCTTCCTTTGTATCCCGACCGATGTGAGTTGTTTTGAGGACGAGGAGCGACTGTCTGAATTTACTCTTTCGAGTATTTGCACGCGGCGTTGTAGAAACTTGATGAACGTTGTGTGGCACGGAAAACGCTCATCGATGCTTTCCCGTTGCCATTCAACGACAATGTTCCTGTAGAGTTTCGTCTTAGCCAAGTAGATGATTAAATCGCACCAACTGTCAACAGGACGGTCGAGCGATGAAAGTGCCCGTAGATGTGCGTTCAATTCGTCTACAAAGGTTCTCAACGCGAAGACGTCATCTTTAGGAACCATAGGAAGATTGCAAATGGCGGCAACGTGGTCATGACACGCTGGCTGAACGTCTTCATAGCTTTGCTTGAGGATTTCAACCGCCACCTTGTAGTTGGCGTCCGTTGGCTCCAGTCGATGTAATTTTGCGTAGGCTTCGTCCTTGCAGCAATCCTGGAGGCAGATTAACTTCTCGGCAGGGCTGAGTAGCTCGTTGCTGTGATAGAGTGCTCGGAATTTATCCCAAAAATGGTGCCACTCCTTCCGATCGCCCTTGAATTGGAGTCCACCGACGGGGCGTAGGTGAATGCCAGCGTGAGTAGCAAACACCAGACCATGTGTCGCGTTCGCGCTCGCTGTACCTAGCGTCGGTAAGTCTTCCTTTACTGTCGTTGTGGTTTTTATAGCAATTTCCTGCTGGAGACTGGTTTTTACATCGAGGTAGCTTGCATTGAACTGGCGACGGATGTCTCGTTCCTGTTTCAACGTATCGTCGTCAACCGTCTTGAGCTCTATCCCATCCTGATTTTCGGAGAAGACAAGGTGCCAATGCTCGACGTCGTCACAATGTACCTCTAACTGTGCCAGCGTCGCAGTTTTCCCGTTAGTTTGGAACCACGCTGCCACGTTTTCAATCACGAAAATTGCGTTATCGCGTCTTACTGAATTCGAGCTCCTGCCTTGTTCCATAGCTAGAATAATTTTTCGTTACTTACTATTCTTCACTGTAATTAGTCTGTTGCACTCTCAATCCTCACAGGAAGCACCAAAATTTGGGTCTTATTGAATTTTCTAGCTAGTAGGTTCTAGGTAAAAACACAACAGCCACGCTCTGGAGTTAGAGTAAGACTGACTTTAATTCTATAAATGGGAAAATTCATACAAAAAGGTTAGGGGGAAATTTGACGTACACGTCGTAGCAATCGACGTGGTACAGGTCGGTCCAAAATCATTGTTCGTCTAACACTTGGCAACGGGGCTGGTGGTGGCGAGTCCCGTATCAACGAAGCGAGCTTCATATCAACGAAGAATGATGCCACAAAATATTGATAAATACGAACGTCGCTTGATGCATTTTCTTCATACCAACCTTTGATCATTAATTTAATGAACTTTTCTTCATACTAACAAACAGCTGACGAGCTGCAGGATCTCTAGGGTATTCTGGCCAAAGCTGGACAGACGAAAGTTTAGGGAAATATTGGCATGGAATAGGGGAAGTTTGCAGTTACTCTTCGCAATACCGACGGGTCACTGCTAGCTAGGGAAGCACGCTATGCATATGGGGATTGCTGACTCTGACATGTGCAGGTACTGCCACGACCTATATGCTGACGTGGACAATACCCATATTTTGTGTGAATGTCAGGCGGTTGCAAGGAGGTGTTGAAGTGGTTGGGCAGTTTTTTGTTCGACAAATTGGAGGATCTGCTCGTCAAATTTAATGAATAAAAAAAAAATCTGCTCATATTTCGGGGCGTCAAGTTTTTCTATTTTGGATGATCTCGGTAGGTTTAGGTTTAGGTTTAAGAAGGGGCACAGCGCTAAAACTTAGAGAAAGTCTGTTAGTGTATCATCACACAGCTCATGACATGGTCCTTCGTTTTTTGATATATCCAGTTTGTCCCTTCTCATCAAAAATATCTGTTCTATATATCATTATTTTTACTTTACGGCCAAAACTTAAACATATTTCTATCTTTCAACTCAAAACAGGATCGAACTCAATGCATGGCGTAAAAATCCTAGCTTTGACAGAAGCAGCAAAATCAGCCGCCTATCAAATTCAAGCCGCCTATCATATTCCTCACTTTTATTACTAGTGAAAATTTCCAGAAAATTCCAATTAGTTTCAATTAGTACTGGTTATTTTCCTTAAGTACCAACACAAAATATATTGGAAGTTACTAGTATAAAATGAAGACTTCTGAGGAAAAAAATTAAAATTAAAACAATTAAAAAAGTTTACAATGAAAATTCAACGCAATCTTCAAGTTTTGGCCAGTTTCGTATTATTTTTAACACTTCTTAAACCACTAGAAGCTAACAATTTTACTTTATAATTTTAATAATAAAGTATTGTTATCGAATTTTAAAAAAAAAAATGTTCTACCCTTTTGCACGTTTTATGATAAATAGACACCAAAAAAGCAAAATAAATGTTCACTCCGTCTGTACGTCGCCGCCGTACGCAAAACGTTTGAAAACTTATAGCTATCAAACTCTTTGAGCTATTAAGTTGAATTTTTTTTGTTGGTAGACTGAGCAGACCCCTTCAAGTGGCCACCTTTTGAGTGGTGCGGGTGTAAGGGGGAGGTGGGGGAAGCGTTTTAGATGGAAAATTTTGGTTTCTAGATCTCAGTAACCGCTTACGCTAGGAGGCTGAAACTTAGAATTTATATAGAGCTTCGATAGTAGACCCATTTGCAAAAAAATTGCTGATATGGGTGGAAGGGTTTGGGAGTGGGGGGGATAAAAATGCATGCGAAACGCTCGAAAGCCGAGATCGAGACATTCTAAAATCAAAATTTTTGAGAGGGCGCAGTGGCGTACGGAGCTGGGGGGTGAACAAATTTAGATTACGATATCTATCGAACCAATTGCACTAGAAAAATAAAATTCGGTTTCTGTATTAAGGTTGACAAATAAAGTTTGCTGAAAGTAAAAGTTTTTAAGTGCGCAGTGGAGTATCGGAGTGGAATGGATAAGAATTTTTCCAAAAAATCACGTCTCATATCTCGAGAACAGTGTAAGATAGATGCTTAGAATTTTTACCAGAAGTAGGCCTAATAGAAGCCAAGCAGAAACATTTAGAGGGTGAGGGTGTAGAGGATAAGGGTGTAGAGGATGAGGGTGGGGGAGGGTGAAAAAGAAAAAGTTCAGATTTTTATATCTCGAGAACCTATAATCATTAAAAGCTGAAACTTGGTATTTAGATAGAACTATAGTAGTAGCATGTTGAAAAAATATAATTTTTTATAGGAGTAGTATGGTACGGGAGTGGGGGGTGTTTTTCCTAACTATAGAACGGCTTATGCTAGAAAGTTGAAACTTGGTATGTACATATATGTAAATCAACTAGAATAGTCATAATGAGCAAAAAAAAATTAAATATCCATTAGCGTTCGGAAGGGGGGCAAAAAAACTGATCAGTGAAAATAGAATGCATACATTTTAACGATTTTCGTCACATCTTTTAGGTTTTCCCAAATATTGAATTCATTTTTATTCTACGGATAAATACCTAGAAAGTGATTTCAGGATTTTTTGAAATTCGACCCTAAGGTGAATTCACGAATTCAGCCGTATCCCTCCGGTCTGATAAGATATCGAATGACTTTTTACTTCCACGGGCTTGTTTAATAATCACCTAAAACTTTTCACGTTTTTTCTTTTTTCATCCCCTACGAGGGTATAAACGGGTTGAACAAGTTTTCACGAATTTCGTCATATCTCTTAGGAGTGATAAGATATCGGATTGATTTTCACTTCCTAGGGCTTTATTCATATGTATCTGAAACATAGGCGCACCGTTGGGGGGGCCAGGAGGAGCCGGGATCCCCCCAGGCCCCGGCAAGACATTTTTACAGGATTTTTCTATGGCTGCTACTCGAAGGAGGACTCATAGGAACAGGGCCACCCTAACCACAGGGCTAAATGGGCTATAGCCCTGGGACGCAAGCCTTTTGGGAGCGCCAAATTTTATTGATGTTATGTTTTAATTTTTTTTAGAAAATACTGACCACTGACCACAATGGAAGATTGTATTTTAAAACTATTATCTGATTTAGATATCAATTTGGAAGTTTGTAGAGGTCAATCTTATGATAATTCTTCTAATATGTCGATACAGCGGCCTCCAAGCTCGCATTAAATCTATAAAACTCTTGCCATATATGTACCCTGTGCAGCACATCCTTTAAATTTAATTGGAGAGTCGGCGGCGGAATACTACGTACAAACAACTAAATTATATTTATTTCTTTAAAATCTATACAATTTCTTTGCCGCGTCAACATCAAGATGGGAAATTTTGAAAGATACGCTAGTATTAAAAAACAAAGTGCCCAAAAAATTAAGCGACACTCGTTGGTCAGCAAGAGCTGATTCAGTGAAGGCAATTGTTTCCGGTTATGAAAATTTTAAAGATGCTTTGAATAAAATTTTCGAAGATAATTTTCAAAAGCCTGCAACAAAATTTGAAGATTAGGGGTCGTAACTGCTATTACGGTAGCATTTTGGTGCGAAATATTAGAAATCATAGATAAAACTATTATAATATATCACTTCAAAAAGTTGATACTACAATTGAAAGCATTATTTGATTATACGCTTCTTTAGAACAACGAAACGAAAGGAAATACAGAATCATTTAACCTTTACAAATTCGATGGTTTAAAATTGTCTAATCTGAAACTTTTATATTTTATACTTGCCGCTTCCAATTGTATTTTCTTATGACCAAGGGCGCATTATTTTTAGTTGCCCACGGGCGCCGAATATCTTAGGAGGGCACTTCATAGGAACTATTTAAAAAATTTTCCTCCAACTGCAGCTAGTGGAAAAACAATGTATAAAACATTTTAAAGTCGCAATCTAAGACTAATCATTCGTTATTTATACGAACATCTCTACATCACAAAACGGACGAACTTGTAGGAAAAGCATGTGTGCCTTTCGGAAGAAGTCGTATGTTCTGAGCGATTCGGCCTCTAGCCCCTGCCAGATTTTAGGTCACGGCACGCCCATGATCTGAAAACTTGTTTCAGGATTTTTGGATATTCAACCCCAAAGTTGGTGCAAGGGGGTTGCATATGTTTTCACAAATTCCTACATATTTCTTAGTTCTAATGGGATATCGAATTCATTTTTACTTCCTAAGGCTTCCTACATAATCGTCTAAGAGTTGATTTCAGAATTTTTAGATGTTCAACTCCTAGAGGACGTAAGGCTTTCGACGCATTTCTTAGGTTTGATGAGATATCAGATTGGTTTTCACTACACAGACTTTTTGTATAATCGCCTACAAATGCATTTCCGATTTCATGTAATGCCCCAAAGCCAAATCACGAAAAACCTCCTAATCACGTAACAACTGATATTATACTACGAGTTAGACCTCCTCCAGGAGTATGACTCAATTATGTAATTCATATGTTATATGTGGGAGCGATGTAAGTATTCTAGCGCGACCCCATTCTAACCGTTTCCCGAACTTTTTTAGGTTTTCATTCACATAGTATAACCTACACCGCGTCTCAGAATTAAACGCGTTCCGGTCTTCTACCAAAAAATAATAAAGTTGCGCCCTGACTATTGGCAGATTTTTATGAAGAGCCAAACTTCGAGGCAGGTAAGCCCCAGTGCTTACCAAATGGATTTATGGTAAAACCTTCGAGAACTTTTTTCCCAAAACTTCTTCATTTTTACTTTATTATTTTAATAATAAAGTGTATTTTATTGGTTGCTAACATTATTTCCTTTTATTGAGCGTTTTGGAATACTCACCTCATGATTGTTAGGTTGGTTTACCGAGGGCCGTATGTGAATTTTAAAACTTTTAACAATTGCACTCAATTATAATAATATTTTGGAAGAAATTGTTTGTTATAAAATCACTAATTACTTTTATTTTAAAAATACCCTTTTAGTGTAAACCGACTGAACGTAAGAAATGCTGTTCAGGAATATGCTAGTGGCAACGGATTACCGAAAAGTGATGTAATAAAAATATAATTTAAACATTATTATATTATTATCATATTTTTCCTGTAATAAATGCGCTTTGTTCCATTTTTCCGATAAAACCAAAATTTTAAAATAGTTGCCGAATTTAAAGTAATTATTAGGGAAACGAAGTGAGAAAAAAATCCAGTCTCAACGGAAAGGACCTTATGAGCGGTTAACGAAAAGAATTCCATCTTTTATAAGAAGAGCCAGAACTTTCAACTTGTGCCATGGATGAGTTAATTTGTCCTTTCAAATCTTGAAATTACCAAAAGGTTCTACTGCAAAATTGCTCCATCTGAAAATCCCATATACAGTTGACATAGTGCTCATAACCTCAACCCCACACATAATCCAAAATGGTCAGCATCCAAGGACATAAATCTTCCATAGGCACCATGAAAATGATTCTCAACAATCAGCAGATGTCCAGGATGCTCCGAAATCCATAAAGATCACAACGGATGGGCCATAATACGTACGATGACTTCTATAGCGTAAAATGTCCAGAAAAACTTTATGAGGCATGGCCCCAAGGCATCAAAAGGCGGAAAAATCAGATCAAATTCTAGTTGTCTCTCGTTTCTTCGAAACTTTCTGTTGGCTTCTTTTCGAAACCAGGACGAGGACAAAAAAATTGTCTCTGAATATAACTTGATTCATATATCATAAGGTGGACAAGGAGTACCTTCCGGCTGCTTCTTTTTTTGCGACAGAAAATTTACGACCAAAATCGGACCTCTTTTATGATGTTCTCACTATCCTCGGGAAAAAAAACCCCTGAACGATTTCTTTATTGGAAAGAAACCAGGACTTAAATTTTATTGAAGCTTTGAATTTTGCGAAAAAGGTTCTTGGGTATCCGATTCAAATTACAGTGTAAATTTCTTTATCAGCTTATTCCGTTTTTACAATTGTTCGATGGAAGCCTAGTCTTGAGACCGATTTTGCTATATCAAAGCTCAGAAAGTCAAACATTTTCCACTTTATCCAAGTGGAACGGAGTGTGAGTACAATAATTGTAATGGCACGGATACAAACTTCACTAATCCGAAGCATAAACAGCCCAAAGACTGTTAGTAAAAGTACAAAATGAGATAAGTCCCGGATAATTAAGTTCAACGTAAAATATGCAAATAATGTTTGAGATAAATCTCAACTGTGAACCGAAATCCGACCAAGCGAAAATCTTAAACATAAGACAGAGAAAATTATATTACGGCTTAACACAAAAGTTTTATTTGAGAAGTGAAAGATTTCGGTTTCGAGATACCTCGCAGCAATTCTCTAACTGGGATTTTGATTAAAAGCGGCCAGAGGGTTGGAGAATTGATTAACCGGTGCTAAAAAGTTACCGACAAGACAGGCAAAACGTAATAAATTCGCTGTAATCTATTTTATAGTTTCAGATAAATGGCGTAACATTTCGAATAGTACGAATGAAATATGAATTCGATTTACTCAACGTATAGCTAATTAAAATTAAAACAATTTCGAGTAATCAGTTGATGAAAGTAGCGAAAATTTCTAAGAGATTGTGGCGGATTTATGCCCGTAATTAGCATATTTAAGGAATTAGGAGTGCTTAAGAGGTAAGTATTTGTGAATTTATTGGAAAGCCCCACGTTGGGCGCCGACTTATAAGCTCATAAGTGCCAATAAATACCAATAAATTTATTGGCACATCAGTGTGAGTATTACTTTATGAGTTTTTAATAATGATCGAACTTTGCAGTTTAAAAAAAATTGCTACCCTGAAATTTTTAATTCTAACGTTTTAGGACTACACTGAACCAAAAAAGTAGATCCAACCAATTAAAATGTAACATCATCATAATGAAAAAATCATTGTTTTTGAGACGATGTAAGTATTCATGAATGCAATCCTTATGCATAACTGTTTATCATTTTTCGGTCTGCTTTGAACACACACACAATAACAGAAATTATGTTAAAATTCATTGTTACAATGAACGAGTTCATAATATTGATGAAAACAATAAATCGTATTAAAGTACTGATTCATATTGCAATTAAAGGGGTCACTCTCAGGTTAATATGATGAACAAATTCATAATATTGATGGAAAGAGTAATTAATGTTACTAATGTTCTTCCTCATATTAAACTATAAATTCAGAGTTGTTATTAATCCTGTCACTGTAATCAATATTCTAAGAAATTTTTTTATTTGTATCGAAACTTTGGAAGCACAAAGAAATATATAAATATGGTGCGATGTCTATGGCTATGTTCTCAATGTAAGTATTTCATGCCATACGCAGAAAGGTTCCCACACTCTTGTGCGAAATTTTTGCTACTACTCCGACTGCACGGAACAATTGAAACGATTTGAATACGTGCCAACGACTATCTACTGGTGTGTATGAACTTTAACAAAAAATTGGCTGTCAACAGAGGATCCGTAACCTTGAGCTACGCGATTATCGTTTTCTTCAATATAATGAATGTGTCCATTATTACTATGAACAAAATCAATATATTTTATGAGTACCAAACAAAAATGCGTTGCTTATAAGAACTTTTCATTCAATATGATGAAAGCATGAATCAATTTAATTTACTGGTTTTAGTTTACTGGTTTTTCACCTTGGTACGCATCTGCCAAACGACTCTTAGAGGCTGTTTTTGTGTGAGTGCGTATACAGTAACGCTATTTGAGAGTATGGGTACCCTTTCCATATATACAAATTGATGAAAATATTTTTAATGAAATCAGATTTATAGTATTAACGTACGGTTCATATATCACGAAAAATATTTTATGATTTTCTTCATTGTTGCAAGGAATTTTTCATTAATCCGATGAATTTCGTTTGATGAAAGGTATTCATTAATATTAAGAACAGTATTTTTTCAGTGTAATAAACCCCAAAAAAAAAAATCCGTCTATCCGCCGTAGAAAAAGTTTTGAAGGCGAGTAGCTCACAAGCCAGTTGAGATATTTCGATTCAATTTTTTTAGTGAGTAAATTGGGTTAACCCCTACTAGTGGTAACTGCTGGGTGTAAGGACGAAGGGGGTCGTGTTTTAGACGAAATTTTTGAAGAACTTTCGATTACCAATATCTTCTGAACCAAATGTACCAGATGAGTGTATATAGGATTACAAGTGGAGTCTACTATACACGTAAAAGTTTTGGGGGTAGGGAAGTAGAAGCGCGGAAGTCTTAAAAAAAATTTTTTTATATCTCAAGAACCGTCAAAGATATGATTTTAAAAATTTTATTAGAGGTAGGCCCAGTAGACTTCCAGCAGAAAAAAAAACATTCTCGAAAATCGTAAAAAATAGAATGCTATGAACTTTCGACCATAAACAGCCACTATAGATCCATCCCAAAAAAACAAACTTTTTGATAGGGGTAGCTAGGTACGGGTGGCTGGTGGTTTTTGTATCTAAGAAACGGCTTATGCCAGAAAGTTGTAACTTAGTACATACATATATGGAAATCTACAACAGTAGAAATTAAAGCAAAAAAAATAATATTTTTATTGTGGTTCATGGGTGGGGTAGAAAAAATTGCCGTGGAAAGGGTTTTTTTTGCACATTTTCACGAATTTCATTCTATCTTTTAGACATTTCGACTTATCAAATTAGTTTTACTTCTGCAGGCTCATTGTATAGGAACCTAAAAACATTTTTTCGAAATATTCGATGTCCAATCACGAAGGGGGCCTAAAGTGATTATGTACATTTCCACGAATTTCGAGATATTTATTAGGTCAAATGAGATATCGAATTACCTTTCACTTCGAAACACTTTAAATATAATCGGAAAAAAACCAATTTAAGCATTTCCGATTTCCGAAAAATCTTTTAGTTTTAATGAGATCGCCTAAAAATCCATCTCAGAATTTTTTGATATTCAACTCCGAAAAAGCTATGTCAATATGTAATCTCCTATGTTTTCAAAAAAATTAAGTTAATAAATAAAAAGTCTGCCAAAAATCAAAAAATTATTATTTTTTTGGGTAGAAGTCTGAAACGCGTATAATGCTGAGATGCAGTGTAGGTTAGTGTGCTACTGACAATCAAAAAAATTGAAATGAAATTTGGAACGTTATTTTTAGTTTGTCAGTCGCATATTAACCTACACAGTAAAAAATCCATTGATTTTCACATCTTTTGGATAGTAGGCAAATATGCCACATCTTTTTAGGTAAATTTACATTGAATGTAATTTTAAATTTTCGGTCAATAAATTGCTATTTGGAGTCAGTAAATTTCAACTTCGAAAGCAGCAAATTCTCTGGATATTGTCTTAAACTCTAAGAAAACTGTATAATTAGCACTCTTTAAGATACACTTATTTCTACTTCTAATATTATTTCTTACTTACTTACTCTTAATAAAACCCTTGGTTGTAGGTAGGAATCGATCCTACGATCAATTCTGGTTTTTGCCGCGTAGGTTTGACGCGCGTATTCACTGCGCCACCGAATGCGTTTCATTACCATTCCAGTAGAAAACAAAATCGAATGAAGCGTCCAACTTTGTGTTTTTATAAATTACATGTTTTTCGTCGTAAAATTCTAATAGATAAATAGAATTACACGAAAAAGAACGTAATTTTCAATTCATATATAAATAAAGTAAATTTTACACGAAATGGTTCGTAATTTTGTGAGCCATGTAAATTGTACGGTTCAGTTGAAAAGTACATGAATAATTTACTAATACCAGTAATTTCGTGTAAAAGTGATTGAAATGTGTACTTTTACTTGAAAAAAATAAATATACTATAAATTTAAACAGTGTACCTGGAAAACCCGTAAAGATACTAATCTAATCTTTAACTCTCATCAAATTAAACTCTGAGCAAACGATCTGTACAAGCCAAAAGAAATCAAGCAAATTCTCGGTAGTCTGAAAAATGGAAAATGTCCAGGATCAGATCTTATCCCCAACATACTTTTAAAAAATCTTCCCAAAAAAGGACTGACATACCTTAATGCAATATTTAATAGCTGCCTTTCAACTGGTTATTTCCCGAACAAATGGAAACGTGCCATAGTAATCCTTTTTCCCAAAGTCGGAAAAGACTCATCCAATCCGAAGAACTACAGACCAATAAGCTTGCTCTGCGGAGTCTCAAAAATCTTTGAAAACGTAGCTCTCGGTCGACTCCGCATTCATGCTGAACAAAACAGTATTATTCCGGATCACCAGTAGGCCTCTTTTTATATAACGTTTTTACTTCTGACATGCCTAAGGACCCCACATGTGAACTCGCTACATATGCTGACGATACCGCTGTATTCACTAGTTCTGTAGACTCGTGCAAAATTATAGATGTACTCACTAGGCAATTGAATAAATTGTCACAATATATACACAATAAGAAATGGAAAATTAAAGTCAATAGGGAAGAGTGCTGTACCTTGGAACGAAAATCACTTTTTATTTTTTTATGCAAAATGTACTACATGTAACGCGATGAAAATTTGAGGGGATAACAATGACCCACTTACTTATAATACATTTTTTTTTCAGCGAACAATATCATTACAAATTTGAAAGAAAAAAAATTGAAATTTCAAAAAAATTTGTTCCAAGGTACAAAGTTTCGTTGAACCTTGGAACAGCACTAGTTGTACCTTGGAACGCTTGCAAATTAGGCAAAAATAAAGAAAATACTAACTTGGAAAATGCTAAAAGAGATATTTATTAAACATAATTAAAAAAATTGATCATAAAATGGTAAAATAATATAAAATATGTTAAAATGGATAACTATGTAGTACATAACTAATTTATTTAACATTGAATTTATGGAATGGAAAATTAAAACATATTTTTAGCATCGATGGGAGCCTTACAAATCCCATTCTTACTGCGAGGCATTTTCTGCAAAAAAAAAAACACTTTTGTCAGTCAAAACACGTTAGTTTTGTATCAGGATTGCTATTTTATGCCATTCCAAGGTACAACACGTGTGACGTTACAAGGTACAACATGGTCCATTAATTGAATAAAAGATATTTTTTTAAACCTCCTAATTATCTTACAATCAGATGTTATAGAAAAGAGATAATACACACCTTATTGATAATAATCCTGCATAAAACGATTGTATACCACTACAACACAATAGTTTAATTATTAAACAAACTTAGTTAAAAAAATTACTCACACTAACCTCAAAACAAAAATATCAACAAAAACGCAAAATAACCGACAAAGTAAAGTGATAACAACACAGGTTGTCTTGATATCAGCTGTTGTAAATGTAGTTCTTGATTCACACACCAGAATGCTCTTTTTAAACACAAAATTAACAACGTTCCAAGGTACAACCATTCGAAGGTACAGCACCTTCCCCTACTGAAAGAACCCAGGCCATTTACTTCACGAAAAGACGAGCCTATAAGTACCTACCAAACCCCTCGATCAATATTCTCGGAGCAACAATCCCTTGGGAGAACTCAATCAAATATCTCGGAGTTTATTTCGACGCTAAACTTACGTTCCACAAGCACATTTCAGAAGCCTGCTCGAAAGTATTGAAAGCATCGCAATACTCTACCCACTAATTAACCGAAACTCCAAGCTATTGCAAGTCTGTCATGAGACCAATACTTTTGTACGGCGCTCCTACTTGGAACTGCTGTGCCTCATCTCACAAAAACGCATGCAAATAATCCAGAACAAATGCCTAAAGATCATTCTTAATAAGCCATGGCACTTCTCAACTCGCGAACTACATTTTATTGCGCAACTACCAACAGTTACTGAAGTAACTTGTAAACAAGAAGAAAATTTTAAAATCAATTGCGAAAAGTCAAGCAACCCGTTGATTCTCTCTGTACTCTACAGATAATCCTTTCATTTACTTATTTAGTTGTACCTTAGTTTAAGTTTAGTTCTAAGTTTTAACACATAAAAATAAGGTTTTTGTTTCCCTTTTCCTTATAAACTGTTCTAATTATTTCAATCATTATTAATAATAGCTTGTAGCTACATTTGTAACTATGGATGTAAAGTTTGCTAACTGACCATCTAATCAACCAATTAACCAGCAATGTCTAGTTTTAAGTACCTATATTGTGGAAATAAATTTATTTGAATTAATTTCGTGATTGAAATGTATACTTTTACTTGAAAAAATGAAATATGCTGGGTATTTCAAGTGAAAATTAGATTGAAAATTTAATTTTTTAAACACTGCACACAACATCTCAGCATTAAACACGGTTCGAACTTCGAAAAATAATAAAGTTACGTCCAGACTGTGGTTGTAAGGTTGTTGCATACGTTTTCACAATTTTCGCCATATATTTTGTGTTCCAAACTTATTTATTCACCATAATATCAGTATACATTGCTTGACATTATAACAAAATAGAAATTATTTCTTTTTGAGAGTAATTTTTCAAATTACGTCTAAGTTTAGAGTCCGCAGCATTTCGCAGCATTGTTGGTTAGGCAACTCTTCCACCGAACCACTCATATAATAGCCTACAAGCCGATTTTAGGATTTTCTGATATCCAACCCCAAGGTATGGGGTTGAATGCATTATCACAAATTTCTACGTTTTTCTTAGATGTGATTAAATTTCGAATTGATTTTATTTTGTTAAGACTTTCTGTATAATCGACTAAAAGTTAATTTCAGGATTTTTAGACATTGAACCATAGGGGTGGAAGGGGGTTGCATACTTTTTCATACTTTTCGTCACGATTCTTAGGTTTGATGAGATATCAGATTCGAACTCACTTCACTTTTGATAATCAACCCCCGGGGGTTTCATATGTCTTTACGAATTTTAACGTAGTACCTTTTAGATCTGATGAGATATCGTATTATATTTTACTTCCTCGGGCTTGCTACATAGTCGCCTAAAAATCAATTTCAGGATTATTGAATATTTGGCCGAAGGGGGTATAAAGGGTTTGCATACGTTTCTACAATTTCCACCATCCTTTAGGTCAGATATAAAATTGGTTTTTACTTCTACTGGCATCATTTTTCGAAATTCCACCCACGAACGGAGTGTGAAGGGGTTGCTTATATTTTCACAAATTTTTCAAAATCTCTAGTGTCTGATGAGATATTAAATTGCTCTTTATGTCATCTCACAGAAAACTGTTTTACAATTTTTCGAAATCAACTTCCAAGTGGATGTAATTGGTTTGTAAGCTTTTCACAATTCTTCAAATCTCTTAAGTCCAATGAGGCTCCAAATTGGTTTTTACTTCTAAAGGCTTTTAGTGTAAATAATATTCCAAAATTTGAGTCGCTAAACATCCATAATTTTGATATTTTTATTTCTATTCTAAGAGCAAAGTTAACTTTCCGAAAAACATCCTAATCTCGATATAACTGATGTTATACTCCGACTTTGACTGCGTCCTGGTTTATGACCCAATTACGTTATTCATGTGTTAAATGTGGCAGTGGCGTAAGCATTTTATCGCTACCCTATTTGAAACGCTTTCGGAACTTTTTTTTCTAAATAAAATCCCACAAATTGCATCCACTCGCTTAACCAGCCTAAATCTCTTCATACCGTGCAATTTTCGGTCAAATTTAGTAAAAACATAGTTTCCTACTCGGAAATAACCAGATTCTTATGGAAATTCCTCTGAACTATGATTAACCCATTCAGATTCACATCTATCACTTTTAATAAAAGAAAAGTCATTTCCAGGCCATGCGATATAATAATTTTTTCTGCCATAGAAAAATCAACTTAGATCCATTGTCGCCCGACATAATCTTCATTAAATCTACCGTAAAAATGGCCGTCGCACTTACCTTTAGATGCAAACGAGGTGAAAGAAAACTGTCAGACAGGTAATTCATTTCAGCATGCTAAAAACCGTATTAATCATAGTCTACCTGGAGGATGAACATAATTCACGGCAATATGGATTTTCTTTTCGTTGGCGACGACTTCGTAGGGGTAGAATACGAGCACTCGAGTAGCTTTATAGTTGTTGGAGTCGACGGGATGGAGGTCCTTACCACGTTCTCCGACTGAAATTAACATCCTTTTCGCATACACGAGATATTCGCACGGCGCGATCATCCCTTACGGGGGTTATTTGCTCGCACCATGAAGGCCCCCGGGGAAGATCAGCCCAACTACCGCACATACTCTGCGAGTCTCGACAGTTCTAATAATGGATACGATGCCAAGTCGAGATAAAATTAAATTAAATCTGGGGAAAACGTAACACCCAAATCCGACATATTATAATCTCTTCAGAGTGTAGTGCATGTTAGCTCGATGGCTTTATCTCGTCCCATCCCCTTGGCGTCCTTGTATCCTTGTTCTATCCGTTTGGGAGTAATTTACCGGCAGCATATTTCCGAATGGGATGAACGTTTTTCTCTGTATTATGGATAATTAGGCCTTGTCATAATTTTTTATGGGCTAGCTCATTTCTAGCACCGAATTGTTTTTTCTCTTGTTTTAAGAACATGAAAATTTCCCATCCCCCGCGGTACATTCTATGGAATCGCTCCGAATTTCCAGCCCCCCCGATTCGACAACAAAACCTTCTGGCTGTTGGAGCTTTATTAGTCGACAAAATGTACTTATGCAAAGATTATAGCGATATGACTAAATCCCATTTGGAAGCGGCTTTAGCCAACGAAACATGTACCAATTTCGATTAATCCGTTTAATTGAAATGTTTCGAAAGAGGTGAACTCGTTACGTCGAGGTTCTATTGTCGCTTAAGGGTGAGTGTTGGAAATGCGGGGTTGTAGCATTTCGGAAGGCTGTTTCGAGGTGGGTTGTTAGGGTGAAACCTGAAACGTTCAAAGTGTAGTCAAACAGAATCCAGATTACACTGCGACATGTGTAATCCAGAATTGATGGCAAAGCCATTGCTAATCTTGCTACCCTTGTTCGGCGAAACTGTACGAGGTGGTTATCTTGTTCGTATTGAATTTTAGAGTGACATTCTCGATCATGTACCTACAGCTTTCAGTATTTTGAATGTTATTTCAAGTTCTGGGAATTTTGCTAATCTTGTGCCAGTAATAAAAACCACTCTTTTGAGGTACCTGTAAATTAGTGTTCTCTACTTTAAGGTTTGTTTGTAATACATTCATCTTACTACACCTTCTTCTTGGGTCATTCCATCAAGAATCGCCAAAGTTGTGACCTTACCATCGCCGATTCTTTTAAGAAATTTTGTACTTGATCTATGAACTAGCTCTAAAGGGCATAGTTCAATTCTCAGCGAATTTCTGGAAAGCCCGGCGGATATTAGTACGGACTACTTGATTCCAGGGATGGATTTTGTGACGCCATACGAAATTGTGTATCCTAGTAGATTGGACTGGGAGAACAATAGGGTACTACGTGAAGGGGAAATATCCGTATATACGGATGGATCGAAAATGGAATGCGGCACTGGCGCAGACGTCTTCTCTGAGCAGCTGAGTGTAGGGAAGTCCTTTAAGCTGCCAGATATGTGCAGCGTATTCCAAGCGGAAATTCTGCGGTGTTGCAGCCATCGAACCTGTTAATGGGGGAGAAGTCACTCTACATTGACAGCCTGGCGGCCACAAAGGCGCTGGAATCGGTCACCATTAAATCCCAGTTAGTAAAGCGCTGTCGAGAAGTGCTAAAGGTACTTTGTAGTCAGAACAAAGTACAGATTTGCTGGGTGCCAGGGCATAGTAATATACTAGGGAACGAAAGAGCGGACGAGCTTGCGAGATTGGGATCGGCATCGAATGGTAGGGTTAAGGAGGATGTTTGTCCACCGATATGCGGCATCAAAGCGCAAATTGGTGAGCGCTCTAAAAAGACAGCCAACTCTAGGTGGGCGGAACTGGCAAGCTGCAGGATTTCTAGATCCCTGTGTCCCGAGCTGGATAGTCAAAAGACTAAGAATATATTGACTTGGGATAGAGGAAAACTGCGACTGTTCGTCGGAGCACTGTATGCTGAGGAAACATGCTATGCGGCTAGGGATAGCGGAATCGGACATGTGTAGGTTCTGCCATGATCTGTATGCTGTGGAGGACATCACTCACATTCTGTATGAATGCCCGGGGATCGCTAGGAGGCGTCTGAAATGATTGGGTAGCCTTTTCTTCGAGAGCATCGAGGATTTGAGGTCGTTAGGGTATGACAAACTAGTCAGGTTCTGCAGGGAATTGGAGTGTTTCTGAGGTGATGGAATTGCCCACGAGGACTTGAAGGGATCGCAATGGGCCCGTTTGGCGCCTAGTGAGCGCGGTGCGCCCCTTCTTAAAACTAAACCTAAACCTATGAACTAGTGAAAAAAAATATGATTTCATTTTACTTTACTATATTTTAATAATAAAGTATTGTTATCGACCTGAAATTTCCAAAAAATTTGCTACCCTGAAATTTTGTATTTTCACGTTTCACGACTAGTAGACCCCAAAAAACAAAAAAAAAATGTCCGTCTGTCCGCCGTAGACGCCGTACGCCGTACGCAAAACCGTTTGATGGCGCATAACTCACAAACCCGTGGAGATATTAAATTAAAATTTTTATAGTGGGTAGATTGGCTCAACCTATCTTTTTGGTGGGTGCTGGTGTAAGGGGGGAGGAGGGAGGCGCGTTTTAGACCAAAAATGTTGGTTTCTAGATCTCAGGAACTGCTTATGGTAGGAAGCTGAAATTTGGAACTTATGTAGTACTATGTCAGTGGACCTATTTGCAAAATTGGTGATAAGGGTTGAGGGTTGTGGGAGTGGGGGGAAAAACGATGTGCTCGAAACGTTCGAAGGCTGGGATTGAACCATTCTAAAATTCATATCTCCTGAACCGTTGATCTCAGAAGTGTGAAGCTTTGTAGTTATCCTAAGGGAGTAGACAAGAGCTAACATTTTTAAGAGGGGAAGTGAAGTGAAGGGTTGGGGGTGAAAAACTTTAGATTACAATATCTTTCGAACCAATTGTACCAGGAAGATGAAATTTGGTTTCTGTGTATAAGATCACAAGTGGAGTCTACTGAATGTAAAAATTTTAAGAGGGGAGGTGGAGTACGAAAGTGGGGGGATAAACATTTTTCAAAAAATTTAATTATTATATCTCAAGAACCGTACCAGATATGATCTTAGAAGTTTTACAGGAGTTAGGCCCAGTAAACTTCTAGCAGGAAAAAAATGTTTGGTGCTGGCGAAGGGGATGACGGTGGGAAAGGGTGGAACGAAAAGAATTCTGATTTTTATTTCTCGTAAACCGCAAAGCATAGAAAGCTAAAAATTGACGACTATATAGAGTCACTGTAGAAGTATCCTAGAAAAATAAAATTGTTGATAGGGGGATCAAGGTACGGGGGTGGGGTTTGGTTTTGACATATCTCAGAAACAGCGTATGCTAAAAAGTTGAAACTTAGTATGTATATGTAGAAGTACTACAGGAGTAATTAAAAAAAAAAAAAAATTCCTAATTTTATTGAAATTATTTGAATTTTATTTTATTAATATACAGAGCTGGAGTAATGCGGTGTAGGTCACTATGCGACTGATAACCTAAAGATTAAACAGGAGGCTATTTGGAACGTTATTTTTTAGGTTATCAGTCTCATAGTGACCTACACCGCATCTCAGTATTAAAGACGTTTCGGACTTCTACCCAAAAAATATTAAAGTTGCGCCCCGACTGTTAGCAGATTTTTCTTGTTTCTTTCGCAAAAATGGTGTCCGAGTCCTTTTTAAAAATTTATGTCTCCGGTAATTTTACTTTATTATTTTTTAATAATAAAGTATTGTGATCGACCTGAAATTTCAAAAAAATTTGCTACCCTGAAATTTTGTATTTACACGTTTTAAGACTAGTAAACACCAAAAAAGCAAAAAAAAAAAAAAATGTCCGTCTGTCCGCCGTATACGCCATACGCCGTACGCCGTCCGCCGTAGGCAAAATCGTTTGAAGGCGCATAGCTCCCAAACCCGTTGAGGTTTCAAGTTGAAAGTTTGATGGTGGGTAGATTGGGTGAACCCCTACGGATGGTATCTTTTAAGGAGGTGCGGGTGTAAGGGTGGATGAGGGGGGAGCGCTTTAGATGAAAAATTTTGGTTTCCAGATCTCAGAAACCACTTATGCTAGGAGGCTGAAACTTGGAACCTATATAGTGCTATGATAGTGGACTCATTTGCAAAAAAATTATCGATAAGGGTTGAGGGGTGTGGAAGTGTAAGTAGAAAGCCGGGATTGAAACATTCTAAAATCCATATCTCCTGAACAATTGATGTCAGAAGATTGAAACTTTGTGATTGCCCTTAGGGACACTTGAAGACTAGACAAGGGCTAAAATTTTTAAGGGGGTGGTGGAGTGTGGGGTTGGGGGTGAAAAACTTTGGATTACAATATCTTCCGAACCAATTGCACCAGAAAGATAAAATTCTGTATTTGGGATCACAAGAGGAGTCTAATGAAGGGGGGAGGTGGGGCACGAAAGTGGGGGGATAGCAATTTCTCAAAAATATCATTTTTATATCTCAGAAACCGTATCAGATATGATCTTGAAAATTTTACAGAAGTTTGGATCGGTAAACCTCTAGTAGGGAAAAAAAATTAGTGGTGGGGATAGGATAACCAGGAGGCTATTTGGAACGTTATTTTTAAGGTCAGTCGCATAGTACCCAACACCGTATCTCATCATTAAACACGTTTCGGACTTCTACCCATAAAATAATAAAGTTGCGCCCAGACTGTTGGCAGATTTTTATCCTAGAATAATGAAGTAGGGCTTATTTTAAAGGGAAAGGTTGTCGCAATATAAAAAAAACGAATAAAAATTATCCTTGAAATTTTGTCCTTTATCCTTGAATATCTCAAAATCACTTTTTTTATTTTTTATTTTTTATTTTTTTACATTTTGTAGGTTATACTGTTTTACAAAATATACCAAAAAATTAACATGGGATATCAATGGGATCGGGGTCAAAAAAATCTGAGAACATCAGTGCTTCTCAATTATGTTATAATTGTAAATTTTCTATAACATAATTGAGAAGTACTGATGTTCTTCGATTTTTTTTACCCCGATCCCATTGAGTCCCAAGTTAATTTTTTGGTATGTTTTGTAAAACAATGTAACCTACGAAACATAAAAAAAAAATAAAAAAGAAACATCGAGTTTTGAGATATTCAAGGATAAATGACGAAATCGTTATCCTTGAAAAAAAAATTCAAGTATAATTTTTATTCGTATTTTTTTATATTGGGACATTTTTTAAACAACAATCTTTAAAATCTTTAGTTATACTTTACTTTACTTTACTTTACTTTTTAATTTACTACTATTATTCTAGGATAAAAATTACCAGAGATATGAATTTTCAAAGAGGACTCGGACACCTTTTTTGCGAAATCTTTAACATTACTATAACTAACAAGAAAAAAGAGATTGAATCAAAAAATTGAAATTATATTTTTTTTTTCACTAGGTCTTCGAGTACGTAAATTTTCAAAAGAATCGGCGATGGTAAAGTCACAAATTTCGTCATTTTTGGCGATTCTTGATGGAATCCTTTTACTACACCTAAAAAGATCGAATGCATATAAATTTTTCCACTTTGTACGAGTATGTAAAGTAGTGCAGTCTAAACTAGAAATTAAATTTTTTCACCGAATAGAAGTGAAAAGTCCCTATTCGGACCCTTTGTTTCCATGTAAATTGCGTGAACGTTTTTTTAGCAGCTCGTTAATGTGTTCGATATGGGCGTTTTTAAATCAATCACTAGTTTAGTCGAAAATTATACGGTTTCGTAGATTCTTTATTATACTATTTTTTTATTGATTTTAAAGGATAAACAACTTTTAAGTTCAGATTGAATCTATATTGTAAAACTTCGAATAACCCCAAAAATAGCTGTTCTGATAAGTTATCATTTGACTTAAATATTTCACTTCATCGTTCAGCTCCCATACACATGTCCATAGATCACGTACATATTCAGAACTATTGACCAAAGACAAAAACTATTGAATCCAGAAGATAAGCTTTCAGATTTTCCAAGCAATTCCCTGAAGGAAATACCATACAAAAGTCTTTAAAAATTCTGTTTTCAACTCTGACGGTACAAATGGGAAATCTGTGAACAATTTAGGTGCTGGTTCGTGCAGGACTTATACTAATTTTCTTAGAAAATTAAAATCGGACTGACGGAGGATTGCGATAATTAGATAATTTTGGAATCCTTGTAACTACCATGGCTAGGTTCCATTATTGAATGAATGAACGACATTCGGAGTCGGGCTCACCAGTATTGAAGTCACCAGGGACTAAAAGTGCACTTTTAAATGATTGAAGTGAAAGAAGTACTTGCTTTTTCGGTAATCCAGAATTTCTTGTCGTCTGACATTTTTCTTAGGTTAGCTTAGTATTTGTAGTAACTCTTTTAAATTCCAGCTTTAAACAATTTGAAAACATTATTAAATATTTATTTAATTATAATAATTTGTTATTTCCTTATCTTATCTTATCTTTTCTTAATACAAAACACTACATTCATATTAATTACAATTACAGAATTTCAGATCAATTTTGCAGGACATTTGTATGCAAACTAATCGTTGTCGAAATTAATCGATTTTAGACATGCATTGATCTACAACTTTTATCTGATAAAAATAAGACTTAGTAAAATATTAAGAGTTGCAGGAACATTTGAATGGTAGCTACTAGAAATCATATAAAAATGTTGCTCTGTAATTTACGAGTATATACTAAGAACGCGAAAGAAAATTTCAGCTTGATAGCTTAACAACAATTTCAAATTTTATTCTGTATTCGACTTTATGATGAAAATACAATTTTTTAACGACTTTAATGTGGAAGGTACTGAAAGTTTTAGAGATTTTTTCTCACTCACATTGAAATACAGATTTGTCGCAAACCGAATCCATGTTGCAGTTAGCTATCCGCTAGAGTGGACGTATTTAATACTTTAATTTAGTCATACCCACTTTTAGGGTTAATATTTGTTGCATGTGGTATACTAAAAGAATATGAAATATTATTTTTATGTTACAAGATTTATAAGGAAAGAAAAAATTACGACTGCTTCCTTCAGTTAATGTTATTGTTCTGGGCGCCTAAGGTTTACCGCGCAGCATCAATACTTTACCAGCCAACTATCGGGTATCATTCATTGGAAGTGTTGTGGTTAATTTTGTGGGCAAATCACTGGTAACATTGACGACAAGCAAAAAAGACGCCAACAGTCAAAAATGGAAGGGTAGCCTAACACACCCTAGTACACTGATACGACATGCAGTAGTAGATTTGGCCGCAATGCGAAGGGCGTACGTAAATATTTTAACTACAGAACTTAATAAAACTTCCTCTCGTAGAGTGCTATGAGTGTATTATGAACTCACCAAGAGAATTAAATGGCATAACCTATGAGAGTTATTTTTATCGAATTTTTTTAGCGGGGCTTACTAAAAATGCCGGTCGACGTATCAATCATTACTTCAATTTCGGTGTAATTTTTCTCTGCAAAGTTGACTATTACTGATCGATTACTGAAACCCATCACAAATCGGGCTTTTTGAATCACTTTGTATGCCTAGAAAAACAAATATCTGATAACCAGATTTTCAACTCTCATTGCAAAAGTATTTTGACGGTATGAGAGTATTAGAATTTTTTAGACCACAGTGAATACAATTTTTCTAGTCATGTGAGATGAGTGAAATGGAGCAATTCATTATTTTCTTACTCCGTGCTGCTATTCAAATGTACATTTTAGCAAAATGGAAAGGATACAAAGCAAATTTCCATCCAATAGCTAAGAGCTATGAACTATGTATTATAAATCAAGATGGGAGCATAATATTTTTTTATTAACTTAACGGTAGCATCATACATGTCCATATGCATATAGTATTACTGCCAAAATTTTCGCTTGCTTTACCCTGCAAAATTTTGATTAAATTTCCAATATATCGTTCGTATTTCCCTAACAACGTTCACGTACAATTACCCGTACTTGATATTATCGTTATATTTACGTTCCAGCTCCAGCTTCTCGGTGTAGTACTAACACAAATATGATTGAAGCTTAAATATTACATTGGATAAATGTGAAATGCATGGAAATGATTAGAGATGTTCATGAAGCATAAATTGATGACGAGCCGAATATAAATTGATATGGTAACTCTGGCATTTTGGTTTATCTCAGAAAATCAGATAACATTAGAAATGGTTTGCGGGCAAATTCAGTGATGTGTAATTTACTCGACGTTCGATAAAACACGATCCGGATTTTAATATTCGGATGTAGTTTTGATAAAAGGACAACATACATCTTAGGACTTCTATCCCTTGACTTGCGTTCTACCATGTCACCTTCAACACTAATTATATCGTTCCTTTTCTATTTATGCACACAATTAATCCAGTTCCAATTTTGGAGTGGTAACACTTCAGAAGATATAAATTTTTGAAATATTATTTTATTCGTTTCATAAAACTACCTTATACTAAAAAATATAAACAAAGTGAGTTAATAAAGAATATCCAAACTGATACACATTTCTTTAGAGATAATGACAATTTCAAAGTGTACAAATAATTTTGTCAGCTTAATTATCATTCCTTAAGGTTTGAGGCCCGAAGCACATAGCATCTTTTTTTCTACTCTTGATTTTTCGAATATAGAACATGGTATGCAGGTGAGTATCTATCTCGGTGTATTTCTCCTCGGAAAAGCGCTGCATATCTACTTTTATTTTTTGAGCAATTTTAAAAATGTTGCCACGCAACTCGATCAGTTTGCAGTAAGAAACCACTAGATGGCTAGATTAGTACTATAAATTACCTCAATGAAGGTAATTTCACCCTCTAAATTATAAAATGACATATTTCTTGGGATTTATGTTTAACATTAAGCATGTGATTTTACAAAGCCATGTATGTATTTATTACATTTCCGAATTTTAATTTTACAGTGAAAATGTAAGTGATTTTGAGACATGTAAATTTACAATATCCTATGTTGGCAATTAGTTGCCAATATTAAATGTTGTAAAAAATTTTAACTGTGAAGGTGTGATGAGATATCCAGTTTGTTTTTACTTCAAAAAACTTCTTGTATAAACACCTAAGAATTAATTTCAATACTTTTCGTTATTCAACCCTAAAAAATATAAGCCATAAATATGTTTTCAGAAACATCTCAAGCTCGACTAAATACATATAAAATTTGTTTGTATTTTTTAAAATTAATTCCGGGTTTTTTTGTGAAAATGAAAATTTATTTTATAGCCGAAAAAATATTTAGAACTGGACGTAATTTTCCAGATATGATTATAAAATCAGACCTTTCTTTTGAGAATAATTTTTCTTAGTCCTACACAGAATCCATAAGTCGATCTTTCTCCAAAAATTATCGAACACAAGCATTTCGAAAACTAATTCGAAAAAGTTTTATCAGAAAATAATAAACACCTGAAGTTCGACGTGTGTGAACACCTTAACACTACACAAGCAAGGAAAGGACTCAATGGATAATCAATGAAATATTTAATTGACCCTGTCCATAGTCGAAGTTAGCCCATCAACATGCTAATGCTTATAAGTGGGCAGTTAATGGCATGTGCTTATTGGCACGTAAACGGCTTTGTTAACCTGTAATTGACTAATCCACTAGTCGTAGAGGCAAGCCTTAGAGCCTTCAAGCATGAAAATTATCCAAATAATGGGTTTCGTGCGCCATAGGTAGATGAATGTATAAGGAACAGTACAAGGCAGGTAGTCACTTCCTTTGTGAATCCTTAAATCGATGTGCATAAAGACAAGGCGGGTGACTTCACCTGCCCAGACAAATGTTTGCACCTAAATTATTTCAAAATTCATTTCCAATTAATACTAATACAGGGCATGAAGCATTGCTTGACTTGACTTGACGACATATACAAATCGCTCTCCATAATTCGATACCTTGTTAGGTTCTCTGTCGCTTATCTAGATTTCAGGTGACACGAAAAATATGCAGGGCATTTTCAACTAACAAGGCCCTGCCGGCAGAAGGTGAGATATTGGACAAGGACCTGTTACATGGCCTGATGGCATACTCCACGTTCGTGCGACAATGCAAATTTTCCTCGTTGTATAGCTTCATGTAGGTGGAGCGAGCGTGTGGTAGATGTAAGATAAATCTACCCTACGTCTAGTGCACCTAGTCCATTTTGTGTGCCATATGGGCTCGATACTTCTATCCGTATGACCGGTATGTAGATAGCAGGATTACATACGTATGTTACATTCTTGTGCAGTACTTTCCGCGCTTTATACTGCACGATTTGCACTTTTTCATTGCAATCCTTGTTATTGTTCCTGCCGTAGGAAGCCATCATCATAGAGCTCACGTCATCCTCGTAAGATAAATGCACTTTAGTCTAAAGCTCGAACTCTGGATTGGGTAATATCCAGTGGAAACGATCCCTTTTTTTGCCACCATTTCATAGTTTATTCGTTGTGACATCCAGGGTATGCTATGAAATGTTACTTTAGAGTGTATGCAGTGTGCAGTGCAAATTATGTAGAATGTAATGGAAATGCAGGATACCTGTAAGAAGGTGATCATTTCCTGAGAACAAGTTGAGTTGGTACTTCACGCTCCATTCCGTACAATCATCCATTTTGGCTCGACTTGCTATAAATTGGAATAGCCATCTAATTATGTGTATTACGCTCCCCAAGAGTTTTGTGAATAGTAGAAATCCTCCAAATCAAAATTGAAAACGATGTACCTTCCCATCATTACTTTGGACAATTTTACTTTATTATTCTTTAATAATAAAGTATTTTATAAAGATTTAGTTCCCCAAGGAAAAGTGACTTGAAGAATTTTATGAAAAAACCCACCAGAAATTCCATGATGTTTGTCATCAGACAGATAGGGTAGGTATGCATTACCGGTAAGACTTGCAAAATCATTCCAAGAAGAGTAAGGGAAATTAAAAATATTAAAAATATTAGAAAAATATTACCAGTAAGATGATAAGGGGGAAAGATGGCGCATTCTTTCTGAGTATCACGAAATGCTTAAAATCAGGAATGTCTTTTGCACCTGAATTTGAGATTTTAACGAAAACCTTTTGATTTTTTCTACAAAGGCTATTTTGAACGGAGTCTAAAAATTGGTATATCCTTGAAATGTGGATGCACCTGAGCATACTATACACCCCTCAAGAGGAAATAAAATATTGATTTTCCTTAAGAAAAACAGAGATTACGTTCCTAAATAAAAGGAAAAAATCCGACAACAATCTGGGCTCCACTTTATTATTTTCGGGTACAAGTTCGGAACGCGTTTAATTCTGAGACGCGGTGTAGGTTACTATGTGACTGAAAACTTAAAAAAATTTTCGGGAAGCTGTTAAAATGGGGTCGCGCTAGAATACTTACGCCGCTGCCACATATAACATATGAATTACATAATTGGGTCATACTCCGGGACGAGGTCTAAGTCGTATTATAATATCAGTTGTTATGTGATTAGGTGATTTTTCGTGATTTGGTTTTGGGCCATTACATGAAATCGAAAATGCATTTGTAGGCGATTATATAAAAAGTCTGTGGAAGTGAAAACCAATCTGATAACTCATCAATCCTAAGAAATATGTCGAAAGTCTTAAGTGCACTTAGAGTTGAATATCTAAAAATACTGAAATCAACTTTTTGACGATTTTGTAGGAAGACTCAGGAAGTAAAAATGAATTGGATACCTCATTTGAACTAAGAAATATGTAGGAATTTGTGAAAAAATATGCAACCCCCAAGCATCCACTTTGGGGTTGAATATCCAAAAATCTTGAAATGAGGTTTTAGATATATATAAATAAAGGCCGAGGAAGTGTAAACCAATCCGATGTCTTATCACTCCTAAGAGATATGACGGAATTCGTGAAAACGTGTTCAACCCGTTTATACCCTCTTAGGGGTTGAAAAAGGAAAAACCTGAAAACGAGTTTTAGGTGATTATAAAACAAGCCCATAGAAGTGAAAAGTTATTCAATATCTAATCAGACTTGAGTGATATTGCCGAATTCGTTAAAATGTATATAACCCCTTTAAACCACCGTGGGGTTGAATTTCAAAAAATCCTGAAAACGCTTTCTAGGTTTTTTACATGAAGAATTCGTGAAATAAAAATGAATTCAATGTTTGGAAAGACCTAATAGATATGACGAAAATCGTGAAAATATATTCATTCCATTTTCACTGATAATTTTTTTTGCCCCCTTCCGAACACCAATGGATATTTGAATTTTTTTTTAACCATTATTACTTTTCAAGTTGATTTACATATGCATACTGAGTTTCAACTTTCTAGCAGAAGCCGTTCTATAGAAATCACTATAAAAAATTATATTTTTCCAACATGCTACTACTAAGGATCTATCTAAATACCAAGTTTCAGCTTTTGATGATTTTAGGTTCTCGAGATATAAAAATCGGAACGTTTTCCTTTTCACCCTCCCGCACTCTCACCCTCTACACCCACACTACCAAATTTTTCTGCTAGGCGTTTTTTTTCTGCTATTAGGACTCTTTCTGGTAAAAATTCTAAACATCTATCTTGCACTGTTCTTGATATATGAGACGTGATTTTTTAGAAAAATTCTTATCCCCTCCACTTCCACACTCCACCACTCCCTTAAAAATGTTTGCTTTCAGCAAACTTTATTTGTCAATCTTGATACAATGACTGAATTTTTATTTTTCTAATGCAATTGGTTCCTGAAATATCGTAATCTAAAGTTTTTCACCCCCCACCTCAGTACGCCACTGCCCCCTCTCAAAAATTTGTTATCGATCTGTTCTCCTCGTATACCTACAGATGTTTATTAAGTTTTAATTTCGTGACATTAACCGATTAGGAGATATGGATTTTAAAATGTCTCGATCTCGGCTTTCGAGCGTTTCGGCGGGCGGCGTATGGCGGACTGCGGCAGCGTGCAGACGGAGTGAAATTTTTTTTTGCTTTTTTGGTGTATATTAGTCATGAAACGTGTAAAAAAAAAAAAGTAAAACATGTCAGTAAATTAAATGTTTTTTGCACAAATAGCATTTTTACCACACTTGTTAGTAGTCAAAATTTACTTCAATTACAAATGTTGAAAAGACGAGAAATAAATAGCCTAAATATTCAAGTTTGCTCCTTTAATAAGTTTCTATATCTATGAGATCGTTTTCACTGCGCAAATAATAAAGGAAAGAGTGCTGTTTCTTTTCATTGGGTACCGAGTTGTTGCACGATAGTGTCCATTCTCAAAAAACATGGTCACAAATATTGGCCAAGAACTTTATAATGCTACAAGCTAGGAATTTTAAGGTGTTCGTGTAGCTTCCTTACAAATGTCTTGGAAAAATTTGTGCATTCATGTTCCGGATCCCATACTCATTCAAGGAATCATTTAGCTAGATAATACAAATTTTAAACGAATAAGATCAGCTTCCTAAGTGAGCTTAATCCCCCACTTACACTTCACATATTTCTCATATAAAAGTCCTTCAATAAGATTAAACGGAAAACAAGAATCCATAAAATAAATTAAAAATATTGAGGCAATTTTTTGTTTAATTTGAACCAACCAAACTAACGTTTTAGAAAATCGGTTTTAGCATTTTCTTTCGAAAGATCTAGAACGCGTTAAGCTTTAAAGCTAACATTTTATAGGGTTGCTGCTTTTGGCTTAGTTTCCATACAAAAGTCTATAAAACACGTTTGCTAGCATTGTAACTCAAGAAAATTGTAGAAGGGATAGAGAACTCCCAAATTGTAAAACGCTGATTGAAAACTAGCTGATACGTGTCTTACCAGCGATATATTTATTTATTGGTAAATATTGGCAAATATATGATGGTCTACATATGTATTTTCCAAATTTAAGCTTTAGAGCCCTCGTGAGACAATTACATGGTCTCTTTTTCCAAGAAGTTGTATCGACGTCGATATAGTTCGTTTTTACAACTCTTACCCTATTTTTTTTTAATTGTTGAAGAACAAATGTCATACTTCCTCCAAAACTTTAGTAGCACTCTAGATGATCAATAACTCCTTCAAAGGCTTCAAATAATTCAGTGATTAGGATTGGATCTTATAATCCTACGGTATCACATCGGACCTATATCATGTCTAAGTGTGGCTAAAAGGCAGTATGGACGTCTAAGTGATTACTTAATCAACTCAATCCGAAAATTCTGATTAGGCCCCACATTGGGCGCCATTCAAAATTAAACCACATTATCCGTGCAATCTTCCCGGCCCAAATGCCTCATTCCGACAAAACCAATCCCATCCCAAATTCAACTATATCAACAAACCAATCATTTATTCTACCATTTCGTCCGTTCAACCATCCAATACACGTATGAAATCAACACAAGGCATGTTAACGCACCAAATACTCTGGTCATGCGAGATTATAAGATTGATACATGCATCAATCAAGTGTGACATCCGAAGACGCTCTGGCCGCCTTTATGAGCAGACAAGAACGAAAGTTTAATGTCCTCAAGTGGCATAAAATATCTTCGATATGTCAATCAATCTTTTGCCTCCCACATCTGGCGATGTCCTGGAAAATTCTATCTCAATTTTCCCTCGACGACTTGTCGCTTCAAACTTATTGTCTTCGTTATTTTGAGGGCGTCGATGGTATCTTCAAAATTTATCCCGTACCATCGAATCGAGCTCAATATGACGAGGCCCGGACCAAAAAAAAAAAATGCTCAGCCAGGATATCGTTTTCCATTAAATGGCAGAAATTGTATTGTTATCGTTTCATTACGATGATGTACGTTACGTAATTCACTTTAAAATTTAAACCATTTAGTGCCGGAAGCAAATGGAATTCTGCGGTAAATTATTTTGATTCCGAAGTAATGAATTTGATTTATAGGCTCTTTGCCTTACTGGTAATTAAGGGAGTTCAGTCAAATGAGAAATGTAAATAATAAATAAATTGGGTTGGAGTTGCTTTTGATTAATATCCTTTGCTACAGAGCCTTTCAATTTGTATTTCGATAGGTTGAGTTTATGAGTAGGAATACTAGTCCAGTGTTCGAACATTGTATTATTTTACAGTGCACGAGAATAATATCAAACATAAAGCGGTTTTCATTAACCACTTCAAATTGATCAAAACCAGATAAATTTGACCATTTAACTCTAATATAATTCTCATAAATAAATTAAGTAAACAAAAAATGTTAAACCATTGCAAGCAGATATAGACATGAAATGGTCTTCGTTGAGTCCTCCGATGTGAACAAAATCGCTCCATTGCAGAGCAGACCACAGTCCGAAAAAACGGTACGGAGCAGAGTAGGAACTTTTACTTTTCACATCTAGATGGCGCTGACGATATGAAAGTCCAAAATCGTCAGCGAAATCTATGCGTCAAACACTGCATTTAATGGAAATCAGAGTCAGTGGTGTGACTACTGTGATCAGTGACATGAAGACTCAACACGCTTTGTTGTTGTTTTCCAAAGTCGTTAATCGGCTCCTTACTGAATGTGGGTCCGAAAGAACGTAGGTGCTCCATCCTTCGACATTTTTAAGCCCAATATCCAATCAATGCAGTGCGTTTCGTAAACATAATCAGTCAGTCTGTAATTCTTATGGGCGGAAAATTAAAATAAATTAAAATTTTTCAGAAAAATTAAGAACTTAACACTAATTCAAATTATAAACTATTTATAAATCAAATTAACTTCGACGAATATTTTAATTGAACATTAACATCTGAAGTTACTCAACCAAAAGCGTTAACTATTCAGTTCCTCAAGGACTACATTGTAAATTCTAGGCAATTATTTGGAATTTTGGGGCTTCGGTTAACTTCACAGTAAAAAAATCCATTGAATTTTACAACTTAGCAAATATGCCACACTCTTCAAGTAAATTTACATTGGGATGTAATAGTCCATTTGAATTTAATTTTCAATTTTCGGTCAGTAAATTTCAATTTGCAATCAATAAATTTCAACTTCAAAAGCAGAAAATTCACATATTTTCTTGAATTTAGACTCTAAAAGCTGTATAATTAGCACTCTTTAAGATACACTTATTTCTAATTCTAATATTATTTTTTACTTACTTACTCTTACTCTACCCTTGGCTGTAGGTAGTAATCGAACCCCCGCGTAGGTTTGGCGCGCGTAGCCACTGCTCCACCGAAGGAGTTTCATTTTCATTTCAGTAGAAAACAAAATCAAACGAAGCGTCCAAGTTCGTGGTTTCATATATTACACGTTATTCGCCGTAAAATTCAAACATTTCTATTATTTTGTCCAGAGATCTCGAGTACATTCGATGGTTCGTGTTATGATCGAACTTACAACGTTATTTTAATTGGATGATAGAAAGTTGTGGGTCTCTCTTTTGAAACGTGGACTTTATTTTTTCCCAAATACAATTATTCTTTAAGTCGAACTATCTTTGACACTTTGTTGAGAAACCGTAATAGCTCGACTGTATTTTAAAAGTAATGTAAATTTCGGATGGAATTATAGTGTGATATAACTTCAAAGAAACAATCAATTAACTTTTTTTAATGTATAGTCATACACTCAAATCTATCTGTGCATTTTTCTTCGTCTGGCTTGTTCCCGCAAGATAACTCAATAACGCGTGAATCTATGAAACTAAACAATTTTGTGAAGAGCGTCGACGATTCCTTCACGATTTCGGATGGCTACCATAGAAAAGCCATTGGAACATTTGTAAAACATGTAGCAGAAATACCTTTGGAGCTACTGTTGCATTGCAAACCCATCGTTACAAACAATTTCTTTCAAGTCCTAACGAAACTTGTTGTTGTCACCTTAATTAAACGGTTAATATTTATTTACCGATTATTATGAATTGAAATCTTGATGAGAATCGATAGCTGTTTGAGTCTCGTATCTACTTTCTACGGTGCTATAAGTTTCTTTATATCGAATAGCAAACATTTGTACGATGAGAAAATGTTGATCTAAGTAAGTGATTGGGGCATTGATGCCTGATAGGTTATTATTAGTATACAAACACTATTCCATCTTGCTGATAGAGAAGCAGAAATTTGATATATTTACACTGAGCATCTCTGTTATTCTGACTCAGTACATATCTGAACAAGTTGTATTCTATCGATACTGTGTTTTCAATATGGAAGCATTGGACAAAGAGCTAAGTGAAACCATTGGTTGAAGCGAGTCGTTTACTTAATTAACACTGTGATTTTGTGTTTGTCAAAAAAAAGGAATTAGCTAGTAAGTACTATATTAAAGGAAAAAAGGGAAAGAGAAATGGACGGTGTCAAATAAATTGCCTCTTTCTAACCTCCACCCTTGAGGCTTCATTTATAAATTCTAAAAAGGATTTTTGTACTGGGACTGGCTAAAGAGAAACAGAACACCTGACTCTGAAAATTTTGTTTGCCTTTCTGTTTTTTAAACGTAATGTGAGTAGAATGTTAAAAATTAAAACTATAATAAATAAATAATAAATATATATTAAGTAAAAATAAATTAAATAATAAATAAATTAATTAAATAATCAATAAATTAATATGTAAATAATAAATAAACTATTATGTAAATAATAAATAAATTATAAATAAATAAATATTTTAAACAAAATCAAACGTAGGCAGTCTATAATTTAAGGGGTTAGGCCACTGTAGAGACCGAAAAAACAGGCTTTTGTGGGCATTTTTTTTTCAGAAAAACTACAAAATCAAACGAGATTACAAAAACGAGTGTTTATCATACATATCAGTGACTGTATACAATAATTTTTTTGAAGCAATTAATTTCAAAATGGCGACTGTGCAGCGTTTTTTCGATGACGTCTCCGTTTTTGCAGGGTCCACTGCCGGACAAACAACTCCTGTAATTTTTTAATTATGATGAGCGAATGCATTTTTTCGATTATATTCACAGTGCGACAAATAAGTTTCAAGATAGGCCATGGAAAACATCATTAAAAGAAAAAATCTGGATGTTTTACATTTTTTTTATTCAAAATATTCTCCTCCAGTTTCAATACACTTGTTACAGTGATTCATCAGTGATTCAAATGCGTGTTCTAGCTCATTTTGTGGAATTGCCTCTAGTGCTCGAGTTGAAGCTGTTTTGATGGTCGAAATGTCATTAAAAAAACATCCTTTCAACTTCAATTTCAATTTCGGGAATAGAGAGAAATCGCATGTGTTCAAATCAGGTGAATACGGTGGATGATTCAACACACAGACTTGATTCAGAGTCAGAAATTGACGAACAATGAGTGAGGTGTGACTCGGTGTATTATCCAGTTCTCTGGATCACGATATTCGGGTCGAATATGACGGATTCTGGCCATAGAACGCTTCAAAACTTCGAGATAAAAGGCGCAAGTAATTGTTTGGCAAGTTGGAATGAATTCCCTGTGGATAATTTCTTTGCTATCGACGAATGTAATGAGCATTGTTTGAGCAACATTTTAATATTTCAAAATCGACAAAAAAGTTGTCTTGGGAGAACTGTCATAGCTTTGCTATCTATCAACCGATTTAAACAAAATTGGTATTACCGAGAAGAGGAGTGTCACAGCTTTCAAATGCCGGTCTGTGCACATAGATGGTCCTACTAGTTACTCATATATGGTTCGAGTCTCGGAACTTATTTGTCGCACAGTGTATAACAACAGCTATAAGAGTACGTAGGATTTTTTCGATTCGATATATTGTTTTTTGGCCAAATGGCGCACTTCTAAAGTGAAAAGTGAAAAATTTGCCTAAAAATCGTCAGAAAATTGTTGCAATATAAAAAACATACTGCAGTCACGATCGGCTGCAAGCCAATCGTATAATACTCTAGATGAATACTGTACTCCGATTTATATTGTAGTTGAGGATAAAGTAGAATTACGTGTGTGCATGTTGTATGTCCTTTATTAAGGACTGCCTTTAGATTGCTACTCAAACCTAAAAGACAATATTCAGTGTTTAATTTCATATCTTGAACTGGGTAAGTCATCGAAAAAAATGTAATTTTTAAAGGACTTTCACATGGGAGGTGCAGGAAGGACTCACTCGATTTCTTATATATTTATCCTTTTCCTTGGAACCATTCAAAAATTAATGTGTACAAAATTTCAAATTCGTAGCTTGAAGCGTTCAAAAATTATCGAAAAATATTGTTGAACACGTGTCTTATGGACATTTTGTATGGCAGCTACCAGAAGGAGTAAAAGGATTTTGCTGACAAGTAAACTCGAACTTCGTTTTCACTCAAAACTAATTTGTACAAAATTCCGAGTTCATAGCTAAAAGATCACTTGAGTTATAGTGAGTTCCGTAAATTAAGTGAAGACTTTTTGACAGGATATTTGTATAGCAGCTACACGAAGGACTAATAGGATTTTCTTCATAATCATACATTTAGCTCCAACTATTGGAAAATTGACACATACAAATTTTCAAAGACGTAGCTTTAACCCTTCTGAAGTTATCGGCAATATTCTTGAAGACGTGTTTTAAGGACATTTTGTATGGCAGCTACCAAAAGGAGTAAAAGGATTTCGCTGACTAGTAAAGTTGAACTTTCTTTTTACTCAAAACTAACTTGTACAAAATTCGAAATTCGTAGCTAAAAGAATACTTGAGTTTTAGTGAGTTTCGTAAATTAAGTGAATACATTTTGACAGGATATTTGTATGGCAGCTACACGAAGGACTAACAGGATTTTCTTCATAATCATATATTTAGCTCCAACTATTGGAAAAATAACACACACAAAATTTCAAAGTCGTAGCTTAAACCCTTCTGAAGTTATCGACCAATATTCTTGAACACGTGTTTTAAGGACATTTTGTATGGCAGCTACCAGAAGGAGTAAAAGGATTTCGCTGACTAGTAAAGTTGAACTTTCTTTTTACTCAAAACTAACTTGTACAAAATTCGAAATTCGTAGCTAAAAGAATACTTGAGTTTTAGTGAGTTTCGTGAATTAAGTGAATACATTTTGACAGGATATTTGTATGGCAGCTACACGAAGGACTAACAGGATTTTCTTCATAATCATATATTTAGCTCCAACTATTGGAAAAATAACACACACAAAATTTCAAAATCGTAGCTTAAACCCTTCTTAAGTTATCGACTAATATTCTTGAACACCTATTTTAAGGACATTTTGTATGGCAGCTACCCGAAGGAGTAGGACGATTTTGCCCGTTAACGAACTTAGCCTTACAAATTCAATCAAACATCCAGATTCAAAATTTCAAGATCCTAGGTGAAGGCGTTCTTGAGTTATCGTGTTCACGGACAGACGGACGGACGGACGGACGGACGGACGGACGGACGTCAGGCGGATTTGAGGTTTTTGGCCACAAATAAACAAAAAATAATATATAACTTTTTTCCGTCCGAGGCTTGGTTCTATGCGTTACAAACTTTTGGGCTGGATTAAACTTATAATACTCTATATGATTTCATCTAGAGTATAAAGATCCTACGTACTCCCATAGACAATATATTTCTAAAGATATATTCAAAATTTGAAGTGTATCGGTTGAAAATTGTTTGAGTTATGTTTCCGGCCAACTTGAAAAATGCAGTTTCGAAATAAACGAGTTTGAAATTTTGAGTAGTAGAAAATCATGAATAATTTTGCAGGCGGCCTTGTACTAAAATTCGAAAACCGAGTACTTAGAGATCTTTCCTGGCCATAATCTTTTGGGACATCATTTTTGAAGTCCTAAGGGACCATTTAAAATAAAATAAAATTTCGATTTTTCGAAAATTCTAGAGTGGCCTAACCCCTTAATTTCGCTATAGTCGAACACACAGCACTTATTTTTTTAGTAAAGAAGGTAGAAAACTTTTTAAAAAGACTGCCAAAAATCTGTTCAAAATTTGATGATTTTTGTCAAAAATAGAATTATTAGAATAGGATTTTTTCAATTACCATCCCTCACAACTCGCAATTGAACATTCTAACTTGATACGTTAATATGTTGTAAAGTTCTTGTGGTATCTGATGATTAACGTCCCAAATATTGTAAAACATTTATTTGGAAGCTATCAAAAAGAACACCGATTTAAATTCCCTTGGATAAAACTGAAAAATACCTGAATTGTGTGAGAATTAACGTTCTGCAGTTATCACGATAAGTTCTCAAGGAATTTTGCATTACAGATATTTCTTTCACTAAAGAAGAGAGGAGTACAAACATAGCCAAATACTCGATTTCCAAAATTTTAACTTCTGAGAGCAATCCTGAGAAATATCGACCACTTTGAGTACACGAACTGATAATAAGGTAGACTTTATCAAATTATTAACAATTATGGGCTGGAAAATTATCAAATTAAACCCTTTCTATTTTTTATTTTATCTTCAGTTATGTTCAAAAAAGCATCTAGTCTAATCGAACACACGATACTTCAACAACGGGTAACTTTGAAAGTTGAAATTTGTACTCACATGTTCAAATAATTTAGATTAAAATTTCCATGGTTAAGCTACCATAGAAGCTAAATTTTAAGTTGTTTTTCGCCATCAAAAGAACATTTTGATGACCACCCACCACACAAACTTCCAAACAAGGACCAATCGATGCTTGATGACAGCTAAAACACCTTCACAGGAGAGGCCAGTTTAAAACTGTGCTGAAATAGTTCCGAAGTAGCTGTTTTGTCATGGAGTTGCCTTTACTAATCTGATGGTGTATATTGCAATTTGGAAAACTAAGTTATGGGAGAACATATAAGAGCACCTCCCATACAAAAGTCTTTAAAACTTGAGTCCACGATAACTTCTGAACGCTTCAAGGCAGCGTTTTGTAATTTCACCCAGATTAAGTCTTTCTCTCTTCAGAACATTTCAGTAATTTGAAAATTGACCCATTTTTTCAATACTTGCAAGAAAATGAATTAAAATTTAAAACATTTAGTCTCCCTACAGAAGTCCCTCAAAAATTTGTGTCATCATCCTGTGTAATTTTCTCAGACCCCAGGAAAAATTAAGTAGTTTTGAGTAACCATTAAGAGCATCAGGATGATGGTATTCCTTCGAACAGCTACCATACAAATGCTTTTGAACAAAATTATTTAGCCGAACTCGAGAACGCGTTGAGGTCCGAATGAAAAATAATGCATGTTAAGGTTCAAAGTGAAAAGAGAGATTAGGTGTGTTCATGAGTTAAAGCACTCTTCAATACAAATGTCCTGAAAATACATGGTCACACTTTGTATAATAACGCGAGAACAGGCTAAACGCGAAAGAACATCAATGAGAATTGTTGTGCAGACACATTTGCTGATAACGCCTGGGTTTCGTACTTAAGGGATAGAAAACTAGTTGGTGTTTTTGAGGCATTGAATTGAATTTCGAGAGTTTTTTTTAAAAAAATTTTGAAGGAATTTTTGCGTAATGTCTTTGTCGTGAAGTATTTTTTGTGCGATTGTGTGTATTGTTCATATGTTCTGCGTGTGTTAAAAAGTGTTACAAGGTGTTGCAGAGTTTCTACTTTAGAAGATGGCAACAAATATTGAAGATAGTCCGACAAGTGAAATTGCTACGAACTTATAATTTCTGGGTCGTAAAAGTTTCAACTCTAAGATATGGCGGGCAAGTTGATACATTCGGTTTCGTGTTACGAGCTAACGACCATAAAGATATAAGTTGAAAACTTTAGAAGGATACCGAACTAATTGATGTCCAGCACGATAAGAGCTCCTTTTCTGCAGATAATTAGGAATGTCGGAGAAACGCATATATGTACATCGACGAGAGCAAAACATTGCAGTCCCGTCTAAACTATTCTCAGCTGCACACTCTCAGATAATAAATCTTCAAGTTGTTCTGCGTTGTGTATGGAATTTACGCCATAAAAATAAAATAAACTGCAACAACTCTACACTGTTCTCAAGTACAGTACAATGGATCCGGTTCGTCCTTTTAGTTTTACTTATTTATTTATTTTTTGTTTTGTATATTACTCTAACATGCAATGTGCCCCAGGAACAACTTTTAATGCATTAAACATTAGAGAAGATGAAAACGACGACGAGCTACATCTGCACGAAGGTATTCTGCATTATGGAGCTAATCTTAAGATCAGAACAGTTACAGTTAGGATAAAAGAGCAGCTTCCATCTTCTTGGATATCAGCAAGGATAAATCTCGGTACTTCCATCCAAACTCTGGCTGTGTACTTAATTTGAGGAAATCGTAAGACTTTCCGTTCGAATACGTTTCTTTCGGGAAACTGTGATGCGCTATTTTTGAGCCTCAACTAAACGACATCTTACTATTTAAGAAAATTAAGCAGAGACAGTTTTGTGCAAAAGGACGACTGAAGAATTTAATTATTTCGTGTCATTAAGATTTAAATTTCGCGGAATTAATTCATTTCTATGGTAGTTGAAGCGAAAGGGAACGCATGGCAGATTACATACGTCATGGGTAAATGGTATACCAGCTTAGAATAGAAGGCTTCATTTTCAAAATTGTGCTAAACTTCAGGTTCCTTGAAATTAAAGGAAATTATTACACAATCATTCTTTGAATAAGGATTCTGTTGAATTATTATGTTGCTACCAATCTATTCAGACTCTTGGTTCTGACTGGTATTACCAAACGTTCCGGAAGTACCAAGAGTTTATCGCTGGGGACGTTAGAGACACCCTCTATCAAAAGAATTGATATCTACCTAATTCCACAAGCCAAGGTTGTTTGCCATATTGTTGTGGTCGTACTTATTGCAAATAAGTTTCGTTGTGGTATAAATTTAGTGTTTCAATACACTACGATGTATATCCCATTTGTTGTTATAAATATTTTCTCACAAGAAACAACTCGATCACCGATGGAAATCAACAATGAAATATTTATTTTTAAATAGTTTAAATTAACTTTTACATAAATAATAGTTATGTTATTTAACAATGTTGAAGGAATTATTTTAAGGACCTTTCTAATCGAAAGTAATATTAAATACTTTATTATTAAAAAATAATAAAGTAAAACTAACAAAAATCTTATTTTATTTTACGATTTTCATACGCAGGTTACTTGATCACTTAAATTCACAATTTATAACAAGTTCAAAGTCTCCGACTTCTTTGATTCAAAATAGTGCCGCGACGTGCACTACAATATGCTAGAATTTCCTTTATAATGGTCGGCCTCCAATACTCAAACATATTTTGTTCATTATTTCAAAGAACTTAAATTCATCAAGCGAAATTTATTGAATCCATAACACAATCTTTGCGGCTAATTCGTCAATAATTTCTAAGACAGAATGACCATTTTACTTATTTTATTTATTATATTGTAGTAGTAGAACATCGCAGCAAATCATTTGCGATGTTAAGTTCGAAAATATACAAGATCGAAAAACACAAATTGACATCGTCCTCTTTTCATCGTCAGCCGTCGACCAGACTACTACTACTGTATTATTTCTTATATTATATAACTTACATTTTTGAACTTGAATTGCTTTATTTAATAAATATGTCTACTATAATATTATATTTTATTTATTTCATTTATTTTTCTTATTTTATTTATTTTATTTATTTTATTAATTTTATTTCCTTTATTTATTTTATTTATTTTATTCATTTTATTTACTTTATTTATTTTATTTACTTTATTTATTTTATTTATTTTATTTACTTTATTTATTTCATTTATTTTATTTATTTTACTTTATTTATTTTATTTATTTTATTTATTTTATTTATTTTATTTATTTTATTTATTTTATTTATTTTATTTATTTTATTTATTTTATTTATTTTATTTATTTTATTTATTTTATTTATTTTATTTATTTTATTTATTTTATTTATTTTATTTATTTTATTTATTTTATTTATTTTATTTATTTTATTTATTTTATTTATTTTATTTATTTTATTTATTTTATTTATTTTATTTATTTTATTTATTTTATTTATTTTATTTATTTTATTTATTTTATTTATTTTATTTATTTTATTTATTTTATTTATTTTATTTATTTTGTTTATTTTATTTATTTTATTTATTTTATTTATTTTATTTATTTTATTTATTTTATTTATTTTATTTATTTTATTTATTTTATTTATTTTATTTATTTTATTTATTTTATTTATTTTATTTATTTTATTTATTTTATTTATTTTATTTATTTTATTTATTTTATTTATTTTATTTATTTTATTTATTTTATTTATTTTATTTATTTTATTTATTTTATTTATTTTATTTATTTCATTTATTTTATTTATTTTACTTTATTTATTTTATTTATTTTATTTATTTTATTTATTTTATTTATTTTATTTATTTTATTTATTTTATTTATTTTATTTATTTTATTTATTTTATTTATTTTATTTATTTTATTTATTTTATTTATTTTATTTATTTTATTTATTTTATTTATTTTATTTATTTTATTTATTTTATTTATTTTATTTATTTTATTTATTTTATTTATTTTATTTATTTTATTTATTTTATTTATTTTATTTATTTTATTTATTTTATTTATTTTATTTATTTTATTTATTTTATTTATTTTATTTATTTTATTTATTTTATTTATTTTATTTATTTTATTTATTTTATTTATTTTATTTATTTTATTTATTTTATTTATTTTATTTATTTTATTTATTTTATTTATTTTATTTATTTTATTTATTTTATTTATTTTATTTATTTTATTTATTTTATTTATTTTATTTATTTTATTTATTTTATTTATTTTATTTATTTTATTTATTTTATTTATTTTATTTATTTTATTTATTTTTTTTATTTTATTTTATTTATTTTATTTATTTTATTTATTTTATTTATTTTATTTATTTTATTTATTTTATTTATTTTATTTATTTTATTTATTTTATTTATTTTGAAAAACGAATAGAAAGGCGTTAGAAAAGGAAAAGCCACCGAAATGTCGATTTTTCAAGCTTGTAGTTTTTGGCACAGTTTTGTGATACAGGGTTGTAAACTGAAAAATGAACCTCCTTACTTCTTTTTGTTCTTTTTACTTCAAAATCATTTTCAAGTTCGTTGTTTTAGTATTTAAAAAGAAATATTTCAATTGATTCAATAAGTTTGGAGGCTTGGAAAATGTTTAACAGAATCGTCAGAATTTATTCCTCACACCTCCTTCAACGCCCCAAAAGGCTACCGAATTCAATTCCACAAAACCCTTTGCTCCTTTCAATTATTTTCAGCTGTAACATGGTGAAATTGAAGTACACCTGCAGTGCTGTGACTCTGATACGAATCACTGATTTCATGTCAAATTTCTGATGAATGACAATATGAGCCCTACCTTTGCGACATGGTAGGTACTACCCCGATGTCTACTGGACATACCTTCCCACAACTACTCCTATGAGTTCTGATGAGTTGCTGTTTCGTGCTCACCTATGGGCAGGTGGCACTTACACTAGGTATTCGAATGCACTACTTGTTGAGAAAAAATGCACTCGTATGCTTCGGGGTGCGTCTACTACCCGGGTGACGGCAACGAAATACTGGAACAACATATCACAGACTATACTATGGCACTGTTACTGTAGCTATATGTCTGTACCCTTCCAGCAGAATAATATCCTTTTTGGGGCTAGGCTCTGCTGGACCAGGTTGCTCCTGGCCGGGGATACGACGGTACTCGCACAGTATGTTGTAAACAAATATTTTGTCCTTTCATTTATAAACAGAGAAAATGGTGTTTTTGATTTTGTTGTAGATTTTCCGTTTAATTGACTTGCCCAACAGAATTGGAAAATTAAATTAAAAATTGTGGAAACAAGAGGAGTGAAGGGGGATGTTGTACGTTGGACCGTACAGAAATGAAAAAAATGTACACCTTTCAAAATATTACCGATCCGATCCTTTACTCATGATAACAGGCCCAGTGATTACTTGCATCCAGGAAACAGAACTACAAATTAGTAAAAATATGATACCGAAAGCCCTGAGGTATTAAGCTTTTTTTTGAGTCTTAAATATTGTTTTAGTTTATACTCCCAAGATTCATTTTTGCTGTTCACTTCCAGAACTTAACAATCAAATTTTTGGACTTAGAGCTCTGTAAAATACGAAAATTATTTGGTGCTTTCTCATTGGTAATAAATTTCCGCGAAGAGATGGTTGCAAAATTGATACAAGTGATTCCATTGGGACTTTTCTGTTTTAAATAAACAAAACAGGAAATTGTTGTGCAACAAAAAATGTTATTAATAATAATAACAAAACACAGTCATAGCAAACGTTGATTATAGATGAACAATTAGACACACACACATATATCCATGCAAATGCTTCGACTATAAAAGCACCCAGTAGGACTTGTATTGATTACCACATTAATGCAGTATTTATTACTCGTAGTCCATTATGACTACTTTTTGCAAGAAAATATTAATTACTTTAACACGGCGTTGTCATAGGCGGAAGGTGATCAAAGCTACTTTATGCATTACCAAACACTGATGAAAACATCAATAGCTAACTTATTAATGACATCATCTATGGTGTGTAAGACATCTTTTCAACGATGATTTCATTATTCTTGGTTATCGATGTTTTCATCGCTGCAAAATCATCAATAAGTTCCCTAATGACTACACTGATAGAAATAATTAGTTAGCATGAGTTTGCATCAATACAATTTTTGTTGCAGCAATCGAAGTTCATTTATGGTAATAAGAATTTGCTTGAAGCAATAGGTGTTCGGTTCTACTAAAAAATATTCCTTCAAGGGAATAAAAAACGCGATACACGCAATAGAATCATTCTGTTAAGACAATCAACTTAATTCGTTTGTGCGGTTCTGTTGAGACAACCAAACAAAAAAATGTCTAGCAACTCAATATTGATTGCCGCAATATAATGTTGGTTGTTGCAATAGAATATTGTTAATCACAAACGATTTATGGCATCTTTCAGTTGTGATAACCGAATTTGTGTTCTGTCAACCGAATTTGTGTTGCAGTAACTTAGTTAATGCGCTGGGTGAAGTCCAGTGGTAGTGTACTAGGTCTTGAAATTATTGCTATCGGGGTTCAATTCCAACTCAATGCATCATTTATTTATATGAATTTTTCAGTTGCTATTGTTTTCGAAATATTAATATAAATCGTGAACAGTGCTGAATGTTTAATAGTTGTAAAGGATTTAAACCTGAGCAAATCAGTTCTGTTTACATTCTTATCAGATTAAGTTAAGTTGCACATAGGGAAATTAAAATGAAAGGTCTTCGGTGGCGCAGTGCTTGCTCCCGCCGATCCAAAAACTTTCAATACCGGGTTCGATTCCTACATAAGCCATGGGTTTTATTAAGTCAGTAAGTGAGAAATAATATTTAAAGTAGAAAAATAAGTGTCTTAGAAGAGTTCTCTATCTTCTCCTAAGGTAACAAAAAAAGAATTCAATATAGGATTTAACACAAAATAACTCCATTTTTTTAGAGTTTACTAACAACCCGCAAATTTGTGGCAATCAAAATTTTTGAGATTCTGGTTGAGTCGGAACATATATTCGGTACCAATAAACGAAAATTCGGTTCGGTTCAGAAGATCGCTGTTAGAAACGGTTATATAGGAACTGAGGAATAGTACTTTATGAGCGAAAATATCTGAAACTCTTAAATGGAAGTGCAGGTAGGTACATATCAATTAAAAGAGTTCAATGTACATAAAGGAAAATTAAAATATTTCAATATTAAAACATGCATACATACTCATATAAAACAATATATATCTCTATATATAAAAATGAATGTTTGTCTGTCTGTTTGTCTGTCTGTTTGTCTGTTTGTCCTGTATAGGCTCCTAAACCACTCATCCAATTACGATGAAACTTTGGTGATTTGTTGAGGGTACGCCCTCGATGGTTTCTGCGTTAACAAAATTATTTAACAGTTGGTGGTTCGCGAGTTATTTCAACATTTGAGTGTTTTTCATATGATTTAGCGGCAGTTCGTTTTTGGTGTATTAGTTATGCCTATTTCTATTACTAAATGGTATAAGAGGATAGTGGATGGAAGATGGAATATGGAGGATGGAAGATGGAGGATGGTGGATAGAGGATGGAGGATGGATGATGGAGTTATTTCAACATTTGAGTGTTTTTCATATGATTTAGCGGCAGTTCGTTTTCGGTGTATTAGTTATGCGTTTCTATTACTAAATGGTAAAGGACTATGGATAGTGGATAAAGGTTGGAAGATGGAGGATGGTGGATGGTGGGTGAAGAATGGTGGATGGTGGATGGAGGATGGAGGATAGAGAATGGGGGATGGTAGATGGAGGATGGTGGATAGAGGATGGAGGATAGAGGATGGGGGTGGTAGATGGAGGATGGTGAATGGTAGATAGAGGATGGAGGATGGTGGATGGATGATGGTGGATAGAGGATGGTGGATAGAGGATGTAGGATGGAGGATGGTGGATTGGGGATGGAGGATAGTGGATAGAGGATGGAGTAATGGGAGCAACGGAGCAACGGGAGATGTGGGAGTATCGGGAGAAATGGTAGCAACAGGAGTAACAGGAGCATCGTGAAAAACAGGAGCAACGGATCAACGGGAGAAATGGGAGCAACAGGAGCAATTGATCAACGGGAGAAACAGGAGCAATGGATCAACGGGAGCAACGGGAATAGCAGGAGCGATGGAAGAACGTGAGCGAAGCGAGCGTAGCCGCGGTACGCGGCTAGTGTATATATATTAAAAAATAATAAACTAGCTAACTTTCAACGCACAATTTTTTAAAATTTAATTTTTATAAATTTTCAAGGATGTTTGCACATTTTTTTGGTATTCTTCCTTGGAATACCCATCCTTGAGAAGAGCTTCTGTAAAAAAAAAACATTAATATATGTATTTATGTGTACTACGTTACAACTAACGGAATAAAATATCGTTTATTAGCTGATATTCCTTTAATGGTTTCTTCCCTTTCAGCCCATCATAATTATAAAAAATATTGAGGATTCTTGTATTATTTCAAGACCAAGGATTTAATCCTTCGATTGAGGGGGGCTCGAGTTATTGTCGTTGTGTAAGCGAGCCTTGGGGGCTTTTGGAAGAAAGCGAAGGCTGACCATTTCTTAAAAGGAATAGTTAAAAATTTTAGAGAATAGAATTTACTATTGAAAACAAAGCAGCTAATGATTGATTGATTGATTGATTGATTGATTTTATTTCCAAAATATGTACATATGTTTAGCTTAATCTAGTTTAAATTCAACAGTGATCAGATTTTCTTATGGTCTTTACAACTTCAATATTATTTTTTTCGCATATAGCTTTTTAGTTTTTTACTGTCATTTTATAATTTTACGATACAAGGAAAACGGAGTAAAAAAACCTTATATTTAACTTAAACTAAATTAACCTAACCTTAAGCTACTTTTAAATTACGACAATGATAGTGAATGGTGACTAGGAAAGATAGATAGAATGAGGGGGTTTACTGAGTTTTCACAGTTGGTTATAAACGTTGCAGTCTGTTTATCAATAAACTCGATTATTCGCGGCAAATTAGTCATTGCATGAAGTTCTTGTGTAGCGAAATGCCATGGCTTATTCAAGATGATCTTAAGGCACTTGTTTTGTATGATTTGCATCCTCTTCTTGTGCACAGCAGTTCCAGACTGGTGCTGCGTACACGAGGATAGGACGCATTACGGACGTGTATATGAGTAATTTGTTTTCATTAGAGAGTTCGGATTTTCTATTAATGAGTGGATAGAGAATTCTAATACTTTTAATAGTTCTTGAACAAGCCTCCGTAGTATGGAATTGGAATGTAAGTCTCTTGTCTAAGTATACCCCGAGATATTTAATGTTTTGAGACCATGTGATGCTCTGCCCTAAAATATTAATAGTGGGATTAGGTAAATGTCTATGAGAAGTGAAAAATATGGCATTTGTTTTCGATCTGTTGATTTTGATTTTCCATCTAAAGAAGTAATCTTCGATGGCATCCAAATGCTGCTGGAGGTTGTTTATAATCTCGTTGTGATCATGACTCATGGTAAGAATTGCTACATCGTCAGCAAAGGTTGCAAGTTCACACTGTGTATTTTCCGGTAAGTCAGAGGTAAAAATATTGTATAGTATTGGACTCAAGGCTGATCCCTGGGGAACGCCCGCCGGAATAATACGACTGGTTGAAAGAGTTGAATGGATTCGGATTTGAAATGATCTGTCAAGTAGAAATGATTTTATTATTTTGATAATAGGTGGAGGAAAGGACAATTGAATAAGTTTGTATAATAAGCCGTTCTGCCATACCGAGTCAAACGCTTTTTCCACATCTAGGGTAACCAACGCAGCTGATTTTTTATCATTCACTGCATTTTTGATGTAGTTGGTAACTCGTAGTAACTGGTGGCTAGTAGAGTGACCTTGTCGGAAACCGAACTGATAATTTGGTATTATACACTTTTCGTGGATGTGGTTTTGTAAGCGGGTAATTAAAATTTTTTCGAAGATCTTTCCTATTGATGATAGTAGGCTTATAGGTCGGTCATTATTTGGATCTGAAGAATCTTTGCCAGGCTATGGGAGTGGAACTATTTCCGCTACCTTCCACTTGTTGGGAAAATACCCAAGCTTTAAACAGGAGTTAAAGATAGCATTCAGATAGACAATGGCTTTTTTAGGTAGGTTTTTGAGAAGAATGTTGGGGACTTTATCTTTCCCAGGGCTTTTCCTATTTTTCAGTCTTCTGATGATTAATATTATTTCTTTGGGCTTGCACAATAGATTATTTGCTAAGTGCGATGGTAGCATTTCAAAGTTACGAACGGCGTTGTCAACCGAGGTAGTTGTTTGAGGATCGCTATAGTTTTCGGTTAACTTGTGTGCGGATATAAATTTATCCGCTAAGAGTTCGACCTTTGCTTCATTGGTTTGTATTTTACCGCCTCCTGACTGAAGCTCGGGGATAATTAATTTTTTCTTCCGGAATTCTTTATTCAATTTCCATAGTTTCCCCGATCCTAAAGCAGCTAATGACTTATTTATATTTAAATTAATGCACAGACATGTGGAAAATGGACGAATGTGAATGTAAATAAATGTGAATAAATTGCATTATATGATGACTTACCATTTTTACACAAAATGTTCGACATATGTCGAACAGCACTTATAAAAAACAATATAACTACTCGTGGAAAACAACCGTCACCATACAGAACACTTTTAATACTACGTGCGAAAATATGATTTCATGGCCGCAATCATTTGTTTTCTAGAACGATTCGTTGTTTCAGTTTCCGAACTACAAATATGTAAATATTGACTACTTTTTGCATTACATACCCATTACCAGGTAATCAATTACTAATATGAAAAGATCCATCGCTGAAATAATGCAATACTATTGTGATTGGTGGGCATAAGTCCTACAGGGGCAGTCCAGTCACGAGCAGTATTTAGCATTCTCTTCTTGGTATCGGAGCATTTAACATCTGAAGCTTAGCAATAACCAGCGAATCGTCTGATTGGAATAAACCAAATTATGAAGCTGGTTAATGTAAAGGATTTTTTCAAATGTGTGGTTATCGGATCATTAGTCGTCTTTGTTTTTAAATGATTTAAATGAAAGAGAGAAGAAAGTAAAAAATAGAATGTTACTTCAATTAATTTGAGGTGAAAAGCTATTTTCATTTTTTAAGAATGAATGAAGTGTATTTATGGAATGTACTTATCAAAAACAAAAGAAATAAATGCAAATTTTGTAAGTTATGAAGTTAAAGTAAAATATTCGGCAGTAAGTAGGTGAAGTAGAAGATGAGCTAGCTGAGGGTTTAGAATTCTAAATATATTCTTCAAACGTATGATAAAATCATGCTCCGTACCACCGTCCTTGTTCGGCTATAATTTCAGTATCAAGAGTATTTATACAGCATCCCCATCAAAACTCAACAAATATTTGACTTGTATAATTACGTGAGCCAAATGGCCTACAAAAAGAATCACGTCTTTTATTCCATTTTAAATTATCCAAGAAAATACGAGCCACGTCATTTACAAGTCGTACAGACATTCTGTGAATAAACATTCATTATTCTACTGTATATTTCTTTCTTTTACTAGTTTCCTACAATTTTCCTCGTTCATTTCCCATCAGGGAATCTCGCATCTGCACCTCCGTCACATCCTTTTTCTATCCCAGTTGTTACTTTTCTATCTCATCCGCCTTGAAAGTCTCCGAGGAGACAATAAACATTTCGGGGTTTTTTTTTGTTTGCTTATTTGCATTCCTCGAAATAAGGACATCAGAAGCAGCCACATCATCAGAAAAGCAAAGTATAATGGAAAAAAAAGAATAAATAAGATAGAATTAAACTATCAACAGGAACGAAAGGAGAAGAGGTGGACATTGTTCCAGAAGATGCTTTTTACTTCCTACCGGCCAGCCAAACTGCATTATAAATAGATAGACGCAGGAAAAAAACATGGAAAAAATAAATGTTAGGATCCGGAACAGGAAAAAGCATTTTCACAACCCTGGAGGACACATACAGTATCACTGTCATTGTTTCTGCAAATTTATGGTTGAAGGGGACGAGTGGGTCAAAAAATGTCCATTAGCGAAAAAAGTCTGCGATATACACGCGCAAAATTCTAAAAGAAAACTGCAGGCTAAATTTTATTTTATAGCGTTTCAGCGAAGAGATTACAACGTCATTCATAAAAACAAGATAATTTAATTGTCAGGATAAAATTTTTGTTCGCGATTCTTGCTGGTGATTTGCTTCTGTAAAAGCTTTTTTTTTACCAAAGGGCTAACACAATGTTAGCAAATTAAGTTGCTACATTAAAAGCGATTTTTTTTTTTTTTTTTTGAGAATATTGCAAAATACTAGGCTTCATTGAAAGCGCAGGGATCGAAGAGGGGGGACGTCACAATAGGCCCAACTGTGGCTGCAGTGACAGAGGTTAACCATACCAACCCTTATATCCAATCTATCTATCTATCTAGAGAGATACCAACTTTGAGATTTCTATAGTTCTAGATTCTCGAGATACGAAACTGCCAAATTGGGCTAAGCATTATTATTTTTTTGGGGAGAACTCCGGAACGCATCTTATGCTGAGATGTGGTGAAGGTTACTATGCAACTGACAGCCTAAAAAAACAACGAGCCAAATAGTCTAGACAGTTGTATAGCAACCGCATCTCATTAAACGCGTTCCGGGCTTCTACCCAACAAATAGAAAAGTTACGCCCAGGCTATTGATTGACATATTTTTATACTCTAGATGAAATCATATAGAGTATTATAAGTTTAATCCAGCCCAAAAGTTTGTAACGCATAGAACCAAGCCTCGGACGAAAAAAAGTTATATATTATTTTTTGTTTATTTGTGCCCAAAAACCTCAAATCCGCCTGACGTCCGTCCGTCCGTCCGTCCGTCCGTCCGTCCGTCCGTCCGTCCGTCCGTCCGTCCGTCCGTCCGTCCGTCCGTCCGTCCGTCCGTCTGTCCGTTAGCACGATAACTCGAGAACGCCTTCACCTAAGATCATGAAATTTTGAATCTGGATGTTTGGTTGAATTTGTAAGGCTAAGTTCGTTAACGGGAAAAATCGTCCTACTCCTTCGGGTAGCTGCATACAAAATGTCCTTAAAACACGTGTTCAAGAATATTGGTCGATAGCTTCAGAAGAGTTTAAGCTACGACATTGAAATTTTGTATGTGTTATTTTTTTAAAAGTTGGAGTTAAATATATGATTATGAAGAAAATCCTGTTAGTCCTTCGTGTAGCTGCCATACAAATATCCTGTCAAAATGTATTCACTTAATTTACGAAACTCACTATAACTCAAGTAATCTTTTAGCTACAAATTCGGAATTTTGTACAAATTGGTTTTGAGTGAAAAGAAAGTTCGTCTCTACTAGTCAGCGAAATCCTATTACTCCTTCGGGTAGCTGCCATACAAAATGTCCTTAAAACACGTGTCTGAGAATATTGGCCGATAACTTCAGAAGGGTTTAAGCTACGTCTTTGAAATTTTGTATGTGTTATTTTTTCAATAGTTGGAGCTAAATGTATGGTTATGAAGAAAATTCTATTAGTCCTTCGTGTAGCTGCCATACAAATATCCTGTCAAAACGTCTTCACTTAATTTGCAGAACTTACTATAACTCAAGTAATCTGTTAGCTATGAATTGGAAATTTTGTACAAATTAGTTTTGAGTAAAAACAAAGTTCAAGTTTGCTAATCAGCGAAATCCTTTTACTCCTTCTGGTAGCTGCCATACAAAATGTCCTTAAGACACATGTTCAACAACATTTTTCGATAACTTTTGAACGCTTCAAGCTACGAATTTGAAATTTTGTACACGTTCATTTTTAATGGTTCCAAGGAAAAGGATAAATGTGTAAGAAATCGAGTGAGTCCTTCCTACACCTCCCATGTGAAAGTCCTTCAAAAAGGAAATTTTTGTTCGATGACTTACCCAGTTTAAGATATGAAATTAAACACTGAATATTATCTCTTAGGTTTGATTAGCAATCTAATAGCAGTCCTTAATAAAGGACATACAACATGCATACACGTAATTCTACTTTATCCCCAACTACAATATAAATCATAGTTCAGTATTCATCTAGAGTATTATACGATTGGCTTGCAGCCGATCGTGACTGCAGTATGTTTTTTACCCAACATCTGAACGCCAATAAAAATCTGAACTTTTTATTTGCTTTAATTACTCTAATAGTACATCTACATATACCTACTAAGTTTCAACTTTCTAGCATAAGCCGTTTCTGAGATATAAAAAACCACCCCTCTCCCCCGTACCTTGACACCCCTATCAAAAATTTTATTTTTCTAGGTTGTCTCCATAGTGGCTCTATATAATCCTAAATTGTTAGCTTTCTGTTCATAATGGTTTTCGAGAAATAAAAATCAGAATGTTTTCCTTTCTACCCCCTTTCACCATCACCCCCAACACCCACACCCCCAACATTTTTTTCCCTATTAGAAGTTTACCGACCCCAACTCCTGTAAAATTTTCAAGATCATATCTGATACGGTTTCTGAGATATAAAAATTACATTTTTTGAAAAATTCTTGTCCCCCCACTTTCGTGATTCACCTCCCTTCTCAAAAAATTTAGTTTTGGTAGACTCCTCTTGTGATCTCATATACAGAAACTAAATTTTATCTTTCTGGTGTAATTGGTTCCGAAGATATTGTATTCCAAAGTTTTACACCCCCCACCCTCACATCCCACCACCCCTCTTAAAAATGTTAGCCCTTGTCTAATCTTGAAGTATTCCTAAGGACAACAACAAAGTTTCAATCTTCTGACATCAATAGTTCAGGAGATATGGATTTTAGAATGTTTCAATCCCGTCTTTCATGCGTTAAAGACTCATTGTTTTCCCCCCCACTTCCACACCCCTTAACCAATATCGACCATTTTTTTGCAATTAAGTTCATTATCATAGTACTACATAAGTTCCAAGTTTCAGCCTCCTAGCATAAGTGGTTCCTGAGATCTAGAAACCAAAATTTTTCGTCTAAAACGCTCCCCTCTCCTCTCCCTTTGTACCCCCATCCCTCGAAAATATACCAGTTGTAGGGGTTCACCCAATCTACGCACCATAAAAATTTCAATTTAATATCTCAACGGGTTTGGGAGCTACGCGCCTTCAAACGATTTTGCGTACGGCGGACGGCGTACGGCGTCTACGGCGGACAGACGGACATTTTTTTTTTTTTTTTTGCTTTTTTGGTGTTTACTAGTCCTAAAACGTGTAAATACAAAATTTCAGGGTAGCAAACTTTTTTGAAATTTCAGGTCGATCACAATACTTTATTATTAAAAAATAATAAAGTAAAATTAAAATTTTATTGCAAGTAGAGAGTTTGGATTTTCTGTTAATGAGTGGGTATAGTTGATGTATACATTTAGAAACTTTGCTTCGGATTTGTTCGGTGTGTTCCTGAAATGTTAGCTTTGTGTCTAGATGTAGTCCAAGGTAGTTTATGGAGTGCGACCAGGATATTGTTTCGTTAAGAATATTGATGGAAGGATTTGGTAATGATCGGGCTGCTCTTTTCTTAGTGAAATATATTATTTGCGTTTTGGATGAGTTGATTTTTATTTTCCAACGATTGAAGAAATTATTCAGAAGGTCTAACTGAGACTGAAGATTATTTATAATGATATTAGGATCGTGTGAACTGGAGTAAATAGCAGTGTCATCGGCGTACATAGCTAGTTCGCAGTTGGGAAGTTTTGGGATGTCAGCGGTGTAAATATTATATAAAGTTGGGCTCAGGCAGCTTCCTTGTGGAACACCAGCGGGAATAGTTCGGGAGTTTGATAAACTGGAATTTATTCCTACTTTGAAATATCTATTTTGAAGGAAATTACGAATTAATTTAACAATATAGGTAGGAAAAGAGAATTGAATTAGTTTATATAGTAATCCAGTGTGCCATACTGAATCGAAGGCCTTCTGTATATCTAATACGACCATTCCCACTGATTCTTTATTCCGGAACGATTCCTTTATATGTTTCGTGACTCTGTACAGCTGATGATTAGTGGAGAGCTGTGGTCTGAAACCAAATTGAAAATTCGGAATGATTGAGCGATCTAGTATTGTTTTGTTCATTCGGTCAAGCACAATCTTTTCAAATATCTTGCTTATTGTTGGGAGTAAGCTTATTAGCCGGTAGTTATTTGCAAATTTCGGATCTTTACCAGGTTTAGGCAAGGCAATTATAATTGCACTTTTCCAGGAATCTGGGATTTCTCAATTAACTCAATTTAAGGCAACCGTTGAAGATAAAATTTAAAAGAATTAAAGCCTTCTTTGACAGATTTTTCAGAAGGAGATTTGGAAGCCTATCCTCACCGGGTGCCTTATTGGATTTGAGGCTACGCAATATAATTTTCAGTTGACTAGGCCTGCATAGATCTTTTGCTTCAAAGTCAGAAGTTAGGTTGGGGATATTTTGTACTGCGTTTAGGATGTAAATGTCATCAGTGATGGTGCCTAGATTTTCGGACAGGCAATGTGAGGATAAGAACTGATCTGCTAGCAATTCAACTTTCTCTTTATCATTGAAAATAAGACTGTTGTCGTTTTTAGAAAGTGCTGGTATGTATCTCCGTCTATTTTTGAATACTTTATGCAGTCTCCACAATCCTTTTGATCCTTTCTCCAAATTAGAGAGCGTTAGATTCCATTTTTCATTCCTTTTCTCAATGAGTTTTGATTGAATTCTTTGAGTAAAGCCCCAAACACAATGCTCCCGTTCCGTTCCGTTCCGTCACGACAAGTGAGGTTATGTGATCCGTAAAAGTTGAATTTTGGTCAACTTTTCCGATCCGTTCCGTTACGACCGTTGTGTGCATTTGCATGGTCAGCCCATAAGGTCTACTTTGACAGCTGAACGGAACGGAACGGAACGGGAGCATTGTGTTCGGGGCTTTAGGTTGTTTACTAATTTTTTAAGTGCAGTGTTCCTAATTCTTTGCCAATTTCGACGGGCAGTATTGCGGATATTAATTAGGTCCGTAATGGAATCATTCACAATTATGGTGTTGATTTGCCTTTCGCGGAGTTTTGGCGTGCTTCTTTCAGAGGCTTTCCGAATTGACTCGACCAGATGATTTAAAATGGAATCTATTTGTTCTGGTTGAGTGATACTTGCCAGGTTAAGGCGGCATGTACTGACGGAGTGTGTTAATATCCTTTGATATCTGGACCAGTTTGTCTTGGAGTAGCAAGGGAAATATCTTTCCGTATTTTCAATTGGAATGTTTTTATTAATGGTAAATTCTACTGGTGAATGCGGAGAAGATAGATCATGAACAGTAATGGGTTGAGAAATTGGAATAGTACCGTTACTTAACAGGATATCTAAAGTTGAACAGTTTCCTCTAGGAGGGTAGTAAGTTGGTTCACTGGGAGAATGAATAAAGAAGTTATTTGCACACATTTGTTCAAATAGAATTTTCCCGGCCTTATTTGCTTTGGTACAATTCCAGTGCCGATGTCTTGAGTTCAGATCACCACAAATTACAAATCTTTGGTTCATTTTAGTAAGCATATTTATGTCCAATTTAAACAAATTTAATTTATCTGCGTTAAGTTTAGTACCTGGGAAATATGCCGCGATAAATGTAGTCGCTATATCATCAATTCGAACTCCAATTGACTCAATCACCTTTGTACCTAAATTCGGGATTAATGTATGTTTTATTGCCTTATTAATTAATATAGCTACACCCCCTCCAGTGGCATCTCTTCGGTCCTGTCTATAAATTCTATAATTAGGATGATGTAGCTTGTCTGTTTCACTAAGCCAGGTTTCAGATATGAGGAATAAGTCAATGTTGTTAGAGCAGAGGTAGTTAAACGTTTCTATAGTTTTATTTCTGATGCTCTGGGCATTCCATAATAAACATTTCATTTCACTGGTATTATCCATAGAGAAATTTAACAGATAGACCAACTAATACAGTGTATTGATAATTTAATTGTCAGGATAAAATTTTTGTTCGAAGCTTTTTTTACCAAAGGGCTAACAAAATGTTAGCAAATTTAGTTGCTACATTAAAAGCGGATTTTTTTTTTTTTTGAGAGAGTCCACTTTGTCACTTTAGTCAGGGTTTCCGGACCCATCGGAATTCCTGACCATATCTCTTCGCAAAATACTAGGCTTCATTGAAAGCGCAGGGATCGAAGAGGAGGGACGTCACAATAGGCCCAACTGTGGCTGCAGTGACAGAGGTTAACCATACCAACCCCTATTTACAATATATCTATCTATCTAGAGAGATACCAACTTTGAGATTTCTATAGTTAGCGATTCTCGAGATACGAAACTCCCAAATAGGGCTAAGCATTATTATTTTTTTGGGTAGAACTTTGGAACGCATCTTATGCTGAGATGCGGTGAAGGTTACTATGCGACTGACAGCCTAAGAAAACAACGAGCCAAATAGTCTACTTGTTATTTTCTAGACAGTTGTATAGCAACCGGGTTTCATTAAAGGCGTTCCGGGCTTCTACCCAAAAAATAGAAAAGTTCCGCCCAGGCTATTGATTGACATATTTTTTTTTCAATTTCAATAACTTAAAGAACTACCAGAAATAGGCTTGAAATTCATTACCCAACTGTTTAATACATACAAGCGCCAACATGTAGACAGTCCACTTGTGTGCGTTGGCTACCACGCTGGTGCTACTTCGTCGCTGTGTCGGTTTTTCGACCGCAAGTCAAAGGGGTTTGTGCACTCTTGGCCAATGGAGTACACATGTTGGCTAGCTGCTCAATCAGCGTACTGATCCTGGTACTTGATCACGACACGACACACATCACAACAAAAATGGCAGTTTGGGGAAAAGAACAGACATTTCAATTTATTGAGCTGAGCCAGCTATATGGAATCCAAAAGTGGATGCCCATAAAGACAAAAATAAAGTAAGTGTGGTTTTCAGTCGGTTAACAGTTCACACGCCTGACAACTGAAGCCAAACAAACCACGGCCAACGTGTTTTAGGTTTTAAAAAGTGCTTTATTTGTGCCTCAAATCTTAACCTAAAAATTTTTCGTCTTAATTCTAAAGCTAAAATTAAATTAATCTCTATTCTGTTAACGTTCTTAATGGCCTCAATGGGCACTCTAAGATATAAAATTTAGTGGGTGACGATTTGGGGAGGATCTGAGTATCGTTTATTTGCTTTCAGTCTTAATCTATACTATCGAATAAAATACCCACGAAGTCCGCAGGAGTTCATCCAATTATGTTGGATGTCCGACTGGACTCGTGAGTATTTACACTATTGGGAAAAATGGCAAAAAAAAACAATATTACATCATACGGCCAACGTGTGGCCTGCATTTGTCCGACTTCACGCTGGATGAGTCGTTCAAGAGCGAACTGTACGAAAAGAACACTTCATTGAAGTGAGTGAGTGAAGTAATTCACTCATTTTGGTGAACTGCAGTTCCATTCGGCACGTGACAAAAAAATTTAAAACGATATATATCAATCGCAGGAATATTCAAATAATGCACAAGTGATAAAACTAATTTTTGTCTGCTGAGACGAAATTTTGAGCACCAAATTGAACGCTGAAAGCACTAAATTGGCATCACTGATTAGAAGCAGTGCTGTTGTCTTCAATGTAATTATGTATGGCATACGCGACGCGGTGCGAAGAATACCGCGACATTCTATTTTCCATCATAAGAAAAAAGAAATTAAATGTAAATATTCATGTATACACCGCTTTTCTTCCTATTTCCCAACACACAAGCACAACTATTGCCTGCCTGACTTTATCTGACTAGTGTGTGATTAAGTGAGCGGCTGTTTCGAGCAGAAAACTCACCCACACACCAGCCCATCGGTGGTTACTAAACGGCTGTTAAAAGAGATAGAGTGAGTGAACACTACAATTGAAGTGACTAGTGACTATGGAACGAAGAGTTCCTTTGAGTGAGTGAATATTTCAATTGAAGTGACTAGTAACTACTGAACGATGGAACAAAGGAGCAAACGAACGAAGGAACCAAGGAGCGAAGGAACAATGGAACGAAGGAACGATGGAACAAAGAGTTCGAAAGAAGTACTTCACTGAACTCGTTCTTCAAAGTGAGTGACTCGGAGTGAAGTACTTCACTGCAAGGAACTGCTTTGCCCATCTCTAATTTGGGGTATGAGATGTGGTCACTTTCCTATCCAATGGCAAGTTGCTCAAATAATACTTATACCTAAACCAGGAAAACCGACAAATGTAGCCACATCATACAGACCGATTAGTCTACTTCCCGTCATTTCTAAGCTGTTTGAAAAAATGCTGCTAACCAGACTTCTACCTATTATAGAGACGGAGCCGTTAGTTCCTAACCACCAATTTATGTTTAGACAACAACATGCTTCCACAAAACAAGTAGATAGAATCTACAACATAAATATAGACCTCCTCGAAAATAAAAGGTATTGCACAGCCGCTTTTCTCGACATCACCCCAGCTTTTGATAAAGTGTGGCACCCAGGTTTGTTTCTCAAACTCAAGAAACAACTACCGCATACCTTCCTTCACGTAATAAAATCTTACCTTGAGGATAGATATTTTATGGTGAAACTTAATGACGAACTCACTCAACTGTTTCTAATAAGAGCTGATGTTCCGCAAGGCAGTGATCCTGGCCCAATTTTGTACACACTCTTCATGGCGGACCTTGCTGTAACGGAAAACACGGTAACTATGACTTTCGCTGACGACACCGCATTGCTAGCTACACATAAAAATCACTTTATAGCTGCAGAATACCTTCAGACAAGCCTTAATCAAATTCAACATTGTCTAAAAAAAATGGAGAATGAAAGCAAATGAAACCAAATCAGTGCAAGTAACATTTACCCTGAGAAAAGAATCTAATTCCAAATACCTAGGAATACATCTTGATAGACGTCTTACCTGGCAACAGCACATATTTGCAAAGGGAAGCAACTGCGACTTAAATTCACTAACATGCAGTGGCTTATGGGTCGTAGATCTCAATTGTCAATGGAAAGCAAATTGGGACGGGTGTAGTCAAGTGGTAGTGTACTAGGTCTTGAAAACATTGCTTCTGCGATGTCGTTGGTTCAATTCCCACCCAACGCAGAAATTATTTATAAGGATTTTTCAGTTGCTATTGGATTCGAAATATTAATATAAATAGTGAACAGTGCGGAATGTTTAATAGGATCACTACTAAAGGATTTAACACTGAAGATATGAGTTCTGTTTACATTCTTATCAGGTTCATAAATATCATCCCAGCTACTAGACAGCTGACTAGACTGTACACTAATGTGTATTACAGGCTAACATCCTGAGTCCAGTTCGGTATCTTACAAAAAAAAAAATTATATACAAATCCATTTTGAAACCGATATGGACATATGGGATACCGATCTGGGGGACAGCCTCAAAATCCAATATAGAAATCCTCCAAACATTCCAATCAAAGATCCTGCGCTCGATAGTGAACGCTCCCTATTACGTTACCAACGAGATCAACATCCCAACAGTCCAAGAAGCAAAGAACTATAGCTCGAAATACCACATTCGCCTTAGTAACTATCCCAACATGTAAGCAACAAAACTACTAGATCTAACAGGAGACATACGGAGGCTAAAAAAATGTAAACCATCAAGCCTACTAACAAGATAGTACCATCAACCAACGAAAATAGTATTAGTACCACAACACACAGATAAATTACTAAATTTAATTACTAGACTAAAGAAGGTTTAACAATGCATTTTCTTTTGCATGCCCTGTCAAAATATTGTCACATTACTACTGAATGTCCTCCAGGACAGATTGTACGAATAAAATTCATAACAAAAAAATTTTTCAATAAAAACATACGGAATAAAATATCGACATAACACTAAGGGTTGAATATCAAAAAATTCAGAAACCGATTTTTAGACGATTATATGGAAAGGCCGTTAAAGTGAAAATCAATTCGATATATCATCAGACCTAAGAGATATGTCGGAATTCGTAAACACCAACACAATCAGTTTACGCGTCCTTAGGGGTTGAATATCGAAAAATTCTGAAATTAAATTTATCATCCTTTTTTTATAGAATTTATATATTAAGCCAATAAATTGCGATAGCTACACTACCCTACTTAAAAAATTTGTATTTAAGATTATGTCCTTACACACCCAAAACTTATTTTGAATTTTGCGAGATGAACCGTTCAGGAGATATGAGCTCTGGATTTTTTCGATTCCAGCTTTAAGCCTAGTACTAACTAGAAGCGAAAACGAAATTTTCTGCCAAATCACATACAAAATCCACTAACAATTTTCACTGGAACGGAAAATTTGTATGGGAAATTTCGTTTCGCTTCTAGTTAGTACTAGGCTTTACAGAGAAATTGTTTGGCTCCCCACTACCCCACACAAATCGGTCATATTTTTTTTGAAAATGGATCCACTATCGTAACTTCAACCGAATTTCAAATATCTGAAAAGCTACCACATGAAAATAATCACACCAATCTACTAACATAAAAAATTCAAAGTTAATAGCTCAAAGGGTTTGGGAGATACGAGCCTTCAAAGGTGTTGACGTTCGCCGGATACGGTGGACAGGCTGACTTTTTTTCTCTCTTTTGATGGCCAGTAGCCCTTGAAACGTAAAAATACAAAATTTGGCAGTACCAAGTTCCAGTACAATACTTTATTACTAAAAAAATAATGTAAAATTTAAAGTTAATAGCTCATAGGGTTTGCGAGCTACGACCCTTCAAAGGAGTTAACGTTCGCCGGATACGGTGGACAGACGGACTTTTTAATTTCTTTTCTCCATTGAGGTCCACTAGCCCTTGGTTGCAGTATATTTTTACTTAAGTTCCAACACAATACATTATTATTAAAAAAAATGATAATAAATTAAAATTGCAAAATGCAACGGAGGAATTGGATAGGTTTATTACAACAATAAATTTTAATCAGTTTAGAGCTTTTGACCTGCCTGTAGGTTCACCAAAATTCTACCCTCTTAACTGAAATTTTAGGTTTTGTTTTTATGTTTGAAGTGATCAAATATAATGACATCCAACAAGTGTTCTAATAAAAGATATTCAGAAACTGCGTACTTACTGCTAATGTAAAACTGGTATCTTTTTGCTTTGCTTGAATAATTTATACTAATTAAATTCAGTACCACTCTTTGTTTGGAACTCAAAATCTTTAAAACCCATTATTTCCTGAAATTATGCTATCCAATGTACAGTAGATACAAGGATTTTTTTATTGTTTAGAACGGCAGCAATCTCTTCACATGTATCCCAGGACCACAGCTCGCAACCACCCTCGCCTCTTCAAAAAAACTATAATTTCGAGAGTTCTCCACCGAAAAACAAAGCAGCCTCCAAACAATGACAATAAGCAGCAAACATCTTCCTTTTGCTTCCATAAAAACTAACCACTCTAGGGGTAGGGAGTCCGACCAATGAATACGAAAACAGTCCGGGACCGATTACCAGGACCCGTCACGACATTATTACCAGCCATCTGCCCGCCACCCTGACCAGCAACAATGACGACAACCAGGACGTCGACACCACAAAAATGAAAATGGCATTGTATTTTGCCAGTGGGCATATTAAAAGCATCCTAACTTCTTCGGGTTGCCTCTCCTTGTTTTATTGTATACTTTTAATCTTAGACTCCATTCAAGTGCTAAATTGCAACTAAACGAGAAGAACGTCATTACTTCCACTTGGCTACACCCCCTAGAAGTTCTTCTGACCAACCATTCCGCCCTTGCAACAGGGCTCCTCGAGAATGTCAGAAGTTTCTCTCAAACTCCTGGTCGCTTTTGTTGCCTTTTAAACAAACATTTGCCCACTGGCTGGCTCTTCTGTGTTCTTCACCAGAAGGAGTATACCGGATTGCAATTGTAAATTTTTAATTGGAATATCCTTAAATGGACAGCAAACACTTGTTGGGGATTAAGACGTTTTGCTGACGTCTTACGGTGCGCATACAGAAAAACGACTGGAATAATGAAAATCACCCGGCCCTTGGAAAGGACGACGAGGGTGGGTAATTCTTAGGAGGGAATTACTGCATAACATGAACGATTTCGACTAAACCACCTTTGGCTCTAAGTGCTGTACTGAAACGTCTCGGAATATCATCGTGCAGGCTCCTTCCACAACAAGGACATTATTGCCGACATATCAGAACCTAGTAGTCTATAGCTGGCATTAGCTCCGTATCTAGCCCGCAGCTAAGTGCTCAAGTTTTCGAATTAAATAATTACGGGATCATATCCTGTTACCACTGAAACAACACTTTCCACGTTTATCCTTTTCAGATAGCTGTAGACGCTTTCACCGTAGTCATTAGCACCTTTCCGCTTGGATTGTTGTGCTCGCCTGTCGTGCCGGAAAGCCATAACAGTTCCACTTTGTATAGCTGGGCTAACACTATGGAAAAGATCTTATCGGTCACGCTAGTGGTCGGGCTATACACTCTACAGCCGAATTCAACTAGGGGTTTGTTGGGCCGACAGTCGACTGATTATAACAGCCACTCTTTCAATTGGGGTGAAATTTATTATTGAGCCAGACGAGAAATTAGTACGACGATTTGTACGAGTTTTACCCACCTTATTTATCAAGAAACCTTGTTCATCACCTTTCTTCAAGTTCATACCACCGGTCAGTATTACGAGATTTTAATCAACCCTTGAGTAGGGTCTGCAGTATTGATTCACTTCGATTAGGTGAAGGTGGATATTGTGATTGGGTCGACATTTATGAGAAAGAATCTCAATAGTTGCAAGTCGTCCTTATACAGCGTAAGTAGTCTGGGTCAAAAACAACGCTTCTTCAAAAAACAGGGCTAATAAAAACAATCCCACAATCACAATAGTCCGCAGACAACTGTGTCATACTCTAGATGAAATACTTACTACTGAATTAAATTGGAGTTCGGGGTAATAAAAGAGTGTGCATTATACGCCAACTATACCACTATCACCTAGCCAGATGTAGGAAAAATTTATGGCCATAGTTGTCCTCCACAGAGGCATCCTAGAAAAATTAAATTGTTGATAGGTGAAGGTCCAAGGGAATGGTTTTTTGTATCTCAGAAACAGTCTATGCTAGAAAGTGTAAACTCAGAAGGCCCCATGGAGTTGTAAGGGGGCTGTGTAAGTTTTGACGAATTTTGGGTAATGTTTTAGACGAACAATTTTGGTTTCTAGAGCTCAGTGAACGCCTCTGCTAGGAGACTGAAACTTGGAACTCATGGAGAACTAGAAAAAAATGGTTGGTAGGACTTGAGGGGATGAAACAAAATGTACTATGGAGACAAAATTCAGTTTGTGCATGTAGAATTACAAGTGGAGTCTACTAAACATAAAATTTTTGATGGGGGGGGGGGGGGGGGGGTGGAACGAGGCTATAGAGTGAGAGCAATTAAAGAAAAAAAAAATTTTTATCTTAAGAACTGTACCAGATATGACCTTAAAAATTTTACAGGAGGTCTAGTGTGACTAGACTTCTTACAGAGAAAAAGATTTTGGTGATGCAGGTATAACGGGTGATTGTTGGAGGGGTGGAAAAAAAATATGAATTTCTCGAAAACCGCAATGAATAGAAAGCAGTAGGCAGTGCTCATACTGTGACAAGATAGTGGAGTTGTACTTCCTTTCTTCTAACAACTTTGAGAAACTGAGCTCGATCGATTCAACTTGGGTTATTGCTCTTGTGGAGTTGTACTTCCATCAATAAACAAGTCAGGGTCGAACGAAGAACTGAGCAAGCCAGTCGGCGGTACCCATGTTTGTGACCGGGATAGTGGAGTTGTACTTCCTTTCTTCTAACAATATTGGGAAACCGAGCTCGATCGGTTCAACTTGTGCTATTGCTCTTGTGGAGTTGTACTTCCATCAATGAACAAGCCTGGACCGAACGAAGAACTGAGCAAGTGAGGACGAAGACGAAGTAACAGGCAGCGCAAAGTAACGTAGCCAGCGCAGATCAAACGCAATGTGACGTAGCTACCGCAAGAAGCCGCAAGAACACGACGCCGAAGAAGATAGCCGCCAACGCAGCAGGACACCATAGCAGCAGGAAGCCAAGAGACGACGACGCAGCAAGAGACGACGACGCAGCAAGAGACGACGACGCAGCAAGAGACGACGACGCAAGTAGAACATAGTAGCAGCAGGAAGCCAAGAAACGACGACACAGCAGGACGCAGTAGCGGCTGGAAGCCAAGAAACGACGACGCAGCAAGAGACGACGACGCAAGTAGAGCATAGCAGCAGAAGGAAGCCGAGAGAAGACAACATCACAGTCAACGCAAGCTAACGCACCAGCGCAGAACCATACAGTCAGCGCAAGTCAACGCAGTCAGCGTAAGCCAACGCAGTCAGCGCAAGCCAACGCAACAGCGCAAAGTAAAGAGACGACGTCGAAGCAAGCGCAGTCAACGCAAGCTAACGCAACAGCGCAGAACCATACCGTCAGCGCAAAACCATACCGTCAGCGCAAGTCAACGCAGTCAGCGTAAGCCAACGCAGTCAGCACAAGCCAACGCAGCAGCGCTAAGTAAAGAGACGACGTCGGAGCAAACGCAGTCAACGCAAGCCAACGAAACAGCGCAGAATAACGCAGGAGGCCAAGTGGAGACTACGACGAGGTGGCATAGCCGACGTGAGTCAACGCAAGACAGAGTTATGAAGACGTAGACGTAGGAGAAGGAAACCAGGAGCGAAGCTGAGAGACGCAACAAACAAGAATCATTGAAACATTGGTTTTGGAGTAGAAAATGTGTTATATTTAGAGAATAAAGTGAAGTCCCAATATCAAATAAATGTTTTGTAACGGATCCCAGCACCCGATGAGCCTACCCCGGAAATGCGAGTCGTTACAATATGCGACTATACAGAGCTACTATAGAAACATCCCAGAAAAAATAAAAATAAAATTTTGATTGGGGTTCCAAGGTACGGGGGGTGGGTGTGGTTATTTGTGTCTCAGAAACGGGTTATGCTAGAAAGTTGAAACTTAGTACGTATATATTACAGGAGTAATTAAAGCAAAAAAGTTCAAATTTTTTTTGGCGTGCGGAGGTGGAGTAAAAAATATATCCATGAAAAGGGTTTTATCCACGCTTTCACGAATTTCCTAATATGTTTTAGGCATGTCGAATTGTCAAATTAGTTTTACTTCGGCGGGCTCCTTATATAAGCGCTTAGAAGCGGGGTTTCGTAATTTTTTCGATATCCAACCCATAAAGAGGTTAAAGATGTGGTTACATTTTCACGACTTCCGATATATTTCTTAGGTCTAATGAGATATCGAACTCGCTATCATTTTTAAAGACTTTATATACATTTAATCGAAAAAAAACCGATTTAAGCATTTTTCGATAATCAACCCCCAAGGGGTGTACCGTATTGTTAAATTTTTCACGAATTCCGTCAAATCTTTTGGGTTTAATGAGATCGAATTTTTTTAACTTTTATTGGTTTTATATATAACGATCTTAAAACGAATTTTTGGATTTTCCGATATTCAACCCCTAAGGGTTGTTAAAATGATTTTGTACGTTTCTACGAATTCCAACACATCACGTAAGTCTGATGATATATCGTCGAAAAACCAGTTGTAGATTTTTTTTGATATTCAATCCTTAAATGGCTACGTCGATATTTTATCCCCCATGCTTTTATTGAAACTGGAAAAATTAAGTAAATAAATAGAAAATCTGCCATCGCAAGAATAACCAGAAGACTGTTGGTCCATCGCATAGTAACCTAAACCGCATCAAATGCGTTTCGGACTTATACCCAAAAAATGATACATCTGCGCCCAGATTATACCTAAGGGTCGAATTACAAAAAAATTATTTTAATCCTGTAATATCGTCACCTTTATGCCAGAGGCACGAAAGTGCAAATTTTTCCCGTTTGCACTAATGTGGTTTTGTTCTACAAAATGGTTCAAACAAGTTATGCCGTAACATTTGTAAGATGAAACCGTGTTAATTATACAGCAATAATCAGGGGAGACTGAAAGCGTTTAAAAAAAAAACCATTTTTAGCAACAGTTTGAACCTTTAAATAGCTACAACTCAAATTCACTGGTGACAAGGGTGACGATATGTAAGGCTTTACATGGAATAAAAAACAAATTTGATATTTTATTAAACTTACGATATATCGCGAATTTCGTAAAAGGGTATGCAGCCAGATTACACCGCGGTACGGCTTGAATATTAAAAAATCGTGAAATTTGTTTTTATTCAATTCTACAAAAACCCATTGCAAATTGATTTCGATATTTTATCAGACCCAAGAGATATGTCGATATTCGTCAAACCAAATACAACCCCATTCACCTCTTTTTGAATATCGAAAAATACTGAAATTTTGTTTATGGCATTGGCCCATAAAACGCCCGTTAAAAGTAAAAATCAATTCGATATATAATTAAACCTAAAAGATATGACAAAATCATCATCATAGGTGATTGAATGTCAAAATCGTGGAAATGATTTTTATGCGAAAACATAAAAGGCATGTGTAAGTGAAAACCATTTCAATATCTCATCAGTACTAAGAGATATGTCGAAATTCGTAAAGCCAAAGCTAAGTCCGGGAAAATCCTGAAAGCACTTTTCAAACGTTTATATAAAGAGCCTGTAGTAAAACTAATTCGATATGTTAGAGATATGACAAAATTCGTGAAAATATGTGCATTACCCGTATACTGACTATTATTATGCCCCACCTCCAATGCAATGTGCAGTGGCAGCGCAAAAAGGCTCTGGGTCATCGATGATATTTTTCTGATCAATTTTGGAACAAGGTTGGTTCGTTTACGTGGTGACCCGCCAGTCGAGACAGGGCCCAACTAGCACAGAAAGCGCTGTTTTGATACCACAACTCGCTTAACTTGGTCGTAGATGGCTGATGAAGTAGATACAAGCTTTACAGAGACCGGGGGCTGGAATGGATTATCATATCCATCCGGAGCTGATTAAAAAGATAATCAGTTCTCCAATCTTATTTTTCGAGATCTCATCAAGGTTATCAAAGAAAGGTTTGCCTAATGCGCGAAGTCTGGCTGGGCCGGACACTCGCAAAGAAGGTGGGAAACAGTTTCCCTCTCAGTTTCATTCCCACAACTACGGCAATTGACGTTAAAGAGAATGCCCAGTCTGGCCGCGTCTGGATATTTGGCGCTTAACAGTCCCTAGTGGGACCAGAACGGATTCCATGAGAGAGCCTAGAAGTGCAGAACCTCGCCTACTTAATTCGTCTACTCACTCGTTACCCTCTATCTTGCTGTGGCCTGGGATCCAAAGCAACAAAGCATCAAAGCATCGTTACTTTGACCTGACTTCCTAAGTAGGCTAGCTCCTCTCGGCACTGTTCGACGAGTTTAGAGGAGATGGTAGCCGAATCTAAGTCATTGATTGCGGCTTGACTGTCAGTGAGGATTACAACATTTCACTTTGGCGTAAAGTCATGCTTCAAAGTCCGACAGGTCTCCCGGTTCTCCAGTGTCTCCTCCTGGAAATCGCTGGCGTAGTCCGGTAAGTGGTAATACTTTGCATATAGTGTGTCTTAGAGAAAACAACCGCTCCGACTCCACAGCTCATCTTTGAACCGTCGGTGTATATGACTGTGTCGAATTCATATATGACCGAATCATTCTTCCATTCCGCCCTGGTTAGAAAACCCCCCGCGAAATCCTTCTCGACAATTACGGTAGCCATATTGATGAAAAAATTATTATTTTTCATCCAACAACTACAGTTGTCAATATGAAAAACGTCCGATAATCAATTTTGTGAGTTGCAAAATTGATTATTGCAATTAAAATCTTGATTTTCAATTTAAGAACCGCAGTTGTCAATATGAAAACTCATCTTGTTGATATGAAAATCGCAGTTATCGACATGAAAATCGAAATTGTTGATATGAAAATCGCAGCAGTCAATATGAAAACCCACGTTGTTGATATGAAAATCGCAGTTGCTAATATGGAAACGCACGTTCTTGATATGAATATTACAGTTGTCAAAACGAAAAACATCCTGTTTACATAAAAATCACAGTTGTCAATATAAAAACTCCCCAATCTGAACGACCCACTTTGTCAATATGAAAACCGAAGAAATAAAAGAGCCGAAAATGCTATCAGAAATAATACACATTGTTTTAGGAATTGATATAAACAAAGTATTTATATTTCTATTTGAATATTTTTTCAATTAGGTATGATCTTACTATTTTTTCAAAGTGTCAAGCATCGTAAACAGTTTAGGTGAACGCTGCTTTTTGGATATATTTGAATCGAAATTAAAAAAAATTCTATAAAATTCCAGTAATTCTCGCATTGAACTGGAAATTTTATGTTTAACAAAAAAAAAACATTTTACTACTTACTGCTCTTAAAACATTGTTAAGCTTTAGCTTATAGCCGCCAAGGTAAACAAAAACATCTTGTTTCTTTAAAGACAATATGAACGGCTGAATCGGTTCCCCACGAGATGGCAGAAACATAATGTAGTCCTCCAACTGTTGCGTTGCTTCTGCTTCAAATAGAAAAGACTGCTGGGAGTCCTTTATTGAGAATTTCTGCATTGACTTCCCTTTGGCATTATCCTTATGCAGAATTTGCTTCGTTGGAATTAAATAGCAGTGTATGCTATTGAGGACACATAATATTGCAGCATCTGAAAAGGAAAAAGAAATAAAAAAAATAACTTTATGCCAAGACTTTTCACTTTTCGACTTATATTACCAGAGTAATAGTCCTTATCAGAAACATTTTTAAGGGCTTCGGTGACTTTCTTGTCTTTCACATTTGAAATGAGGAAGTCCTTTATATTTTACTTTATTATTTTCTAATAATACAGTATTGTTATCGATTTTTAAAAAAAAAAAATTTGCTACCCTCAACATTTTTTTTTTGCGTTTCATGACTCGTAGACACGAAAAAAGCAAAAAAAAATTTCAGTCCGTCTGTCCGCCGTACGCCGTACGCCGTACGCCGTACGCCGTACGCCGTCCGCCGTACGCCGTCCGCCGTACGCAAAATCGTTTGAAGGCTCGTAGCTCCCAAACGGTTTGAGATATTTATGAATAGAGTGGGTAGACCCCTTGAAGTGACCAAATTCTGAGGGGTGGGGGTATGAGGGGGGAGGAGGGGGAAGCGTTTTAGACGGAAAATTTTGGTTTTTATATCTCAGCAACCGCTTATGCTAGGAGGCTGAAATTTGGAATTTATATAGAACTTTGGTAATGGACCCATTTGCATGAAAATTGTCAATATGGGTGAAGGGGTGTGGGAGTGGGAGGAAAAATAGTGCGTCCGAAACGCAAAAAAGCCGAGATCGGCACATTCTAAAATCCATATCTCCTAAACGGTTAAAGTTACAAAATTGAAACTTAATGAATATCTGTAGGTATACTAGGAGAATAGATCGCAAATAAATTTTTGAGTGGGGGCAGTGGCGTACGGGGGTGGGGGGTAAAAAACTTTAGATTATGATATCTCACGAACCAATTGCACTAGACAAATAAAATTCGGTTTGTGCATAAAGGTTGACAAATGAAGTTTGATGAAAGTAAAATTTTTTTAGGGGGCGGTGGATCATGAAAGTGGAGGGGATGCGAATTTTTTTAAAAAATCACGTCTCATATCTCAAGAACAGTGTGAGGTAGATGCTTAAAATTTTTACCGTAAGTAGGTCTAATAGACCCCTATCAGAAAAAATTTTGGGGCTGAGGGTGTAGAGGGTGAAAAGGAAAAAGTTCCGATTCTTATATCTCGAAAACCCATAATGATATAAAGCTGAAACTTGGTATTTAGATAGAACTATAGTAGTATCATCTTGGAAAAACATAATTTTTTACAAGGGTAGTATGGTACGGGGGTGGGGGATGTTTTACCTATCTATAGAACGGCTTATGCTACAAAGTTGAAACTTGGTATATATACGTAAATCAACTAGAAAAGTAATTTAGATAAAAAAAAAATTTCAAATATCCATCGGCGTTCGGAAGGGGGGCGAAAAAATGTATCAGTGAAAATGGAATGCATATATTTTCACGATTTTCGTCATATCTATTAGGTCTTCCCAAATATTTAATTCATTTTTATTCTACGGCTTCTCCATATAAATACCTAGAAAGCGTTTTCAGGATTTTTTGAAATTCGACCCTTAAGGGGGTGTAAAGGGATTGTATACTTATTCACGAATTATGCCATATCCTCCAGGTCTGATCAAATATCGAATATCTTTACACTTTCGCGGGCTTGCGTAATAATCGCCTAAAACTTGCTTTTAAGTTTTTTCCTTTTTCAGCCCTTAAGAGGATATAAAAGGGTTGAACAAGTTTTCACAAATTCCGTCATATCCTTTAGAAGTGATAAGTAATTCAATTGTTTTTACTTTCTCGTGCTGTTTTCATATTTATCTATTAACTCCTTACAGGATTTTTGGATAACCCCAAGTTGGTCTAAGGAGGTTGCATATGTTTTCACAGATTCGTACATATTGCTTAGATCTGATGACATATCGAATTCATTTCTACTTCCTAAGGTTTCCTATATAAGAACCAAACTGTCTATTTCAGTATTTTCAGATTTTCAATCCTGTTGTATGCTTTTCAAAGGTTCGACATATTTCTTAGGTTTAATGAGATATTAGATCGCTTTTCATTTCCACAGACTTCTTATATAATCGCCTACAAACCCATTTATAAAGTTTTGGATATTCAACCCCCAAGGGTTTGCATATGTTTTCACAAATTTTGCCATCCCTTAGTTCTGATGAGATATAAAATTGGTTATTACGGCATTTGATATAATGAACTTAAAACTTATTTTGGTTATTTTGATTTTTTGAATTTCAAGAACCAAGGGGGTGTGAAGAGTTTTCTTACGTTTTCACAAATTTTTCTAAATCCCTCGTGTCTCACGAGATGTGAAGTTGCTTCTTATGAAATCGTTTTCGAAATTCAAACCACAAGTGGAAGTAATGAGTTTGTATACGTTTTAACAATTCGTCATATCTCTTAAGTCTGATAAGGCAACAAATTCGTTTTTTCTTCTATGGGCTTTTAGTGTACATAATATACCGAAATTCTTATAGTCCACTGGGGCTTTTTCAATGTTTAATTGGCTAAAAATCTTTATTTTAAATATTTTTATTTTAGGAACAAAATTAACTTTCCAAGAAACTTCATAATCTCGAAACAACTGATGATATGCTCCGACTTTGACCGCTCCCGAACTTTGACCCGAAAAATAATAAAGTTTCGCCCAGACCATTGGCAGATTTTTAAATTTATTTTCCCATATGTGAAGTATTGATGTGCTCAAAATAAATTCAACTAAAAAATTTTATGAAAATATATTCACTTATTATCGCGTGTCTTTCATTCAAGGACTTAAACGTACTGGTGCCACTTAACAAATGCGGTTTTCATAATAATCAGCAACCACCGAAGTTTTCATATTAACAACCGTGATTTTCATATCGACAATTGTGATTTTCACATCGACAACCGTAGTTTTCACATCGAGAACTGATTTTCATATGGACAACGGTTATTTTCATATTGACAATCGGGATTTTCATATCGACAATTGTGATTTCCACTGGTTTTCATATTGAAAATCGTGATTTTTAAATCGACAACCGAGTTTTCAAATCGACAACTGGTTTTCATATTGACTACGGCAATTGTCAGCTTGAGAGAGTATTTTTTGATCAGCTTGTGTTTTCATATTAACAGCTGCGATTTTCATATTGACAACCAAAGTTTGCATATGGACAACAGTGGTTATCATATCGACAACCGCGGTTTTCATATTGACGACTGTAGTTTTCATATTGACTTCGAAAAAATTGAAAAACAAGTATTCGTCATATTGACAACTTGGTTGTAAAACGTCGTTACAATATACAAGTAATGAAAACCGTTGTCATATTGAAAATTTTGTTTGTCAATATGATGATTTCAGGTTAACAACTACCGATTCTCAATATGACAACCAACATTTTTTTCAGTGCGGCATAGTACTTCTGATATGTAAATCGGTAGATAATAGGTAGATGCAACAGTACATTCAAAGCGTCAGTCGAACATGACCTGTAGTTCCAACTAGAGATGGGTCGCTCAGGAATGAACTGTTCGAAAAGAACACTTCATTGAAGTGAGTGAGTGAATTAACTCACTCCTTTTGGTGAACTGCAGTTCCATTGGACATGTGACAAAAAACTTGACCGACCTTTTTTTTTTTTTGGTCCTCATCTTCTACATCTACTGACGAAACGAAGGAACAATGGAACGAAGAGTTCCGGCACTACTTCGCTGAACTCTACTGACCTTTTTTCTTCTTTTTTTTTGTTCTCATCTTCTACGTTTACTGACGAAGCGAAGGAACGGTGGAACGAAGAGTTCCGAAACTACTTCACTGGACTCTACTGATCTTTTTCTTTTTTTTTTGTCCTCATCTTCTACATCTACTGATGAAACGAATGAACGATGGAACGAAGAGTTCCGGAACTACTTCACTGAACTCTACTGACCTTTTTTTTTGGTGCTCATCTTCTAGATCTACTGATGAAAGAACGATGGAACGAAGAGTTCCGGAACTATTTCATTGAACTCTACTGCCCTTTTTTCTTTTTTTTTTGGTCCTCATCTTCTACGTTTACTGACGAAACGAAGGAACAATGGAACGAAGAGTTCCGGAACTATTTCACTGAACTCTACTGACCTTTTCTATTTTTTTTTTGATCCTCATCTTCTACGCTTACTGACGAAACGAAGGAACGATGGAATGAAGAGCTCCGGAACTACTTCACTGAACTCTGCTGACCGTTTTTCTTGTTTTTTTGGTCCTCATCTTCTACGTTTACTGACGAAACGGAGGAACGGTGGAACGATGGAACGAAGAGTTCCGGAACTTCTTCACTGAACTCGTTTCTTAAAGTGAGTGACTCGGAGTGAAGTACTTCACTGAAAGGAACTGCCTTGCCCATCTCTAGTTCCAACAGCTGCAGTTCTTTCAATTTTGCTAAGTTTGTTTATGTTGTAACTCTTATTAAACGCTGGCCACCAGTCTAGCAATCCGTAGGTAAGAACTGGACGTTTTACGGCTGTGTACAACCATAGAACTTATAACTATTCATGGTTTGAGTCCCACTTTTTGCCGAAGGTTCTTTTGCAGGTGAAAAAGCGATACGTGCTTTCTCCACCCGTTGTTCTATAAGTATTTATCTTCTAGCTAAGCCTACTATCGAGCACAACTCTAAGATATTTTGCACTAGATGATAATGGTAAAATTTGGAACAAAGTCGACCTTTCGTCTGATCGGGGTTTTATCTCGAAGCCCCTCAATATAATTTCAACTTAAGTATTTTTTAAATAATAAAAAGTTTTTTTCGGATATGTAACACTAGGGATTTCAATTCAGTCTGCAAATATGAAGCAGTTTGGTATATTACGCCAGAAGCAAAGAGAACTGGGCGTTTAATTACAGCACTGGTATGGAAACTAATTAAATAGTTCTTCCGATCTGAGAATGCCGCAGGTACGGTCTGACCAGTTTTGCTTTCATTTTTCCTTGGCTGGTGCAGTCCCCAATCGCTTTGCTCTGGCAATACCAGCGATCTATTACACTCCGCGACAGAATTCTCGTCATGGTCATTACTTTAATAATTCTGACCATTTCATTATCAGAATTGTATTTTAAAAAAAAGAAAATATTTCCTGGCCTTCATTTATATAATGGAATCTTTACCGAACCGAATCCTAGAAAAACTGTCTACTCGCGGAAATCCACTACTCTATTCTACGGAAACAAGGCCTTATTTCCTCATTGCTGCACACGAAACCGAATACGATGGGCACGACAATTAAAAAGATCAGCCAAGAAATTGCTAAAACACTTAGCTAAAAGCATTTTTACGTTTTCTTAAAATTAACTACAAGTACTCTTGACTTTGTCGACATTCAACCCCAACCGGCTCTAGGTAGTAGTAAAGAGGTTATCCGAAACGATTTCTTTTCTAGGCTCCTGTCTTTATCTTTTCTTGGGGTTTTCTTCGTCTCAAGGATGAGAAGGCCATTTCCTGACACATGATAGTACTTAGAAAGATTTTTCGAAATCAGAGTGCACTAAAAACATCGGTTCGCTTTTAGAAAAGGGCTGAACTATTTTCGATCGTCTCGTTTTCCGTTCAATTTGAGGGTGGAAATATTTAATTGAATTTGTTCCTGAATATCGATTAAATAAGTTTTATGAAGCAGTGGAGCAAACGAAACGTTAATCCTGTTGTAGACGGAATGGGAGTTGTATGGAGAAAGTTTGAAGAACTGAGTGATTCGCTTAAGGATGACTCGCAATTTTTGAAGGATTTCAATATAAAATTTCACTCACTTCTCAAATATTTCCTTAAAGTCAATATATCGTCTGTAGAGCATCTAATCTTGAAGATGAATCCCTATTTGATGAGTATCGAGCGTGGGCACCGTCATATTGATTGTGTTTTTCAGTGAACAACCTCAAGCTCTTGTTCTGGCAAATTACCTTTTCGAAACGGTTCATCAATTCCGAGCTCTAAATTCCTAGACGCGAATGAAATCCCGATAATTTTCGATATCTGTCTTACGTTAATTAATTTCGTTGAGTTTACATAACCAACAACTTTACGCAGCGTTACCAAGAAACGTAATCTACCTACGGTTATAAATTTGATTTCGTTTCGTATTGATTTGCATGTCTAAGGAACATCCCTCCATAACGAATTCGGAACGTATCTGTCTACGTTTGAATAAATTTTCGGCAAATCATTGAAACTTTGCTCCAGTGAGCCTCCAACCCGCTCCTTTCATGTTGCTATATCCCGAAGGTATCCTCCGGTCGTACATATGCAAACAAAACGCGAATGGTAACTTAGAAAATTTCTTAATTATTTCTCTCGTATATTTCCCGAAAGCGAAAACAGTAATTAAAATATTAAAGGAAAAGTTAGAAGCGAAATGGGGTGGTTGGTCATGGAAAAATATTTCAAACCAAGCGCGGTTCGCATAAAATGTTCGTGTGTTTTATAGGCCAAGGAATGAATAAAATTTTCTCTATAGGCGCCAATTAAAATTTCCACAAACAGCAAACATTTTCTCGTACAATTTTCTTTAACGTTGTAACAGCGACGTGCTGCTTGCCTCATCACGAATAAATTTACCGGCTGCGCCACTTAAATCAACCCCTTCTAAGCTGAGCGTCCATCGCACGAAAAGTACGCGCTGGTATCGTAGTTACGACGAGATGGTGGGGGTGGCAGTGGAGTGCGCTAAGCTGCAGGTTACTATTCTTCGAACTGGTATGAGACTTAAGTGCCCTTGTAGTCGTCATTCGCATTAAGTTCAGAGACGATTAAATTCCATCACCAAAGAAATCCATAAATCAATTAAGCAACGAAAGATAATTGAGTTCGGGACGGTAACCTACCTGCCTGATCTGCATGGCTTTAAAATTTCGGAACGCCTCCCCGCTTTCCCGCCGTAACCTTCTCGGCTAGAAATTAATGTCGTGGCGTAGACACATAGAGCCAAGGGGTTTCGGCAAAGCTCTGCGGTTGAGCGTTTTTCGCACCAGAAGAAATAATTAAGACGCTATCGAATTATTATCGAATTAAATTTTGAGAATTTCAATTTAAGACTGTAATTAGCACGATTTAGATTCTTTGAACATTTGATAATTGAGGGATACGTACCCACACCTTAACGTTGCGCCAAGTAATTAAATTAAGCTGCGAATTTAAAGAAAAAAGTTTGCTAATTTTTCACACACAAAAAAAAACAATTTGTTTTAAAAACGCTGGAAAGTAAGTCCAATTTTATCAACCTGCCAAATTTGTTCAGTGTTTTTCACGCATTTATAAATTTGTTTTAAATTTTTGTTCTTTATGTGTTCTATCGTTCATTGAACGAAAAATCACAACAAGATGTCGCTTCATCAGAACATGTTCAGTGCATGACGCCTACAACCCTCTTATACTACATGTGCGGTGCGTCGCGAAATCTGGAGTACATTAGATAGTGTGTGTAGAATATGCGCGAGATCAGTATAACTTATCACACTTCACTTGAATGCTGTAAATGAAATACTGAACTACAAATTAAGATTCAGTTTGGAACTAAAAAGAGTCTGGCGGGGAAACTGGTCGATTTTTTAAGCAATTAATTGTAGATGAATTTGACTTACTAAGGGCCGGTTCACAGTCGAAGTTTAAACCAAATATTTGGTTTAAACTTAGGAACTTATTCGTTTGTTCCTAAGTTTAAACCAAATTTTTGGTTTGAACTTCAACTGTGAAACCGGCCCTAACTCAATACGTTTCTAAATTACGATAGTAGGAGAAAATGCTAGCATACCTTCTTTTAAAAATATTTGTATGGTAGCAAAATGAAGTAACGTCTAAATTTCACCTACTATCATTTTTCCACGACACTTTTAATTGTAAAACAATTATATGTCACATACTGTGCAAAATTTTATATATTTAGATTTTTGGTTTATCGTACAATTACTGTAACTGTAACAACGATCATCCAGGTTTTCTGCTCATTCAAACACCGAACCAAATTACTCTATTTCTTGAACTAAACTAAAGAAATGTTTGCTTTGTGGATCAACGCATTCCCCAATTATTATGCGTTACAGACAATTTTTTTAACGACATTTGTTTGGAAGACGGCCTTTTGTTTTGTTTTAACTTTAATTTTGACAAATAACAGTGTGCATACTTTTAGCCTCATAGCTGCGTTACGGTTATTTAGATATTAAACAATAAATTATGAAAGCGCATGCTTTTTAAAGACTTTTGTTTGCTCAACAACGTACTAAATTCTAATTTTTCACAAATTTCGATTCATTGAAGCTGAAAGAGTTTATGAGTTATTCCTAGTTTCGATAAATGAACACAAAATTTATTTATTAATTTAAAAAAAGAATTATTAATTACCTACTGGGATTGAACTAAATAAAAAAAGCTGCCAATGGTCTGGGCGAAACTTTATTATTTTTCGGGTCAAAGTTCGGGAGCGGTCAAAGTCGTAGTATACCATGAGTTGTTTCGAGATTATGAGGTTTCTTGGAAAGTTAATTTTGTTCTTAAAATAGAGATTGTAATATAAAATAGACATTGAAAAAGGCCGTGTAGATAAATCAAATTTCGGTACATTATGTACACTAAAAGCGCATAGAAGTAAAAACGAATCTGTTGCCTTATCAGAATTAAGGGATATGACGAATTGCTAAAACGTATGCAAGCCCGTATGACGATTTCATAAGAAGCAACTTGATAACTCATGAGACAAGACGGATTTTAAAAAATTTGTGGAAACGTAATCAAACCCTTCACATCCCCTTGGTTCTGAAAATTGACTTTCTGGCTTTTTTATATAGCAAACCTTAGGAAGTAAAAATGAATTCGATATATCATCAGATATGCAGAGTCCTTACACCCACTTGGAGGTTGAATATCAAAAAATCCTGAAAGGAGTTAATAAATAAATATGAAGACAGCACGAGAAAGTAGGAACCAATTCAATTTTTTATCACTTCTAAAATAAATGACGGAATTCGTGAAAACGTGTTCAACCCGTTTATACCCTCTTAGGGGCTGAAAAAGGAAAAAACTTAAAAACAAGTTTTAGGCGATTATTACGCAAGCACGTGAAAGTGAAAAGATATTCGATATCTGATCAGACCTGGGGGATATGGCAGAATGCGTGAAAAAGTATACAACCCTCTTCGCACCCCCTTAGGGGTCGAATTTCAAAAAATCCTGAAAACACTTTCAAGGTATTTATATGAAGAAATTGTACAATAAAAATGAATTCAATATTTGGGAAAACCTAATAGATATGACGAAAACCGTGAAAATATATGCATTCCACTTTCACTGGTAATTGTTTGCCCCCCTTCAAACGCCAATGGATATTTGAAAATTGTTTTTATCTAAATTACTTTTCTAGTTGATTTACATTTACATACCAAGTTATAACTTTGTAGCATAAGCCGTTCTATAGATAGGAAAAACACCACCCACCGCCGTACCATACTACCCCTATTAAAAATTATATTTTTCCAACATGCAACCTCTATAGCTCTATCTAAATACCAAGATTCAGCTTTTTATCATTATAGGTTCTCGAGATATAAAAGTCGGAACCTTTTCCTTTTGACCCTCCTCCACCCTCGCCCTATACACCCACACTTCCAAAATTTTGTTTTCGGCTAAAGGTTTATTAGGCCTAATTCTGCTAAAAATTTTAAGCATCTATCTTACACTGTTCTTGAGATATGAGACGTGATTTTTTAGAAAAATTCGTATCCCTCCACTTTCATGCTCCACCGCCCCCTTAAAAAAATTTTCTTTCATCAAACTTCATTTGTCAACTTTTATACAGAAACCGAATTTTATTTATCTAGTGCAATCGGTTCGTGAGATACCGTAATATAAAGTTTTTCATTCCCCACCCCCGTACGCCACATCACCCACTCAAAAATTTTCCAATCTATTGTCCTAGTATACTTACAGATAGTCATAATGTCTTAATTTTGTGACATTAACCGTTTAGGAGATATGGATTTTAGGATGTGTCGATCTCGGCTTTTTTGCGTTTCGGACGCATTATTATTCCCTCCACTCCCACACCCCTTCACCTATATCAGGAATTTTTGCAAATGGGTCCACTTCCGAAGCTCTATATAAATTCCAAATTTCAGTATCCTAGAATTAGCGGTTACTGAGATCTAGAAACCAAAATTTATCGTCAAAAACGCTTCCCCTACTTCGCCCCCACACCCGCACCCTTAAAAATGTGGTCCCTTCAAGGGGCCTACTCATTCTATTCATAAAAAATTTAATACATCAAAGGGTTTGGGAGCTACAAGCCTTCTAACGATTTTGCGTACAGCGGTCGACGTACGGTGTACGGCGGACAGACGGACTTCAATTTTTTTTTGCTTTTTTCGTGTCTACTAGTCATGAAACGTGAAAAAAAAATGTTGAGGGTATCAAATTTTTTTTTTTAAAAATCGATAACAATACTGTATTATTTTAATAATAAAGTAAAAAGCGTCATATCTCTTGAACCCCTTGAGAGATGTTCTTAAAATTTTCACAGAGAAGAGGGTGGTTCCCTGGTAATGGATGAACTTAGCGTTTTTTTTTGTCGTAAAATTTTGGTTTAATCCCCCTCTTACCTGTACTTTACACCATAAGCTAGGGGTTTGGATGTAAAGAAGAGGTGAAATGTGATTAAAGCGAAATTTGAGAAAAACCATAAGAAACTGATCCTTTGAAGATACGTAAAAATTTGATGTAGGAATCGACTATCAAAATGTCTCGCGAGAACAACAATTTATAAAAGAACGTATTCCAATAAAAAAAGGTTGTAGAAAAGATATTCCAAGAAAATAAAAATCAAAATATTATAATATTATTATTAACAGTTTAAATAATAAACTTTTCACAAACAAAAAAAATAACACAAAAGTTAAATATTTAGCTATGGAGCAATCTTTCTCGTCATAACCTGGGAAAATTTTTAATAAAAGTTCCATAAAACGTTGGATACGGGAATGAGTCCAAAAATAGCTAGACATCCTACAAAAATATTTTTCGGTAATCACCCACTTAAAAAAATCACATTTTATAATTTTAATTATATAAAAATTTTAGTTAAAATATAGGGTTTTCGACAAGGACGTTCAATTTTTAAATGTAAATAAAACAAGTTATGTGGGAGATACCCACTCAATTCTTTTTTTATTTGAAAGAATATGTTAAGGCATTAAGAATGGAATATAACGTCGTTCAAATATCCGCCCCGACTTTCCTTGGTGGCACGTATTCGAGGGGTCTAATTTTCGACGACTTTGTCGCATAAATCCGGCTGGATTTACTGGATGGCGTTCGTTATGTTGACTTAAAGGTCATCAATTGTTTGCGGATTATACGCATCGACCTGCGATTTAAGATAGCGACAAAGAAATACTCGTTAGTCTAAATGCGTTAAATCGTACGATCACGGTGGCCAGTTCATGTCGCAGCCGCATGAGATGATGATGCCCTCAAAACGTTCGTGCAGAATGTCCATCGTGACATGCGCTGTGTGACACGTAGCACCATCCTGTTGGAACCACATGTCCTTGGTATTCATATCATTCAGTTTAGGCCACAAGAAGTTGATTACCGATCGTTCGACAGCTATGGCAATGCCAGATTCGTTTTGGAAGAAGTCCGGACTTATGATTTCGCCTGACCAAAATCCGCACCAAACAGTGACTTTCTTGGGATGCATTTGGTACTGGTGTATCTCGTGTGGATTGCTTGCTATCATCCAAAATCCGACGGTTTTAGTTGTTCACACATCCATTCATCAAGAAATGGGCCTTATCGTTTAAAATCACGCAATGCGCGGAACGGTTTTTCGAACAAAGCTCTGATTTTGAAAATAAAATTTAATGATTTGCACACGCTGTTCAACGCCATAATCTTCCATGGTGATTTGCCATTCACTACTGAACAATTCACAACAAATTCGACGGATGTTGTTTTTTGAAAATGGCCGCTGTAACTTAACAAATATCTAGCGTTCCTACTGAAACACCTTATATAGTACATTGCTAGTCAAAAACCCGTCAACTGTTCAAAAAGATTGAAATAAAATTCTACCGACATTTTGAATTTAATTTCGCTTTAAAACAATAAACCGCAGTTAAATGGCATTATTTATATAAAATTTCAGAAGAATTTACTGTTTCCTTCACTTCATTGGGAAAAAGAATTGTTGAACTGATCAATTTTAATTTATTAAATTCGGGATTTTCTTGTGTGAAACGCGAACATAAAAATCACAACTGGGGTCGATTGTTGCCTATGGATACTCCATAGTATAATATATTGGGCACGCAAATAAGTTTTGAAGGATTTTTTGTCAATTTCAAGGCATTATTGTGAAAAAGTGGTTACAAACGTATTACTTAAAATATTGTCCATCGCTAGCCACAACTTTTTCTCATCATTCGGACACCATACGGATTCCACGTCAATAGAACGACTCTCCTTGAGATGCTATCCATGAATCAACCCAATTTTAGCATTCGTCGTAATTTCGTAAGTGCTGGTTAGCTAGACCATGAGCCAACGATCGGAATAGGTGGTTATCAGAAGGGGCAATGTCTGGAGAATATGGCGGATGGAGTAGGACTTCCCATTTCCCAGCAGCTCATAATAAACCAAACCTAGCTGATCTCACCAAATACAGAGCACGAGCTTAGAACCATGGATACTCGGTTTTGCCACTTTTAAATCGTCTAAGCCAAAACTCACGCATTTTAATCGATGAAGTATAGTCAATACAAGTTTCCAATAGCGTTCGGTGACTCTTAGCTGCACTTTTCGTCGAATTAAATAGGAAAAGTCACACTTCCCTCAAATGCTCTTTCGTTAGAACGAAATTCGACATATTAAACGCTCACAAAATCTATGTTGTTTACACTTTGGCAAAGCGATACGTACTAAAAATCGGCCAACAGTCTGGGCGCAACTTTATTATTTTATGGGTAGAAGTCCGAAACGTTTTTAATGATGAGATGCGGTGTAGGTTACTATGCGACTGACAACCTAAAAAATAACGTTCCAAATAGCCTCCCGGTTATTTCTTAGGTTGTCACTCGCATAGTAACCTACACCGCATCTCATCATTAAACACGTTTCGCACTTCTACCCATAAATTAATAAAGTTGCGCCCAGACTGTTGGCAGATTTTTTTTATTTATTTACGTATTTTTATACTCTAGATGAAATCGTATGCAGGGTGTAACTAGTACTGAGGTTCAAACGAAAATGGGAGATAGAGGAACTTGTCCTGAGTAGAAAATTGTTCTACACATACTCCCGTTTTTGCACCGTTACGGAGATAGCGCGATTTTAAGGATGAAGGATTTTCATCGTACCTGTGATCACTGTTTGATCTCTAACTTCTGCTGTACTTAGCGTAACGTAATAGTTCTGGGCTCGTTGGAAAGGATACAAATTCTTCTTTCTAATTGCTATCAACTGTGTCAATCAGTGTTATACTTTTAAAGAAAAATTCATTTAAATGACACAAAAATAATAAAAACTTAAAAAAAAATACAAAAAAGTCCTGTTTTCTCCAAGAAGGACCTGATTAACCACCAAATTTTATTACATTTTCGGAAAGCCCATAAAATTTCACTCTACGTTTGATAACAGAATTTCTTCATAGGCTGAATTGTAAAGGAGCGGGGCTAACGGTTATCAAGCACGTTCCCTTCAAGTAAATCTGGTTTGACACCCGTCATTCGCCGAAGGAGCATGATTAATAATAGTGAGGACGAAATAAATGCATGTGGTTGATGCCTAATCGATGGCCGATGCGCCGGGTGTTTACCGTGGGGTCCCTAGCCGCGATGCGCGGTATGCGCTCCTCCGTGGCCACAGGTACCGAGTGTCAATAGTACATATACGTACTAACTTTCAACTTTCTAGCATAAGCCGTTTCTGAGATATAAAAAACCACCCCTCAGCCCCGCACCTTGCTACCCCTATAAAAAATTTTATTTTTCTAGGATGTCTCTATAGTGGCTCTATATAATCATAAATTTTTAGCTTTGTACTCATAACGGTTTTCGAGAAATAAAAATCAGATTTTTTTTTCTTTCTACCCCTTTTCACCATCACGCCTTACACCCCGAACCACTAAATTTTTTTTCCCTACTAGAGGTCTACCCATCCCAACTCCTGTAAAATTTTCAAGATCATATCTGATACGGTTTCTAAGATATAAAAATTACATTTTTTGAGAAATTGCCCCCCACTTTCGTGCTCCACCTCCCCCTTCAAAAAATTTACGTTCATTAGACTGCTTTTGTGATCCCATATACAGAAGCTAAATTTTATCTTCCTGGTGTAATTGGTTCGGAAGATATTGTTATCCAAAGTTTTTCACCCCCCAACCCCACACCCTATCACCCCCCTTAAAAATATTAGCCATTGTCTAATCTTCAAGTATCCCTAAGGGCAACCACAAAGTTTCAATCTTCTGACATCGATCGTTCAGGAGATATGGATTTTAGCATGTTTCAATCCCGGCTTTTAAGCGTTTTGTTCTCATTGTTTTCCCCCCACTTCCACACCCCTCAACCCTTATCGATAGAGCAAATGAGTCCACTATCATAGTACTACATACGTTAAAAGTTTCAGCCTCCTAGCATAAGTGGTTCCTGAGATCTGGAAACCAAAATTTTTCGTCTAAAACGCTTCCCCCTCATCCCCCCTTACACCCCCACCCCCTTAAAAGATACCATTCGTAGGGGTTCACCCAATCTACCCACCATAAAAATTTCAATTCAATACCTCAACGGGTTTGGGAGCTACGCGCCTTCAAACGATTTTGCGTACGGCGTATACGGCGGACAGACGGACATTTTTTTTCCTTTTTTGGTGCTTACTAGTCTTAAAACGTGTAAATACAAAATTTCAGGGTAGCAAATTTTTTTTAAATTTCAGGTCGATCACAATACTTTATTATTAAAAAATAATAAAGTAAAATGAATGCCGTAAAATGGAGCTTCCAGATGAATACAGTGACAATATGACCCGATGTGATTTAGTAGCCGTAGCGCCCTCTCTTACAAATCCCTCAAAACTTATTTGCGCACCCGACATATAACTTTCCTTTGTAAAATGAATGTACGAAGTTTACGTATAAACACCTAAAATATTAAACGTAGAAGCACCGTAAATATTCCACGTATAGTGCTCTTTCAAGTAATTGGCTGCAATTTTATTGAGAAATCGTAGAAAAATCTTTTTTAATCGAAAAAAAATTCTGCTCATATGGTCTTCAAAACAAAAATTTGTCTTCGAAGTGACCGATAAGTACGTAAATAACTGTAAACAAATACGAGCAATCGAATCGCACTAATTGGCATCAAATTAAAGTTCTTCAATATTATTCAAGTTATTTACGAAAGGCTCGAATTTAATTAAAATGCATATTCACATTTCCTTTATTTGTCTGTCTCGTTCTCGTTCTCGCTTTATCTATTCCATCCTCAACTTTTGATTGATTTAGTCGAATGTGAATATCATGCCAGCAGGCAACACTACACATTCGCCACACGTAGTGCACTTGGTACTACCGCTGATGTTGCCTGTGTTACAACATCCTGTCAGTTGAATTTCGTAAAATTTTGCTCGGCATCAAGTTTTCTGTTTGTTCATTAGACGCAAAACTTCACATCACTTGATTCGATATTTCCGTTTCATTTTTACTCGTGTGTACTTGTGTGAGTGTTGAAATGTTTGGCCAAATTTAAGGGATAGAATGGCGTTCCTTCCTTTCGTTTGCCAGCAGCCCGATCAGGCTAGGCCACATCTTCTATTAGCCAAGCCATACACCAACTCATGCAAAATATGTTTGCTTGGGAAATTTTCTCGAGGACGAGAAATTTTCTCTGTTCCGTTCGCAATGATTAAAACGTTTGAAGAAAACTGTCCTGGGTTGAGAAAATTTCATTAGTAGGTACGCAACGTAGTCGAAAACATCGCAAGCTCAAACCTAAATTCGAGAGAGAGAGAGAGAAAGTGGGAGAGAGAGTCAGAATCGAAAGAGATTGAGATAGAGGAAAATGATTCAACCCTCTGTTTGTTTGATTATCGGTATTAGTTTGGGCTCAAGGCTGTTGTCTCTCTTCTTTTATAATTACATTTCATGTTAATTTCGCCTACGGAAACGGAATGCTTTACACAAAAATTCGGTATGCAAACTGGGTCGGTATATGCATTCGTTTAAGTTTAAATTAGAGTTTGATTTTCCTGTCACGAAAATCTTCGGTAATTTTCTTCGAAAAACAAATCTTGCTCACGAAGATTTAAAAATTTTTGGGTAAATGCTTTTTTCCTAGCATGCCAAAACGGACTTTTTATACTCTAAAGCTTGTATTACACTGTATGCCACTATGTCAAATGTTTGACTATGCTAGCTGGCAAATGCAGTCAGATAGTGGCATATTTTTTTTTTCTTTCAATTTTGACAGAAAAATTTTACTAAACTTTTCGTGAAATTTTTTTAGACAACTTTTCATCAGCATGGCATACTGAAACACATCACTATTAATGCGGAAATTCAATCTTAAGTGTGGAAATTAATCGCTAAAAATGTGTAAATTTACTGCTGGTGTGGAAAGGCAAAATTTTACAATGCGTAAAATTACAAACTGTGTGGAAAAACTAATATGTACTACATATGTACTACAAAAATGTGATATGTTTATGTTTGCTTATTATCATTACTAATTTATTGATAATATTGTTACATGTAAACCTGGCAACCGCGCAACTCGATCGTTTCGCATCAACAACCGAATACCTAGCTACAAAGTAACCCAATCAGAAACCTAGTTGAAGTATATAAGGAGAGCGGAGCAACACGATTATACCCCCCTTCTTATCGAATGTACTCGAATGTGCTCGAATGTACTAGAACAGCGTAGAGGATCAAATGGAAAGATCTCAAGCTCACTAGAACCCTCTTCACACACCACCGAACGAAGATTCAAGAACAGTCTCGACTGCAGACAACTGGTATAAAAGCAGATAAAGCTTTCAGCGAGGGACATAGTAATTTTTATTACGTTGACTGTGACAGCCAGCGTGTATACGCGACCGTATTGGTGAAAAGCGATCGATTGCGTGTGATCGAATCAAACGATATAAATAAGCGGGTGGTATTGCCATATAGTGCGAATAATTGTGCGAATATAATTAAAGTGCGAATTAATAAATTGTTACTTATTTTGATTTTAAACAAATTGTGTTTTACTTGAAATCCCGGCGAACCCCTAACTCGCAACAATATAAATGAACAAACTTCAAGCGAATGAACGGCAGATGAATTCCCAGACGTATTTTGAAGGGCAAAGGATACAGCAATCGACAATTGGAAAAACCTGCAAATGGCCTGGGCGAAACTTTATTATTTTTCGGGCCAAAGTTCGGGAGCGGTCAAAGTCGTAGTATACCATGAGTTGTTTCGAGATTACGTCGTTTCTTGGAAAGTTAATTTTGTTCTTAAAATAAAAATATTTAAAATAGAGATTGTAATTTAAAATAGACATTGAAAAAGGCCGTGTAGATAAATCAAATTTTGGTATATTATGTACACTAAAAGCCCATAGAAGTAAAAACGAATTTGTTACCTTATCAGACTTAAGAGATATGACGAATTGTTAAAACGTATACAAACCCATTACTTCCATTTGGCGTTTGAATTTAGAAAAAATTGTTTAACAGGTTTTTAAACGATTTCATAAGAAGCAACTTGATATCTCATGAGACACGAGGGATTTTGAAAAATTTGTGAAAACGTAAGCAAACCCTTTACACCCTCTTGGTTCTTGAAATTCGAAAAATCGTGAAATTTGTTTTTAGGTCATTTCATCAAATAACCAATTTTATATCTCATCAGAACTAAAGGATGGCAAAAATTGTGAAAACATATGCAAACCCTTGGGGGTTGAATATCCAAAAATTGAGAAATGGGTTTATAGGAGATAATATAAAAAGTCTGTGGAAGTGCAAAGCAATCTAATATCTCATCAAACCTAAGAAATATGTCAAAGCTTTGAAAAGCATACAACCCCCTTACTCCCCTTAGGATTGAATATCTAAAAATACTGAAATGGACCTTTTGGCTCTTATAATAGGAAACCTTAGGAAGTAAAAATGGATTCAATATATCGTCAGATCTAAGCAATATGTAGGAATCTGTGAAAACATATGCAACCTACTTACACCCACTTGGGGTTGAATATCCAAAAATCCTGAAAGGAGTTAATAGATAAATATGAAGACAGAACGAAAAAGTAAAAACAATTAAATTTATTTATTATCACTTCTAAAAGAAGTGACGGAATTCGTTCAACCCATTTATACCCTCTTAGTTGCTGAAAACGGAAAAAACTTAGAAACAAGTTTTAGGCGCTTATTACGCAAGTCCGTGAAAGTTAGTCGAAATCTAATTTGACCTGAGGATACGGCAGAATTCGTGAAAAAGGATACCACCTCTTTACACCACCTTAGGGGTAGAATTTCAAAAAATCCTAAAAACACTTTCTAGGTATTTATATGAAGAAGCCGTAGAATAAAAATGAATTCAATATTTGGTAAGGCCTAATAGATATGACGAAAATCGTAAAATTATATGCATTCCATTTTCACGGATAATTTTTATGGCCCCACTTCCAAACGCCAATGGATATTTGAAATTAAATTACAAATTACTTTTCTAAAATTATAAATTACTTTTCTAGTTAATTTACAAATACATACCGAGTTTCAACTTTGCACCAGGAAAAACACCCGTCATCCCCGTACCATACTACTCCTATAAAAAATTATATTTTTCCAACATGCTACTGCTTTAGCTGTATCTAAATACCAAGTTTCAGATTTCTATAATTATAGGTTCTCGAAATCTAAAAATCGAATCTTTTCCTTTTCGCCCTCTACCACTCTCACCCTCTACACCAACACCACCAATTTTTTTCTGCTAGGGGTCTATTAGGCCTACTTCTGGTAAAATTTTTGGGTACCTATCTTACACTGTTCTTGAGATATGAGACGTGATTTTTAGAAAAATTCTTATCTCCTCCACTTTCATGCTCCACCGTCCCCTTAAAAAAATGTTACTTTCACCAAACCTCATTTCTTAACCTATATACACAAACCGAATTTTATTTGTCTAGTGCAATTGGTTCGTGAGATATCGTAATCTAAAGTTATTTACCCCCCACCCCCGTACGCCACTGCCTCAAAAATTTGTTTACGATCTATTTTCCTAGTATACCTACAGATGGCCATTAAGTTTTAATTTCGTGACATTAACCGGTCAGGAGATATGGATTTTAGAATGTGTTGATTTCGGCTTTTTTGCGTTTCGGACGCATTATTATTCCCCCCCACTCCCACACCCCTTCACCCATATCGGCAATTTTTCGCAAACGGGTCCACTATTGAAGCTCTATATAAGTTCTAAGTTTCAGCTTCCTAGCGTAAGCGGTTGCTGAGATCTAGAAACCAAGATTTTACGTATAAAACGCTTCCCACACTTCCCCCCTCACACCTCCACCCTTAAAAATATGGTCAGTCTATTCATACAAAATTTAAATTTAATAGCTCAAAGGGTTTGGCAGCTACGAGCCTTCAAACGATTTTGCGTACAGCGGTAGACGTACGGCGTACGGCGGACAGACGGACTGAATTTTTTTTTTGCTTTTTAGGGTAGCAAATTTTTTTTTTTTTAAAAATAGATCACAATACAAAGTTCAATATAAAATTCAATGAGATCAATCAACATATGATAATTGGGAAAAAACCAGGATTTAAGTCAAAAAGGGTAGAAAGTATAAAAAACTATACATGTTTATTATATAAATTTAATTTATATGTTTTGAAGCCAGAAACTTCACACACTATAAATATTATTTTCTTTTTAAATTTTAAATCATTCCTTACACAAAACATACACAATGACAAATTTCACACATCAAAAGTATGAAATTTCATTCGTGTTGTAATTTTACTGTCCATCAGTCAGTAAATTCACGACGAAAATGTGTAAAAGTACAAACTTTTAAAAATTACTCGTCATTTTGTTAAATTTAATGAAAATTTGTAAATTTACTACATCAATTCGGAATATCTTACTGCATTAAGGATAGTTATTTTCACAAAATTCTTTACTGTATATGCCTATGGTTTTTCATATACCTGGTTTTCCTTAATATTCAATATCCCAAAATTTTTCTTTCAAACCCATTCTACTCCCTTGCGGAGGTTGGACAATTAGCTAAACACCTATCTCCGGTAAAAGACTACATCAAGAAGCTTGGATAAAAGTCGAATCGGACTAAGAGACGACCGCAATATCCTAAATTTGATAGGTGGGGCCATGGCCCGATTTGGGCTGTCACGTCGTAGAAGATAAAGAATTGGACAGTATAAAAATAATTGTGTAAATTTACAGTCAGGTTAAAGAAATTTACTGAGTTTTCCACTGCTTACGTCAAGGTCAGAAAAACCCTAAGGTTACTATGGGCTCTTACTGTTCACAATTTCCTAAAGGAAGGTAAATATTTACTTGCACCATTCTTAAGTATACACATACTTTTGAGACGTAGTTAGAGATTACCAGAGGCTTGAAATTAGAAGGCCGAGTGATTTAAGTGGCAGTCCAGTGGGATATCTGTAGTTCGTGTAACTACATACTATCTTAGTTACACTTTGTAAAAAAAAAGAGTTGCTCAATCCTAAAATTCTTTAGATTAAAGGTCAATAACTTCGAAAGTTCTTAAGCTACAGCAATAAATTTACTTTCATAAGAAAGGTGATAGAAAAGACTTTAATATTACTGAGAAAAAACAGAGGCTTATGCTATGACCGTATACCGTAAACCAAAAATTTTCCATTGGAATGTTACATAAACTTCTATATCTTACACGAACAATAAACAGAATCGTTTTTGAAAGCTTCACATATTTTTCTTCCAACGATAGGTTCAGAATTTATTAACTTAAATATCAGAAATGGCGCTAAATATTTCGGAGGACATTTCTTGCAAGCGGTACGACAACAGGCTATCTAACTTTATACTCTTTATAGCCTTAAGTACCTCCGTCCGCACACCGTAGCCAGTCCAAGCCCGGATGAGAAAGGAGGAGGGAGCATGGAAAACCTGAATTGCCAGTAACACCAGTGCGTCTCAGGAAGTAGGCTCGTAGCATAGCTGGGAGAACTCCAACATGTCATAGTTAGCAGAAAACTTCCACCCTTTCCCTACTGGGGTGTAATGAGTAAGTAGTACTACCCCTCCAAGTCGGGGGTTGAGCGAGGCGCCGACAACGCATCACCAGAAAAAAGACCACTGTCCTGAAACCTGAAGAACAGCCTACAGGAAGCCAGGGCCCGATTTGGACTGTCGCGCCATTAATGATAGCCTCAATTGATTCTGGTAGCCTCCTTGAAGACTGTAACACCTTGGTTAGTTTAACCCATTTTGGGGCATGGGCAGTAACGGCGCTCTTATTAGGCATTTTTACTACTTCAAACATAATTTGTGACAGTGAAAACCCATGTCTAATTGGGATTTATATCTACGAGCTCAGTGTTTTTTTAGATTATACCGCATTTAGCCACAGGGCTACCGATTCCGTAACGTTTGGTTGATTTAAATGATAGCCCCGTAAACCCAAATAGGACTCAGTTAGTGCAAGGACTCGCTTGATCCGGTTGTAAGAGACTGAAGCAGTTGCATGTTTCTTGAAGAAATGGGAGATATTTGATCTGAAGCCAACAGTATTATCGCTGCAGATAATTTCCAAGTAAGACCAATAGGTTCTTTAAGAAACTGTCGAAAGTAGATTATTTCCAGGCCACGCTTAATATAATCTTATTTTTAATTTCATTTCCAAAGGATTTACGTCGACCTATTTCAAAAACGCAATAAATCAAACTGATCCTAAAATCGAATGCAAACTTATTTCAACAACTTCTTCAGTAAACTTAATTTTCAGTCGAAGGGAAAAACATCAATCCCAAACGCCTTCATTCACACGTTTTTATTAGTTAAGGTTGCAAACCCGTAATCCTCGATTCTCCCAAAAGGCTTGCCATTAAAACAACGCCACTGTCCATAAATTTCTTTGATTGTATCAAAAAATGGATCCTTCTACCCCGCCTAAGTGCACACACTATCCTTTCGCTCAAAATCCTAACCGGTGAGACGGAAAAAAAAGGAAGAACGAATATAAAAGACGGCTTTATCCCAATAGTAAACACCATTGAGACTTGTTCACAAATTTCAGTTTAACTTCGAAAGCCACATCCTTCATCTATCAATACGATGATCCCCGCTTATAGCCCTCAGGACATTCGGGAGTACTCTCCGAGTACAAGAAGACGATGTCCTTCGTCCTTAGTCTTGAATTTGCTTATCAATCGAACACTACATAAATGTTTAACCTTAACCTCACGCCAGTATCCTTGCATTATATCCTTTTGCTTGCCTATCGCCCCCCCCCCCCTTCACAAGTTCGACTTTAAAAGGCCAGAGCCAAACACCGTTCAAACCCATTTCTTTCGACTGTCATAAAATCAATGCTTCTCCTGATCCTATCTAAACGACTATGTCCAAGGACTAAGAATTTATAGGACACTGAAGGCAAATATATATATATACATTTTTTTTCTTGCCACCTCATAAAAGAAAATTTTTAAGGTCCTCCGAAAAACACTTCGGAAAAGTGACGGAGGATGAGGTCAACTGGACGGATAGGACAGAGTCTACAGACTATGGAACTACGGTGGTGAAGGATCTTCGAACATCAGAACAAGGAGTAAATGTTCCTATAGAAAACCAACGGAAAATATAAAGGGCAAAGTTTCTAAGGGACGTGTGAAGTGTAGACTTACCTCATTCACTCCTTGACTTTATTTAAGGTCCATTCCTCGGGGAAAAATTATTCGAAATGGAAGACATAAATCCGTTGTGTATGACTACCTTGTTTATTGGAACATCCTGAAATTAAGGAGTAAAACGAAACTGGTCGTTTGGTTCATGGTAACGGGCAGTTAGTTGTTTCGACCATATTTTTATTTTTTCCTCCTTTTTTTTGTTTTGCTTATGTTTATGGGAGCAGGTGATTGTAATAAAGAAGACAGGGAGGAAATAGAACAGGATACTTAAAACCGACGTTTTCGAAATTGAAGTTTTGATTGTAGTGGGACTCGGTGGTCAAGGGATAAGCACACTATTCCAGAAATTCCGAGGTTGTTGTTCGAATACCACTTAAGTGATTGCTTTACCGGAAAGGGTCTAAGACAAATCACATTTTTTACAAAAGGAAAGCTTCGTTTGGGTCCTTCTCTCATTTCTGAAAATTTGTATTTTAACAAAAATTTGGCTGAATTTTTTTTCATCTTGCCAGTACTTTTTTATTGAAAGGTGAAACTGGGAAACTATTCGGAGGAAAATAAATAGAAAATATTTTTTATTGCAATCGACAATCTAGGTGATATTTCAGGAGTTGAGTGCAGTGAAGAACGGTTAGTTTAGGTTAGGTAAGATGCATGGCCGCCGTTGCGACCAAACACATAGGCCTCTAATGCGACCAAACACATATGCCGCCAATAGGTCCGTTGTGATCTCACATGCGCGGGAAGAAGTACCCCTGTGTCCAAGACCAAAGTTTAGGCAAACCATCCGCCAACCTGTCAAACTGCAGCAGCTTGTCTAGCTTAATGTTTGCGAATTCACTCAAGTCCATGGCGAAGCGCGTACCTAAAGTACGTTCCAGCCTCCAAGATAGACCAAAGCATTCGCAAAGCATATGGAAAATATTTTCCTCTGCATCGGGTTCACTACAGCTGCGGCACAGATCTGCAACACCTAGTTTTCTAGCGTGCTCGCCGTTCAGTCGTCAGTACACCAATTAGGATACGAAGAATATTCCTATATCCGAGTAGGACAAACTTTGTCCTGCTCGCACTCAGGGTGGCCCAGAGTTGCCTGGCCACGAGACATGATGTGAGGCCCGACCACCTCGTTTTAGCCTCTGATATAGCCGTCACGTTGATGGCTTGTTTAATGTCTTCAATTGGCCTCCTCACTGGTGGAGCTAGTGCTTGATTCAACGCCGAACCTCTCCTTGTGAGTTCATCCGCAGCCGCCTCGTTGCCCGAAAGCTCGCTGTGATCCGGAACTCAACAAATTGTTATGTTAAATAAAATTAGTGCATAAGGCTTATCCCTGCATAGCCTCACGAGGCGGGATTTGATCGAGTGTGAGTCGAGCGCCTTAATCGACGCCTGACCATCTGTTTGGATGATGACGGGTTCGTTAAGCATTGCACAAGTTTCCAGTAGATTGCAAGCCTGAACGATCCTCATCATCTCTGTCTGAAATATGCTACAACAGTCCTGTATTCTGAATGCCTCACTATGGTTCATGTCAGCAGAGAATAATCCTACACTAGTACCCACATCTGTCTTCGAACCGTCCGTGTAGATATGAAAGTCACCTTCCCGGGGGCTGATCCACATTCCACTCCTCTCTGCTAGGGATCCTCGGTGAGAATCTCCTAGAGAATTCGAGCTGCCGAATTAAGTAGTCTGTAGCCCCTGACGGGTTACATTCACTAAACCGTCTGAGTTTGCAGCTGTGCTCCCCCGGTCTGGATACCCAGTTGCCTGCCTCTCTTAGTCGCATGGCACTTTTTGCTGCTTCACTCTTCCGGAACATATCCAGCGGTAGAAGATGCAGAATCATATCTAGGTGTGATGCTAAGTACGCCCATTGCTCCTGTGGAAGCTAGACGTTGAACCTTGGTGAGTTTTTTTTAGGTAGGTGGACTTCTTCAGCGCTACCCACCACACTAGTATTCCGTAGGTAAAAATAGGCCTGACTATGGCCGTGTACATCCAGTGAGCCATTCCTGGCTGAATTCCCTACTTTTTCCCGCATATCTTTTTGCAAGCGTAGATTGCCCCTAAAGCCTTCCTTAGTCGATATTCTTACTCCAAGCTAGTTTCCTATCCTGGACTATACCCAAGTATTTAGCGTTGTCTCTAAGCTGTAGGGTGAGACACCCCAGCTTAGGGAGTGTAAACTTTGGGATTTTGTGACGGTGGTGTCCTACATTGTAATTTATAACCTAATCGTTTCACGGGCGCCATATCGCGATAATTATAGTGAGCGCGCTGAACCACATCCCCTAACTACAAAACAATATTCTCAAATACTAAAATATAGCCTGTAAACATACTTCCTGTTTTTTTTTATTAATATTTATATTGTAAAAAATTCGAAATTAAACCCGTGAAAGAATAAAAATGTCGTTTCACGCGCGACGCAATTAGAAAATAGTATATTGAAGCGACGCGATTGGGGCGATGCGATAATCAGCTGTTCATCCATTATAACTTAATCTTAACTGTAAAACTCACATATTTTCAAAGATTTAATTGAAAAAAAATTAAAGTAGACCAATCAAAAAATCAACCTGGGCGCAACTTAATTTTTTTTTTTTTTTAGAAGTCCAGAACACGTTCAATGCTAAGATACGATGTTGGTTAATATGCGATTGATAACCTAAAAAATAAAGTTCCATAAAACCTGGTTATTCTTTACATTCAGTAGACTCCACTTTGTAGTACTTATGTAGTCTCCTAGCATATCTACAACCACAAAGTTTCAACCTTCTGACGTTAACCGTTCAGGACATATGGATCTTACAATGATTCGATCCCAGCCTTCGATCGTTTCGAACGCACTATATTTTTACAAATAAGTCCACTATCATAGCTTTACACACTCACCCCTTATCTACAACCCCACGTTGGGCGCCAAATACACGACTTTATCTATTTTACTTTATTATATTCTAGATAAAATCATATAGAGTACTATAAGTTTAATCCAGCCCAAAAGTGTGTAACGCATAGAACCCAGCCTCGGACGAAAAAAAGTTATATATTATTTTTTGTTTATTTGTGGCCAAAAACCTCAAATCCACCGACGTCCGTCCGTCCGTCCGTCTGTCCGTGAGCACGATAACTCAAGAACGCCTTCACCAAGGATTTTTGAATCTGAATCTGGATTTTTGGTTGAATTTGTAAGGCTAAGTTTGTTAACGGGTAAAATCGTACTACTCCTTCGGATAGCTGCCCTACAAAATATCCTTAAATCACGTGTTCAAGAATATTGGTTGATAGCTTCAGAAGAGTATAAGCTACGTCTTTAAAATTTTGTATGTGTTATTTTTCCAATAGTTGGAGCTAAATGTATGATTATGAAAAAAATGCTGTTAGTCCTTCGTGTAGCTGCCATACAAATATCCTGTCAAAATCTATTCACTTAATTTACGAAACTCACTATAACTCAAGTAATCTTTTAGCTCTGAATTGGAAATTTTGTAAAAATTAGTTTTGAGTAAAAACAAAGTTCGAGTTTACTAATCAGCGAAATCCGTTTACTCCTTCTGGTAGCTGCCATACAAAATGTCCTTAAGACACGTGTTCAACAATATTTTTCGATAAATTTTGAGCGCTCCAAGCTAGGAATTTGAAATTTTGTACACATTAATTTTTAACTCTTTTCAGGGAAAAGGATAAATTTGTAAGAAATCGAGTGAGTCCTTTCTGCACCACCCATTTAAAGTCCTTCAAAAAGGCAAGTTTTTTTTCAGTAACACACCAAGTTCAAGATATGAAATTAAACACTGACGATATTGTCTTTTAGTTTCAAGTAGCAACCGAATGGGGTGTGAGTATTGTGATCGACCTGAAATTTAAAAAAAATTTCCTACCCTGAAATAAACACCAAAAAATAAAAGAAAAATGTCCGTCTGTCCGCCGTAGGCGCCGTACGCCGTCCGCCGTACGCAAAATCGGTTGAAGGCGCGTAGCTCCCAAACCCGTTGGGGTATTAAGTTGAAGTTTTTATGGTCGGTAGATTTGGTAAACTCATACGACTGGTATCTTTTCTTAGGGGCGGGGGTGGTTGAATAACTTTGGATTACAATATCTTCCGAACCAATTCCACCAGGAAGATAAAATTTAGTTTCTGCATATGGGATCACAAGAGGAGTCTACTGAACGTCAACTTTTTGAGGGGGGAGGAGGAGCACGAAAGTGGGGGATAGCAATTATTCACAAAATGTAATTTTTATATCTCAAAAACAGTATCAGATATGGTCTTGAAAATTTTACAGGAGTTGGGATCGGTAGACCTCTAGTAGGGAAAAAAATGTTAGGGGTGGTGGTGTAGGGGGTGATGGTGAAAGGGGACAGAAAGGAAAAAAACTCTGATCTTTATTTCTCGAAAACCATAATGAACAGAAAGGTAAAAATTTAGGATTATAGAGAGCCGCTGTAGAGACACTCTAGGGGTAGCAAGGTACAGGGGTGAGGGGTGGTTTTTTATATCTCAAAAACGGCTTATGCTAGAAAGTTGAAACTTGGTACATATATGTAGATGTGCTATTAGAGTAATTAAAGCAGCAAAAAATTTCAGATTTTTATTGGCGTTCAGAGGTTGAGTAAAAAAAAAGTTCGTGAATACACATTTTCACAAATTTCGTTAAAACTTTTAGACATGTCGAGCTATCAAAGCAATTTTACTTCTGCGGGCTATTTATATAAGCGCCTAATAACGATCTTCAAAATTTTTCGATATCCAACCCCTAAGGGGGAGTAAAGTGGTTGTGTACATATTCACGAATTCTGATATATTTCTAAGGTGTATTGGGATTTGGAATTCACTTTTTCTTCTATAAGCTTCAAACATAGTCAGGAAAAAACCGATTTAAGTATTTTTCCCTATTAAACCCCCTGGCGGTACTGTTCAAGTTTTCACTGATTCCAAAAATCTCTTCGGTTTAATATGATCGAATTCGCTTTTACGAGTACTTCTATGGAATATTCTATTGTTAAAAAAAATACGTAAATAAATAAAAAAAATCTGCCAACAGTCTGGACGCAACTTTATTATTTTATTGGTAGGAGTCCGAAACGTGTTTAACGCTGCGATGCGGTGTAGGTTACTATGCGACAGACATTCTAAGGAATAGCTAGGAGGCAATGTGGAACGTTATTTTTTAGGCTGTCAGTCGCATAGTAACCCACACCGCATCTCAGCATTAAACATGTTTCGGACTTCTACCCATAAAATAATAAAGTTGCGCCCAGTCTGTTGGCAAATTTTTTTATAACAGAAACACGTTTACGTATGGTTGAAAATAGTCAATATTACATTCGAAGAAAACTTAGCATGCAACCTGCTGAAAGTGTGTTTTTGTATTTCTAAAAATTCTGGGCTGCCAAGATAACATTAGAGTAAAGTACCCTAATGTGGAATATCATTTTAATTTTTTTACCTCTAGACTATAATTTATCATTAAGAACTGCCAACAATATACACATCGAGAGGGTATTTTAGTGCTATTCAATAATAGAATACTTTATTATTAAAATAATAAAGTAAAAGAAGATGTTGTTTTGAGTCATAGTAACTTATAAAAAAAATAAAAATTTCCAAAAAGTACAAATCTTGCAAAATACATTTTATCGTCTTTATTGTGAAATAATGAAAAATTACGAAAAGAAGGGATCGTTTCATTTTTGGCACAGAAATACTTCATTATTTCTTTCAATAGCGCATTTTTTATGAGCCTAAGTATCGTACGAAGACATTCAATCCATAGTGAAGGATATAATTCATTTATCCCTGTCTTCTCGCAAAAGTAGCAAAAAGTTTCGACCGGATATAGATTGTCACCACTTTCTTCGTCATCAAGGTACTTTCATTCTTTCGGTTCGCTTTTCTTTTGGGCTTCACAGAAGTTTTATGTGATTTCCTTTGCTTTTGAGAATTTGGTCTATTGAATTTTGAATTGCTCCAAAGCCTCTTTATGGGGAGAACCTGTTATTATAGTTGCTTCTGTAGATTTCCGTCCACGATTCCTTGATGAACTTGAAGATGGTACAGGAGAGATGCTCCATGGTGTGACATTGTACGAACCCATCGTTACGTGTTTTTTTTATCACAAAATGGTCAAACCATTTGGCAAAACTTTCAAACTGAATCCATCCTGATGGATGCTAAACTGCTATTGATCACACTGTAGCATTTTTCATTGGCAAGGTATTGGCAGCAGTCCCCATACAAGTTACAATGGTTACAAGTGAACCACGGGCTGATGTGAGCTATAATTTAGGGTTGACGACTTTGAACAATGAACAACCCAGTCTCAGCCACGTTAATTATATTTACTACTAAAACAAATGTTTTAATATACGAAATGTTATATTTAGGTACACAATTATTGACGGACGAATCTAGACTGAGGGTCTGATGTGGTGCAACTACGAAGGAAATCTCGTATGTTATTTTATGTGCAAGATGTAAAGGATCTTGTTACAATGTTAGAAATAAACTGGAACTAATTGAGCGTTTAAAATAAAGAAACTATTGTAAGAGTGATTTATTGTTTCAAGATGTAAAGGACCTTGAAACGAGAAATATTCTCAAGTGGTTCAAATGGAACCAGATGAGTAATAAAATGTATGGCCATGACCATCGTAGTACTTATATTTATGACAACAGCATGTTGCCCAATATCTGTTGACATAACTCGTTGAAGATACGATTAGCTGAAAAAATTTTTCTCGTCACATTCTTTTTTCTAAAATGTCGAAAAAAATTTCCACATTTTCCCGAGTGAATCCTTTTGCCCAAGCAACTGATTTTCCAGGCGGGATCTGCAAAGAGATTGCATCTTTATTGCGTTGCATGAAACCTTTTAGCCATTTTTTTCTCAGCCTTTTGTTTTTCACCGTTAAAGGGATTGGGTATGGTATTAAGCTTGGCGATTTGAAAGGCCAGGGAACAGAGATCTCTTTTTGTGCCACCGGAAAACGCGATTCCATTTCTAAAACTGGTTTCCTTCCAAGTGCAACCTCACAGCTTTTACCAGAACGATCTTGAGCGAGTCAAAAAAGAGTGGTGCAATAAACTGAAAAAGTTGTATTGCTTTCATATATGTTCCGTCCGGTTGATAAGGGAAGAATTGTGTATGACTATGCGGCCGATAGATGGTCAAAGAACACACTCGTCTTCACGCATTGTAGTGCTAGGTCATAAGTGGAGTGGTGTATGATTTGGGGCATAACAACATGCACTCTAAAATCAGTTTGTAAAAATACTCTGTATTTGAAGCAAAAATAAGTGGAAAAATACACAATCTATGTAATTGTATGTATTATTAACATATAATCGTTTTTTAGCACACAAATAGGTAATATTACACAAAAAGGTGGACAATAACATCTATTTTTCTCTATAAAAAGAGTAAATTTAAGCGTCATGAGTATATTACACCATTAATAAAGTAAATTGAGGCTTCGTGTAATTTTACTTAAAATACTGTGTAATATTAAGCCAGAACAAGAAAGTTCGCGAAAATTAATTTCATCATTTCATTCTACTTCACATCGTCAGGTTTGTAAAATCACCGAAATCTATTTCTGCAATATTTATAAAATAGTTTTGGAATCAGTAACCATAATATGTTTTTTTACCATTATCAACTCAATTTAATACAGTATATATATTGTAAAAATACATGTTTTTGGTTTATAAATCTGAATTAAAAGGAGGATTTTCCATACAAAAAAGTTGGAATTTTACACAAAAAGTGTGTAATAATTGCATTCTCTGTGTAATAATTACGCCACTTTTGTCTATCAATTATGCAGCTATTGTAAAATAATTACATCACTGATGTGTATTGATTACGCATATGCTGTGTAATTATTACAACTTATTTGTGTAATTTTCCCTCTAATTACACAAGCATGTAATTTTATCATTACCATCGATGGAAAACAGTTTTCAACTATTACAATGGTAAATTTACTCCAATATTTCTTAGAGTGTGAAACAATATGCATATTGTTTTACACTTGTGAGCTCACAAGCTGGAATCAAAACATGTCAAAATTCATATCTCCTAAACGGTTTATGCCACAAGGTTGAAACTTGGTGATAGTTTGTAAGCATACGAGTGAAGTACATTACAAATATAAGGTGAGTGGTGATGTGCGATTAAGGTGAAAATTTTTGTATTAGGATATCCCGCGAACAAATTACACAAACAAGGACTTTCGTTCGTGTATAAGCGGAATGTGCTGAATATCTTTAAAAGTGGGCTGCCAGTTTTCGAAGGAAATTGAGTCTAATGTTTAAGGAACTATTTGAAATAGAAGCATGGAGTTTATAGTACTGCTTACAAAAGCGTTTAAAAAAAGGTAAAACCCATTTTTTTTCAAACTTGTGGCAATCTGTTAAAATTAATGATCTGATCGCCATACAAAATATATACTTTGACTGGACTAATACTACAATTTTCTTGTCGAAATAAATTATTTTTTGCTAATGGTTTTATTATAAAAAAATCTGCCAACAGTCTGGGCGCAACTTTATTATTTTTTGGGGTAGAAGTTCGGAACGAGTTTAATTCTGAGATGCAGTGTAGGTTACTATGTGACTGAAAACCTAAGTTTGGGAAGCGATTAGAATGACGTCGCGCTAGAATACTTACGCCGCTGCCACATATAACATATGAATTCCATAATTGGGTCATACTCCGGTACGCAGTCTAAGTCGTAGTATAATATCATATGTTACGTGATTAGGAGGCCTTTCGTGATTTGGTTTGTAGGCGATTATATAGAAAGTCTGTGGAAGTGAAAACCAATCTAATATCTCATCAATCCTAAGAAATATGTCGAAAGCCTTACGTCCCCTTAGAGTTGAATATCTAAAAATCCTGAAATAAACTTTTGACAATTATGTAGGATGCCTAAGGAAGTAAAAATGAATTCGATACCTCATTAGAATTAAGAAATATGTAGGAATTTTTGAAAACATATTCAACCCCCTTGCACCCACTTTGGGTTGAATATTCAAAAATCCTGGAATGAGTTTTTAGATATATACAAAGAAAGCCTGTGGAAGTGAAAACCAATCCGTAGTTTTATCACTCCTAAGAGACATGACGGAATTCGTGAAAACGTGTTTAACCCGTTTATACCCTCTTAGGGGTTGAAAAAGGAAAAACCTTGAAAACGAGTTTTAGGTGAGCCCGTGGAAGTGAAAAGTTATTCGATATCTAATCAGGCCTGAGAGATACGACTGAATTCGTGAAAATGTTTACAACCCCTTTACACAACCTTGGGGGTCGAATATAAAAAAAAAATTTAAACACTTTCTAGGTATTTATATGAAGAATCTGTAGAATAAAAATGAATTTAATATTTCGACAGACCTAACAGATATGACGAAAATCGTGAAAATATCGCACTATCAGACTAGAACTGTCATAACTTCCAAAAACAGTTTTTAAGATAATTGTATTTTAAAGATTGCAAAAGTTCCAGTAATCTTAAAATTGTGTCTAATGTTATCTATTTTTTTTTTAAAAATAATAATTTGGATTGATCTAAACTCAAAAAAATTATTATGATAATGGAAAGCATTTCTTTGTGCTTTAATTATGCTCGCAGATGTTGTGCATTTCTTGGGAACAGTAAAACTGTTGTTGGCTAAATAGCGTCTAAATGGTAAGAGATGGAAGATACGAAAGTATTTTGTTGAAAAGAGCGTTAAAAAATACATAGGAATCAATCAAAACCTGAAAATTGCCATTTTGGAAGTTACGACACTTCTAGTCTCATAGTGCGATATATGAATTCCATTATCACTGATAATTTTGTTTGCCCACCTTCCAAACACCAATGGATATTTTAATTTTATTTTAATCAATACTACTTTTCTAGTTGATTTACATATACATACCGAGTTTCCACTTTCTAGCATAAGCCGTTCTATAGTTAGGAAAAACACCCGCCACCCCCGTACCTTACTATCATAAAGTTTTTCCGTTCACTTAAAGAACAGAAAAACTGAGAGCTTCAAACAGCGTCCACTTCCACCCTCTATTTTTTACACCTAAGATATTCACACGATAACTAACGATTCGACTAAAATTACATCAAATTTTCAATACAAGTCCATCTCAGTTTCCACACAAAGTCACTTAGCTTATAAATTCTTCGTCCTTGATGCGATGCGGGAAATCCACCCCCGATATATTTCAATTTTCTTGTCAGCACGAGACGCACTACATACGTATGGAAATTTCTGTCGGAAAATAACCGCAAATGAGAATAAGTGCATATCGTTGGGAAAATTGTGATATGTGTGTGGAGGAGGATGCGATGTGTTTGGAAAAGTATCGTCCCGATGGGAGCTGGAAAAGGTCGAAAAAATAATAATTTGAAGAAAACACATCGCTATACTTAGCAAAAACTATTTTTCTCGACTGTGTTAACCGCATACCAAGAGCTTTCCTGATTTTGTTGTACCTCGGGGAAATCGAAGTCCGAGTCTTTCAGCCATGGAAAAGCGAACATAACAAAAAACCCAGTTTTCCAGGACTCCGGAGCATATTGTTCATATTCGTGAAAGTTTTTCTTGTTGTGTTGAATTCTTTTTTTCTCTGGACCTGATGTTGGGTGTTTGTTTGTTGGCTGTTGTTCGGTGTTTTTTTTTAATTTTTTTTTTCTCTTTAGTTTCATGTTGTTTTTATTGTTACCCATTCCAGGAACCCGGGGTGGAAAATCCACCTTTGCGATATGTGGTTTAGCTGGAGCAGAGGTTCGGTGTAGGGCTTCGGCGAACGCTTCAGAACGCTTACAACTGCCAACGGAACAATATCATAACATTTTCGAAATGAATTTTGAATAAGCCGTGGGGCAAAACGGTCGATGTTCGTGCAAAAGGGTTCAATAGTGCACATCTGTATGTCTTGATATGAACCCAGTGCACCTCGCTTCGAGATCAAAATTATGAATTCTTGCTAAACTAAGTATTAGGCAATGAGGGCATTGCATCGGAGATGGTTTGTCGACTGGAATCCTGTGGGGCCCTTGAGCGACCAACTCAAGGCGTTTACACAGGAAGTAATTTGGGGATGTGTTCAAACACAAAGGATACATATATCTCTATCACTGTCCATTTTGCTCAAACAATCTCGAAGAGGCAACATATCATTAGTCAAACTAAAATTCCAATTTGTTTTTGTTTCTCTAAATTTCCATGCTCGTTTCTATAGCGAATTTTCGCAGAACTACAGATTGGGACATTAAAGTGAAACTGAGAGAATGTTTGTCCATTTCAATCTTTGGAAGATGTTGAAATAAAATCGTTTGATCGGAAATTTCCATCGGAATATGCACGTTTGAATTCCCGAACCAGCATAGAAACGTTTGCCTTTTATTCCACTAGTTTGATTTTGAAGATCATCCGCGCAAGGGATGAAACTGGTTCGGGGTACAAAGTACTGTCATTTCATTCCCATCTATTGGTTTCCTTACAGACGAGAATCCTTTATCAAATTGGAAATTCTCCTTTGACATTTAAATTTCATTGGCAATGAGAGCAACTGGCTCGACAAACTTCAGGAATTCGTCACTTCATTGATTTTCATCGTGGGCCCGGATGTGACGCAATTATATCATGAGAATTTCATCCCTTAAATATTTACAACTACTTTTTTGGGTAGTGTAAAATGGAACAGTTTTTTTTTGGTTGGTTCACATAAAGTTCTTTAAAATGAGTTAATGCTATAAAATATTGGAGTTTGCCATAGATTGAGAAAAAAAATCGATTCATTATAAAAAGTACACTTACAGTATGGAAGAAGCTTTATTATTTTTTTGGGTCAAAGTCCAGGAAGCGAGAGATGAAGCTACGCCACAGCCATCCCTTACATTTGAATCACATTTTTGGGTCGTAGTCCGGGACATAGTCAAAGTTGAAGAGCAACTCCGCTTTTTTCAGCCAAAAAGGTTTTTTGAAAAATTTAATTCGTCCCTGCAATTTCTCTTTGTGTGTTACTACTCTCAATATTTAAACTACGTCTTTATACAAAAGTTGAATTACTTTCCATAGAATTCAAAATATTGAAACCCCCTGATATCACTTTTCAATCAAATTTTTACGAATTTCGTCATATTTTCTTATAGATGAAAATTACATAAAGGCCCGGTCTAAAAGTTGTGGTGAAATGGGGGTTGGATTTCGAAAAACATGAAATGATTTTTAGGCGATTATATAAAAAGCGTGCAAATGATATCTCACCAGACCCAAGAGATATGGCGAAAATTACACGCTCGTAGGGGTTAAATATCCAAAAATCCTGAAATTAATAAGTGGTCATATAGAAAACCTGAAGAAGTAAAAACCCATTCCTAACCTTCATCAGACCTTGGAGGTGTGTCGGAATTCGTGAAAATGTATGCTACTCCTTTACATTCCCTTCGGGGTAAAAATATCAACCAAAAAACCTGAAATGGGTTTGTAGACGATTATAGGGAAAGTTTCTGGAAGTAAAAATTAATTCTCAATTTTACACCTTTTCATGGGTTAAAAACCGAAAAATCCTGAAATGGTTTTTAGGCGATTGCTTTGAAAGGTTGTGGAAGTAAAAACTTCTTCAATATCTAATCAAACCTGAGGGATATGGCGGAATTCGTGAAAATGTTCTACAGCCCGCTTAGGTGTGGACTGAAAAAAAAATCCTGAAAACTCTATCTAGGCATTTATTTGAAGAACTTGTGGAATTAAATTTAATTCAATATTTCAGAAGACCTAAGAGATATGACGAAAATCGTACTAATATGCGAAGCCGATTTTACCCGACCAATTTTTGCCCAGTACACCAATAGATAGTCACCCTTATTCTGGAAGTGAGATTTATTCAATTTTGAATTATTGAAAACGCGCGAAGGATTTGCTTTCTAGAAAATTTTAAACTTAAAATCTGCAATGAAATAGTCACGATTTAAAGATTTTTTTTCAAAAAACGATTGGTATTAAATAAAGAAAAATTTGAGTTGGTGGATCTCTCACATTTGCAGTCTTACAATTTTAGGCGTTATTCTCCCCAAAAATATGGTTTCAAGCATTTGGAAAACACGTCTTTAAAGACCAGGAAAAATCTGGAGCAGTCAAACCAGCCGATCACGGTAGTCATCTCAAATAGCCAAATTTGAAAATTATCTGATTGGCAAATTTTTACCATATTTAGTCCATGTTACACGTGATGTATAGGATGTTGCACCATCTTAAAGAAACAGCGTATTAGCGTTTAGGATGGAAATAAAAAAATTACGATCATTGCCTTATGAGGTTCCATTTATTTTTAGGATTGCACCGTGACTATTTTGAACAAGAAAAATGGACCATACATATTTTCGGTGGTAGTGCCACACCAAACTGTAAGACGAATTTGGTGTAATGGTCCTTTGTGAAAATTTTCAAAATTTTGTGAACAAAAAACCAGCAGTTTGGTTATTTACGAAACTGCTCAAGTGGAAAAGTGCTTCGTCAGCCATAACAAAATTTTTAAAAAAAACTGTATCACCCTCAACATGATTCAAGCGTGCTGTGCCGTATCCTAAGTGTAATGCAAGATCTCCAGAACTCATTTTTTGGACTAGGCAAATTTTGGACGGGAAGAGGTGCTAGTCCTCTTGGACCGGTCTGCAACAAGGCAGATCGTCTTCTCGTTGGTGTCTTCAGATTTTCTACGGTGCTCTGTCTCAAAACAGTAATATTTTCGACCTATTTACCAGTTACAGGACTGCTCATACATCGTACAGGAGATTGGCTTCAGAATGTCTTAATTCTAGCTTTCGCTCTCTCGTCTTAATTCCCGCTTTTGCTCCACACATTGCTTTTCCACTCACTGCCGTACCCCTCCACCAATCTTGACCATTTTGCAAACAGCCTTACTAACAAAGCATTATCTATATAAATTCCAATTTTCAACTTCTTAGCTAACGCGGTTCCTGAGATTTGGAAACCACAATTTTTCATCTAAGACCTACCACCAGCTCCTCCCCCACAACCCCTACCCAATCTCTCCACTAAAAAAATGGGAACTGAATAGCTCACAACGAGTCCTCAAATGATTTTTCACACAGTGGACGAGGTACAGACGGACTGAATTTTACTTTAATATTTTAATAATTCATTGCTTCATTGTATTAATTTTTTTAACATCGATCACAATTAGAGATGAGCAAAATAGTTAATTTGAGTGAAGTACTTCACAACTAGTCATTCGCTTCAAGAGTTAGTTCAGTGAACTGAACTGTTCATTTCATCATTTCGGTTCTCTGACCATCCATTCAATAGTCCCTACTCCTTCCATTGAACGTTCAGTGGTCACTAACTGATCAAACAGCCGTTCATTAGTCGGTCAATTCAGTTGAGCTTGTTGGTTGGGAAATAGGAAGGGTGGTGTGCGTCTACTCTTTCTAAAGCCTAGTACTGTATTCCGAGCCAAACGAAATGAACTGTCAAATTCCATTTAAAAAATCTGCCAATAGTCTAGGCGCAACTTTATTATTTTTTGGGTAGAAGTTCGGGACGAGTTTAATTCTGAGATGCGGTGTAGGTTACTGTGACTGAAAACCTAAGAAAAAGTTCGGGAAGCGATTAGAATGGGGTCGCGATAGAATACTTACGCTGCTGCCACATATAACATATGAATTACATAATTGGGTCATACTCCGGGACGAGGTCTAAGTCGTAGTATAATATCAGTTGTTACGTGATTAGGAGGTTTTCGTGATTTGGTTTTAGGCCATTACATGAAATCGGAAATGCATTTCTAGGCAATTATATAAAAAGTCTGCGGAGTGAAAACCAATGTGATATCTCATCAATCCTAAGAAATATGTCGAAAGCCTTACGTCCTCTTGGAGTTGAATATCTAAAAATACTGAAATTAACTTTTTGACGATTATGTATAAAGCCTTAGGAAGTAAAAATGAATTCGATATCTCGTTAGAACCATAAAATATGTAGGAATTTGTGAAAACATATGTAACCCCCTTGGGGATGAATATCCAGAAACGCTGAAATGGGTTTTTAGATATATATAAAGAAAGCCCGAGGAAGAGAAAACCATTCCGATGTCTTATCACTCCTAAGAGATATGACGGAATTCGTGAAAACGTGTTAAACCCGTTTATACCCACTTAGGGGTTGAAAAAAGAAAAAACTTGGTGATTATTAAACAAGCCCGTGGAAGTAAAAAGTTATTCGATATCTAATCAGACCTGAGGGATACGGCTGAATTAGTGAAAATGTATACAACCACTTTAAACCACCTTGGGGTCGAATTTAAAAAAATCCTGAAAACACTTTATAGGTATTTATATGAAAAATCCGTAGAATAAAAATAAATTCAATATTTGAAAAGACCTAATAGATATGATGAAAATCGTGAAAATATATGCATTCCATTTTCACTGATATTTTTTTGCCCCCTTTTTTGCCCCCTCCTATTTGAAAGTTTTTTTAATCAAAATTATTTTTCTAGTTGACTGACATATACATACATACCGAGTTTCAACTTTCTAGCATAAGCCGTTCTGTAGTTAGGAAAAACACCACCCATCCCCGTACCATACCATCCCTATAAAAAATTATATTTTTTCAACATGTTACTACTACAGTTCTATCCAATTACCAAGTTTCAGATTTATATCATCATAGGTTCTTGAGATATAAATATCGGAACTGTTTCCTTTTCACCCTCCCGCACCCTCACCCTCTACACCCTAACCTCCACTATCGATGCTGTATATAAATTCCACGTTTCAGCCTTCTAGCCTATGCAGTTACTGAGGTCTAGAAACCAAAATTCTCCGTCTAAAACGCTGAAGAAGAGCTGTTGTGTTGTAAAGAATTTAGTTATGCCCTCGCAGTGTGTGTTTCTGAGGGACACGGAGACGGACGAAATGAGAAGATTGTTGTAGGTTCAGCTCACTCTGTAAGTCTTCGTTATCCCTTCATCCGTTTAATTTTATTTTATCACCTTTTGAGTTAAACTCCAGTTCATCAAAGTTACTTCACTTACTCACTTCAATAAAGCGTTCTTTTAGAGTAGTTCACTCGTGAACGGCCCATTTATACAATACTTTATTATATAAAAATAATAAAAATAAAACAAATCGCTTAATAAGAAAATATTACACTTGGTAAAACTCACAATTTATAGTACACTTGGCAATGATGCTTCATTATAGAGATTCTTATATATATGTAGATTCATAACTAAATCATGAACGAATCATTACTTACGAACATTTCAATTATTAAGTAGTTCGAAAACGATACTTTAATGAATCGCTGACCCTATTAAAATTCAACCCAGTTAATAAACGGTTTTTAATGAAACGTTATTAAGAAACTGTAATTTATAATTGTTATTAATAAATTATTAGTAATAAATTATTAATTTAATGCATCATTAATTATATTTTACAATACCCTTTTGAGCAGATAAACTAATTTTTGATTAAATTAGAAGAAAAGTTTGTAGATTGTCTTGAAGAATAATGCATTGTTTTTGTTTCCATTGTAAATGTAAAATGTACCAGAAAATTAAATAAATTTACTTCGTTATAAATATCAACATCACGAGTAAACGCCAATTGAACTGGCTGGGTTGTACCATATGAAACGCGTGTACATGTGCACTGATGCAAATATTATATTTTTCGAATATGTGTAAATTGGTTTTGGTGCGAAGATCTCGAGTCCATTCGACGGTGTGTGTAGACTATATGTGAAGAGTGTAAAACTTACTACATTATTATGATTGGATATTTTTTTTTCGATTTATTTTTTTATACAGTTTTATTCTATTGATAGTACTTTGCTCCCCAGATGTAATCACAGGAACTTCGTTTTTTGGTTGAAGAGAACTGATCGAAATCCTTCGGTATTCAAATATGCAATTTAGTTACTAATAAAAAAAAAATTAATTCTAATTCCTAATATATTGTATGAATTGATTAAATGATATATTTTTTTAAATATTGTGTAAAGACCTTTCTTGAAATTTAATTAAGGAGAAAAAGAAAGTCATTGATGCCAAACTCTTTCAAACGCTTGACAATGTTGTGTTTCGGCAAGTAATCCGAAAGAGCACAAGTGGAACAATCAGAATGGAATCTATGAACTCCGAATGCTATTAATCTGGTAGTTGTTCATATTTTGGGACAATGACAACAATATTTACCTGGGTTTGCTTTTCTTACTAAAATAATACCATCGTCTGCAGCTAATCTAAAGCTAAGGAATTGTTTAATCTATTCCTTAATGATGTAAAATACTTCATTCTTTTCGTCAATAAAATGCACATTCCTCACTTAATGTTCGTTCAAATTGACTTTGTGGATTATTCGCTTAAGGATGCTTTTCATCATAACTTCTAGACATCCAAAATAACATGAAGGGTCTAGTTTCTACGTCTAGCGACTTATCACACAACTCGCTCCTATTGCTCCATTAACCGACAAAATGATGTTGGAAATTTTAGACGTTCCTAAACTGGTTGGATTACGCGTTGCACGGTGTTAATGGGTGACCACTAAGTTCTGACCAGTACACCATTAAACTAGTCGAAAACCGTACAACAGAAGCCCGGTATCAAACTCATACGGTGTAGGTACTGCAAATTACGAGTGGAATGCATCCAGTTCAGACTATCAAAATATAGGTGCATTGCTACAACGCTAGTCCTGCAATGCCAGGCACGATGTTCAGCTTCACCCGACACAAGTATTATCTTGGATTGGATGAATACCTACCAAGGTAGTCACCGGGGAGATAGGAGCAATGCTTCCACTTAAAGTTGCTTATTACCTCGTAAACCTTTTGTTGTAATGTTCCTATCCGAGGAACAACGCAGTCTACAAGCTCCCGTATCCTTTTCACAGCGCCTGAGCTAAGCAGAAATGCCGCGAAACCTTAGTGCTTCACCTTTTGTTTGTTTACCTTTGTACTTCTTGCCGCCGCGACAGGATTTATGAGTTTACCTCAGGAACCCTTGCGAGCGCTACGGGTGGTATTTGTCGGATACAAGGACGATGACGACAAGAACACAGCTTTCTATGCCGGCGACAAAAAAAAAACCCAGCATCAGATCTCAAAGCTACCTAACTCGGTAAAGTCCTGAATGCGGGGCATTTATTACACTCCTTTTATTTATTAATATTACAAATTCATAACGTAATCAAATATACATGCATGGAACATAAAAGATGACATAGCTGCGACCTGACTTCTTCGAAGTTTTAGGGCCTTATACATGTGAGATAGGTAGACGCATAACACGGAATGTTTCCTCCTTATTGCTGATTTTCTTTTATGGTTGACTATAAAGACAATCCAAATTGGATTCCTCCTGTTTATATCGACTAGTCCCTGGCTCCTGGAAAATTTCAATAATAATCATATGCAAATTTTAAGCTATGCTAATCTGCTATAAAAGTGGGCAATGTCATGGAAATCAAAGTGTTGACAAATATGAGAAAGCTGACTTAGTTAAGGTGTCGTCTAGCTTCTCTAAGAGTCCAATCTTGTTTGAATGTTGGAGAGTTGTTGTTGTTGTTGGTTTTGTTTGGGGTGGGGAAGACATGGAGCAAAGCAGCGCATCTTGAGCATTGAGGCCAACATGGCTCATTATACTCGAATCCGCCAGTCTCTACCCGAACTTTTTCGTCATTCTCACGAATTTCAAGAGCTCAAGTAGGGAACGAGAACAGAGTTCTTCCATCCTCATAGCATCAACGCCGTATACGTGCATTCTCGCAAACGAGTAAGCTGGACACTCGAGAAGGAAATGTTGCGCTCTTGTGGCAATGATTCTCAATCTGACCAGGTCTAGGCCAAACGAGCTATGCCCTGTGAGGACACCAACCATACTACCACATTTCTTTCTGCTCAATTTGAGAATAAAAGCAGCGGTTCGTCCACTTGGTCCCTCAACAAGGTTTCTGGTTTGCCGCATTACCGGAAGAAGCCGCCATCTCTCAATGTGTGATTTACTCAACCACTCAGCAATGGCAGCCCTAGCAAAGGCAACTGGCACACCGAAAACTGGTTCTGGTCCCACCATGGCTGACTCCGATCCAGCCTTTGCTAATGCATCAGCTATTTCATTGCCATTTACACCCTGGCGGCCTGGAACCCATATATGAGCTTTAACTCATTGAATCTACCAACAGAATACAACCGTTCTTTACACTCACGTACCATCTTCGAAAAGACGATTGGATTTATGTTGCAGAGTACTGTGTACATTTTTGTGCTGCTGTGAAGAGCATTTATCTTCTCGAAGAAATTCTTCCATGAACTTCTCTTCACAATTCTGAGCTCCTTATTGCAGTTCAATAGGGAGCCAGAGTAGGAGTTCCAGTCCCCGGTCTCTCTTCCATGGTTCCAGAGTCTACTAGTCTCGAATATCAATTTTGCGAGCTTATTTGTTCACCAGGGTACCGCTCTTTCACTATTTTTTGGCGTTAGTGGACAAGAGCTAGTGTAGGCAGTGTAGACTGTCCACACTCCAAACGGCGCCTATTGAACTAAAGCCATTTGTTCATACAGAAGTTGCTGTCTATTTTCCTCGGCTGTTTATATTGTTCTTCAGACACCTTATCAGATTCAAACATTGATGGTTCATTTGAAAAATGCCAGTTTGAAATTTTTGTTCTGGGTGTACACTGGGTGCTTAGAGTGAGGTCAAGAATTTTCTTCTCTAATTTTATTTCTAGATGTTGGTTTATTTCTTCATCGATATTTATGATTAGTCTGTGTAGACTCCTGCAGATTTATTGTGACAAAAGAGAACATCACTCATCTATTTTCGAACCAAGTTCAAAACTTTACTGTTTAGAGAAAATTGCTGACCTTGTACTCATTGGCTAAGAATCGCTGTAATACCAGATGAGCAGTGTCTTTTTCGTTCGAAGTATCTACACATGCGATATCGATAAACTTAACTGTATAAAGTGTGTCGTTTTCTCTTGACGTCTTCAATAACACCATAGCTACATGTAACCTATGTTGCCTACCTATGACCCAGATAAGCAAACTGCAAAGGTTGGCCTGTACAACTATCTCTGGGGCAATACAAACCACTCCTACTGCAGCACTCGAGGTGATTTTAAATCTTTCAATTTTACACCTGTATGTACAAAAAGATGTCAGGCTCATGACGTACTGACTTCTAACTTCTGAGGATACGGAACCAAAGAAAATAGCCTCCACAGACCTTATGAGAGAGCTCGAGAGCGACCCTATTCTCGTCATTCCGCTTTCGGATAAAATCATACCAAGATACAACTTTGAAATACCATTTCAGGCTGGCGTCCACGTCCGCCGGACCGCATCGCAAAAATCCGCCTGCCATACATTGTTATGGAAGTGCGTCCACTGACGAGACTCGCGACGGAACGAAGTACGTAGAAAAAAAATGACCGCAGCACCGTTGCGATGCGGCTCTAGTGAACGCCTGCCTTTAAAGTAGTGTTCCCACCCTGAAAGGACTGGGAAACACCTATGCCTGAATTTGAAAAGGGAGCACTTATCTGGTATACAGATGGCTCCAAGGCAAATGAGGGAGTTGGAGCTGAGGTATATGGACGCAGGCCAAGGGCTAACATGTATGCCAGCCTCGACAAATAAAATACGATCTTCCAAACATAAATTCATGCAATTGAACTATGCATCAGGGAAAACATTAGGAAAGGATACAAGATTCACAAGATCAACTTTATCTCTGACAGCAGACCAGCATTACTTGCTATTCAAGCATTTTGCTTTAGATCTCACTTAGTGTGGGACTGCTTACAAGAACTTAAAAAAATAGAGAACTCAAATCCAGTCATACTGCTATGTGTTCCGGGACACAGTGATATTGTAGGCAATGAGTCTGGGGACCAGTTAGCGAAAAAGGGAGCTGATTTAAAATTCACAGAACCAGGGCCTTTCTGTAGAATGTCAACAGCTGCGGCGAAAGAAAAACGGTTGGACTAGATTGACATCCAAGCTGACCTTCCCTGGACAGGGATGGTGTGGTGCAGACAGTCCAAACTGTTCTTGGTAGGTCACTCTAAGAAACGAACCTCCGAATTGCTCAAATTAAAGCCTGAATCAGATTCGGCGCTTGATCGCGCTAATTACAGGACACTGTAAGCTTAAAAAGCATCTGCATACGATTGGACTGGTTTCAGACGATATTTGCAGATTATGCGAAGACGAAGAGGAAACTGCAGAGCACGTTCTATGCCATTCCGAAGAACTTGCACACAGAAGACTCAGACTTCTTTGGCATTACACCATTGGAACTCATGTCTAACTCACTCAAGAGCATATTAAAATTTCTTGATATAACCGTCCTGAGTGAGTTAAAATAAGGGAGGACAATCACAATAGGCCCATTGAGGCCGCAGTGAATCGGGATTTTTAGACCGTCCTCCACCAGCTACAATCTACAACCTCTGTTGTTTTAAGGAGTTAATGTATCAGACAGGACGACATGCTTAAAAGCAATTGAAGCGTAGAGACGGTATTAACTAAAGTTTTAATAACAAGGAAAAACTCCAGATGTCGATTTAAATCTTATACTTGAAGAAATGGAAAAAAATCTTACGATCCTCTCAAATCCTGGTCATTTTAGTAGTCCACCATTTAGCAATAATTCTGGTCACCATATTTGCAGACCATTAAGCAAACTCTTGATATCTCTACTGCAAATTTAATCCTCACTTTATCCGTTTTTTTTCTTAATGGCATCCGTTGCAATAAAAAAAAATGCCAGCCAAATCAGCAACTAACTTAATGAGACGTAAAATAAGAAGAAATGAGCTTAACGTACCATTTCTGACTTTTTCAGTTTGTAGGATAATTTTAAGGACACACAGTTTTTTTTTTTAGTATGGATTAAAATTAAAGCCTTTGAGTTTCGAGAATTGAATATCCAACTGGTGTAATCCTAAGAGATTGTCGGATGGTTGAATTGTAAAGTCTTACCAAGAGATGGCAGTAGCGCTCCTCCAATAATACACAATTATCTGCGAATCCTTTTTATTGTTTCGCCAAAGGATCCAATCCCGAACTGATATGACCGTAAGTCCGAATTGAATAGAGAAAATACCGGGCGAAAAAAAAAATCAGCTCACAAAGCCATAAAAGTTTCATTTCTTTGGCTTGTACAGGAACCGACAATGTTCTTGCGACACAATAGAAGACAGTCCAGATCAAAAATGTACATAGGGAAGAAATTTGGTCCAGCAAATTTGATGACCCTCCAGGGACTACTCCGAATAATTTCTCCCGGCAGTTGAAATTACTTTGATAACGAACGGAAAAATATCCCTTTTTTACTAGACGTCCTTGTAGTCGCTTGTCGGAGAACAACGACGACAGGAATACCGTGCACCGTCGTAAAAAAGAAAATTTATCCAAGAATACGGAAAATGATTTTTCTTCCCTTCTTTCGTCGTAGTTTTTCGGTTTGGTCAATTTAACTAACGAGTTGCCATCTGATCTCGAGCCAAAAGTCTGAAATTAACCAAAGGATAATGATGCAAAGATAAAGACATCCTTCATATTCGCCATAGGCAAACGACCGAGACTGGAAAAATAATCGACAATTTTATGAAGCGTGGTTTATGGTGTCCTTACGGATTTTCGGTAGTCCTTTTTCCGCTTTTTTTTTAAATTCCTGGAAATTTTCCCACCGATAGACTACTAGTTACGATTTCTTTAATTTATCGAAACTTCGGAAAATGCTCGAACAAACATTTCCAATTTCATTTCGGTCAAAATTATTTCCGTTTTCTTTTTTACATCAGCTAAACATTGTGTAAATAAGTGACGCCTTCATGGAGCATTTTAATTGCAGCCAATAAGTTTGACGTCCGCTTTTCAGGATCCATTCAAAATGCGGTGGAAATTTTTACAATTTCCTTCTGTCGACGGAAAAAAAATGAATTAAATATTGCTACAATATCCGCAAACCTTAATAGCGTTACGCTACAACAATATACCGTCAAGGAGCATATCTTACCAACTTTTCGAATTTAATTTTTCGTCCTTTAGCTGCGGCATCATGGAAATAAATTTATCTCCGGAGCGTTATTGTAAAGCGTCAAGGAAGCGATTTGTAAATGTCACTTGTGCGCTAGGTAAAATTCTGAAAAATTATAATCCTAGCTTAGGTTTTGGTCCTGTGCACAGGTAAAGTGACAATTTTTCAGCACATACCACGAGTAAAAGGATCCTCCTCGAGCTCTTTGGAAGAATTGCCATCTTAAGATATACAAAAACATTTTTCCTGCTGTGACGCTTGGTTTTTTTTTTTTGGGCTGTCAGGACGAAGTGAAGGACATTACCGCATTTGTTGAATTGATGGTACTAACAAATGACTTTCAGTATTTAATGTCTCGCTTTGGGGAAGGCGATTGTTAGAAGTCGTTGTGGTAACAAGGACGACTGTAATTATCATAATTGGTGTTGATATATTTTAGGGGTTTTGTGAAAAGCTTTTTGTAGCTCCTAAATTTAAGACGATGTATAAACCGAATAATTTTTTACAAATGGCATAAGTTCAAGAAAACAAGATTTTAATGATGAGTTTATTTATTATATATTTGTTCAGCTATAGATTGATCACAACTTAAAGGATTTTGATTTAGGGCAAACTTACGCAGAAAGTAACTTAAGTTTAAAAGCAAACAATAATAATTGTTCCAGAATCCAGAAATGTGTCGTTTAGATTTGGAAAAATCTGCAATGGTCTGGGAGAAACTTTATTATTTTTCTGGTCAAAATTCGGGAGCGGTAAAAATCGGAGTAAATCATGAGTTGTTTCAAGATTATAAGATTTCTTGGAAAGTTAATTTTGTTCTTAAAGTAAAAATATTCAAAATAGAGATTTTTAGTCAATTAAACATTGAAAAAGCCCGTGTAGACTATTCGAATTTGGGTATGCTATGTACACTAAAAGCCCATAGAAGTAAAAACGAATTTGTTGCTTTATCAGACTTAAGAGATATGACGAATTGTTAAAACGTATACAAAGCCATTACTTCCACTTGGGGTTTGAATTTCGAAAAAATTGTGAGACAGTTTCTTAGGCGATATCATAAGAAGCAACTTGATATCTCATGAGACACGAAGGATTTTGAAAAATTTGTGAAAACGTAAGCAAACCCTTCACCCCCGTGGCTTTTTAAATTTCAAAAATCGAGAAAATAGTTTTTAGGTCATTACATCCAATGCCGTAATAATCTCATCAGAACTAAGGGATGGCAAAAATTGTGAAAACATATGCAAACCCTTGAGGGTTGAATATCCAAAAATTGAAAAATGGGTTTGTAGGCGATTATATAAAAAGTCTGTGGAAATGAAAAGCGATCTAATATCTCATCAAACTTAAGAAATATGTGGAAGCTTTGAAAAGCATACAACCCTCTTACACCCCTTAATATTGAATATCTAAAAGTTCTGAAATTAACTTCTTAGCGCTAATATAGTAAACCTTAGGAAGTAAAAATGGATTCGATATATCATCAGATCTAAGCAATATGTAAGAATCTGTGAAAACATATACAACCTCCTTACACCCACTTGGGGTTGAATATCCAACAATCCTGAAAGGAGTTAATAAATAAATCTGAAGACAGCACGAGAAGGTAAAAACCAATTCAATTTCTTATCACTTCTAAAAGATATGACGAAATTCGTGAAACCGAGTTCAACCCTTTTATAACCTCTTAGAAGCCGAAAAAGGAAAAAACTTAAAAACAAGTTTTAGGCGATTATTACGCAAGCCCATGAAAGTGAAAAGATATTCGATATCGATCAGACCTGGGCGATACGGAAGAATTCGTGAAAAAGTATACAACCCCTTTACAACCTATTAGGGTTCGAATTTCAAATTAGATATTTAATAATAATAAATAAAAATGAATTGAATATTTGGGAAGACCTACTAGATATGACGAAAATCGTGAAAATACATGCATTTCATTTTCGCTGATAATTTTTGTTGCCCCTTCCGAACGCCAATGGATATTTTAAATTTTTTTTAATCTAAATTACTTTTTTTGTTGATTTACATATACATACCGAGTTTTAACTTTGTAGTATAAGCCGTTATATAGATAGGAAAAACACCACCCACCCCCTTACCATACCACCCCTATAAAAAATTATATTTGTCCAATATGCTACTACTATAGTTCTATCTAAATACCATTTTTAACTTTTATATCGTTATAGGTTCTCGAAATATCAAAATCGGAACCTTTTCTTTTTCACCCTCACCCTCTGCACCACCACCTCCAAACTTTTTTTTTCTGCTAGGGGTCTCTTAGTTCTACTTCTGGTAAAAATTCTAAGCATCTATCTTACACTGTTCTTGAGATATGAGACGTGATTTTTTTAAAAAAAATCTTTTCTCCTCCACTTCCATGTTTCACCTCCCTTTTAAAAAATTTTACTTTTATCAAACTTTATTTGTCAACCCTTATACAGAAACCGAATTTTATTTTTCTAGTGCAATTAGTTCGGTAGATATGTTCATGAAGTTTTAATTTCGTGACATTAACAGTTTATAAGATATGGATTTTAGAATGTCTTAATCTCGGCTTTCGAGCGTCTCGGACGCACTATTTTTCCTCTTCACCCATATCGAAATATCGAAATTTTTTTGCAAATGGGTCCACTACTGAAGCTCTTTATAAATTCCAAGTTCCAGCTTCGTAGCATAAGCGGTTGCTGAGATCTAGAAACCAAAATTTTTCGTCTTTTTTTTTAAAAATCGATCACAGTATACAGTAGTTATTGAAATATTAAAGTTAAAAGAAAAGTCCATTTGCTGAAATGGTTCATGAAGGTGGATAACTTTGAAAGCATGTAAGCTACAGCAATAAATTTACACTCATATGAAAGGTGATACAATACTGAGAAAAAAAACTTTAATATTTATCGCGTTTTTAGTAAAATATACATTAAAAAAAATTTTTTAATAGCGATTATTAATCGACTATCCTGTTAAGCAAAACAGTAGAGAAAATCATTTTTAAAACCTATTATACAATTGCTTCCCATCCGACTGTGAACAAATTATTTAAATGCCATTAGATAGATAGATATATTTATTTCTTAAATTTAGATACAGTTCGATATTTCAGTTAATTTTCATTTAGAGTTGTTTAGACGTAATGTCTTTACAACTTTGGTATAGACAGTAAGCACTAATGCCATTAAATTCTCATAAGTTACTGACATAAATAATGAGAAGATTCAGATAAAAAGGCCGTGAAACTGCATATCGCGACAACAATATTAAAATAAACATAGCTTCGTATGGGTTTTTTTTAGGTTTTCCACCACTACACCATGTAATTTTGCTCTGTCCAAAATGCGCCTTGAATACAATATTATAATAATATATAAACATAAACAGTTGACAAAGTATTTTTTTAACAATTTAAAAACAACTAAAATAATGCTGATGATCAAAGATATTTTTTGCTTTAACAAATTTGATTGATAGTAATAGGTTATCACGCGGAACCTCTCTTTTAACAACGTACAAAAACAAGGAAAATCGGTTTCTGTACTTCTTTACATTGTACTGTTTGTAAATAAAATCATAATATAAATAAGGAAAGGATATTTAAAGGATTATAAGACTATTGACTCTAAAATCATACAAACCGGTTGGAAAAAATATAAAACTGCTAAATTTTAATTTTAAAAAAATCAACGTGAAAGATCCAAAACCTAAAATATATTTTTATAAATATTTATTTACAATTTTCTTAATTATTCAATGACTGAAATATTTTTATTTAATTTTTTAGTTCATTATTTTTTTGCTCAAATTCAAGTCAACAAAATTGAGTTGTTTAAATAATTTCGGCATGCAACAATTAAAATAGTCTTTCAAATACTGTAGATGTTATTAAGAATATTAAGGCATTAAGCGTTCTTGTATGTTTTTCATGTTGTTTAAATTAAAAGCTAAAACTTGTGAAATTATAATTTAATAACATAAATATCTATTTAACATTACAACACAATAACATGAAAATATTCTTCACGTGTTACAGGAAAAAAAATTTAAATTATTTCTAGAATACTTTTATTTTATCTTATTCATTGGGTTGAATTCTACGAAAATATTTCCTTGTACATATTATAAAATTGTTTTTTGAGTTTTGAAATAAATCGAAAGTACGCAGTGCTAGTAATTTAAGAATAATAATATTATGAATTATCAAGAATTTATTTATTCCATAGAAGCAAAATTAATAACTTTTCGTAAGTATTACTAAATATATTGAAGATCATAATACGAAATGGTGCCCATAGTTATATAGCTCAATCAACACTGAAGTAAATATTGCTATGAAACTTAAATTCTTGATATGAGCGTGTGTGCTTTATTTTGACCATGTAAGAGTGTACTAACTTTAATTATAAAAGAAATTCATCGCATGGAACTTTAATTTAGCTTATTAAAATTTTTCATCTTATGACGTTGCTCCATTGACCTTATCTAAATATTTAAGATACATTACAGTCCATCATGATTCTTTCGATTGCGCTGCCAGATTATACCTTTTCGGGTGCATAGTGAGTGGGAAAATTGTAATCCCTTTCCACAAACTCCCTTCAAAATTAAGCCCAATATTTCGAATTTTCTAACCAAACTTCCTATCCTCGACTAACTTACTACCCACCAATAATGAGAAAAATTCCCGATATCGCTTTACACATAATTTAAAATAAAGACAATATTTTTTCACTTCAGCCTTATTATTCCTACAGGGAAAATCCGCCACGTTTGATACTATACAGTAGAGTTACTTATTCCAATCCCTAGTATACCCGGTGCCATCATACTATCGTGGCAACATTGTCGTATTATAGTCGCGTTCCGCCATTACGTATTCTGGGTTCACCTCATAAATCGTCTTCTTAGCGCTAAGTACACGTGCCTTATCTTTATTTAGACGACATGGAGTAAAAAAAATCGCACTCGAACCTCCTGAAAGGCATCCTTGCCGCCATGAAACTTACAATATTTATGGAGGACTGCGATAATTTTTCCGAAACAGATTTTTCCCTTCAGAAAAGGTGAAACGTTAACCCGGAAAAATATTCATCATTTTAGAGTTTAGTGCGCTAGAGACCGATCGTTAATTTTCTTTTTTTTTGTTTCGATAGTTTTTTAATCGAAACAAAATCTGTGGAATATTTTAAGAGAAAATTTAACCTAGCGCTAAAAGCTCTGAACAGACCGAACATTTCAACAATGACGGGAATTCAATATTTTGAACAATTTTTTTCGTAGGGCCAGCCATTTTCGAATAATGTAATGATAGCCTAGCAAAATCAGACGATAAAAAAATTGAAAAATTGGAAATTTCCAACTCAAACCAACGATGAAAAGGCTCTTTTTCAAAAATAAAACAATTTATTTTAAAATTTAACCCATGAATAAAGCATAAAATTTTCTTTCGATAATACCCTGAAATTTAATTACAAATTGCTTTTTTATTTTTTAATAATTAAAATTTTGTGATCAATTTGAAATTTCAAAACAAATTTGACATCTTCAAAATTTTTGTTTTTGTGTTTCAAAGCTAGCAGTTCCCAGACGCATAGCTACCTGTGCTTCATCTCAGCATTAACGCGTTCCTGACTTCTACCGAAAAATCATAAAGCTGCGCCCAGACGGTTGGAAAATTTTTAATGATTTAATTAGGGCTTTTAATATTAGATACAACCAGCAAATCAGCCATTATATTCTTATCCATAAACTCTGTGCAGTTAAGGTAAGTTATATATTATTTTTTGATTATTTGGAGTCAGAAATCCCATATCCGCTTGTTGTCCGTCTAACAGTCCGTCCGTCCGTTCGTCTGTCTGTCCGTACGCATGATAGCTCAAGAACGCCTTGACCTAGGATCTAGAACTTTTGAATCTGGATGTTTGGTCGAATTTGTAAGGCTCGGTTCTTTAACGGTCAAAATCGTCCTAATCCTTCGGGTAGCTGCCATAAAAAAAATTCTTAAGACACGTCTCCAAGAGTATTGGCCAGGAACTTCGGAACGCCTTAAGCTACAATAATGAAATTTCGAATACCAATAGTTGCAGTTAAGGGGGTCGTTGCAAATTTCTAACTCCCATAATTTTGGTGGTGCGAAACGCGGTTTGTTTCGGTACCTGAATCGCAGCTTCCACTTAACTTAAAACAGTCAGATTTTGCACACTTGTTGTTTACTGTATTTAAAAGCTTAGTCCATGAGTAAATTAAAAAATTTTCACTAAAAGTCGAGATATTTAAGGAAAATGGAATGAATAAAATTTTTTACGGTTTTTCTTCTTTCATATTTGAAAATACTTTATTATTAAAAAATAATAAAGTAAAATGATAGTTTTTCAGGAGATATTTTAATTTGCTCATGTATGAAGCTAGTCAATATTACCACAAACAAATGAAAAAAATATTAAGACGCTACTGTATGTGGTTACTGAGAGTTGAAAAAGCACTACTTTTCAGGAGAGCCTAAAAACAAAAAAGTACATGCAGTGACATATTCGACTTCTCCCACTTCAGAGTAAAATTTGAGTCACTTCCCATTACCCGAAAGAGGTACTGCTTTTTGTGTGATGTGCAGAAATGAGTGCAGAATAATAATTTGAAAAAAAAACAATTTTTTTTTCATATTTTTTGCACCGACCCCTTAAAGGTATGAAAATGAAAAGTTCTAATGAGTCCTTCGAGTAGTTGCCATACAAAAATCCTGCAAAAATATATTCACTCAATTTACGAAACTCTCTAGAACTCGGGGGTCCTTAAGGGTAGCAAACACTTTACAATTTAAAAAAAAAACAAATTTTTTTTTCAAATATTTCGAAAGTATAAAGCGAAACGAACGTTGCCCAAGCAATAGAGTCAGTTTAGCTCCAAAGTATGTCGTGTACGGATGAATTTTCGAAACTAAAATACAAAACTATCCTAAAGGAACGCGAGGAAAGGTTCAAAAAAATGATATTATCAAGGGAATCAATTCACAGATAAATGCGAGGAGAGTACAAGTGACGATGTGAGTGAGTTAGAAGTTGAAGGTTTATTAAATGCGCCTGAAATCGCTGATTCGGTATGTCTCTTATTGAAACTTTAAACACGATTATCTCGAAATCGCATTTTCAAAAACTGCCCTTGCTGTAGCTCATGGATCGATTTGGCTGATTTTTTGGGAGCTTTCTGTCTATATCAATATCGGTAGGATATACCTAAAGTTTTGAGGATATCGCGTAAATAAACTACTTTTTTGGGGTAAAAACTGTCAAAAAAATAGTCGAAAATTTAACATTCGATAAAAAGCCTTTTATCTTTTTTGTTTTATAATTTTTTTATAATTTTATAACCGTCTCATTGTATACATACTTTCATAAACAATAAACAATATCCTTCCTCCACATCAATCAGTATTCGAAAAATATTTTTGTTTTCCGTTTAAGATCAATATGACAAATATGACAAATGGAGCACTTTTCGATGTCACGCAAAAGACGCCTAAAGGAATACCCTATAACGGCGCCATTTTGTTTTGTAAAACAAACACTTGTAAAGTTGTAATAATATCATGTCAAAAACATACTGCAGTCACGATCGGCTGCAAGCCAATCGTATAATACTCTAGATGAATACTTAATTCCGATTTATATTGTAGTTGGGTATAAAGTAGAATTACGTGTGTGCATGTTGTATGTCCTTTATTAAGGACTGTCATTAGATTGCTACTCAAAACTAAAAGACAATATTCAGTGTTTAATTTCATACCTTGAACTGGGTAAGTCATCGAAAAAAATGTCCTTTTTAAAGGACTTTCACATGGGAGGAGCAGGAAGGACTCACTCGACTTCTTACATATTTATCCTTTTCCTTGGAACCATTCAAAAATAAACGTGTACAAAATTTCAAATTCGTAGCTTGAAGCGTTCAAAAGTTATTGGAAAATATTGTTGAACACGTGTTTTAAGGATATTTTGTATGGCAGCTACCAGAAGGAGTAAAAGGATTTCGCTGATTAGTAAACTCGAACTTCCTTTTCACTCAAAACTAACTTGTACAAAATTCCGAATTCGTAGCTAAAAGATTACTTGAGTTATAGTGAGTTTCGTAAATTAAGTGAATACATTTTGACAGGATATTTGTATGACAGCTACACGAAGGACTAATAGGATTTTCTTCATAATCATATATTTAGCTCCACCTATTGGAAAAACAACACATACAAAATTTCAATGACGTAGCTTAAACCCTTCTGAAGCTATCGACCAATATTCTTGAAGACGTGTTTTAAGGACATTTTGTATGGCAGCTACCAGAAGGAGTAAAAGGATTTCGCTGATTAGTAAACTCCGACTTTGTTTTCACTCAAAACTAACCTGTACAAAATTCCGAATTCGTCGCTAAAAGATTACTTGAGTTATAGTGAGTTTTGTAAATTAAGTGAATACATTTTGACAGGATATTTGTATGGCAGCTACACGAAGGACTAAAAGGATTTTCTTCATAATCATATATTTAGCTCCAACTATTGGAAAAATAACACATACAAAATTTCAAAGACGTAGCTTAAACCCTTCTGAAGTTATCGACCAATATTCTTGAACACGTGTTTTAAGGACATTTTGTATGGCAGCTACCCGAAGGAGTAAGACGATTTTGCCCGTTAACGAACTTAGCCTTACAAATTCAACCAAACATCCAGATTCAAAATTTAATGATCTTAGGTGAAGGCGTTCTTGAGTTATCGTGCTAACGGACAGACGGACGGACGGACGGACGGACGTCAGGTGGATTTGAGGTTTTTGGCCACAAAAAAACAAAAAATAATATATAACTTTTTTTCGTCCGAGGCTTGGTTCTATGCGTTACAAACTTTTGGGCTGGATTAAACTTATAATACTCTATATGATTTCATCTAGAGTATAATGATGTCATGAAAAATGATTCATTTTCGGGCGTCTAAAGGGTTTGTTCGCTTTAAGAAAGGACAAACTACATGCCCACTTCTTATTCTGTTTAGTGACTGCGTTTGTTTTTTAAAATAGATCACATGGTAAACAATAGATTAAATTTCTTGAAGCCCTTTCCTTGATCATTCCAAACATTTCAGAGGTACCTCAAAGTAGCCATCTAGGTCCTCTTTTCTTTATTTTATGTCATGTGAGTTCGGTTTTTTCGAAATTCAAGACATTTCTTTATGCTTATGACGCAAGTATCGTCCGAATGCACGATCAGATTCCGTCAATAACCTTTTTCTGCAAAAATATTTGCAGCATTTCCTTGACTGAAGTACCTTAAACTATCTCTCTTAATGTCGTCAAATATTGCACAGTATTTTTTTTCCAGAAAAAGATATCCACTTTCGAAAGGATACGAATCACGCAGAATTTGAAAAGTATCTACTTTAAAAGTATGTTTAATTTCGTCGATGACAATGTGGACGGTATTGTTCGCAAGAATAAATACTTCCGGGTTTTATAAAAAGATAGTAGAAGGATTGAATCGAACTTGCATTACAAAGATCTTGTGTCTACATATGTTCTGTTCATGAATATGTCTAGTACGAACATCATTCTACAATATTCGAGTTGGTGCAGAAAACATTTCTACGGTTCGTCCTTAGAGCCCTCCAAAACCTTTTCGTTTTCTTCCCAATGACGAACGTCTTCAACTGCTTCAATACAGTCCCTTAAAGACAGACGCACTATTCAAAGCGCTCTTCCACTTTAAAACTTATTATGAGTGAAATTGATTCATTATCCTTCCCGGGTTTTTTATTGAACAACATTTTCGGTCGACCTTTGAGAGATTAACCAACTATGGCCGGCACGAACCAATTACTTGCACTTTTCGTACTTTCATCGATAACTAAGTGAAAATCAATTTTCATCTAGACTATGTCAGACAAGGTCAGATTTATTGAAAAATGATTTGTGATTTTAAACATTTTTTTATAAGAAATTCTTTTATGATGCACCTTCGATAAATAATCAAATAAGATTTAAGCTCAATAGTCCACACGTTTTTCCAGGAAAAAACAGAATGAAGAAAAGTATTCACTGCGAAAAGTTTACTTCTTTCGCAAGATTCAGGTCTGATTTCTGGGATAAAGAATTTGTTTTTGTCTTTGAGGTATTGAATTTTACTTTGATTTTTATACTCCGTTTCAAATCCAAAAAAGCGACTTGGTTGTTTTTTAGATTCATTAATAGCTTTCCTGGATTTGGAAGCTCTTAAGAAGAGCTAGACGCGATTTTTGGACATTCTGCAGTACAAAAGCAGGGTAGACCTACAAAATTAGTAGAAAGACCAGAAAGACAATTCAGAACACTAGTTGCCACGCAGTTTGTATGCCACACTGTCAAATATTTGACTGTTTTCCTGGCAAATGATATCACACTGTGTAATCGTCAAATTTTTGCTTGCAATATTTTTTTAATTGCAATACACAAAGTCTATTTTGATGGAAAAAGCTTGACAGAACTTTTCGTAAAATTTTTTTTGAGTCAAATATTTGACAGCATTGTATACAGTGTAATACTATCTATAGTATGGAAATCTTCCAGATGAACAGCTGCTTCCATCATAAGGAGAAATGTTCAAATTGCATCAGAATTCTCATGATTCCCAAGGACTATAACGATAAAACAACAGAGCGAAACTCATAAGGACCGCTTAGTCTGACGATAAAACGCCCTCAATCGATCTTTACATCTCTTTAACCAATGTGTGCATTTCGGTGCTCCGGATTCTAAAAAAAACATACCGTCACTTTAAATGCTAACAGTATTTTCATTCCGTCGGAACGAATAAAGGACACGTTTCAACATCCTCCCGGAAACCCCTTCTATCAACTTTTGGTTAAAATTCAAACTTTATCGTTGTATCATCGGTTGAATGTTTTTACTGGAAATTCTTGTCAGGTAGACCTTAACAGTATTCAGTAAAGCCAATAATAGCGTTTGGGCTGGGGGATGAATGTATCTACATAAAGGAGGTTAGATGGGATCCTTGGGATGGGATGGGATCCTTTCTTCCTGCCGTGGCTTCTTCTGACGTCGTAGGTAGTTGTCGTGGCGATGGTGATGGGGTGCATAAGAGAGATATCGCTGGAAATGCCTAGGCTGGATTCTACGTAATACGACGACTATTCCGGGATTACATACCTTTCGAGGAGTAAGAAAAAAAGATAATGGCTCATAGGATGCAGAAAGAAGTCCTTCGCGGGACGAACGTTTTCACGTTTTTCTATAACATAGGCTGAACTTTGGATAGCTACTGTACGTAGTGGCTCATACGTGCGCGGAGTGTAGAAGGCACCGGCAAGGATAAAGCCAAAACGGAGATTTGTCATTTTCGTAGAATGTTCCAAGCAATTTTTCTCCGTCATTTATGATGGAGCACCAAATAAATCCTTCCTTCCTTCGTGAGAGTAAACGTTTGTGTCTTGTGCAGATTTCACTGCTACACGATAAGATCCAGTCCGCCGAGGTTCTAACGCTCGGTGGCGCCTTGAATACATCAAGAAGGTGGCGTTCATTTATCGTGTACGTACAGGTGAGATGAAGAAGGTCTTGTTTGGTCCTTGCAAAGTGGGCGCCAAGGACATTAATTGCAGGTTGGACTCGCTGACTTTCTAGGGTCTAGTCCTTACCCGACTATCAGTGTACTGGTCTTGCCTTCGATGATTTATACACTTCGGATCGGTCTTGTTGGCATATTGCTCGTTTCCGTAATTGTCTTTTGAAGAATTGCCCTCTATGCACTGGTACTGGAGGTAAACCCTAATGAGAACACGGCGGTGGTGGAATGTATATGTAGGTTGTACGGAGTTTCCTTTCAAAGCGACCGATATGGCCCATAAGCCAATGTAGTGAATAGGGTTGATGGAAATTTTGTTGAATAGCCCATATCCAGTCATGCATTTATGCAGATATGTGATTGAGGACATTTCCGGATTAGTTGAATGGATTGCATGCAGCCAGTGAAAGGGTCAATTCAAATTAATTTCATCGGGTAGTGGGCGTGTAATGGAAGAAGTTGCAAATGCTAATTTCTGCTTAAAGTTGATGGAATTATTAGTTATGATTTTCGTATTAAATTCACGTAATTTTCTGATGATTTTAATAAAACCTTCTCACAGAAAATTTGCCGTCAATTGATCGAATTGGCATCGACCTAAAGAACGAATATTATCATGATCTCCACAGGAAACCAAGTAGTTGATCCTGAAATCAAAAACAAAATACCCTTAAATTTTGAATTTTTTCTTTACGTTTTCTAGTTGGTGGACCGAAGTTTCAGCCCTCACAACATTTCTAGCTACTGGTCTTCCAGAAATTAACATTTGAATTGCATATAAATTAAGTTCTGAAAAAAGCCTGTAGAAATACCGCCAAACTGAATTCGGAGTTTTTCGAATTTCAGTAATGAATATGATCCGGAAAGAAACCCGAATTTTCAAATTTAGATTTTCGTTTAGTAATTTCAATCTTTCAATCAATACAGGCTAAATCTGGGGCAATTCAATTTGTCCATTCCGAAGATGGACTGACTACGTGATACTAACTACTGGAGAAATCAGTACTGCGACAAACCTGTATCAGTTTTAAAATTAAAGACATTTCTAATGTTTTGGAGTGACATTTTTATGTATGAAATATTAATAAAAGAAATCTCCTGTACTTAATTTTTTTTTTTCAGAGATATTGTAATGCATATTACAATAAAAGCCCATAGTTTTAATTTTCTTCAGAAATAATTTGTTTATTCTTCACATTATCCGTCATCATTTTCGTAAGACGCTATCGTCCGCTTCAAAAAATTGTAGTTATTTAATTTCAATAATTACATTTAAGTGAACTCGCGAAGTAATAATTGACATCTCAAATCTGAAGCAAAAACCAATTCCCTGTTTTTATGATTTTCTAACTGATATGAATTTTCATAAACTGCCAAACTCGGTATTTTGGCTTGCTTTTAAAAAAAAGTATTATAGTTTCTTACAGGTTGACGTTTTCGAATTCCCATAGTCAGTACTATTTCAGTACTTAACAAAGATTTTCAACAAAATACTTAGTGGAGTATAACCTCCATTGTATAGAGTTGTCCTCAGATGTATATAGTACCGAGTTGGAATCACTGAATCCACGAATTTTTCATCCATTGTAGATAGATGCAACTTAGAAATAGTCTTAATTAAACCATCAATCACTAAAAGTTATGTTATTCACAAAAGTGTCACTTTAACAGGAAAGAAACGCTAAAAAAATCTGCCAACAGTATGGGCGCAACTTTATTATTTTTTGGGTGGAAGTTCGGAACGCGTTTAATTCTGAGATGCGGTGTAGGTTACTATGTGACTGAAAACCTAAAAAAAAGTTCGGGAACCGGTTAGAATGGGGTCGCGCTGGAATACTTACGCCGCTGCCACATATAACATATGAATTACATAATTAGGTCACTCTCCGGGATGCAGTCTAAGCCGTAGTATAATATCAATTGATAAGTGATTAGGAGGCGATTATATGTTAAGTCTGTGGAAGTGTAAACCAATCTAATATCTCAACAATCCTAAGAAATAAGTCGAAAACCTTACATCTTCTTGGAGTTGAATATCTAAACATACTGCAGTCACGATCGGCTGCAAGCCAATCGTATAATACTCTAGATGAATACTGAACTCCGATTTATATTGTAGCTGGGGATAAAGTAGAATTACGTGTGTGCATGTTGTATGTCCTTTATTAAGGACTGCTATTAGATTGCTACTCAAACCTGAAAGACAATATTCAGTGTTTAACTTCATACCTGGAACTGGGTAAGTCATCGAAAAAAAATGTCCTTTTTGAAGGACTTTCACATGGGAGGTGCAGGAAGGACTCACTCGATTTCTTACATATTTATCCTTTTCCTTGGAACCATTCAAAAATTAATGTGTACAAAATTTCAAATTCGTAGCTTGAAGCGTTCACAAGTTATCGGAAAATATTGTTGAACACGTGTTTTAAGGATATTTTGTATGGCAGCTACCAGAAGGAGTAAAAGGATTTCGCTGATTAGTAAACTCGAACTTTCTTTTCATTAAAATTAACTTGTACAAAATTCCGAATTCGTAGTTAAAAGATTACTTGAGTTATAGTGAGTTTCGTAAATTAAGTGAATACATTTTGACAGGATATTTGTATGGCAGCTACACGAAGGACTAACAGGATTTTCTTCATAATCATATATTTAGCTCCAACTATTGGAAAAATAACACATACAAAATTTCAAAGTCGTAGCTTTAACCCTTCTGAAGTTATCGACCAATATTCTTGAACACGTGTTTTAAGGACATTTTGTATGGCAGCTACCAGAAGGAGTAAAAGGATTTCGCTGATTAGTAAACTCGAACTTCCTTTTCACTCAAAACTAACTTGTACAAAATTCCGAATTCGTAGCTAAAAGATTACTTGAGTTATAGTGAGTTTCGTAAATTAAGTGAATTCATTTTGACAGGATATTTGTATGGCAGCTACACGAAGGACTAAAAGGATTTTCTTCATAATCATTTATTTAGCTCCAACTATTGGAAAAATAACACATACAAAAATTCAATGTCGTAGCTTAAACCCTTCTGAAGTTATCGACCAATATTCTTGAACACGTGTTTTAAGGACATTTTGTATGGCAGCTACCCGAAGGAGTAGGACGATTTTGCCCGTTAACGAACTTAGCCTTACAAATTCAACCAAACATCCAGATTCAAAATTTCAAGATCCTAGGTGAAGGCGTTCTTGAGTTATCGTGTTCACGGACAGACGGACGGACGGACGGACGGACGGACGGACGGACGGACGGACGGACGGACGGACGGACGGACGTCAGGCGGATTTGAGGTTTTTGGCCACAAATAAACAAAAAATAATATATAACTTTTTTTCGTCCGAGGCTTGGTTCTATGCGTTACAAACTTTTCGGCTGGATTAAACTTATAATACTCTATATGATTTCATCTAGAGTATAAAAACACTGAAATCAACTTTTTGACGATTATGTAGGAAGTCTTAAGAAGGATTAATTCGAAATCTCATCAGAGCTAATTAATTCGATATCTCATCAGAACTAAGAAATATGTAGAGATTTCTGACAGCATATGCAACCCCATTACACCCACTTTAGGGTTGAATATCCGAAAATTCTGAAATGAGTTTTAGACATATATAAAGAAAGCCTGAGGAAGTGAAAACCGATCCAATGTGTTATCACTCCTAAGAGATATGACGGAATTCGTGAAAACGAGTTCAACCCATTTAAGCCATTTAGGGGTTGAAAAAGGAGAAACCTGAAAGCAAGTCTTAGGTGATTATTGAACAAGCCCGAGGAAGTAAAAATTTATTTCATATCTGATTAGACCTGGGGGATATGGCAGAATTCGCGAAAAGTATGCAACCTCTTTAAAACCCTTTACACCCTTTTAGGGGTTGAATTTAGAAAAATACCAAAAACGCTTTCTAGGCATTTATATCAAGAATCTGTAGAATAAAAATAAATTCAATATTTGGAAAGACGTAGTAGATAAGACGAAAATCGTGAAAATATATGCATTCCATTTTCCCGGATCATTTTGTTTGCCCCCTTCCGAACGCCGATGGATATTTCAATTTTTTTCAATCAATATTACTTTTCTAGTTGATTTACATATACGTACCGAGTTTCAACTTTCTAGCATAAGCCGTTCTAGAGGTAGGAAAAACACCCCCACCCCCGTACCATACTACCCCTATAAAAAAAACTATATTTTTCCAACTTGCTACTATTATAGCTCTATCTAAATACCAAGTTTCAGCTTTATATCATTATAGGTTCCTGAGATATAAGCAAAATCATTATGGACAAACCATGGCACTTCTCCACTAGCTTACTACATGAATTATCTAATATACCTTTAGCTGCTAACTTCTTTGAAAACTTATACAAGAATTTTATTCACAAGCTTCAATTTATAAATAACCCCCTAATTATCTCTATCTAACCTACATATTTATTCAGACCTATCATGTAATATTAATATTAGTTTAACTTTAGTTTAACTTTAGTTTAACTTTAGTTTTTAGTTTAATTATTTTTTTACCATTTTATTTTGTGCTGTTAACTCCTTGTTTAGTTCTCCGAAGGTTTTTCTTAACCATTTTTCCTTCAAGCCAATCTAATCAATATTATTTCAATACAGCCATTGTTAGTTTAAGTTCCACACCATTGTTGTAGAGGCACAAGCCTGATCACAAATTATTACCACTAAATTGTACATGTAATCATATGGTTCGATAATAAATTTGAATTTGAATTTGAATTTAAGTATCGGAACTTTTTCCTTTTTATCACCCCGCACCCTCACCCTCTATACCCACACAACCAACATTTTTTTCTCTACTATTAGGCCGCTACCCCACCTCCCCTTTATACCCCCACCCCTCGAAAAGTGGTCACTTCAAGCGGCTCTATTCAGAAAAAAATTTAATAGCACATAGGGTTTGGGAGCTATAAGCGGCGGACGGCAGACGGCGCACAGACGGACTAAAATTTTTTTTGCTTTTTTGGTATTTATTAGTCATGAAACGTGTAAAAAAAATTTCATGGTAGCACATTTTTTTTTCAAAATCGATAACAATACCTTATTATTAAAATAATAAAGTAAAACGATTTTTAAGTTATTATTCTAAAAATAATCATACTATATTAAATTTCAGTACAGACGGAGTACTGACATTCGATGTTAACTTAATTCTGGAAAACTTTATTCAGTCAGTACTCAAAATGTTTCACTAGTGATCTACATGTTGCAGAATTGGAAGGGAAAAAGAGTTCAGTTTAGACGGGCGTACGTTTAATATTTTCTGTAATATCTGGCAGTAAATTTTTACGCAAAATGTAATCGAACAGCTTAAAGTAGATAGTTCAAAGTTGGAATTTATGTAGAGAGTTGGGAAGGAATGAAGTCAAAATGATTTAATTTTTTTTATTTCCGGAGCACTAAAGAAATCATTTGATAATTAAACAGGTTTATTCTAGTGGAACAATCAAAAAGAATAAAGAATAAAGATATTTAGTAGACGAATAAAAATATTAATAGACGTCGGGTAGGAAACGAATTTCGAAAGTGTTTTTCTATCTCTGAAACGGCTTTGTGCTAAAAGTTTTATTTTAAACTTGGTACATATATGCAGTAATTTTAATTTAAAAACAAAATCAGAATTTAATACGAAAGTAGGGTCAAAACAAGGATTGATTAAAAGCGGTTTAACTTTTTTTCACGAATTCTGTCCCCTTGGAATAGGATTCGTAAATGTTTTCACGAATTCCGCAAAATCTCCGAGGTTTCATGAAATATTGATTTGGTTCTAACTTCCAGAAGAGTTTTTGTACAATTGTAAATGAACCAACCACACAATCGCCTTAAGAAATTATTCCAGAACTTTTTTAGGTAGTACCTATTTATTTTCACGAATTTTGAAATCTCTCTTACTTTCGTCTAACTGGATATCGAAAAGATTAATTTCTACACATTAAAAAAAATCCGTTGAATTTTACATTTTTTGTATAGTAGGCAAATATGTCACACCTTTTCAAGTAAATTTACATTTGGATTGGAAATTTATTGACTGAAAATTGACTATTACAATTTTCAGTCAATAAATTTCAATTTGCAATCAGTAAATTTCAACTTCGAAACCAGAAAATTCACTGGATATTCTCTTGAATTTACACTCTAAAAAAAGTGTATAATTAGGACTCTTTAAGATACACTTATTTCTACTTCTACTATTATTTTTTACTTACTTACTCTTAATAAAACACTTGGCTGTAGGTAGGAATCGAACCCGCGATCAATTCTGATTTTGCTGCGCAGATATGGCTCGTGTAGCAACTGAGCCACCGAAGGCGTTTAATTTGCATTTCAGTAGAAAACAAAATCAAACGAAGCGTCCAACTTCGTGGTTTCATATATGTATTACATGTTTTTCGTCGCAAAATTCAAATAGATAAGTAGAATTACACGAAAAAGAACGTTATTTTCAATTCATATATAAATAATTTTAATTTAATTTTACACGAAACGTTGCGTAATTTTGTGAATCTTTTCACGTAAATTGTACGGTTCAGTTGAAAATTACATGAATAATTTACTTAACCAGTAAGTTCGTGTAAAAGTGATTGAAATGTGTACTTTTTCTTGAAAAAATGAAATATACTGGAAATTTAAAGTAAAAATTGGATTAAATATTCAATTTTTTTAAAACAGTGTACAGGCTTTTTTATATTAATACACAATCTCGGGTCGTAAAAGGCGGTATATTGGTCTTTATCAGTCTATCGATAGCTAGATTTAAATAATTGGGACGTGCTTGACTAAGTACTAGTGTAAATAATTTTTAGTGCACGATCTACCAGAAATTCGCCACTTCCCTTATGCAAACAAAATTCTTTGTCTCAAATGCAAAATGGACATAAGTTTTGTGCAGATTTATTTGTAGTCCTTCGTCCGTGCATTTAGAGTCCAACGAGTACAAATTTGGCACCGAACATATTTATGTACGAAAAACTATCATCTTGAATAGAAGGTAGTGAAGCAACCCTGAAGAGTAGGTATACAACACTTACGGTTGACCTACATGATTCACCAACGAGTAACAATGCAGAAAGCTCAATGACTCACTAAGTGAAATCACATGTGAATCGTCTGTGATTCACTTGTGGGGTAACTATATTTTTTGAAAACTTTCGCACAAATTTCAGGATACTAAGAAATTTTTGAAATGCATTTACACCAGCAACATCACATAATTGGCTCCAGGCATCGTACGCCTCCACTTTCGATTTATCACATCAGAATATAGCCATAAGCGCTGTGCTTAACTTAATATCGATTCGTGTGAGTTACCGAAAACTTTAAACATTTCCAACCGAAACCAATAAATAAGGAAACAAAAATGATGGAGTTTATTATTTGATGGACCTAGTTTTCTTCTTACATTTTTTAGAACTGGTTGATGGCCCCTAAGATCGACAGAAAGTTCATTTTTGCGTTCAACTCCTTCACGTATGTGTCGAGCCCGTGTTATCGAAAGGAATACCTTCATACGGTGGCATACGTTTTCCTTCATTTCCCAATTCAAATTCAGTCGACACATAAATCAGCCCAATTGCTACATGTGAACTACTCTCGACAGTGTGAAGACATCCTTTGGCTGATTTAGTGATATCGAATTCCGTGTTTACCACCCTCTCTACCCAGAACTTATAAATTTTTTATATGCGAAGCAAGCTTATATCGACAAGATATCGCTAGTAAGATGGGATAGTTTATAGTCGTGGATAGGGGTTAAAGGGTATAGATACTATCTACCAGATACTCGAAGTACGTCGAACGTTGAATGTAACTCCGGATTTCTGTTTACCCTCAACGCTCGGCACAAATTCATCACGTTCGTTCAAAGTTTACGTGACCTTTGCTCCTGAATTTGCAAAACAATCGAAATGGTTCGTGGCGAATGATACTACGAAGATTTTTCCGATACGAAAAGGACCTCGCTACGGCGACATATCTAACATTGTCACAAAACATTTAAACATTTATCGGTTTGTTTTTCGGGACGATATAGTGCTGGCATCTTTGTGATAGGTACTTTGTTTTATAGAGAGAAGGTTGTAACAAGTACGCAAGGACTATCCAAGGGCCGAAGAGTTGTTTCTCGCCGATTTGATAGGAATCTGTTCCGAATAAATAAATAAAACATTGTTACATTTTTCAAAGGCGACTGTTTTAATGCTTCAAATGTTAACGCTAGTTTTAACTGCAGATTCCGACAAGGTTCACCTTCATCGTCCTGCCAATTTCAATTCGGCTTGGATTTCAATTAAATTTTTTGTTCGCCAAATGGAGACGGGACGATGATGTCTCTAACAAAAATGGAAATGGAGGCAATTTATCGGATAGGACAAGGTCTGATTTAGGGTTTAGTACGATGAAAAGTGTTCCGTGACTTAAGCCAACGATAATCTTCTTAACAGAGAGAAAAGAAACCTGTTTCTACTGCATCCATTGCAGATAATAAACTGTAGGCTCTGTGCGAAGTTCATTTGAAACACTAAAACATAATACCGACTTCGACGGTACTGCGACGGCAAACTTCGCTGTACAATCATTAGAAAACAACAGAAACTTGATCAGGCATCAATGCGGCTGCAAAGTCGTGCGTTCACCTTAATTTCGAATGGGCCGTTCCCGTTGATCCGACAAACATACAATTAAAAATTTTATAATTATCAATCTTTTTCACTAGAGCAACACGGTGGATCTTCGTGGTCGCAGCCCGAAGTTAAGGACGTTATTTTGTTTAAATGAATTTAGCGCATATTAAGACAAAAGATTAAAACCCAAAATATATGACAAAATTCGTGAAAATGTTGAAACAAACATTTCACGGACAATTTAAGAATGCATATATTTAAACAAACTGAAAAAAATTAACAAAAAATTCAGACTAACAAATAAAAAAATACTTTATTATTAAAATAATAAAGTAAAATATGTTAATATCAATGGGAAGCATTAAAACCAGTCGTAGTTTCGATGGAAATGCTTAATTACTAGCAATTTTTTCTAGGTAAATTCAATTAGTTTCAATCAGTATTTGAAAATTTTATTACTTACCAAAACATAACCAATTATACGGCAGTTTAAAGCTTTTCTTTGTTATTGCTTTGTTAGATCTTGCAAATGAAACACGAGTATAAATACTTTATTATTAAAATAATAAAGTAAAAAGGGGTATTCTATACACATAGTTTGATCATTCTTTGAATAAAAATATCTCACTTCAAAATGGAAAATTCGCGAAGTGTTCAACTGCTGACAATCCTAGTAATATTTTTGATATTTTTGAAACCGCTAGAAGCCAATAATTTTTTTGAAGATCCTCTCGAACCGGCAGGCAATGGTGTAGCGAAATGTAAACTGGCTCCGTCAATGGTAAAGTAATGCACTTTTATTGCCAGTAACCGCTGCTATTTGATGTATAGTTCAATAAGCTCCCAAAATAATTCGACAGTCTACCAGACTTCCTAGCTAAAAATTTTATAAAATCTAGAATCAATTTAGTCTGTAGAATTCAGATGATTTTCTTTTCAAAAATCTAATATTATTGTTATTTGTAAAATATCTTTTTAGTGTTCAAGTGATGCGGACTGTTGCTCAAAAAACTGTAGATTATCACCAAATAGGAAAGATCGTGGGTTTTGCAGACCAGTGGAAGAATGAATTGATAATTTTCGATATGATTTTGAAAATTATTAAAGTTTTGTGACTTCGCTGCATTATTGAATTTTAGTGCGTATTTTTAACGAGATAAATATTTGCTAATTTCCATGTTGGTAACTGAAAATTATTATTTTCTCTACTAGACTGAAAACCCAATTGGATGCCTTATCACTCCTAAGACATATGACGAAATTCGTGAAAATGTGTACAACTCTTTTATACCCTTTTAGGTGTTCAAAAGGAATACATCCTGCGAACGGCTCTTAGACGATTATACGAAAAGCCCGTGGAAGTAAAGATTAAGTTCGATATCAAATAATAACTGAAAGATATGACTGAATTTGTGAAAATGTAAACAACCGCTACACCCCCTTAAGGGTCGAATTTCAAAAAATTCTGAAAAGTTTTTCAAAACGCTTATCTGATGAAACCGTAGAAGAAAAATTTATTCAATATTTCAGAAGACCTAAGAGATGTGACAAAATTCGTGACAATATATGCACCCCATTTTAACAGATCATTTTTCTTGCCCCATTGGTACACCAATAAATATTTGAAAAAAAACATTTTTTTTACTTAATTCCATATCTAGTACATGGACATGGACATGAACCCACCAAGTTAAGATTTCTAACTTAACCCGTTCCAAAGATAGGAAAAATAGCGCAAACCCTTGTACAACACCATCCTAGCTATAAATTATACGTGCCACTACTTTAGCGCTACCTAAGTACCAAATTCCAGCTATCCGTCATTAGCAGTTCTTAAGATATAAAAATCGGACTCTTTTCTTTTTCACCCTTACCACCTACCCATCGTACACAAAATTGTTTTCCCTTCAAAGGGTCTATCAGGCCTATTCTCATATGAGTTCTAAGCTGTTATCTTAAAGAGTTCTTGAGATGTGAGACCGATTTCTTTCAGAAGAATTCGTCCTCCTCTTTCATTCTGCACCGCCCCTTAAAAAAATGTATGCACTGCGAACTTCATTTGTCCATAGACTCAAACCATATTCCATTTTTCGAATGTAATCGGCTTCTCAGATATCTCAATCTAAAGTTTTTCTACTCCCACTCTGCACGCCACTGCCTCAATTTTATAATTTTTTTTAAATTTTAATCTGTTCTCCTAGTATACCTACAAACAATCACTAAGTTTCAACTTTTTGGAATTAACCGAAGAAGAGAAGATATAGATTTTAGAATGTCTTCACTCAAATAAAAAATATGACTGTGGTAACCATATTTTGGGAGAACCTTACTATGGTTGAATTTATAGTTGCATGAACCACGTTACAAGATGTAAGATAGTGCTGATAACTGATGTTATGGTCATACTAACTTTACAGTCTTGTTGCTCTAAACATAGTATGATTATGTCAATTATGAAAATATTTGTAATTTGATTATTGCAACTATAGTTATGTTTCTATGAAATATGTTTTGATTGAATCAAACAAATGAAAGATTGTGAAAACTTGTTGTATGGTTAACGCAAACATAGTTTTGGTTCTACCAACTTAACTTATGTTCTGTTGAACATTCAGTATCTTATAACCTGAATTATAATAAACATATTATAATTACGTCAATCCTATAAATGGTTGTAACAATTACAGAGCATGGTTGTGAGAACTATAATTACGATCCTAAGAAACATTAATATGTTTGATTCAAACAGAGGTAAGGTTGAGACAAGCAATGATGTATGGTTCTTACAACCAATAACCATAATGCAACTTTGTAATAATAAATTACAGTAATTGGAAAAACTGCGTATTTTCTTATAAATTTTTTTTATTTTGCAAATCTTCAAGAGTAAATTGTACTAAAAATTTGTAATAAGTTGAATATAAATATATTTTCATAACTGGAAAAAATACTTAATATTTTTAATATATAATATAAAATAAGAAATTTCAATATATATACATATTTCTTATTTATAAACACTTCAAATTTAAAAAATCTGCCAATAGTCTGGGCGAAACTTTATTATTTTTAGGGTTAAAGTTCGGGAGCGGTAAAAGTCGGAGTGTATCATTAGTTGCTTCGGGATTTTTAGATTTCTTATGGAAAATTAATTTTGTTCTAAATATAAAAATGTTTAAAATCGAGATTTTTTGCCGATTAAACATTGGAAAAGCCCGTGTAAGTTAGACTATTCGAATTTCGGAATATTATGTACACTAAAAGCCCATAGAAGTAAAAACGAATTTGCTGCCATATCAAAATTTAGAGATATGACGAATTGTTAAAACGTATACAAACCCATTACTTCCACATGGGGTTTGAATTTTGAAAAAAATTGTGAAACAGGTTTTTAGACGATTTCATAAGAAGCAACCTGAAATCTTATGAGACAAGACGGATTTTGAAAAAATTCTGAAAACGTAAGCAAACCCTTCACATCTCCTTGGTTCTGGAAATTCGAAAAATCGTGAATTGGTTGGCCGTAATAATCAATTTTACATCTCATCAGAACTAAGGAATGTCAAAAATTGTGAAAACATATACAAACCATTGGGGGTTGAATATCGAAAAATTGAGAAATGGGTTTGTAGGCGATTATATAAAAAGTCTGTGGAAATAAAAAGCGATCTAATATCTCATCGAACCTAAGAAATATGTCGAAACTTTGAAAAGCATACAACCTCCTTACACCTCTTAGGATTGAATATCTAAAATACTGAAATTGACTTTTTGGCTTTTTTATATAGGAAACCTTAGGAAGTAAAAATGAATTCGATATATCACCAGATATACAACCTCCTTACACCCACTTGGGGGTTGAATGTCCAAAAATCCTGAAAGGAGTTAATAAATAAATATGAAGACAGCACGAGAAAGTAGGAACCAATTCAATTTCTTATCACTTCTAAAAGAAATGACGGAACTCGTGAAAACGTGTTCAACCCGTTTATACCCTCCTAGGTGCTGAAAAAGGAAAAAACTTAAAATAAAGTTTTAGGCGATTATTACGCAAGCCCATGAATATGAAAAGATATTCAATATCTGATAAGACGTGGGGATATAGTAGAATTCGTGAAAAAGTTTACAACCCCCTTGGGGTCGAATTTTAAAAAATCCTGAAAACACTTTCTAGGTATTTATATGAAGAATCCGTAGAATAAAACTGAATTCAATATTTGGGAAGACCTAATAGATATGACGAAAACCGTGAAAATATATGCATTCCATTTTCACTGCTAATTTTTTTTGCCCCCCCTCCGAAAGCCAATGGATATTTGCAATTTTTTTTATCTAAATTAGTTTTCTAGTTGATTTACATAAACGTACCGAGTTTCAACTTTGTAGCATAAGCCGTTCTATAGATAGCAAAAACACCCCCCACCCCCGTACCATACTACCCCCATAAAAAATTATATTTTTACAAGATGCTACTAATATAGCTCTATCTAAATACTAGGGGTCTATTAGGCCTACTTCTGGTAAAAATTTTAAGCATCTATCTTACACCGTTCTTGAGATATGAGACGTGATTTCTTAGAAAAATTCTTATCCCCTCCACTTTCATGCACCACCGCCCCCTTAAAAAATTTTGCTTTCAGCAAACTTCATTTGTCAACCTTTATACAGAAACCAAATTTTATTTATCTAGTGCAATTGGTTCGTAAGGTATCGCAATCTAAAGTTTTTCACCCCCCACCCCCGTACGCCACTGCCCCTACTCAAATTTTTGTTTCCGATCTATTCTCCTAGTATACCTACAAATGATTATTAAGTTTCAATTTTGTAACATTAATCGTTTAGGAGATATGGATTTTAGAAAGTGTCGATCTCACCTTTTATGCGTTTCGGACGCATTATTTTTCCCCCCACTCCCAAACCCCTTCACCTATATCGGCAATTTTTTTGCAAATGGGTCCACTACTAAAGCTCTATATAAATTATAGTTGTACTGATCATGGAATGTAGTTGCCATTATCAGAAAATACTTTTACATCATGTAACAAGCATGGTTGGGACAACGTTATTAATTTAGAATCACCTAATATGTTTATTGTAACCACAGTTTGTTTGTGTGAATTATAAGCTATGGCAAGAACAACCATAACTATTTTAATATAGTTATAATAACTAAATTATGGTCACTGCAACTATAGAAGAATCATATTTTTTCTTTCAGTGTTGATATCATCTTTCGAGCGTTTCGGACTCTTTGTGTTTCTCAACCCTTTCTCCCATATCGGCTATTTAAGTGCAAATGGCTCTACTTTCATAGATCCATATAATTTCCAAGTTTCAACTTTCTAGGATAAGTGGATCCTTTATTATAAAATCAAAATTGTTCGTCTAAAATGCTCACCCCACCGCCCTCTTCCACCACGATCGACCAAAAAGTCACCTGAGTCCACCTAATCTAACCATTAAAAAAATTAAATTTATTGATTCAAAGGGTTTAGGAGTTAAGACCCTTCATAATCGTTTGCGCACTCCGGACAGAATTTGTTTTTATTGTTATACAATTTTTCCATTAATACAGTAGTACTAAATTCAAAATACTGAAGCCGTATCTATTTTCAGTACTGAATAAATTAAGCTTACCAGAATTTAATCAGCACTGAAAATGCAGTTCTGCTTGAGGTCTGTACTTTCCAGTACCTACTGGAATAGAGGTAGTGTACCAATCTGTAGATGATTCAATAAATAATAGAAACTGGTAAAACCATCTTTTACTGGTGATATGATATAAGAAGGAAGGCAGTCAACATTAATCAAGTTAAGTCGGAAAGTAAGTGGCTTTAGCTCCGATTCTTTACGGCAAAATTGCTCTTTCTGTTTTCAATTCCATTCGATCCCTCGGATTTTACGTCTAAGGTCAGGTGAAATTCGAGCCGACAAACTAACAACAGTCCTACAACGTTGGAATTCTTGGGATCTTGGCAGAGACGCGGATGCTTAGCGTTATTAAGATCGAGTCTGAATCACACAGGCACCAGAATTATCATGAGCTACAAGAGGATTAGGGAACACCTTTTGGATTACCTAATAGATCTGCTAAGAAGATTTGCTTCAGAATAAATAATCAAAGTGAGCTATTGTGGTATGGATCAATTACTGTTCGAAAGACGGCTGTGGTCCACTCACGTAAGATTTGCTTTGGCTGCATTTTGAATAATATCATTCATCAAAAGTTACCATCGCCTGTTACACCAATCGAGGTCAGCGAGAACGTCACTACTAAGGGACTATCTGTAACACTACCGTTCAAAGTATCTGAAATCAGTACGTCCTATAAGTAAGCGACAATCCACCAAAAATCCTTGTTAAAATTGAAACCAGAAACAATCCAATACTCGAAGGACCAATCTCAAACTCCTTCAAAACCTACAATTCGATACTTCTTTTTCCACTTCGGTCAATAAAAACGTTGCAGCCAAGTCACAAATTTCGCTAAAAGGTCGAACCAATAAATATCCCGACCAACACTCTCAATTCCGATAGTCAAGCAACCCCCAAAATTGCTAATGGTCATTGAAACACGAAACCGATTTAATTAAAGATGAAGCTCCAGTTCGTTGTCCCAGATTCACATCATTATTTACAATGGTCGGTGTAGTGGAACAAGGTCATTCCATAGGTGCGACAAAAAGGTAGAAGGCCTTCACGACAGGACAAGAAGGTTTTTTTTTCGGATAAGACACTATAGCAATGTGAGTACAAACGCCCGGACTAGAAAATAAATTGAGTAAATTGGAACCTAATAAAAGCACAGTTTCCTTGCTTAGTTTCGAACTTAATGAAATTTATCTGCCTGAATGTCCTTTCGAAAGGAGTTCACGACAAAAGACCGGATTATCTTTTTTTCAGCTGGATGATATTTCCGGTGATTATACGTAGTTGGAACTGGTTTAATTTTGGGGTTAAACTTTCCAGTGGTTTTAAAGGAATCGATGCCAGGACATTTGGAAATTATGTGTCCAGTGGACTGAGATGCTAGGTACCAATGGTTCTGTCGGAGTTTATGGAGTGAGAGAAACCTCAAAATTTAAATTCTTGATACCTCTGTTATTTTCCAAATTTCATAAAGAACCGCAGCATTTCACTCGAAATTAAATGTCGACCAACATTTTAGTCAGTGATTAAGTCAGATATATACTCGTATATGCAGAGTGGGCCAAATACAGGTTTCTTTTTAAAAATGCAATAAAATGAACAAAATTAAATTTTTTCCCATGTATTATGGTTTTATTAGTAAGAGTAAACATTCCCATTAATGATGAAACACAACTTCGTTCAAGTGGCTGCCTCGGCTGGCTGCGCAGTAGCGCATTCTGTCACTCCAATTTTCCAAGACCTTGTTGATGGTTTCGGGCTGTAGCTCACGGATTGCTTGGAGTATATTATCCTTAAGTGCTTGAATCGTTTCTGGATTGTTGGCATAACATCGGTCCTTCACGGTTCCCCACAAAAAAAAAATCAAAGTGGTCAAATCGCAGCTCCGGCTGATAACACGATTTGGGAATTTGATGCGTAAAAGATCGATTGTGGCATGGGCTGTGTGGCATGGCGCGCCATCCTGCATAAACCAGAGGTCGTCCAAATCCATGTCTTCAATTTCAGTAAAAAAAAAGTTAGATAACATGGCTCTGTAACGTTCACCGTTGACCGAAACGTTGTTCCCAGCCTCATTTTCGAAGAAAAATGGTCCAATGATGCCACCACTCCACAATCCGCACCAAACTGTCACTCTCTGTGGATGCATTGGCTTCTCGACAATAACGTGCGGGTTTTCCGAACCCCAGATGCGGCAATTTTGTTTATTAACGGCCGAGATGAAAATGCGCCTCGTCAGAAAAGATGATTTTTCGCCCAAAATCGTTGTCCAATTCAAGCTGCTCTAAGGCCCAAATAGCGAAGCGATAACGAAGCGGATGGTCGTGCGCCTTCAATTGCTGAGTCAATTGGACCTTGTAAGCGAATAATCCGAGATCTTTGTGCAGAATTCTCTTCAGGCTAGTGCGTGAAATGTTGAGCTGTTGAGATCGACGGCGAGTTGATGTTCGTGGCCACATTCTCGTCTGTGCGCACCGTACGACGACGGGGGCCATGAGTGTTGTCCACTAGCATGCCAGTCTCACGAACTTTTTACACAAACTTGCGTACAGCAGGCTCGGTGGGTGCTTCATTTCGGCCAAAACTTCTTTTCAAAAAATGCACTGTTTGGGCTACACAGCACTCACTTTGGAAATAAGTTTTCAATATTTCCCAACGTTGTTCAAGCTTAAAGCGACTCATTTCGTTCCGCGGAGGTATGATACTGACTTTCTGTCAAGATTTCGAGCGGGAAACAGCTTTCAATGTTAAAATAACCTATGATGTCAAAGGAAACCACTAGATGGCCAACCCGGTACATTTATTTACGTAGATTTCAATGGCGGACTGTGTAAATCGACAATGAGTTCTACTCCTTTTTCAGCAATATATTTATTAGTGGGCCAAAAGAAGGCAGTCTTTTGGTGGCCCAAGGGACAAAATTAGAAAGACAAAAATATAAGAAAAAAAATCTAAGAAACAAAAATTATGGAAACAAAACACTAGAAGACAAAAAGCCAATGGAGAAAAATCCAAAGAACAAAAACATGAGAGACAAAAAACCAAGTAATTATAACAAAGGGTTATTCTATAAGTACATAACAATTTTGTACTTTAATACAAACGCACCCTTAAACTTTTTTGCTAATCCGTCAATGTCAAAACGTCAGTCAAGGTTTACATTTTTATTGTGGTGAAGTTCACGAACGAGCAACATTTGGAAATTATTAGTATCGAATTTCTGAGTCGCAATTTTCGGTCGTAATAATTGTCCCACCACACAGGCTGTGCGTGATGGATAAATTCGAGTCAACATATTCACTATTGAATGATCCTGTGCCATTGAGACAACACACAGGTCGAAGTACCAAAAATATCGGAGCAGTAAGTGTTTCAGTTGAAAATAAGCCAAATCAGTCGATTCCACGCCGTTCACACGAATTGGAAATCTCTCAGTCCATGTGGCGAATTTTGCGTAAAGATCACAGCCTACACCTTTATAAGATCAAATTAACTCAAGAACTGCATCCACTTGATCATTTAAAGCGCCGAAAATTTTTCGATTGAGCTCTGCAAAAGTTTGAAGAAAATCCTCAATTTTATCGAAAAATCATCTTCAGCAATGAAGCTCATTTTTGGCTTAATGGCTTTGTCAATAAATAAAATAGGCGGTATTGAATAGCAATAAACCCACATGTGCTTCAAGAGACTCCATTGCATCCACAAAAGTGACCGTGTGGTCTGGAATTCAATTCGTCAATGAAAATGACCGCCATGTTAAGGTCAATGTATATCCAAAGGAGTGGAGTGCAGCGGAGTGCTTGTGTAATGATCACAGGGGCCCTGACCACAACACCAACAACAGCACTGTAAGTTTGCTTGCACCTTTCGCCACTTGATATTTTCATTCAGCAGGTTTCGTCAAACACAGTGGTAAAATTATTGAGCTGTGGTCTCTTTAGGGAGAGATCCACAGGACACGGCTCAATTCTTAGGGAATTTCTTGAGGGACCTGTCGACATTTGTACGGATTATATGATCCCGGTGAATGATTTTAAATCATCCTTCAGGTACCCAAGTAGAGTGGACTGAAAAAATAACAGGGCAGTGAACGAGGGAGAACGCTCTGTCTATACGGACGGTTCCAAAATGGAATGCGACACTGGCGCTGGAGTCTTCTCTGAACAGCTGAGTGCGCGGGAGTCGTTTAAGCTGCCAGATGCCTTCAGAGTATTCCAAGCGGAAATTGTGGCGGTGCTCCAGGCAGCTAACATCATGTTGATTGGGGGGGGGGGGGATATGCGGTCGGGATATCTCACTCGACATTGAAAGCCAGTATTCGTTGGAATCGGGAACTATCAAATCCCAGCTTGTAAAGCGCTGGTGAGAAGTACTCAAGATACTTTGTAGTCAGCATAGAGTACGGCCATGCTGGGTACCAGGAAATGAGCTGGCAGATGAGCTGGCGAGACGAGGATCGGCGCCAGCCGGGATGGTAGAGGTGGAGATTAGTCCGCCATTAAACGGAATCAAAGCGCGTATCAGGGATCGCGCCGTAGACGCAGCGAACTCTAGATGGGAGGCGCTAACGAGCTGTAGGACTTCTAGGGCACTCTGGCCAAGGTTGGACAGAAGGAAGACTAGGGAGATATTGGCATGGAGTAGCGGAAGTTTGCGATTACTCATCGGAACACTGCTTGCTAAAGAAGCATGCTATGCGTATGGGGATCGATGACTCTGACGTGTGCAGGTCATGCCTTGACCCATATGCTGAGGAGGACACCATCCACATTTTGTGTGAATGTCAGACGGTTGCAAGGAGGCGGCTGAGGTGGTTGGGCAGTCTTTCCTTTGACAATTTGGAGGACCTGAGGTCGATAGCGAATGACAAGCTGGTCAAGTTCTTTAGGAATCTTGGTTGTTTCGGGGATTTAGTGACCTACGAGGCCCCGAAGGGATCGCTATGGGCCCTATTTTAGTGCTTAGCGTTTCGCCCCTTCTTAAAACTAAAACTAAATGTACGGTCAATGGAGTTTACTATTGTGCCATGGTGGAAGATTGTTTTTGGCCGGAATTGGATGGACTTGACATCAGACATATATCACTATATGTGGTTCCAACAAGACGGTGCCACATGCCACACACCTGGTCAAACAATTGATCCATTGAAGGAGAAGTTCGGTAATCGTGTAATCTCGAGAAATGGTCCGGCCGAATGATCAGCTCGCTAATGCAATTTAACGTCGTTGGATTTCTTTTTCTGGGCCTACGTTACGATGGAGGAGCACAGGAACAATATCGGACTCAAACGTTCCGGCCGATACGTGTCGATGAGTGGTGCAAAATTGGCTCCAAAGAATCGATCGCTGCAAACGTTCTTGCGGTGGTCATATGAACGAGATCGAATAAATTTCAGGCCGATATTTCAATTATTCTGTGGTTTATTTAAATACAAAATTGTTATGTCCCCATTGAACAAGCCTTTATAATAACTTTTGGATAGACTTCAACTTTCTATAGACTTATAAGCGTACTTTTTTTATTAAATTGTTTTAAGAAAATTTAACCATTCAGCTACTACTTTGGAAAAATTAGGTTTACAGATTCATGTATACGTCAAGATTCCAATCAATTTGGCTATGGAAACGGGCAAACCGAAAATAATGTCGATAAGTTTTTAGGGCACAGACCGAACAATCGTCACTAATCCCACTAAATTCCTTCAAAAAACTCGTTTCGAAAATAATTCCCTGAATTATCGTCGTAAAGAAAGCCAGGAAAATTTATTTCTTGGAAATTTCATTTTCAACCATCCCCGTTACAAGCCAGTAAAGAAGAATCCTTCAAACTTCAACGAATCCCCCGCTAATCGTCTCACAAATTAAATTGCAAATGCAAAAACTCCATCCAACGAAACAGCAAGAAAAAGTAGCACAATTTCCAAACACAACATATACGAATGATCATTTTGCACCCCACCCCCTCCTCCCAAGGACATTCTCCTCTAATAAAATTGCATTTATTTAATCTTCCAATTAACTCGTAATACTCGAGAAAAGCTAGAGCATCCTTCACTGTATTTTGTAAGATATAAAGCAAGTAGCACTCGCTACTACCCCGTATGCCATATCCATTTCGCTTAACGGCTTCAAGGACTAAAGGGATGAGTGTCGCGTTTCATATAGAAGCCCCGTAGCGAGTGGAGAAAACGCGGCCAGCATAAACTTTTCCCCGCTTATTAATGCCACTAAAATGTAAGAATTTAATTTCATCTTAAAAACGAATAGTTATGGGTCCATAAAAGGCCATTGAAATGCAAACGAACGACTTGCGTCGGGAGTGCCATCAACCATTCTTATTATTATTATGGGATACGTTCGTCCTGTCGTATCCGGACGGGACTATAGTTGCGTTGTGAGCATGAAGGCCTAAAGTGCGGAAGGTTCCTTCCTGTTGGGACTCCTTTACTGTTTCCCGGGACCGGGACGTACAATTTGAATGCGGATGTCTTTGCAATGTAAATAATCAACAAAGTAAACAATCTGACGATGTAGTCCGCGCATTCGGGGTTGGGGAAAAATTAAACAAGATAAACTAACTAAGTTAGCAAGAGGTGAATAGTATAAGGACTGAAAAATATGCTAATTCCGGACAAGAACGGTGCCCCGGTATCATCCATCCCCGGGACGATCTGGGGTAACAGCTATCCTGGAACATTCAGGACTAGAATACACCATTGCTACTTGGCTGATTCAGCTACTACAAGGCAATGGTTAGCGGAGGGTTAGGTCGCTTGTTATCCTGTTTACAGAGGAAATTGTAATTAATCTCGTTACTACCTGATATGAATGAGAGATGTGACTGCCAGTCCATGGAAAGTACGGACTAAAGATTTTCTCGTTTTATGTATCCTACGAGTTCATGGAAAGTTCCTTTCATTTTTTCAAAGCAGTAAACGGATTTTCGGTGAATTTGCTGCATTGTTCTTTATTAACAATGTAAAATATGAGCGTCCTTAAGAATTTAATTTCAATGAAGAACTGGAACTATTACTCTATCAAAATCTCTTCATAATTGACATTACAATTGGCTGATTGTTTCCAGAGTAACATCTAATTCGCTCTAATACGCTCAAGTCAAGTCAAGTTGGTTGATAGGTTGTTCCATCCCCCTTTAATTTGAGAATTTAAGGGCAATGTAAATTTTTATACTCCAGATGAAATCTGAGAGTATTATAAGTTTAATCCAGCCCGAAAAGTTTGTAACGCATAGAACCGAGCCTCGGACGAAAAAGAGTTGTATATTAGTGTTCAGTAGGAACCAAAAACCCCAAATCCGTTTGCTGTCCGTCTGTTCATCTGTCCGTCTGTCCGTCTGTCCGTCTGTCCGTCTGTCCGTCTGTCCGTCTGTCCGTCTGTCCGTCTGTCCGTCTGTCCGTCTGTCCGTCTGTCCGTCTGCCCGTCTGTCCGTCTGTCCGTCTGTCCGTCTGTCCGTCTGTCCGTCTGTCCGTCTGTCCGTCTGTCCGTCTGTCCGTATGTTCGTTTGTCCGTCTGTCCATCTGTCCGTCTGTCCGTCTGTCCGACTGTCCGTCTGTCCGTCTGTCCGTCTGTCCCTCTGTCCGTCTGTCTGTCTGTCCGCCTGTCTGTCTGTCCGTCTTTCCGTTTGTCCGTCTGCCCGTCCATCCGTTTGCACGATAACTCAAGAACGCATTGGCCTATGAAGTTGAAATATTGTTACCACCTGTAAAATGAAAAAAGTAAGGATAAGTTCGTTAATGGGCTATATCCTTCCACCCCTTTGGTACCTCCCATACAAGAGTCCTTAAAACACGTATTGGCAATTATTGCTCGAATGCTTCAAGTTAGGAACTTGAGATTTTGCATACTTAAAGCTTACAATGTTTGAAGCGAAAGTTCCGAATATGATGCAAATCAAATGAGTCCTTCGTGTAACAGACTACAAAAATCCTTAAAAAATTTATGCAAGTCATAGAATCCACTAGAACTCTAGTACGAGTTAAAGCAGGGATTTAAAACTTTACAGGAATTTGTTTTATATCAAAAGCAAGATTGAGTTCATTAACTAGCGCCATCCGTCGACTCCTTCCGGTAGCTGTGATACAAAAGTCCTTAAAACACGTGTTCACCAATATTGAACGATAACTTTAGAACGCTTTAAGTTACGACTTTGAAATTTTGTATACGTTGATTTTATAATAGTCGCAGCTGAAAGTATTAATATGAAAAGTATTCCATAACTCCTTCATACAAAAATTTTTTAAAAATGTCCTTACTTAATTTATGGAACTCACTATAACTCATAAACTCGTTTAACCATCCATCGAGTAGCCACTATACAATAGTTTCTACCTGTAAAAAAAAAACATGCAATAATTGTATGTGCACTCCTCATTCTTTTGATATATTCCCAACTAAAATATAAATCGGAGTTCAGTATTTCATCTAGAGTATCATACGATTGTCTTACAGCCGATCGTGACTGCGTTATGTTTCAATTTTACTTTATTTTTTCAATAATACAGTGTTGTGATCGATTTTTAAGAGCAAAAAAATTTGGTACCCTGAAAAATTGGTAGGTAGGTAGGTAGGCAGGTACGCGTAGCTGCCCGTGAGAACACGGACACACTTAGACCTAAAGAGGTCCGTTGTATTACCACAGGATCATCGAATCGAATCCGGTCCTATTCGTCAAACCATTTAGAGCTTGCAATGAAGCGGTGGATTCTCGCGACCTCCATTGCGGCAAGGTCACTAAAACTATAGAAGAAGTAAACTCCAAGATGAGCATTCCTCCAAGCGAATAAAGCTGGACAGGTACAGAGAAGATGAAGGACTGTCTGCTCCTTCTCCTCATCCAGGCAGCTTCTACAGAAGTCGTTCGAAAAGAGGCTGAATCTTTTAGAATGCTGACCAATAAGACAGTGTCCGGCCAGTACACCGACTGTGGTGCTGATATTTGCCCTTTTGAGCAAAGTCAGCCTTTTAGACTATTTTGGATTCAGCTTCGGTCAGATCTGTCTCGCCTTCAGTTTTGGAGCCGTCCGTATATATGTGGACGAACTCTTTCATTCGTACCGAATCCCTTTCCCATTCTAGACGGGTTGGGATGGATGTCACGAAATTTTTTATGAAAATCATAACTAGAAGGGGTGTAGTCGGTCTTTTCAGGAATGTTATTGAAATGATTCAAGATTGTTGATTGACCTGTATGTATGCCAGTCCACTGTGTAGACGCTCTAAGTCGAATAGCTGCACTGGCTGCTATTTGCTTGCCATAAACTTCTAGGGGTGGAAGGTTAAATAGTATGTCGAGTGCTGCAGAGGGAGTTATTCTCAGACCTCCGCTGATGCATATGCATACTGATCACCTTCCCTAGGGGGGTGCGATTAACTGCTTTGTCTAAGGCCGTCCACCAGACAATAACACCGTACATAAGTATCGGTCTGATGACGGACACGTAGAGCCAATCAACTATTCGGGGTTGCATACCCCATTTTTGCCAATCACCTTTTTGCACGAATAAAGCGCAACTGTTGCTTTCCTTACCCGTTCCTGAATATTATGTTTCCAGTGAACTTTCCTGTCCAAAATAAGACCCAAATATTTCGCCCTATCGGTGAAAACTTGACAAGTACCATTCAGAGAAGGATGGTCTACGTGAGGAATTTTGTATTTCCTGGTAAAGAGAACTAATTCTGTTTTGCGTGGGTTCACGCCCTACCCGCATTGAGCTGCCCATTTAGAGAGAATAGAGAGAGTGTTCTGCAATACCACACCAAAAAAGCAAAAAAATATATCTGCCGTTTGAATGCTCGTAGCTCCCAAACCGTTTGGAATACATTTATTTTCACGAAATTCGTATATCTCTTAGGTCTTCTGAAATATTAAAAAAAAAAATTATAGATTCTTCACATAAATGCATAGAAAGTGTTTTTCGTATAAAGGGGGTTATATACCTTTTCACGAATTCAGACATATCAATCAGGTCGGATTAAATATCCAATAACGTTTCCCTCCCACGAGCTAGTTATATAATCATCTCAAACCTCTTTTTAGAATTTTTTCCTTTTCAACTCCTAAAAGAGTATGAAATGGTTGAACACATTTTCATGAATTCCATCTTATCTATTAGGAATGATAAGACATCGAACTAGTTTTCACTTCCTCGGATTTTTTTTATATTTACCAAAAAACTTCCTTCAGGATTTTTGGATATTCATCCCCAAATTTTTGAGATATCAAATAGGGTTTAACTTCAGCAGACGAAACGCTCGAAAGCCGAGATCAAGGCATTTTAAAATCCTTATCTTCTAAACGGTTAATGTCACGAAATTTAAACTTAATAAACATCTGTAGGTATTCTTTGAAAATAGATCGGAATTAAATTTTTGAGTTGTGGAGTGGGGTGCGGAGGTAAGGGTGAAAAACTTCATGTCACACTGCGAGCCAGATCTGGACGGAGCTGGATCTAAAACGCTCTAAAAGGCTGACTTTGCTCAAAAGGGCGAGAAGGAGACAGTCCTTCACCTTCTCTGTACTAGTCCAGCTCTATCAGCCACAAGGAAAGCTCATCTTGGAGCTTACTTCTTCAAGTGTCTCGGTGATTTGCCTCAATGGAGGTCGCGAGAATACAACGCTTCATTGCAAGCTCTAAATGGTTCGACGAGTAGGACCGGATTCGATGATCCTGTGGTAACACAACGGACCTCTTTAGGTCTAAGTGTGTCCGTGTTCTCACGGGCAGCCACGCGTACCTACTAGGGATGTTCCGAACAACCGTATTCGTATTCGTTTAAGCGAATATTCGCTAAATTTTATGTATTCGTATTCGAAACCGTATTCGACAAATTCAACCCAAAATGCAGTTGTTTCGAAATTATGAAGTTTTTTGAAAAGTTAGTTTTGTTCTTAAAAAAATATATTTCAAATAGAGATTTTTAGCCGATTAGACATTGGAAAAGCCCGTGTAAACTATTTGTATTTTATTATGTACACTAAAAGCCCATAGAAGTAAGAGCGAATTTGCTGCTTTATCTGAATTAAGAGATATGGCGAATTGTTAAAACGTATATAAAGTCAATACTTCCACTTGGGGTTTGAATTTCGAAAAAATTGTGACACAGGTTTTTAAACGCTTTCATAAGAAGCAACTCAATATCTCCTGAGACACGAGGGATTTTGAAAAATTTGTGAAAACATAAGCAAACCCTCCAGACCTCCTTGGTTTTTGAAATTTGGGAAATCGTGAAATTGGTTTACAGGTCATTACATCAAATGCCGTAATAACCAATTTTATATCTCATCAGAACTAAGTGAAGGCAAAAATTGTAAAAACATATGCCAACCCTTGGGGGTTGAATATTGTTTGTAGGCGATTATATAAAAAGTCTGTGGAAGTGAAAAGCGATCTAATATCTCATCAAACCGAAGAAATATGTCAAAGCTTTGAAAAGCATACAGCCCCCTTACACCCCTTAGGATTGAATATCTGAAAATACTGAAATTGACTTTTTGGCTCTTATATGGGAAACCTTAGGAAGTAAAAATTAATTTGATATATCATCAGATATGCAACCTCCTTACACCCACTTGGGGGTTCAATATTCAAAAATCCTGAAAGGAGTTAATAGATAAATATGAAGACAACACGAGAAAGTAAAAACCAATTTCTTATTACTTCTAAAAGATATGACGGAATTCGTGAAAACGCGTTCAACCCTTTTATACCCTCGTAGAGCTTAAAAAGGAAAAAACTTAAAAACAAGTTTTAGGCGATTATTATGCAAGTCCTTAAAAGTGAAAAGATATTCGATATCTGATCAGACCTGAGGGATATGGCAGAATTCGTGAAAAAGTATACAATCCCCTTTCCACCCCCTTAGGGGTCGAATTTCAAAAAATCCTAAAAAGCCTTTCTAGGTATTTATATGAAGAATCCGTGGAATAAAAATGAATTTAATATTTGAAAAGACCATTAGATATGACGAAAACCGTGAAAATATATGCTCTCCATTTGCACTGATTATTTTTTTTTCTCCCCTTCCGAACGCCAATAGATATTTGACAATTTTTTTAATCTAAATTACTTTTCTAGTTAATTTACATATACATACCGAGTTTCAACTTTGTAGCATAAGCCGTTCTATAGATAGAAAAAACACCCCCACCCCGGTACCATACTACCCCTATAAAAAATATATTTTTCCAACATGCTACTGCTATAGCTCTATCTAAATACCAAATTTCAGCTTTATATCATTATAGGTTCTCGAGATAAAAAAATTGGAACTTTTTCCTTTTCACCCTCCCCCACCCTCACCCTCTACACCCTCACAAAATCCTACATATTTCTTAGTTCTGATGAGATATCGAATTCATTTTTACTTCCTATGGCTTCCTACATAATCGGAAAAAAGTTGATTTCAGTATTTTTAGATATTAAACTTCAAAAAGACGTAGTGCTTTCGACATATTTCTTAGGATTGATGAGATATTATAGATTGATTTTCGCTTCCACAGACTTTTTATATAATCGCCTCGTCATTACGTAACAACTGATATTATACTACGACTTAGACTGCGTCCTGGAGTATGACCCAATTATGTAATTCATATGTTATATGTGACAGCGGAGTAAGTATTCTAGCGCGACCTCATTCTAACCGCTTCCCGAACCTTTTCTTAGGTTTATAGTTACATAGTAACCTACACCGCATCAATCTTAAACGCGTTCCGAACTTCTACCCAAAAAATAATAAAGTTGCGCCCAGACTGTTGGCAGATTTTTTTTTTTCTAAATTGTGTCAGCAAACTAAAAGATTCATAAATAATTCATTAATGTGTCATTATTTACGAACATTTCAATCGTTAACGAGTTCGAAAAACTTGAATTGCTGCTCGCACCAAAATAATTCCTCGTTAATTAATCATTTTTAAAGAATCGTTAATGAGTTGTTTCTAATAAGCCATCAAAGGAATTTTTATACCGGAAACAAACAACGACATCTAGAGCCAACATCAACCGAATTCTGAAAAGGCTGGGGCTTGAATATGTCCAAACAGCTTATGTTTGAAATGGAAGACAATTCTTATGTTTAATTAGTTTGATGGAATGAACGCGAAACTACATTTTTAGGTTTTTTTTTCCAAAGTCCTTATAAAACGAAACGGACTACTATGCATCGCGAAGTTTTAAGTTTCTGCAAACTTTGTAGCGCTTTCTCTTCGGCTTTCCATGTGTCAAAACTTTAATTGTGGCGCCACAAAATCGCGCAGCCTTCAATACAGAACTATTGCGATTGCGATTCAATAAATCAATTTGATTTTCGTTTTTACGATAATTTCGTAACAAAGAATAGATCCTCTCAATTATTAATTTATAACAAAAATCCTTAAATACCTGCAGCAGCTGTTCCATCCTTTTCGTAACAGTAAGAACTTTCAGTCCGCATTTCGCTTAATCGAATATTAAACTGCTTCTACGCAGTAAAAAGTCGCTAAAAGTCTTAAGTTGAGTGGTTGGTCCGCGAAATTTGCACCCCCACGTCATTTCCTTATTAATTTCGTACTTCACCCGGGGGGATGAATATATCCCGGTATTTGTAAAAGTCGATGTCAACGAAGAGTGCCAGGAAATTTAATTAATAAACCGTTAAAGAAAATTTACCAACATCAATGGGGAAATTTATGGAAGGAAAGTTTTCTTCTTTTCTCTGTTTTCCGTGCTTTTCTTCGTTCTGGGATTTTTTTTTCAATTCAGCAATTACAATACTGCCAAAAACACTTTGAGCTCGCCAAAGACGAGGCCAGACACAAGAACAGACGACTTTTGGCTAAGAAATCCAAGACATTTGAGCAAAAAGATTTTCTTTTAGTCGTACTGGTTTTCTTTTTTTTTTTAAACCGGAAAATCAAATATTTAGAAAAACTGCGAAGAAAAATAGCTGAGAAAGTCCCGGAATTAAGGACGGAACAGAACAAAGAGTGAAAGGAGAAATAGAAAAAGTTTTCCGAACCTATTTCACTTACTTTCCTGTTGGTGTAGGTACCTACTTTTCTTGCAGGAAAATCGGTTTATGCCAAGAAAATTTCGATTTTCATTATATACGAGTACTTTGCTGAATGAAGTTGGCTTTGTCCTTTGGGTTTATCGTTTATCGGCCGAGAAAGTTTGGCGGCAGTCTATCAATTAACGCTTTGGCATCGAGTTCAATCTCATTGAGATGTAAATGGGTGAAATAGTTGACAATGAGGTTTTTGTTTCAAAATAATTACAAACTTAGGTGATATTTTTGATATTTTTATTTCCAGTTTAAGGATATTCCTGTTCAGGACTGAATTAAAGACCCAGATGCATATATTGAGACCATACTGCAATACAGTGCACCAAAAGGGTATGATTTTTATTCATAAATGTTTCTTCACATCTACTTATGAATCATTACTATGATTAAAAAATGATTCAACAACACAAACTTAAACTTTTTTGCCTGTCTCTTAATGTCGAAAGGTCAGTCAAGGTTTACATTTTTATCATGGTGAAGTTCACGAACGACCAGTGTTTGGAAATTATCTCAATAATTTTGCGTTTTATTGAAATACAGAATTGTTATGTCCCTATTGAATAGCACTAGTATGTCTTAGGAATCTATGTTGGAGGTATCCATGCCGACTCCACACTCTCACGGAGACACTAGGACGAAACATTCGCCCGGTAGTGCCAACGATCCGAGATGAGGTATGCCCGAATAAAATTTTTAAAGATACTGAAAATTTTAATTAAATAGGAATTAAGTTCTGAAAAAGATCAGAACGAGTACCGTTAAACTGAATTCGGACTTTGTCAACCAATAAGTACTGTTTCGGAATTGGTTTAGGAGTTACAGCATAGTTCTGCAGCAAATCTGTATTTCAGTATCGGATTCGAAGTACAGTAAAACCTCTGAAAGCCGGAACCTGTATAAGGCGAAAACGTTCCAAAAGCAAAAATGTTCCCGGCAGAACAATTTTTCAGCTTATTAAATATTCTGCGAAAGCCGAAAACCTGCGAAACGTGGACGGAAGAAAAAAAATTTTAACATTGCGACTGAAATACGCGGAACTGCAGCCGCGAGAGCCGGAATATATTCCAAGAATCATACGCCTAGTCGCAGTTATCTAAATTTTCTGGTTCCTCTGTTGTTCAAGGAAAGCGAATGTGAAGGTATTTCCTAAATCGGATTTCCAATGAGATCACATTTTACTTTATTATTTTAGTAATACAGTATTGTTTTCGATTTTTAAAAGAAAAAAATTTGCTACCCTAAAATTTTTTTTTCACGTTTCATGACGAGTAGACACGAAAAAAGCAAAAAAAAATTTCAGTCCGTCTGTCCGCCGTACGCCGTACGCCGTACGTCGACCGCTGTACGCAAAATCGTTTGAAGGCTCGTAGCTCCCAAACTCTTTGAGCTATTAAATTCAAATTTTTTTTGTGCATAGACTGGGTACGCCCCTTGAAGTGACCAAATTCTGAAGGGTGGGGGTGTGAGGGGGGAGGAGGGGTAAGTGTTTTAGACGGAAAATTTTGGTTTCTAGATCTCAGGAACCGCTTATGGCAGGAGGCTGAAATTTGGAATTTATATAAAGCTTCAGTAGTGGACCCATTTGCAAAAAATTTGCCGATATAGGTGAAGGGGTTTGGGAGTGGGGGGAAAAATAATGCGTCCGAAACGCAAAAAAGGTGACATTCTAAAATCCATATCTCCTAAACGGTAAATGTCACAAAATTGAAACTTAAGGAATATCTGTAGATATACTAGGAGAATAGATCGGAAACAAAAATTTGAGTTGGGGCAGTGGCGTACGGAGGTGGGGGGTAAAAAACTTTAAATTACGATATCTCACGAACCAATTGCACTAGAGAAATAAAATTTGGTTTCTGTATAAAGGTTGATAAATGAAGTTTGCTGAATGCAAAATTTTTTAAGGGGGTGGTGGAGCATGAAAGTGGAGGGGATAAGAATTTTTCTAAAAAATCACGTCTCATATCTCAAGAACAGTGTAAGATAGATGCTTAAAATTTTTACCAGAAGTAGGCCTAATAAACCCCTAGCAGAAAACATTTTTTGGAAGTGTGGGTGTAAAGGTGGGGGAGGGTGAAAAGGAAAAAGTTCCGATTTTAATATCTCGACAACCTATAATGATATAAAACTGAAACTTGGTATTTAGATAGAGCTATATTAGTAGCGTCTTGGAAAAATATAATTTTTTATAGGGGTAGTATTGTACGGGGGTGGGGGGTGTTTTTCCTATCTATAGAACGGCTTATGCTACAAAGTTGAAACTTGCTACGTTTATGTAAATCAACTAGAAAACTAATTTAAATAAAAAAAATTTCAAATATCCATTGGCGTTGTTCGGAGGGTGGGCAAAAAAAATGACCGGTGAAAATGGAATGCATATATTTTCACGGTTTTCGTCGTATCTATTGGGTCTTCCCAAATATTAAATTGATTTTTATTCTGCGGCTTCTTCATATAAATACCTAGAAAGCGTTTTCAGTATTTTTTAAAATTCGACCCCTAAGGGGGTGCAAAGGGGGTTGTAAACTTTTTCACAAATTCTGCTATATCCCCACGTCTTATCAGATAGCGAATATCTTTTCACTTTCACGTGCTTGCGTAATAATCGCCTAAAACTTGTTTTTAAGTTTTTTCCTTTTTCAGCCCCTAAGAGGGTATAAACGGGTTGAACACGTTTTCACGAGTTCCGTCATTTCTTTTAGAAGTGATACGAAATAGAATTGGTTCCTACTTTCTCGTGCTGTCTTCATATTTATTTATTAACTCCTTTCAGGATTTTTGGATATTCAACTCCCAAGTGGGTGTAAGGCGGTTGCATATCTGATGATATATCGAATTAATTTTTACTTCCTAAGGTTTCCTATATAACCGCCAAAAAGTCAATTTCAGTATTTAGATATTCAATCCTAATGGGTGTAAGGGGGTTGTATGCTTTTCAAAGTTTCGACATATTTCTTAGGTTCAATGAGATATTAGATCGCTTTTCATTTCCACAGACTTTTTATATAATCGCCTACAAACCCATTTCTCAGTTTTTCGATATTCAACCCCCAAGGGTTTGTATATGTTTTCACAATTTTTGCCATTCCTTAGGTCTGATGAGATATAAAATTGGTTATTACGGCCAACCAATTCACGATTTTTCGAATTTCCAGAACCAAGGAGGTGTGAAGAGTTTGCTTACGTTTTCATAAATTTTTCAAAATCCCTCGTGTCTCATGAGATATCAACTTGCTTCTTATGAAATCGTCTAAAAACCCGTATCACAATTTTTTCGAAATTCAAACCCCAAGTGGAAGTAATGGGTTTGTATACGTTTTAACAATTCGTCATATCTCTTAATTCTGATAAGGCAACAAATTCGTTTTTGCTTCCATTGTCTTTTAGTGTACATAATGTACTGTTCGAATAGTCTACATGGACTTTTCAATGTTTAATCGGCTAAAAATCTCTATTTTGAATATTTTTATATTAAGAACAAAAATAATTTTCCAAGAAATCTAATAATCTCGAAGCAACTCATGATACACTCCGACTTTGACCACTCCCGAACTTTGACCCGAAAAATAATAAAGTTTCGCCCAGACCATTGGCAGATTTTTTTTCAAGTTTGGTGGTCTCAAAATTTATAAGAAAATCAGTTTTCTAAAGATATAAAAAAAATTTATTTTTGCCAATTATCTTCATTGTGCCCTCTTAGACTTCGAGCCCTATTAATAAGTTCCTAATCTTTTGTTTTTTTTGGACTATTAACTTAAGGTTGTAAAAGTCTTATACACACCCATTTCAATCCCCTTTCGGTTAATAAGAGTTTATTTCTTTACAGTTATGTCTAAGAGAGTAAGAAATTTATCTCTAAAAGATAAGGTGGAAGTTATCAACATGATAGAAGGAAACAAAAGAACCGTTGCAGAAGTTGTAAAAAAGTTTAATTGCGGAAAAACTATCTACAAGATCATGAAAGATAAGGATCAAATCAAAGAAAAATATATGTGCTCCAGCAATGTAAATGTAAAGAAAAAGAGGGATGGTATCCCCAAATTAATAAAACAGTTTTTGAGTGGTTTCTTCCAGCTTCTGCTAAAAATATTCCCATTTCCAGACCAATATTGCAAGCAAAGGCTAAAGAAACAGCAAAACTTTTGAAAATTGATGGATTCGCAGCATCCAACGGGTGACTCCAAAGCTTTAAAAAGAACAATAACATCACTTGCAATGTGTCTTGTGGAGAGTCGAACGAAGTGGATAGCGGGGTTGTTCAAGATTGATTCACACGCGAGATCATTCGATATTATGATCCTAAAGATATTGCAAATGCTGATGAAGCAGCCTTGATTTACAGAGCTATGCCTACAAGAAATATGCAAATCAAGGTTGAAAAATGTTCCCGGGGTCGGTTTTCGAAGGAAAGACTTTCCATCCTTTTCATTACTTTTGCAGACGGTACATTGTGGAAACCATGGGTCATTGGAAATAGCCAAAAACCACGGTGCTTCAAGGCGATTAAAATTAATAAACTTCCTGTAGAATGGAAATGGAACAAAAAAGCTTGGATGACGCGAGCTATTTTTGAAGATTTTTGGAATAATCTCAACAATACTATGAGAAAACAAAATCGCAAAATTCTTCTATTCCTTGATAACGCTACTTGTCATCGGTTTCATCACTTACCCAACATTAAGTTAATATTTCTACCACCACACACTACATCAGTTTTACAACCCTTAGATAACGACATTATTCAAAATATCAAAGTAAATTAAAGAAAACTTTTGCTTCAAAAAGTAATCGCAAATATTGACTCGTACAAGCTGGCGTCTGATATTGCTGTGAAAATTTACGTTCTTGAAGCAATCACGTTTGTTAACCGATCATTGAAAATGGTCAAGCAAGAAACCGTAAAAAAATCTTTTAAAAATTGTGGATTTATATTTGAAAATGAGGAAAATACGGATCATGGAGATTTAGAATATGATTGATGTATAGTGATGACAATATGGTAAATGCTGCATCATACATCGACTGTGATAACGAAACTGTCACGGAAAATATTGAAATTAACCTTGGTGATATTGTGGACTTGAATACTGTCTATGCCGATGACACAGATCATGATGGAAACAGATGAAGTTGAACCTCTAAATCAAAAACAGGTTCCAGCGTATATACATGCTTTAAAAGAATTCGGAAAAGCGAATGGGGACCATGAATTCTATGGCAAAGCTGCAGATGTAGAAATATGTTTTAATAAATCTGTAAAAATTTCTAAACAAACCAAACAATTAACTCTGGATATTTTTATTAAAAAGCGAATTTTCTTTACTTAATTTTCTTTCTACTTGAGATATATGATGTATGTAAGTAACTGATCTTGTAAAAAACATAATTTGAATAAACATAATGTAAATCTTACTATTTTTTTTTTTATCATAAGGAATCATTTTGGGGACATCATTAGTATATTTTATATTCGGTTCTCTGGAAGATGGAAAACTTTGCGAGAGCCGGAAAAAAATTTAGTCCCCTAAGGTATCGTCTCTCGAAGGTTTTACTGTATAAAGAGTCATACCAAGTACTTTAAAGTAAAGTCTTAAGATGAAAATATAAAGCTCCAATCCATAGACCTAAAGTTAATTAATTATTAGGTTATTCATAAAAGTTGACAGACGCAACAAGATTCAATAATTGTGGAAACAAAACTTTATTTTTCTAATTAATTACTGTAAAAAGCGATTATGTATAAAAATCGAAAAATTTCAGTGCAGATCGAGTTCCGAAATTCGTTGTTAAATCACGTTTTGATAATACAGCACTTAGTCAGTTCTAAAAATTTGCATATTTCAGTATTGGAACGGGAAGAGAGCTCCGCACGAATTCTTCAGACAAGCGCACACTCACTCGTTCGAGTGGTCACCTTTTCTGAACAAAAGTAAAAAGCGGCAAGTTTGACTAGAAATTCTAGACGTCCTTCGAACAAGATTCTCTTTTTCTGACACCACGTTTTTGAACTACGGTTATTTCCAGGATCCTGTAAGAGCTCAATAATACAAAAGTATTGTAGACCGATGGTATTCGCCCATTGCTCTCAAGAAATACTTTCCTTTGTGTTAATCCATTCCTTTTAAAGGGGTCAACTTTTAAAATATTGACATTATTCTACAGGATTTATCTTATGAAAAAAAAGGACTACAGAAAATTTGCAAGATTATCACCGGAAAATGTATATTTTCTGTCATTTCACGTATTACGCCATTTATGTTCAAAAACTCCATTTCCGAAAACTTAAATAATTTCAGCTTTATATCGTCTCCGCCGCAATTAGACTTTTATTTTCTTTCAATCTGCGAGTGGTTGTACGATAACTTTTAATTTTTTTTTAGTTTTTCCACATTAATGTCGAACCGCATGGATAAATCCTTGATGTGCCTACACTGCCAATTTGTGTATGGCAATATGGTCATTTTCATTGGATAATGCCAATGACGAATGCATTATCATTGGCATTGCCATTGCCATTGCGATTGCCATTGCAATTGCCATTGCCATTGTCATTGCCATTGCCATTGCCATTGCCATTGCCATTGCGATTGCCATTGCCATTGTCATTGCCATTGCCATTGCCATTGCCATTGCCATTGCCATTGCCATTGCCATTGCCATTGCCATTGCCATTGCCATTGCCATTGCCATTGCCATTGCCATTGCCATTCCCATTGCCATTGCCATTGCCATTGCCATTCCCATTCCCATTCCCATTCCCATTGCCATTTCCATTGCTATTGCCATTGCCATTGCCATTGCCATTGACATTGCCATTGTCATTGACATTGAATTGCCATTGCCATATATACGTAGGATTATTAAAGCTTAATGTCTTTAGCTTTAATTCGCCCCTTCTGAGACCTACCAACCGTTCCTACCAACCGTTCCTAAGACGAGATATTCCAGTGTTAATCGGAAATGTAATCTTTGATTACGTACTAATTAGCCCTTCAATTGAGTTCACGTTACTCGGCGTTACCATTAACAACCATATGCTTTTGGAGCCAGGACATGTATGATATAGCAATTGTTGCTTCTAAGTGCCTTAGTATCCTGCGGAAGTCCGAAAAATTAATTTAGTCTGATTAAGCTGCAAACTATAGGACCTCCATCAGACCACCTTTTGTGTACACCACCTTCGACGTATAGTGCAACTGCATTACAGGGATACCACCTATGGCCTATAACTGGATGATATCTGATCCATCGCCCTCTCGTTAAGTAAACTAATTCGAACCAGTTACAACAATAAGCATAAAAAATTATGAGCAATTTTTCATCAAATCTTTTTATTTCGTCCTTAAACTGAAAATTAACTAAATGCCATCATCCCCAAAATGGAATTATTATGATGTTTGGGCAGCGATATATTCTTTCTATCGTCCCAGTAACTTCCGAAAGTCTACCCCTCAAATTTTATACGACGGTAATAACTTCCGTATATATAATTTATATTATATGAATGTATGTGTGTTAGATAATAGAATCATAGACTATGGGGGCGGATTAGATAGGTGGACTTACCACTAGCACTAAACAAAAATGAGGGATTACATCAAAGGGGGTGAAGGACGGACCATTTCGTATCAAATAAACACGTTCACTGTCCTAATCCGGTTCTAAGACTTTCCGAATGGATATGATGGCATCCGAGAACATGGCTACGAAGCAATAGAACTTTTAAATCTTTTTCGTCTTCATAAAACATTAATGTTCCATTCGAGGAGAATATTAGCTCGAGTAAAATTGAGCTGGGGCTATGCTCATAAAACGGAATGGCTCATCTGGATGATTTACTTTCATGGCCAATAAATGAGATCCTTAGGATTTATATGAGTAGGTTTTGGGTAGGATTGTGTATGGGTGTATGGGCATTTGTGAAAACAGAAGGTCCTGCTTTTCTTTTCATACAATTCGATATGAATGGCTTTTTAAGGACTCTTATAGTTTCGGTCAAAGGATACTCGTTTCCAGATTCCGTGACGCAAATCTGTTTCCAATGTATTTTCGAATGAAATTAATTGTTGCGAAATATTTGGATTCGATATAAGGTAGTACCATCTTATTGAAAAGTTTTGGGACTTACCTAAAGAATTTGCAGGTCATCGTGCGTTGTCGGACGGTTTGCTGCAGCAACACAAAATTTTAGCTGTATTTCTGCCATACCCCGTTTCCAGAACCAGGCCCAAAATTTCAGTATTCAATACAAAAATCTGCCAACGGTATGGGCGCAACATTATTATTTTTTGAGTAGAAGTCCGAAACGCGTTTAATGCTGAAATGCAGTGTGGGTTACTATTCGACTGACAACCCAAAAAAATAACGCTTCAAATGGCAGCCTGGTTATTCTTAAGGTTGTCGGTCAGGTATAGTAACCTACACCGCATCTCAGCATTAAACGCGTTCCCAAAATAATAAAGTTGCGCCCAGGCTGTTAACAGATATTTTTATTTATTTACTTTTTTTCCAATTTCACTGCAACATAGAGAGTTGAAAATATCGACATAACCGCTTAGGGGTTGACTATCAAAAAATCCTGAAACTGATTTTAAATTTTTTAAAGACCGTTAAAGTAAAAAATAATTCGGTATTTCATCAGGCCTAAGTGATATGTCGGAATTTGTAAAAACCTACACAATCATTTTACACCCTGTTTGGAGTAGAACATGGTTAAGTCCCGAAAATAATTTTTAGATCATTATATGTGATATAAAACCCATAGAAGTAAATATAGATTTGTCGGAATTCGTGAAAACTTGAACAATAATTTACAACCCCTAGGAGGTTGAATATTTCAATCGGATTTTTTGATCGATTACATATAAAGTCGTTAGAAATGAAAGCAGACCCCCTTAGCGGTTCCATATGAACTTAGTTTTGCCTTAATTACTCCTGTAATACATTTATATACGTATACGTACCATGTTTCCACTTTCTTGCATAAACCGTTACTGAGCTACAAAAAACCAGCCTCCTCCCACGTTCCTTGCTACCCAACCCCAAGATTACTCTATTTACGCTCTATCACGTCAATTTTTATATTCAATCCTTTGCGGTTTTCGAGAAATAAAAATCGGTATTTTTCCTTTCCACCATCGCCCCCAATACCCAGACCCAAAAAATTTTTCTCCACTAAAAGTCTACTGTGCCTAACTCCTGTAAAATCCAAAAAAAATCAAATTAATATTTTAACGGGTTTGTGAGCTACGCGCCTTGTAACGCTTTTGCGTACGGCGTTTGGTGGACGGAGTACGAAGGAGGCGTACGGCGGTCAGAAAGACCTAGGAAAAAAGGAAAGGAAAAAAATAATAAAATAAAATAACATAAAATAAATTAAAATAAATAAAATAAAATAAAATAAAGTAAAAAAAAATAAAATAAAATATAATAAAATAAAATAAAATAAAATAAAATAAAATAAAATAAAATAAAATAAAATAAAATAAAATAAAATAAAATAAAATAAAATAAAATAAAATAAAATAAAGTAAAATAACATAACATAAAATAAAATAATATAAAATAAAATAAAAAAAAGTTAAAAAGAGTAAGAATAAAACAATACAATAAAATTGAAAAAAATGGTAAAAATATATGAAAAAAATCGGTCTGGACGCAACTTTATTATTTCCGGACTTCTGTCCGGAACGCGTTTAATTGTGAGACGCTGTGAAGGTTACTATGTGACTGAAAACCTAAAAAAGGTTCGGGAAGCGGTTAGAATGGGGTCGCGCTAAAATACTTAAACGCCGCTGTCACATATAACATATGAATTACAAAATTGGATCATACTCCGGGACGCAGTCTAAGTCATAGTATAATATCAGCTGTTACGTGATTATGAAGCGATTATATAAAAAGTCTGTGGAAGTATAAACCAATCTAATATCTCATCAGTCATAAGAAATATGTCGAAGGCCTTACTTCCTATTGGAGTTGAATATCTAAAAATCCTGAAATCAACTTTTTGACGATTATGTAGGAAGCCTTAGGAAGTAAAAATGAATTCGATATCTCATTAGAACTAAGAAATATTTAAGAATTTGTGAAAACATATGCAACCCCCTTGCACTTTGGTGTTGAATATACAAAAATCCTGAAATGAGTTTTTAGATATATATAAAAAAAAGCCCTAGGAAGTGAAAATCACTCCGAAGGCTTATCACTCCTAAGAGATATGACGGAATTCGTGAAAACATGTTCAACCCGTTTTTACACTCTTAGGGGTTGAAAAAGGAAAAAACTTGAAAGGGGGTTTTAGGTGGTTATTCAACAAGTGGGAGTGAAAAGTTTTTCTATATCTAATCAGACCTGAGGGATACGGCTGAATTCGTGAAAATGTATATAACACCGTTACAGCACCTTGGGGGTCGAATTTAAAAAAATCCTAAAAACAGTTTCTAGGTATTTACATGAAGAATCAGTAGAATAAAAATGAATTCAATATTTGGGAAGACCTAAAGGATATGACGAAAATCGTGAAAATATATGCATTCCATTTTCACTGATAATTTTTTTGCCCCCCTTCCTCTAATGGATATTTGAATTTTTTTTAATCAATATAACTTTTCTAGTTGATTAACATTTACATAAAGAGTTCCAACTTTCTAGTATAAGCTGTTCTATAATTAGGAAAAACACCCCCCACCCCCGTACCATACTATCCCCATAAAAAATTAATATTTTTCCAACATACTACTACTATAGCTCTATCTAAATACCAAATTTCAGCTTTACATCATTATAAGTTCTCGAGATATAAGAATCGGAACTTTTTCCTTTTTACCCTCCCCCACCCTCACTCTCTACACCCTCACAACCAACATTTTTTTCTGCTAGGGGTCTATTAGGCCTACTTCTGGTAAACATTCTAAGCATCTATCTTACACTGTTCTTGCGATATGAGACGCGATTTTTTAGAAAAATTCTTATCCCCTCCAATCCCATGCTCTACCGCCCCCTTAAAAAATTTTACTATCGGCAAACTTCATTTGACCTTTATACACAAACTGAATTTTATTTTTCCAATGCAATTGGTTCGTGAGATATTGTAATCTAAAGTTTTTACCCCCACCACCGCACGCCACTGACCCCACTCAAAAATTTATTTCTGATCGATTCTCAAAGTATACCTACAGATGTTTATTAAGTTTTAATTTCGTGACATTAACCGTTTAGGAGGTATGGATTTTAGAATGTCTCGATCTCGGCTTTCAAGCGTTCCGGACGAATTATTATTCCCCCACTTCCACACCCCTTCACCCATATCAACAATTTTTATGAAAATCGGTCCACTATCAAAGCCCTATATAAATTCCAAGTTTCAGCTTCCTAGCGTAAGCGGTTGCTGAGATCTAGAAGCCAAAAGTTTCCGTCTTAAACGCTTCCCCCACCTCGCCCCTCACAATCATCCCTTAAAAAAGTGGTCACTTCAAGGGGCCTACTCAATCTATTAAGAAAAAAAATGTAAATTTAATAGCTCATAGGGTTTGGGAGCTATAAGCCCTCAAACAATTACGGCGGACGGCGGACGGCGCACAGACGGACTGACATTTTTTTTTGCTTTTTTGGTGCTTATTAGTTATGAAACGTGTAAAAAAAATGTTCAGGGTAGCAGTCAACGAAAAAGCCATAGGAAACTCATTTATTGGAAAAATTTTTAAGAAACCTGATGAGTGAAAAATGCAAACAGAAACCCTATCAGTAAAAAGCTAAAAGAAACCCGATCAGCTATATCAAGACGACAAGAACGTCTCCAAGAATAGGACCAAGACTTCAGTATTCAATACCAAATATTCGAAGTGTTTAAGACTAAGACTGCCGTATGCAAGACAAAGCGAATGTGCTCCATCAAAAGTATATTCACCGTAAATTTTATTTTTCTAGGTCAAATGGTTTAGGCTAAACTTTGAAGGGTCAGTCAGGACTACATTTTGCAACATAATTTGACAAGTACTACGTTAACAACAATTCCTTACAATTTGTCACTCTTTCGTTTTGAATGGCAGAAACGGTCAAACTTTTTTGAGGCGACCAATAATAAATTCTATTTTGCTATGGCTACATACCATCTGAGGCGTGATTCATGTGGTACAAACTAGTGACCTAGCTGTACAGTCAGTACTCGTCTATGAACTAATTGTATAAACACGTATACATGTGAGTCATGTGAGTGACACTCATGTTCGCATAAATTTCCTGGCCTACCAGCATTTTAGATGCTTGAGAGGAGAGCAATGGGTTAAAAGTAAATTACATGTTTGGGTTATGATATGCTTCATATCACCTCTATATCTGCAAAGGATACAAATGTACTTCAAGCGAGCATTTTTTATTTTTGTAGTCACAAAAAGAATGGTGATGTATGTGTTATTTTAGTGGTGCGAATGGTTAATGTGGTTACTTGCTTTGTTAACGTGATTCTTCATTAAAAATCAAAAACATGTTATTCGCCTCTCTAAATCTTTTCAATAAATAATGAACATTTTCGTAAAATCTTACATCAATCTGTTAGACTAGCCCTTGGTTTCTAGAAATTTTTTGAAAACCCAAATCCCAAAATTGTTGCTTGTTGAACACAATTTAAACACCAACATACTCGGAAGTAAAAATTAAGATAAGATTCCGAGTCGATCATTAGACATTGATAAACTTATGTTATAAACCATGCTGTCCCTTAGAAGTGGAAAAGTCAATTGATTTTGGGCTTTTCTTAGAATTTATTTCACGTTGACGAGTTCAACATGACACTGTTCGCGACTTAATATTTTTCTTTAATCCTCTTACTCAATATCCCTATTCGTGCACGCTACCCTACTCTACGCCCCAACTTTTAAGTTTTAGTTTTAAGAAGGTGCGAAGCGGTGAGCGATTGCTTACACTAGGCACCAAAAGAGGGCCCATAGCGATCACTTCGGCACCTCGTACGTCACTAATCATCCCCAAAACAACCCAGATCCCTGATAATTGACCAGTTTGTCATGCCCTATCGACCTCAGATCCTCCAAATTGCCAAAGAAAAGAATGCTCAACTAGAGATGGGTAACTCAGATCTGAACCGGCTCAAGCAGAAGATCCAACTGAGCCAGATCTTCTTCACGAATCTTTACGGTTCGCGGATCTTTACGGTTCGCAGATCTTAGCGGATCTTTGCGGTTCGCGGATCTTCACAGCTCGCAGATCTTTAAGGATCTTTGCGGTTCGCGAATCATCACTGCTCGTCGATCTTTACCGTTCGCAGATCATTACGGTTCGCGAACTAAAGCAGATCTTTACAAATTGCGGATCTTTGAGATAGAAGATGGAAAATGGAAGATGGATGATTGAAGGACGGAGGATGGAGGTTTGAGCATGGAAGATGGAGGATGGAGGATGGTGGATGGAAGATGGAGGATGAAAGAAGAAAGATGGAGGATGGCGGATAGAGGATAGAGAATGGAAGAGGGAGGATAGGGGATAGAGGATGAGAGATGGAAAATTATGGATGAGGTATGAAGGATGAAGGATGATAGATGAAAGATGAAGATTGAAGATGTAGGGTGGAAGATGGAGGACGAAGTATGGAGGATGAAGGATAAAGGATGGAAAATGGAGGATAGAAGATAGAGGATGGTGGGTGGAAGATTAAAGATTAAGGATTAAAGATTAAGGATTAAAGATTAAGGATTAAAGATTAAAGATTAAAGATTAAAGATTAAAGATTAAAGATTAAAGATTAAAGATTAAAGATTAAAGATTAAAGATTAAAGATTAAAGATTAAAGATTAAAGATTAAAGATTAAAGATTAAAGATTAAAGATTAAAGATTAAAGATTAAAGATTAAAGATTAAAGATTAAAGATTAAAGATTAAAGATTAAAGATTAAAGATTAAGGATTAAAGATTAAGGATTAAAGATTAAAGATTAAAGATTAAAGATTAAAGATTAAAGATTAAAGATTAAAGATTAAAGATTAAAGATTAAAGATTAAAGATTAAAGATTAAAGATTAAAGATTAAAGATTAAAGATTAAAGATTAAAGATTAAAGATTAAAGATTAAAGATTAAAGATTAAAGATTAAAGATTAAAGATTAAAGATTGAAGATTGAAGATTAAAGATTAAAGATTAAAGATTAAAGATTAAAGATTAAAGATTAAAGATTAAATATTAAAAATTAAAGAATAAAGATTAAAGATTAAAGATTAAAGATTAAAGATTAAATATTAAAAATTAAAGATTAAAGATTAAAGATTAAAGATTAAAGATTAAAGATTAAAGATTAAAGATTAAAGATTAAAGATTAAAGATTAAAGATTGAAGATTGAAGATTAAAGATTACAGATTAAAGATTAAAGATTAAAGATTAAAGATTAAAGATTAAAGATTAAAGATTAAAGATTAAAGATTAAAGATTAAAGATTAAAGATTAAAGATTAAAGATTAAAGATTAAAGATTAAAGATTAAAGATTAAAGATTAAAGATTAAAGATTAAAGATTAAAGATTAAAGATTAAAGATTAAAGATTAAAGATTAAAGATTAAAGATTAAAGATTAAAGATTAAAGATTAAAGATTAAAGATTGAAGATTGAAGATTAAAGATTAAAGATTAAAGATTAAAGATTAAAGATTAAAGATTAAAGATTAAAGATTAAAGATTAAAGATTAAAGATTAAAGATTAAAGATTAAAGATTAAAGATTAAAGATTAAATATTAAAAATTAAAGAATAAAGATTAAAGAATAAAGATTAAAAATTAAAGATTAAAGATTAAAAATTAAAGAATAAAGATTAAAAATTAAAGATTAAATATACAATATTAAAGATTACAAATTAAAGATTGGAGATTGAAGATTGAAGATTGAAAATTGAAGATGGAAAATAGAATCGCAAATCTTTACAGATCGTGGATCTTTATGAATCGCAGATCTTTGATAGAAATTCTTTGCAAACTATGAGGTAGTACATTATACATATACTATACATGCTTCTTAAGAATCATCCGCGAAGAATAGGAAAGTGTCACCAAAGTACATCGTAATGGAAAATTGCTCTATTGCTCTGTGTATTGTTAATTATAAAATATTGGGATCTATCCTCTAGCCAGTGATCTAGTTAACCCAAAAGGTACTATAACCAGATGCAATAAACATTATTTTTACATGTGGAATTGATTCGAATGCTTTTGCCAAGTCTAAGAAAACAGTGCGGGATTTGTTCCCTTTATCTAACGAGCAGCTAATTAATTTATTTAACGGAGCGATTTTGTCATGCATGCTGAGTCCTACACGAAAACCGAAATGCTTTTCGTTTAATATTTCATGTGTTTCAAAGAAAATCATTAATTTCTACTTTTCAATTATTTTTCCAACGATAGACATTAAAGTAATAAGTCAACCTTCAAAAGGCTAAGAATAATTAGGTCTATGACAGTCTTCGAGAAAAAGTCTTTTAACCCACATTCAGTTGTGAAGTCGTCAAATCCGAGACCAGAGCCACCATTTTTTCAAACAAGTTTTCCATAATTTCCCGCATTATCCAGCATTGCCTTGAAATAATCAACTCTGACATTTTTCATTAGAGTACATAATTTATTTTAAATGAGTTTTCAGTTTGTAGTAAAGGGTTATTCAACAGGTGCATAACAATTTTGTATTTTAATACAAACGCACCATGAATCATTTTTACTGGTCTGTCAATGCCAAAATGTCAGTCAAGGTTTATATGTTTATCATGGGGAAGTTCATGAACGAACAACGTTTGGAAATTATCTCAATTATTCTGTGTTTTGTTTAAATATAAAATTGTTGTGTCCCTATAGAAATTTGCTACGTAAATAGCTAAGGGTTATTCAATAGGGACATAACAATTCTGTATATAAATTAAACATAAAAAAAATTAAAATTTTGGGTATTTCCAATCGTTGCTTGTTCGTAAACTTCACCATGATAAAAATGTAAATGTTGACTGTTGACGTTTTGACATTGACAAACCAGGGTGCGTTTGTATTAAAATACAAAATTGCTAGGTACCTATTGAATAACCCTTTAGTACGTCAGTGCGAAAGATCCACCTGGATCTTTTGAACCGACTCAAAGAGCCGGATCTTTGAAAAAAGCGAGATTCGGTTAGCTGGTTCATTAAAAAGATCCGAATTTCCCATCTCTATGCTCAACCACCTCAGTCGTATCGTTGCAACTGCCTGACATTCACACAAAATGTAGGCAGTGTTCTCCTCAGCATATTGGTCGAGGCAGTACCTGCACACGTCAGAGTCATGCTGTTATGACACCGGCTATTTTTGCGGCTTTAAAGCGGCTAGAAAATACAAATGGAGAGGGATAGAAACTTTTACATACAATTTAGACATTGGTGTGAGAGAGACAGTCCGAACAGCAAAACTATAGGTAACTGTCAAAAAACAATCCATAACTGTCAAAAAAAACGGCAACAAAGCGCATTCGAGCAGTGTTTCGCAACATTCTAGCAGTTAATACAAGAAAAATCCACTGGCAGCTGGATTTTCCAGCCGCTACAGACTTGTTTTTTACAGTTCGTTATGTATAAATTATGGAAAGTGTCATGTTATGTTATGAAACGCGCTAAAATCAGTATTTTTTATAACAAATCAGTTGTTAATTTCGTCTACTAGATGCCGGTAGCATCAGCAAGGGTATTTTTTTATCGGTAATCTCTTTCTCTCAATATTGGTCGCCTTGTCACACGATTGACTTTTATTGCACTTGAAACTAGCCAGTGTCATAACAGCATTGCTGTCAAAAAAAAGCGGCAACAAAGCGCATTCGAGCAGTGTTTCGCAACATTCTAGCAGTTAATACAAGAAAAATCCACTGGCAGCTGGATTTTCCAGCCGCTACAAACTTGTTTTTGACAATTATGGTAAATTGGTAAAATTATGGTAAGTGCCATGTGATGTTATAAAACGCGCCAGAACCGGTATTTTTCTTAACAAACCAGTTGTTATAAGATGCCGCTATCGTCGGAAAGAGCGGTATCTCTTTCTTTTAATGTTGTTCGCCTTGTCGCAAGATTGGCTATTATTGCACTTTTTTCCAGCGAGAAAGTAGCCAGTGTCATAACAGCATCAGCAATCGCCATACGCATAGCATGCTTCTCTAGCAAGCAGTGCCCTGTCAGTATTCCAACGAGTAACCGCAAACTTCCCCTATTCCATGCCAATATTTCCCTAGACTTTCGTCTGTCCAGCCGTAGTCAGAGTGCCTATAGGCCTCACTTTTTGTGTCATCCATTGAACTCAATCACCGGCATAACATGACGCGGCTGGTAATGCCACAACTATGTCGATTATCGCCAACAGATGACACTACAACTGCTGCTTCAGTACTTCCATTTATTGCTTTGTTTCTCGGACTCTTATAAGCTGAACGTTGTATAGTATAATAATATCACAAATTTTACTCATCAGAAGGCTTATTTCGTTTTAAAATTTAACCGAAAATTTTGACTGATTCGAATTTCCCAGAGAGACAAAGATTGATCACATGCCGGAAATTTTGATTTAATTTTGGCAATTTGATAAAGATTTGTTCAAATGAGAGCAACCTCATATCCGTTTTTCTTCGCAGCCAATATATCGTCAGTCGGCATCTGCTTCCAACCTTTTTTTGACGGAAGGAGCTCATCACACCATCTCTCTCTCTCTCTCTCTCTCTGGAACGCTGAACTCTTATGCCTAATATTTCATAGTAAGATTTGGGGAAGCTAAAATATAAACGACCCTTTCGCACATTCCTTCTGATCCACAGCACGTTTCCAGCCGACATTCAAGTTGATGAATTATGACGCATGATGAGCTTATTTCCACCTTCATCTTGTGAGGGATGAGAAATTGCAGCAGCAGCAAAAACAACAACAACAACAACAACAACAAAAAAGTGTGAGCAGAGAAAATATTTATTCAACGCACAGCAAGTTATTTATCATTCCACCTTAGTTACATGTGTTTAACTTTTCATCGGATTATAGTCCGCCATGTTGGAAATAATAATATGAAAAGTTTCTGTCACATTCTCCTGTCAACGACACTAACTCCACACAGTCACACCGAATAACTAAGTCCTTGTTAATAATTAGACCATTAATTTCTGCACATCGCTGATCACAATAATTAGACTGACAGACGGGTTGCGGAGGGATGGGAGGAGGGGTGTGTCTTTTTGTGTTTGCTTAGCTCTCTGTTGAAAACGTCCGTTCTCGTATGTGAATTAGTCGTGAGAAAATTCTCTAAAAGTCTTAATTAATGTGAGTAACATGCGTGAATTTTCCATCGCGGAATATTTCAATTTTCCGTTTTTCACTGCCTGCCGTACTACTGGTCGCCTTTTTCCCTGTTGTAATTGTGCAGTAGGGAATTTTCAAAATTGCAAAGTTTTAACGAGTCTCGGTGAATTTTCCGTTCTCTTACCACCCCCTTCCCAGCCCCTCCACACCCCCCCCCCCCCTCGCAGTCGAATGCGATGATGAAAATACCTTCTCTGGAAATTCCTTCCTTATACGAGTACCGGCGAATATTTTTGTACGGAAAAACTTTTAATTGGTTTGTTTTCTACCGAGCCTGACTTACAGGCGACTCATTACAAACGATCTACACACATGTTTTTTGTGTGCGCACTCAGTAGCGTAACAGGCGGAAAACAAAAAGGAAAATATCGTTAGGACGATACGGTGGAACACTGTGAATCATTGGCAATAAAACTTTATTTCTGTTTTGCCCGAAGAGCAGTGAAAAGTTTTTCTTAGCCTCGAACCCTTTTCGTAATGGAGATGTGAGCACAATAAGTCACAGGTCCGGTCAGATTAGGTTAAAAGTTGCCATCGATATGGACTTAGCTTTGGTCATTTGTATTGCCCACTTAAAAGTTCAACTGTAACACCTTTATGAAGTAGGTCCTAAATTGATACGCGCTATAATCAGCATTCTGTGTCCAACATATCGATGACGTTGTGCACAAATGTTGTAGGTTAGGTTAGGTTGAGAAGGGTGGACTGAAGCATTGTGCCAATCACGAGAGATCACTGCGGATCCATTGTGGTCCCCTCGTATAAAACCGGGCTCTAGACTACTGATTCCAAATATTGCTCTTCCTTATGAAGTTCTGATAGATCGGTCAAGGAGAATTTCCCCAAGTACCGATACCTGGTACGTGCCAGACTTTCACATTCACACACTAGATGCTCCAGTGTCGGTTCAACATTCTCATCACCACAGCGGCACAGATCAGCCATGGGTATTCCCAGCCTTTCTCCATGCCTCCCAAGGGGACAGTGTCCCGTTAGGACCCCTATAAGTTGTCTGCAAATGTCCCTACCCAGAGATAAAATGAAGATAGAGTTACTCCTATCAAGTTTCGGCCAGCAGATTCTTGCTTGCCGGCAACCCGAGAGATTCACCCAGGCCCCTCCATCTGTCTGGGCGCTTCAATATCAATCACCTATACACATTCAATGGGACATAGAACCGACTCGTCGGCCAGCTCTATGCTCATCTCCGACCCCCTTCTGGCGAGCTCGTCTGCCGTTTCATTTCCAGGGAAGTCACTGTGACCAGGAATCCAGCTAATCTTCAGGTTGTTATTCATACCCACCATCTGCAATATTCTTTTACATTCTCCCACAAGTCTGGATTTAGTAATGTACGCCTCAACAGCCTTGATGGCAGCTTGGCTGTCAACATAAATAGTTATTGTACCATTCACGCACTGTTTTCGCACAATTAACTCCGCTGCTTTTGTCAGCGCAAAAATCTCGGCCTGAAACACGCTCGAGCTATCCGGCAGCCTGAACGATTCCATAATGTGAAGGTCACAAGAGTACTTTCACGCGCCCGTTCCGCTTTCCGTTTTGGAGCCATCAGTGTAGATAGCAAACGTGTCTGGGGCGATGATTCTCCAGTCTGGTGGGAATATTCACAGCATTGGAATGTCCAAAACTGCAAGAGGGTGTCCTGTAGTCGGTGCGCTCCGGCATGGTGGAACACAGGGAAGTTGACAAGATCCTAGTGTGACCCACACTGCCTCCCAGCCAATAGCCTGCCTTACGCAGACGCAAAGCACCCTTTGCTGCTATTGATTTTACCGCTAATTCCAATGGGATTATGTGGAGCATTACTTCCAGAGTCTGTGAGGCCGTGGTACGTAAGGCCCCAGTGATCCCAATGTGTGCCATTCTTTGAATTCTGCTCATGGCGACCCTGTTCGTCTCGACATCCAACGCATGCCACCACACCAGTGACCCGTACGTAGGAACAGGTCTAACTACCGTGATGTACAGCCAGTGGACTTTCCTTGGGTTGAGGCTCCAGGTTTTCCCTACCATTTTCTGACAAGCGTAGTAAGCATTCGATGCCTTGATCCTGTCGTCAATCGTGAGTTTCTAGTTCAACCTAGGATAAAGATAGATTCCTAAGAACTTCATACTAAAGGAGAGCGAGATGGTAACGCCATTTAAGCGTGGGAGCCTGAATTATCGGTCTTTTTTTCTCGTAAAGAGGATAAGGTCGATTTTTAAGTACACTTCTGGATGAAGTTGAGAAAAAGCCAGATTTTTGCAATATTAATAACAGCGTGTTACAATACAAAGCTTGAGATTTGAGCACAGACAGTTGACGAACCGCAATGTGGAAATATGAAAAAGCTTCATCCCTCTATATTGAACTTCACGAACTAACTATTAGCAATTAAATTGTATCCAAGCCACGAACCCCACAAGTTGTAAAAAATTGCAAAAATCAACTAAAGTTAAATGATTAAGAATTTGTTGGTTGTTGTTCGGCGTCAGCGGAGTTTTTGTGTAAAGCACCAACACGAAAAACCGGCAACTGCCGCTGAGGACAAAACCATCATTGTAAAAGCCAGTTTAAAACTATGTTGGACTAGGTTCGATACAGCTGTTTTGTAATCGGATTGCATTGGCTCATCAGAGGTTGTATGGTCATGCCGAATATCCGAAACACCATTACCTACAGCTGCTAGTATCACTTAAGATTTTTCTATATGTGCGATATAGAACCGAAATTCATTATCGCGAATTATAATACATATAGTGAAATTTTCCATTGTGCATTAACCTAATATTTCAACCAATTTTACTTTATTATTTTTTAATAACAAAGTATTGTGATCAACCTGAAATTTAAAAAAAAATGTCTGCAATGAAATTTTGTATTTTCTAAAAACTAAAAAAGCAACAAAAGAAATGTTCGTCTGTCCGCCTGTCCGCCGTAGACGCCGTACGCCGTACGCAAAATCGTTCAAAGGTGCGTAGCTCCCAAACCCTTTGAGATATTAAGTTCAAATTTTTATGGTGAATAGATTGGGTGAACCCCTACTAGTGGTATCTTTTGGCGGGATGGCGTGTGAAGTGCAGGAGAGGGGAACGTTTTAGACGAACAATTTTGGTTTCTAGATGTGGAGGAGGCTAAAACTTGGAACTTATGTAAAACTATGTGAACCCATTTGCAAAAAAATGTTCGATAAGGGTTGAGGGGTGTAGAAGCGGGGGGGGGGGGCGGGAACATTGAGTCCGAAACGCTTCAAAGCCGGGATTGAAACATTCTAAAATCCATATCTCCTGAACGATGACATCAATCGTTCAGGTTGAAACTTTGTGGTTGTCTTTAGGGATACTTGAAGATTGGACAAGGCCTAAAATTTTCAAGTGAGGTTGTGGGGTGTAAGGGATGAAAAACTTTGGATTACAATATCATCCAAACCAATTACACCAGAAAGATAAAATTTGGTTTCTCTATATGGGATCACAAGTGGAGTCTACTGAAAGTAAACCTTTCGAGGGTGGAGATGAAACACGAAAGTGGGGGGTAGCAATTTTTCAAAAAATTTAATTTTTAAATCTCAAAAACCGTATCAGATATGATCTTGAAAATTTTACAGGAGATGGGGTCAGGAGACCTTTAGTAGGGAAAACAATTTTAGGGTGTTAGTGTTGGGGCAGATGGTCAAAAGGGGTAGAAAGGAAAACATTCTGATTTGTGTTTCTCAAAAACCGTAATGAATAGAAAGCTAAAAATTTACGATTATATAGAGCCACTATAGAGACATCCTAGAAAAATAAAATGTTTGATAGGGTAGCAAGGTACGGTTGTGAGGGGTGGGTTTTTATATCTCAGAAACAGCTTATGCTAGAAAGTTGAAACTTAGTAGGTAAATGTAGATGCGCTACTAGAGTAATTAAAGTATAAAAAAATTCAGATTTTTATTGGCGTTCAGAGGTTGAGTAAAAAAAATGTCCATAAATCTATATTATCACGAATTTCGTTAAAACTTTTAGACATGTCGAGCTATCAAAGCAATTTTACTTCTGCGGGGTCTTTATACAAGCGCCTAGAAAAGCTCTTAAAAAATTTTCCTTATCCAACCCCTAACGGGGTGCATAGTGGTTGTGTACATATTCACGAATTCCGATATATTTCTTAGGTCTATGGAGATTTGGAATTCGCTTCCACTTCTAAAAGCTTTAAACATAGCCGGGGAAAAAACCGATTTAAATATTTTTCAATATTAAACCACCTGTGGGTGTAAGGTATTGTTCAATTTGTCACTGATTCCGAAAATCTCTTATGTTTATTGTGATCCAATTCGCTTTTACTTCTATGAATGAAAAAAATACGGGCGCAACTTTATTACCTTTAGGGTAGCAGTCCGGACCGCGTTTAATGCTTAGAACCGATGTAGGTTACTTGCAACTGACAACCTAAAGAATAACCAGGAGGCTATTTGGAACGTTATTTTTACTGTAGTTTCAAACTATCGTTTACCGAAGACTCGCGATATAGCAAACTTAAAAATGATTACAAATTTATTGTATGGCATATATGTATTGTCTATAATTTGAGTTTACTGAATTTGCAAACAGTAGCCATTTGAGAAACTATCGTCCTTTCATAGTTAAGAAAAATACATAACCAAATATCACTTAATTTAGCTTAATCATGTTTTTTGTATAGGGTGTTTTTTTAGGTGCATGACAACTTTCAATATCGATAACTGTGGTTTGATAGCTGAGAATGTCAAACCGTGTTGACATTTCTGTTCAGTAAGGCTTGGCAAGTCATCATGAATCGTTTAACGCCAGAGCAATGCTTCTAAAGTGTGGAAATTTACTTTGAAAAAAGTACATCTGTTCGCGAAGTTCATAGAGCACTTCGTCCATTTTACGGTCAACATAATCGGCCATGCTGACTGAATTTTTGTTTCCAAAAATTAATAAGCTAAACTTCGCCGACATTTGGTTCCAACAAGATGGCACAACTTGCCATACAGCGCGCTTAACTATCGATTTATTGCAAAATCAATTTGGTGACAACTTGATTTCCAGAAGTCGTTCTGTTAACTGGCCCCCTCGTTCGTGCGATTTAACTCCTCTGGATTACTTTTTATGAAACTATATTAAGTCATGCGTTTATACCGACAAACCAGCAACTCTTGAAGCATTGGAAGCCAAAATTCAAGCCACTATTGACGCCATACGGCCAGATTTATTGGAAAAAGTAGTCAAAAATTGGACTGATCGAATGGACCATGTAACTCGTAGCCACGGCGGACATATGACGGAAATCATATTTAAAAAATAAATGCCATGAAATTATCTACCAGAATATAATAAAAAAATTTTATTCCAACAATATTTCTGTCTTGTATTATAATTTTAAGTTCTCATGCACCTAAAAAAACACCCACACTGGAAATCTTATAAATAAAATAACCATCCTATCTACGTGGTGAGTAAGGCTTCGAAGGTACAACTAAGGAGAGAAAAGCCTAGTTTTTTAATTTGAAGGCTGGTTTATGCAGTGAAAATTCTAACTTGATTCTTGTATCTTGTATCTAATTATTCTTTGAACCCATTTGGCAAATAGGCATATTTTTTTAATACGCACTGCAAAGTTCTGATCAATGAGGTAACTACATTGCGCAAGGTATAGAGAAAATTCCAGCAGATTAATTTTTTCAATAATTAAAATGTCATACCAAAAAAAATCTATTTTCCTAATCATGGTGGACATCCATCTAGGAATAGTATTTATCTCTAAGCTTGAAAAAATAAATAAAAGATTTGTGTATATATGACACAACCAATGCTAAAAAACTTACACTCCGACAGAAAAAATAATCCATTAAAAAACATTTCTATATTCTTATTCCAAAAATCGAGAATAACAATTTATTTTTTTTAATTTTTTTAATCTCACATTTCCGACATCTCTTAGAAAATTTCCGGAACATGGTGCAAAACATAATTTATCTCACACACTAGCGCCTGCCATCCTTCTCAACAACAACACCAACGACAATTTCAATTCCATTTAAATCATCCCGCTGATCTGGTTTTAAATATTCTCTCCTTACTACACACTACACTCACCCCATCTGTCTCCGACTAGCATACCCGAAGTTGTTGTCGCAACCACATCTGGTGGCGAATTTCTCTTGTAGGCAAAATATATACCGACAACGACGTTATATTTCATCGGTGGGTGCGAACGCTATTCACAAGGGATGGTTGAGCATGTTGCAGGGGGCGAGAGTGCGGCCTTGACTTAAACGCTTCGTTCCTCATTGCTTTCATCTATTGCACGGTAAACGGGAATGTTAAGAAATAACAGGAAATAAACACAGATAAGCGGAAAACAAAGCTCATATCGTTCGAACAAGCAATTTCCGTTTCAGGAACGCTCTCAATAGAGGGCGCTATGAAAGGAACGGAATTCCGTTAGCACCACTACGGAACTTTGATAAAGCGACATGGGAATCAGGGGGTAGGATAAATTCTCTCAGTTTGTACTATAGTCTGTTCGGGGGATTCCCGTTTCTTTTCTGTGTTTAAAAAAAAATTGTTGTACGACTATTGAAAAAGATTTAAAGGAAAAGGACATGTTTGGGTCATCTGAAGCCATAATACATGGCTTCCGAGGATATTCGAGTAAAGTCTAATGCGGAATTTTTGGGTTGAATTTTAACACTACGTGCAAGCAGGATTGGAAGCTAGAGGACACTACGAGCCAAATTTTATGAGGGTTTGCATAGTAATGGAAACGAGAGCGGATTGTTCTGTAGCTTGGGTAAGACAATAAAAGATTACAGGCATGAAGGATTTCGTGCTTCGATTGTATGTACAAATTTAACTTTAACAAGACGTTGAGTTATTGGTTTTCAGGTGTATGTTGAGTTAGAGCTTAGGCATAGGCGTTTATCACTTAAGGGTTACATACATGTTCGACAGGGAGAATTGAAAAGGATCTACGATAAATTCCATGTACGTGCTGAAACTTTTTTTTTGGAATTCCGGGTAAAAATTCGAATGCAAATAGACTAGCTTCTTTTTTAGATATTACAATCTGAATCTATGTAACAATACTTCAACGATACCTGTTAGTTGTGTCATCAGTCGCTGATCTTCATCTCGATCGCTCATTCCCAAGATGATGTTGATATAAGCAATATCTTCCTTATGGGTACTAATCCAGAGCCAGTTAGAAACCCTCTTTTTCAGCACATCGATGAATGACTCCCTACAGTTGTTATGGTTGTGAATCTCAAGTAGTCGGTTCATCTCTTCGACAAGGAGTATATCAGGACAATTACATTTGACATATCTATCAGTAGTAACTAGATTATCCCAGAAATTTTCGAATACTATAAACTACCACGGTCGTATATACAGGTCTGGAAACTACCGTGGTGGGGGTAGACACCTTTTTTGAAGAAAATGTGAAAATAAACTGGTACAGCTTCTCGTTATTATCAACAGAGTCGCTACTAGCGATTGGTTGCGCAAGCGCAAGAACGTGCATTCTAGACGTTGTGACAATATAAATGTCAACCTTAAATTTTGAAAACTGAATTACAGCTTACGTCAATGTGGGGTTGCAAGAAAACTGAATCGAGAAGAATGCAATATACTATACAGAAATCGCTACGATTTCCTCTCTTCGGAATGTGCTGGACACTCGCTGCAGTCTTACGTCGTGTGCGGAGCAATCAGGATTCATATCAAAAATGAAATTATATTGGTTAACAATTTGTTTATAAAAAAACAACATGAACAAGAAAAATTGTTAGCAGTTCATTGTGATTTGATAACAATCCGATTTAAAGCCGGATGCACGATTTTCTCATGGACGGAGATAACATTTTATGTGAACGTATAATAACTGAGAGCTTTGTGCCTAAAAACCGCATGGTAGATTAATATTTAGTTTCATAGTGTACAATTAATAGTGGTCCTGAGCTTATGAATTTAAATTCCACACAGGACGTTGGAGATTTAGGAAATATGATTATTTGGGATTGTTTTATTGGGTATCATAGTTTTCTGATATCATAGGTCACTTAAGATCTAATGGAAGCAAAATATGATTCAAGTGTGAAAAATATTTTTTCTTTTATACTACTACTACAAATTTTAATATGGTATAATAAAATCTGATCTGATCTCGAATTACTACCTATTCATGCACTGTCTTACTTCCATCTTGCAAATTTCTTCTTCCATCTGTCATTTAAACTAAACGTTTAGTGGGTAAATTCATCAACAAACACTGAACTATTATCGCAATGTAATCACATTTATTTATTATTTTACGTTACATAATGCAAACAAAGTTATTTGTTCTTTTAATTTCGCCTGTTCTAAATCTCGTTAAACTTTGGTGACTGAATATGAGGCGAAAAATCATAAGTGATCTTTGGTGCGACAAATCCGCCAAATTGATCCATTCCTTTGTGGTAAATTCCTACGCCAGATAATGGTACCGGCGGGCTTGAAACAACTACTTGAATGTCGACAAAAGGTAATGTACTTTGTGCCGCATCCTTATCTTGAAAGAAATCCGTCCGGTATCGTCGTCATCGAAGAAACGGAATGCCTTCAGCATTTCCTCCTCGGTATCTTTTTGGCCATTTTTAGCGACATCAGTTGCAGAAAGTCGCCAAACGAGAGTTTTCTCGTGCCGTTCTTGTCGATACGGCCATCATACGTTAGGTTTCTTCCTTTTTCGTTGGATAGTTCGAATTTTGGGCCGGACCTCTTGCGTCATCGCCTGTAGGGATTTTTTTGTGTTCGCTGACGAGGTGATAGATTCCGTGTTCGAGCCCTGCAAGAAGACACCAAATTTGATTTCGGTTCTAAAAAAAATAAAAATTCGTCATTTATATTGCGATGTGTTTTTCTTTTACCTTTTTTACGCCGCAGCAGCTCCAGCTGAGGCAGAACAGACACCGGATCCAATGCTGATGATCAAGTCCTTGACATTGACACCTTCCTGGGCCTTGGCCAAAAGACCGGTCCAGTAGGGCTCGACTTCAACATTGGCGGCCTTCAAGATGGTCGAGATTTTTTCACCCTGCAATAGAAATAATAAAACATTAAAAATCGCACCATTCGTTTGCAGGACACGACTGAAAGTCGGATTATTGCATCCGTACGAAACGATGGCGATGAAGCTGACGTGATATTTTATTTATACTCACTTTAAAACACTAAATTTGTTCAGCACTCGTATCACACACGTATTTTGTTATGACATAAGACCGTGATTTTGACAAATTTTTATTTGTCAATCTGATAAAACCGTGAGAGCATGACGAACCTGGTGGTCAATACGACAACAACCATATTTTTCTTCCCAAAAGGTGTCTACCCCCACCACAAAAAATTGCATTGAGTTTCCAGACCTGTATGTACGACCGTGATAAACTACAGACATTTTATCTACTCATTTACTACCCTGACGCTTCAAGCGCAAGGGCGGAGCAATTGTCACACTACCCAAACTGTTGAAATAATAATAAAAGGTATTTGCAAAAAATTTAAATTCACTTTATCCGATATATTTTCTTACTTTCATATATTTTTTCTGGAAATAAAGTGTTCTTCTTTCCTGACTTGAAAGGCTACAGTTTTACCGAATTAGTTCATACCCACTGTAAATAACCAGTCTACTATGATCTGAGTATATTTGTCTTTTACCTTTTTATCCCTAAGTTCAGTTCGGTGTCCTTAAAAAAATCTGCCAACAGTCTGGGCGCAACTTTATTATTTTTTGGGTAGAAGTTCGGAACGAGTTTAATTCTGAGATGCGGTGTAGGTTACTATGTCACTGAAAACCTAAAAAAAGTTCGGGAAGCAGTTAGAATGGGGTCGCGATAGAATACTTACGCCGCTGCCACATCTATCATATGAATTACTTAATTGGGTCATACTCCGGGACGAGGTCTAGTCCTAGTATAATATCAGTTGTTACGCCATTAGAAGGTTTTTCGTGATTTGGTTTTGGGCCATTACATGAAATCGGAAATGCGTTTGTAGACGATTATATAAAAAGTCTGTGGAAGTGAAAACAAATCTAATATCTCATCAATCCTGAGATATATGTCGAAAGCCTTACGTCCTATTGGAGTTGAATAACAAACATCCTGAACTCAACGTTTTAACGATTATGTAAGAAGCCTTAGGAAGTAAAAATGATCTCGATATCTCATTAGAACTAAGAAATATGTAAGAATTTGTGAAAACATATGCAACCCCCTTGCACTCACTTTGGGGTTGAATATAAAAAAATCCTGAAATTATTTTTTAGATATATGTAAAGAAAGCCAGAGGAAGGGAAAACCAATCCCATGTCTTATCACTCTTAAGAGATATAACGAAATTCGTGAAAACGTGTTCAACTCATTTATACCCTCTTAGGGGTTGAAAAAGGCAAAAACTTGAAAACTAGTTTTAGGTGATTATTAAATAAGCTCGTGGAAGTAAAAAGTTATTCGATATCTAATCAGACCTGAGGGATACGGCTGAATTCGTGAAAATGTATACATCCCCTTTACACCACCTTGGGAGTCGAATTTCAAAAAATCTTGAAAACACTTTCTAGGTATTTATATGAAGAAGCCGTAGAATAAAAATGAATTTAATATTTGGAAAGACCTAATAGATATGACGAAAATCATGAAAATATATGCATTCCATTTTCACTGACCATTTTTTTCGCCCTTCTTCCGAACGCCATTGGATATTTGAAATTTTTTTAAATAAAATTACTATTCTAGTTGAGTTACGTTCCAAATTTCAACTTTCTAGCATAAGCCGTTCTATAGTTAGGAAAAACATCCCCCACCACCATACCATACTACCCCTATAAAAAATTATATTTTTCCACCATGCTACTACTATAGCTCTATCTAAATACTGAGTTTCAGCTTGATATCATTATAGGCTCTCGAGATATAAAAATCAGAACTTTTTACTTTTCACCCTCACCCACCCTCACCCTCTACACCCTCATCCCTGAAATTTTTTTTTCTGCTGGGGGTCCATTAGGCCTACTTCTGGCAAAAATTTTAAGCATCTATCTTACACTGTTCTTGAGATATGAGACATGATTTTTTAAAAAAATTCTTACCCCCTCCACTTCCATACTCCACCGCCCCCTTAAAAAATTTTACTTTCAGCAAACTTTATTTGTCAACCTTTATATAGAAACCAAATTTTATTTCTCTAGTGTAATTGGTTCGTGAGATAACGTAATCTAAACTTTTTCAACCCCCACCCCCGTACTGCACTGCCCCCTCTCAAAAATTTGTTTCCAATCTATTCTCCAAGTATACCTACAGATGATTATTTAGTTTTAATTTCGTGACATTAACCGGTTAGGAGATATGGATGTTAGAATGTCTCGATCTCGGCTTTCGAACCTTTCGGACGCATTATTTTTCCCCCCACTGCCACACCCCTTCACCCATATCAACAATATTTTTGCAAATGGGTCCACTATCGAAGCTCTATACAAATTCCAAGTTCCAGCTTCCCAACATGAGCGGTTGCTGAGATCTAGAAACCAAAATTTTTCGTCTAAAACGCTTCCCCCACCTCCCCCCTCATACTCCCACCCCCCAAAAAGTGGTAACTTCAAGGGACCTACCCAGTCTATTAATAAAAAAAATTTCAATTTAATAGCTCATAGGGTTTAGGAGTTATAAGCTCTCAAACGTTTTGCGTACGGCGAACGGCGGACGGCGCACAGACGGACTGAAAAATTTTTTTGCTTTTTTGGTGCTTATTAGTCATAAAACGTATAAAAAAAAATGTTCAGGGTAGCAAATTTTTTTTTTTTAAAAATCGATAACAATACTTTATTATTAAAATAATAAAGTAAAATTACTCAACACCGAAAACTAAAACATTTCTATGGGTCATGATCACACCCGTTTACGAACATATGATTAACTATCTCCGAATCAAAACGAATTTGCCATTTAGTTTTTGGTATTGACAAAATAGACGGCAACTCTTGGAACATAATCCTTTATAACCATAATATGAACAAATCGGAAGGATGGTCCAGTCAACGCTTTCTACAGTAAGGCATTTAATACATAAGAAAATAGTCCCTGGAATTTCTGTATTCACAGTCTGGGCGCAACTTTATTATTTTTTGGGAAGAAGTCCGGAACACCTTTAATGCTGAGATGTGGTTGTCTGACAACTTAAAAAATAATGTTCCAAATAGCTTCCTAGTTATTACCTTATTATTTTAATAATAAAGTATTTTTCATGTTGTCAGTCGCATACCCGAGTAGTAATTTTCTCAGGCTAGCCTGATTTGCCGTATATCTGATCAGGGCCACATCTAGTATGAGTAAGGCAAGCCTGCTCAGGCTGGCTCAGCTTCAACCGGATCAGGGCCACGTATGGTATGAGTAAGGCAAGCCTGCTTAGGATCGCTCGAACTGTCTAAGCTCGCCGAATTTAAATCGGACCAGGCCCACGTCTGGTATGAGTAAGGCAAGCATGCTTAGGATCGCATGAACTGTTTAGGCTCGCCGAACTTATACCGGACAAGGGCTACGGCCTTTTCTTGCAGATTTCGCGATATATATCGCGAAATCCACAAGAAAAGGCCGCAATGAATGAATTTATAAATATGAATTTAATAAAACATATAATTTTCTAAATTGTCATTCATTTATTTTGAAAGTTTTTTTTGCACACACATTTCGTTTTTGCCAGCAGAGCTGATCCGGTCTGGGCTAGCTCTGGCTCATGTTTGGGCTTGAGCAGGCTCAAGTCCGGCCCAGAATTAGACTAAGTCAGGTTTACGTCAGGCGCCATGTCAGGCCCATATTCGCGAGAGCCTTACACCCTCATCAGGTCCACATTGGGCTAACCTGATCTGGGGCGGATTTACTTTAAGGCACGCCTGATCTGGGCCGGATTCCAATCGGATAAAATTTCTTCTCCGGTAGTTACCTACATTGAAGCTCAGCATTAAACGCGTTCCGGACTTCTACCGAAAAAATAATAAATTTGCGACCAGACTGATGGAAGATTTTTTATTTATTTGCATATTTTTTTCCAATTTCAATAAAATCGTAGGTGATAAAATATCGAGCACATCAGGGGTTGTATATCAAAAAATTCTGAAACTGAGTTCAATGCGATTATATGGAAAGCTCGTTAAAATAAAAAACAGTTCGATATCTCACCATATCTAAGTGATATGTCGGAATTCGTAAAAATTTCCCATGTTTTCACACCCTCTTAGTGGTCGAATATCGAAAAATTTCAAAATAAATTTTTGGATTATAAAAAGCCCGTAGAAGTAAAAACAAACTTCATCACATTAAACCTAAAAGATTTGTCGAAATTCGTGAAAACTTGAACCTTACTTTAGACCAGCTAGACGGTTGATTATCGAAAAATTCTTATATCGCCTTTTTCCCGATTATATTATATTTAAAGCCTTTAGAAGTGAAAACGAATTCGTTATTATTTATTATTAAAATTCATCAAATACTGATTACTTATAACAAAAATGCAAAATATAAAATAATAAGAAAAAATAAAAAATAAGAACAAAAAAATAAATTCAAAAATACATCATTATATCCATACACTCATAAATACCTAAATATCTATAATATTACATTGTTTATTTGATAAAGCCGATTTTAACTGTTGAACAGAAATGTTATAGTCACTTTGACTGTAATTATAATTAAAAATGCGTGAAAGAGATGTGATTGGTTCATGTTGGCCGTAATTTGTCCGATGGTGAGGAATATCCAGTAACACATAGTCTCTCAAGGATCGAAATGAGACTTTGAAAGTAACGGCTTTCAGCAATGACGGGGAGTTAATATCACCAAAAATTACCTTGAAAACAAAAACAGCTCTAAGGACATCTCGTCTATCAACCAACGACTCTATGGCAGGAGCTTAAGACGCTGATGGTAAGGAGGCAGATGCAGTGGATCATGCCAAGGAAGACCTTTAAACGCGAATCGCAATAAATCTTCTCTGAACCGACTCAATTCTATTTTTATGAGCCTCATAGTATGGAGCCCATACCGGGCAGGCATATTCCAAAATAGAATGGATGAAAGTGCAGTACAACATTGTTGTAATATGCGGATCATTGAAATCCTTGCACCATCTTCGCATAAAGCCCCAGACAGAGCTAGCCTTACCGACAACATAATCAAAATGGTCATTAAAAGTAACTTCGTTATTAAAATATACCCCTAAATCGTTCACTTTGTCAGTTCTATATAATGGGTTTCCTTCTAAACTATAATCAAATGTAACTGCAGTTTTCTTTCTAGAGAATGATTCAGTGATACACTTACTAATATTCAAAGGCATATAATTTAGTGTACACCAGTCATAAAACCGTCGCAAGTCACTCTGAAGAAGAGAACAATCAGCCGCATTGGTTACATTACAAAAAATCTTTGCATCGTCAGCATACATTAAAATTTTACAGTGGGAGAGAACCGAACTCACGTCATTAATGAACAGGATAAATAAAAGTGGACCCAAATGGCTCCCCTGAGGTACTCCAGAAGTATTATATATATTGGATGAAAGGGCTCTACGAAAAAACACATTTTGAGTGCGATTAAGTAGATACGAACTGATCCAATTAATAAACGTTGTTACCTGCGGAAAGAGAGCAAAGGTGTATCGGGGGTTCACTGATCGGAAACCTGGGGTCCTTCACGCCCCGGATTACGCGACGGCTGTCGCCGGCAAGGGAGCATCTGGGCAAGGGTGCGGCCGGTCAGGGATTGTTCCGAGTTTGGGACAACAAGACAAAGGTCACCACTGGCGTGGGTACTTGGAGTGCAGGGAGGATGAAAGGATCAACATTAAACAACCAACAATTGCGGCACCTCGAAGCCCTTTTGGTTTTCAGGCTACGATTTATTTTATAATTAACTCCTTCTTTTCGCTTGATCAAGTAAAGGCAAGAACGACGACTTAAGGTAGGTGGTCAGTTAAATCGGCCGAGGCCGAACGGCAGCGCAATGGAACTATGGTCGACCGGAACCGAATCACGCATTTCCTGCTAAAGCCAACACCGAATAGCAGACGCCGGCGTTAGACCACGCACCAACACATCTGACGACTATATACGATAAGGAACGCGCCGCCCCTTTATGGAAGAAACCACGACAAGTTCCCAGGTTTACAACCCATCAACATGCGACCAGCGCGACACCTCAGTTCATCGGCTGGTAGCCGCAACAAAACGATCAAACCCAAGAGCGCGGCACGCGCGAGTTTCCTGGCTCCCGAGGCGGACATACACCCAGGATCAACGGGGCCGCAAGCCCTAGAAAGGTTGTGCTATACCCGGGAGCAGCCAAGGAAAATGGGCAGAGGACGATCGCTCTCTCGAGTCTGGACCACCGAAGAATCAACAACACCAACACCGACTGTCAGCGTTGTTTCTTGAGTTTTTACTTGGTTAATAGACCTCTTGTACAGTAACGTAGAGTCGAATAACGTCGCCTAACGACATGCAAAGTGTATTAGTTTAATGACGAAATAAAGGTCGTACTGAATTATTTAACGTGTGGTTTTTGGTTGCTTGGCTGTTTTCTTTTCTTGATTATCCCCAGATCTCCAACCACTCCAAGCGTGCACCTCAGGAGGAGCTATTGGTTTGGTATTTTCACCAAAGGAAAAAATACCTGGCTCCCTTCCATCCGCCCGCAGCCACTCCGACAGAAGCTGGCCGAACGCCTAAAAGCAGATGTAACAAAGTGACTGGAAAACCCAGTAATTGTAGCTTAAAAGTCAGGATTTTGCTAGTTATCTTATTAGACCAAACATATATACCGGAATTCGTGAAGATGTACTACACAACCACTGAACATCCTCTTAGGGCTTGATTCTCGAAATATTTCTATAGGCGTTTATATAGAAAGCCCGCAAAAGTTTAATTAATCCAAAAACTCAAAATGCCTAAAAGATATAACTAAATTCGTGAAAATGTGAAAATAAAACCCATTTCACGGACCTTTTCTTACTCCAAATTTGTACGCCAATGAAAATCTGAATTTTTTTTTTGCTTTAAATACTCATGTATTTAAATTCAACTTTATAGCACAAGCCTCGGGAACGGCTTGTGCTAGAAAGTTGAATTTGATTAAAAAAAACACCTCCTTTTATCTTCCTGGAATAATTGGTTCGGAAGATATTGTAATCCAAAGTTTTTCATTTTACATCCCACCTCCCGTTTTCAAAATTATGGTTGTTGTTCAGGCTCCTAGTATCCCTTAGGTTAGGTTAGGTGTCCCGTAAGCAAACCACAAAATTATAACCTTCCCACATCAGTGGATTTTATGGATTTGTGTTGACACAATATTTTTGTGTTGCTCATAATTTATATGGTTACGTTTGTTCACAAAAGAACATAAAGCAATATCAAGGCACTAATCAATAGTCTATCAATACACCACATTTTAATTTCGTGAAAATTCAAAGAGATGGTGTTAAATTAAGCGGGATGAAATTATGTATAATTCATTATTATGCCCCACAGTGGGCGCCAAAAGTTTTTCTTAAAAAATCAAAATACATAATTAATTGATATGAATTGTGATGGTATACATATTACAAATACCCTATTCTCATAGAGCTAGTCATTCCTTTATGTTCCATAATTAAAAATTCATGTTATGCTAAATAACAGCCGAATAAAAATTCAACAATTTTGCTAGTGAATTATTCAAGGTTTTGTCTCGCCAAACCACTTCTGTACAGCTATAAATGTTTTTAAATGTTTACAAAAAAAATAAATAGGAATAAATATCCCGTAGTATAGGGAATAATTTTCTCTCACCCTGTTTGTATTTTTTATGTAAAATCTTGTGTACTATCTGAAAAAAAAATGCGTACATTATTCGTGGTATCGGTCCGGGCGATATGAACAAAATAAAGGTCGATTCAAGCGAAACGGACCAAAAAGAGAGAATATTCTTTGGACAGAATGTAGAAGCAACATAAACTCATTTTATTAGCATAAAATTACAGAAAGTTTTTTGCACGCCCTAGGGAGACTACTAAGGCCGCGCAAAAATAGCTACTGAATGAAAAAAAAAACCTTTCAGCACATAATCATAAAACCATGAACGAACGAAAAATTTTTGAGGCTCGTTTTTCCTTTTTTTTTTTAAACAGCTCTTTCTAGTTTAATGGTTATGATCCTGTGCCGCGAAATGTGTTAAGGTGATGCTGGTTTTGTTCTACAACATTTCTGGTTTGTGTTCTTCCTGGCAGCGGGTAGCCCTTCTCTTAAAAAGTATAAAGCAGAAGTTTTTAACAGATTTTTGTAGCCGAAACAAGTGCCACAGTTCACAGGATTTCAATAAAAAAGTGAAGAGTGATTGTTAAGTGAATGGAGGGAATTTTGAATCTTTGAAGTTCAAATAATTCATGATGAACCTAGGTGTGTACGTTGGGATTTAAAAATTGAGTAATTTATTGAACAGCAGCCAACTCTTGTAAGTAGTTATGAAAGTAATTGCAACTTTCATTAGTATCCATTTTTTTCAGCGCTCTAAATTCGAATTGTTTCTAAAAACATACTGCAGTCACGATCGGCTGCAAGCCAATCGTATAATACTCTAGATGAATACTTAACTCCGATTTATATTGTAGTTGGGGATAAAGTAGAATTACGCGTGTGTATGTTGTATGTCCTTTATTAAGGACTGCCATTAGATTGCTACTCAAAACTAAAAGACAATATTCTGTGTTTAATTTCATATCTTAAACTGGGTAAGTCATCGAACAAAAATGTCCTTTTTGAAGGACTTTCGCATGGAAGGTGCAGGAAGGACTCACTCGATTCCTTACATGTTTATCCTTTTCCTTGGAACCATTTAAAAATGAACGTGTACAAAATTTCAAATTCGTAGCTTGAAGCGTTCAAAAGTTATCGAAAAATATTGTTGAACACGTGTCTTAAGGACATTTTGTATGACAGGTACCAGAAGGAGTAAAAGGATTTTGCTGATTAGTAAACTCGAACTTTGTTTTCACTCAAAACTAATTTGTACAAAATTTCGAGTTCATGGCTAAAATAATACTTGAGTTATAGTAAGTTCCGTAAATTAAGTGAAGGCTATTTGACAGGATATTTGTATGGCAGCTACACGAAGGACTAATAGGATTTTCTTCATAATCATACATTTAGCTCCAACTATTGGAAAAATAACACATACAAAATTTCAAAGACGTAGCTTAAACCCTTCTGAAGATATCGGTAATATTCTTGAACACGTGTTTTAAGGACATTTTGTATGGCAACTACCAGAAGGAGTAAAAGAATTTCGCTGATTAGTTAACTCGAACTTCGTTTTCACTCAAAACTAACTTGTTTAAAATTCCGAATTCGTAGCTAAAAGATTACTTGAGTTATAGTGAGTTTCGTAAATTAAGTGAATACATTTTGACAGGATATTTGTATGGCAGCTACACGAAGGACTAATAGGATTTTCTTCTTAATCATATATTTAGCTCCAACTATTGGAAAAATAACACATACAAAATTTCAATATCGTAGCTTAAACCTTTCTGAAGTTACCGACCAATATTTTTGAACACGTGTTTTAAGGACATTTTGTATGGCAGCTACCCGAAGGAGTAGGACGATTTGGCTCGTTAACGAACTTATCCTTACAAATTCAACCAAACATCCAGATTCAAAATTTCAAGATCATAGGTGAGGGCGTTCTTGAGTTATCGTGTTCACGGACAGACGGACGGACGGACGGACAGACGGACGGACGGACGGACGGACGGACGGACGGACGGACGTCAGGCGGATTTGAGGTTTTTGGGCACAAATAAACAAAAAATAATATATAACTTTTTTTCGTCCGAGGCTTGGTTCTATGCGTTACAAACTTTTCGGCTGGATTAAACTTATAATACTCTATATGATTTCATCTAGAGTATAAAAAAATATAATTACCGACCGAAGAAGAACGTATCTTTACCAAGGTCCTATGGCTAAGCTCCTTCAAATGAACAACGAGAAAAAGCAGAATTATGAAACATTTGTCGATACTTTCCAAGGAAATTTTTAATCAACAAGTAACATGCGTGTATTACTCACTCTTCACTTATCAACAGGCATAACTACCCAAGTTCAAATACAGGACCTTGGAGCTACAAGGATTCGTGCCACAAATTAGTTTTTCGGTATCAGAGGAGTCTCTTTTCGATGAACGCCACTTGAATAATGGTTGGTGGTATTGCCGAAGATTCCTACATATGTACGATCCTCAACCAAAATTCATTACCGCGAATTATAACATGAATAAGTTTGCTGTTTATCTTACATTAAAACCAATTTTATTCTTCACTACCACGTTAATTCTAATCGAAGGTTTCTAAATAGGCGTGCCGAATGGCTCAGGACATACGACTTCTTCCGAAAGGCACACATGCTTTTCATACAAGTTCGTCCGTTTCGTGCTTACAAATTAGATGTTCGTATAAACAACGAATGATTAGTCTTAGGTTGCGACTTCAAAATGTTTTATACATTGCTTTTCCACTAGCTCCAGTTGAAGGAAAACATTTTAAATAGTCCTTGGATATTCGGCGCCGGTGGTCTACTAAAAACAATGCGCCCCTCGTCATAAGAAAACAATTTTGATGGCTAGTGGAAGCGGCAAATACAAACTATAAAAGTGTCAGAATTAGATAATTTTATACCTTCGGATTTGTAAAGGTTAAATGATTCTGTATTTCGTTTCGTTTTTCTAAAGAAGCGTATAATCAAATAATGCTTTCAATTGTAGTATCAACTTTTTGAAGTGATATATTAATTTCATCTATGATTTATAATATTTCGTTCCAAAATGCTACCATAATAGCAGTTTCCAGTGAGTTGAACTCATTTAACAACCCCATATCTTCAAATTTTATTGCAGGCTTTTGAAAATTATCTTCCAAAATTTTATTCAAAGCATCTTTAAAATTTTCATAACCGGAAACAATTGCCTTCACTGAACCAGCTCTTGCTGACCAACGAGTGTCGCTTAATTTTTTGGGCACTTTGTTTTTTAATGCTGGCGTATCTGTCAAAATCATCTTGATGTTGACGCGGCAAAGAAATTGTATAGATTTTAAAGAAATAAAAATAATTTAGTTGCTTGTACGTGGTATTCCGCCGCCGACTCTCAAATTAAATTTAAGGAATGTGCTGCACAGGGTATGTAAATGGCAAGATTTTTATAGATTTAATGAGCGCTTGGATGCCGCTGTATATACCCGACATATTAGAAGCATTATCATAAGATTGCCCTCTACAATCTTCCAAATTGATATCTAAATCAGATAATAGTTTTTAAATACAATCTTCCATTTCTGCGCTCTTGTGGTCAGTATTTTCTAAAAAAAATTAAAACATAACATCAATAAAATTGCCGCTTCCAAAAGGCTTGCGCCCCAGGGCTATAGCCCATTTAGCCCTGTGGTTAGGGTGGCCCTGTTCCTATAAGTCCTCCGTTGAGAAGCTGCCATAGAAAAATGCTGTACAAATGTCAATGTCAATGTTCAATATTTTTCTTCAATTCGAAGATTTTTAGCGTTCCCGAAGATTTGAAGATATTGATGGATATGTAGAAGCTTTTTTTGTATTCGTAAAATGTTTTCTTCAATTTCGATAAAAAAAAAATTGTATTTATACATTCCTAGCTTATTTTCTATTGTTTTAGCAATTCTCACTTAACGTTATTATTTATGATTACTATTATATTTATTATATATATGTATTTAAGCGAATAACTAATTTTTCTGATTTCAATACCATCAAAGATATAATTCAAAGTGAATAATATACTGGTAAGACTTCAGTTACAAAAAATTGTTCAAAACTATATACTAAGAAATCGAAATATACGAATCCAATATCGTAGGTAAGTATTTCATAAAAAGCTCGATATATTCAAAAACCAAATAATTTATTAATTCTAGGATTTCATAACATCAAAAAATTTTTGATGCAAATGTCGTTATGTTTGAAACCAATTTTTACTTTAATTTGTTAAATTGAAAACATCTTCTAAAATTCAAAAATATTCTCAAAAAAGCTGATTACATTCAAAAACGTTTGTCAGCTTGAAGAAAATCTTGTTACAATTTAGTAAAACTCAAAAATTTTTTATGAGAATCTTGTTGTTTTCAAAAACAATTTCCAATTTATTTTGCTAAATTGAAAAAATCTTGTAAAGTTCTCGTCAGATCGAAAGAACAATGATTGTAAAATTCAAAAATGTCTTGTTATTTTCAAAAGTCAGATGAGATTTGCTTCGTTCATTTTAGAAGATTCTTTTATATTGTTTGTATTGTTAAAAAATAATTGAAAAAAAAAATTGGCAACTAAAAGTTTGCGGATAGGAAGGAATTACTTTTCTGGAAGGTACCAGAATTATTTTTCTGGAAGGGTCCACGGCAGGGTCTGGAAGGGTCCCGGCCCCTCCTGGCCCCCCCAACGGTGCGCCTATGCATATGAATAAATTTGAAATCTACTCCGGGACTAGTTTTTGTGGAAAAAAGGTGTTCCAAATCAATGCTGCCGTTCCAATAGGATCGTGTTCGTACTCTATCCAAATCTTAAATACCTTAAATTCAATATTGGGCACTTACATACCTCCTTATCAGAAGTGTTTGTTTTGTTAAATCAAATTGATTGAAGTATACTCGTATTTATATTCGAAATTTAATTACTTTTCCATTGAAATATTTTAAATTAGTAGTCTTATTTTCTATTGGGAGACAAAAGAAGGATTAAAGAAAGACATTAGGTGAAATCAGATTTATTTACACAGTGGACACAATACGAGTATCCTTTAATAAGTGTATCTAATAGTCTAATATAATTTTTCTTTTAAGCAGATCAGATAACATAAATCAACGTTGGTTGACAAATTTTTTAGGGAGGGGAGGGGGGCTGCCATGGCCCCTATGGTCCCCCCTCTATAACCGTCACGGCTTATATGATAGTGGTTAACTATGTCAACAGCTACACAGTTACATACAGATGAACGATTAATTGGTACATGTGAAAATAGAAAAACTTAATTGAAACCTGCAAGATGAACAATGAACTAAAGTTACTAACGTGAACTTGAACATTCTTCGTGGATCCTCCAGAAAAGATCTCTTCATAAAATTAAAATAAAGGAATATTTTCAATCTGGTCTTTTGGCGTCAGTAATACATTCTGTTTCCTTTAAAAACGCGAAGAAATGTGAATGTGATCACTACGTCAGATTAACTTCAAATTATAGAAAAAATAAATGTATAGAGGCATATGCGCCCCGAATCTCGAAGAGAAATCTGAATGTTGAGATACGAAAATAACTTTCATTTCAGCGCCATTTAAATTCTTTCCAACTTTAAATTAGACATGTCAGATTCTTAAATCTAATTTATCATGATTTTGAAGTGGTCGTTTTCTGCACTTCAAATAGATCAACGTTTTTTGATCAACTATATTCTGGTGGAACGAAATCGAACGAAAATGTACATTCGAAGTAGAGTGAAATAAATTCTACTCAGCGCGATATTGTCAAAAAATTGCAATTTCGACACACAATACAACAAAATATAAATAACACACGCAAAACTTTCCAAGCACAAATGAAATGAACTATGAACGCGAGCGGTTGAAAATTTCGACATACATACTCATGCATGTCGCAATACGTTTTGGCTCCGACCACAAAAATCAAAATTTTTTGATTTCCATCAATCCGCATGATTACAGACCCACACACTCAAGATTCAGACCCATGCACTCATGAAAGAATGACATGCAGGTATATCCGTGTATGGACTCACTAAGGCCGCGGTCCTAATTACGCTTTCTGCGCTTTTAGCACGTTTACAACCGGTCCGAATTGCGCTCACGATGCATACAATTTGCATGAAGGGGTGATTTTCTGGCGCTTACACTGCTCAGGATAGGCACTGTGAGTGCACTGTGTGCACACGATCGGTCCGAATTATAAGCGTCGTAAGCGTAACGACAATTCGGACCCGCTGTAAGCACTGTTAGTGATGTAAGCACCGTGAGCATAATTCGGACCGCGACATAAAGAGCCGTACAGAATGAACGCAATCGCAGTCGGATTGGAGTGTCAAAATAACGGAGGGGAAAAAACGAGTTTCAAATGCATGTAGCTAAACAGAATGAACGCTATGGGTCGCAGAGAGTCGCAAGTAAGTTCGTAATATTTAAAATGGTCTCAAGTGAACGCATCGAAATGTCAAATATGACATTATCATAACCTAAAACGCACTGTATTATTTAAAGAAGAAAATAATAAAATGGAAAATGAAAGAGATTTCGATGACCATTAAAAATAATTCCCCGATTTTTGCGTCCATATCAATTTCGCTTTGACTATTGACACTGATACAACTGCGAACTCAATCCGGTCATTTTGTTCATGCAGCGTTTACTTGCGGTTTACAGCGTTTCATTGCATCTCGTTGCGACATTTTGACATTCCAATCCGACTGCAATTGCGTTCATTCTGTACGGCTCTTAGAAGCCTCAAAGCATCTAGGTAGTTTCTGACTATAGTGGTATCTAGTGGATAAAATTGACAACTGCGTTTTTGAAAAAGATTGGGTTTAGCGAATGTTTCAAAGCTGAAAAATATTTTTCTGAATCGTTTTGCTTGCATGTTGCGAACCACTGCGCAAATGCGTTACTAATTTTTTGGCAGTTTGTCAAATTTAAGCTGTTCGGAATGTCTTTCATACCAATCATTCGTACTTTCAACCTGCTTTTTTTCAGCTCCAAAACTAGCAAGTCTCATAGATGAATAGTCACACCTTTTGTAACTTCTGGCTTTTGACTTTTTTCGTGTGGTATGTTGCCAAACACCCGGTGAATTTTATTACAAAATTTGTAATGAATTGCATGCTGAAATCCGTGAAGTTTGTATAAGTTTCATCATTATATTCTTTTGTTGTTTATGGGGTAGGTTTCATCAACCTGGCATGTTTCAACCTAAACCATAGCCACCAAGGATACTCTCTAAATATTCTTTTTGTTCACAAAATGATCTCATATTTCGATATTCCAGTCTCATAGTCTTTCATATCATAAACATTTTCTTTGACCAAATTCGCTCACATAATTCAATAAAGTGCACAAAGAGCACAAACAATCGAACAAACACGAAATTATCATTGCCTGAAATCAGTCACCATCATTGCCATCTTTTGATACTGATAGTTTTCGTGTCTTGGCACTATAAAAGAGCTCGTGACGACATTCTTGCATTGAGCGAAGAAAACTAGCTTCACCCCAGAGACAATAACTCAAACTGCGCGAAATGAGAAGTTTTAGTTATGCACGTGTTTAAAAAGAGCTCTGAGGTAAGCACGAATGAAACGAAGAAGAAGAACAGGACATCACGAAAAAGAAAAATTGTCCTTTTCTTTACTTTTTGTTGCCGTTTTCTTCCTTTGGTATAGTTTCGTTTCATTTATATCTCCATCGTTCTTTTCGTTTCCTTTTTTTTTGTTATTTGCTTGTTTTTGTGCATCACCTCGCTAAACTGTTTGCACAATTCTCTGAAGAATAAACAAAGTTTTGAGGTCATGAACCAACAGCATAGCACAACACACGAAGACGAAACGTTTTCGGAATTAAAGATTTTCTTTGGTTATAGTTTTTGTTTTTCTTCGGATTTTTTTTTTTTACGGGAACGATATCACCAGTTACTGGCCCATGAAATTCACAAAGGTGTGATTAGGTACACCAGGGGAAAAATAAAACGTGTAAAGTTTGTAAAAGTTCGAATTCTTTCGACGGTTTTTTATTATATTATCGCGAAATAAGTTTATGTCGTCGATTCAAGGTAGTTTAGAAGTTTTGTTATAAAGTTATTTAACTGCGCGAAAAAAATGGCCGCCGTTAAGTTTCCATTTTATAAAGAAAAACATATCAAATTATTTGTAGAATTTGACGATCAGCCCTTCTAGACTATGGTGATTTGGTCTAATCAACAATACTTCATTAGTTTTTGGTGTAACGTTACATAAACTGAAGTAAAACTGCGTGAAAGCTGCGCGAAAAATGCGCGAAAGCTCCGCGAAAACTGCGCGAAATCAATACCGGCCATAAATCGATTTAAGAAATATCATAAGGGCGAAACTTAAAGTGCTGAACCATCAATTTAAATAGTTAGATTGACTTCATTCACTCGTTCTGGACGACAATAGAAAATCTTCAGTATACGAGGGTCACTATTTATATTTTCCGCCTAACAATGAAAAAACAGTAATTTATGTTCGGAAACGACTTTACTGTTTTTCAAAATATTCTCCATGAAGATCAATACACTTTTGCATGCGCTTGAACCAACTTTCGAAACACTTTCTCCACTTGGATTGAGGTAGCTACATAACTGGCGTTTTGAAAGCATCGACTGCTTCTTGGGGGGTTGAAAAACGCTGACCACGCAGTTTATATTTGATGTATAGGAACAAGAAGAAATCATTGCGCGCTAAATCAGGACTGTGTGGCGGATGGCCCATCAATTCGATGCTTTCGGCGCTCAAAAACTCTCTTGTGTGAATCGATGTGTGAGAGCTCGCATTATCGTTATGAAGAATAACTCGTCTTCGGCGGTTCGTTTTCCTCATTTCACTGAAAACTTCTGGCAAACAAATGGTATGACGGTCACTTCTGAATGGTATATTCAGAAGTGACCGTCATACGTTGCTGAAGTGGTACGGTGGCGACATGACCGGTTATTCTGAAGAAACAGGCGACCATTTGCTTTAAAATGCTTCGTCCGCGAACTACTTTCGTTGAATTTGACTCGTCTTGGAAGGACCATACCGTCGACTGCTGTTTAGTTTCGGGCTCATATGCATAAATCCAAGATTCGTCGCCTGTCACGATCTTATAAGCGTCTTTCTTGCCACCAATCGACACGAGTCTTCTTTTGAGCGATCTTCAAATTATGCGGTATCCAACGCGAACTAATTTTTTTGACAGTCAAATGTACATGCAATATTGAATGTACGCTGGTGGAACTAATGCCCAGGGATGCCTCAATCTCAAAATATGTTCCATGACGATCTTGCTTTATCATTTCGAGCACGGCATCGATGTTTTCTGCGATTACGGCCGATTTTGGACGACCTTCACGAAATTCGTCGGTAAGCGATAGACGGCCGCGACAGAATTCTGCAAGGCAGCGTTTTACAGTCTTTGGTTTTACTGTGGCAAAATGTATGGCTTTATCACCAAATGAAGTTGATCGTTGCACTCTTGTCGAGACAGTCCACGTCGAAAGTCGTAATAAATCATAGCACGAAAATATTCACGGTTTAGTTCCATTTCTTGCCCGAGGCAAAATTTTCAAGTCACTGTAAACAAAACAAATAGCGCTCGTACGTCAAAACGTTGTGAGTACGTTTATGCTAAAAAATCTGCCAACAGTCTGGGCGCAACTTCATTATTTTATGAGTGGAACTTCTGCCCATAAAATAATAAAGTTGCGCGCAAACTGCTGGCAAATTTTTTTTATATATTTACGTATTTTTTTTATTAATAGAATATTCCATAGAAGTAAAAGCGAATTCGATCACATTAAACCTAAGAAATTTTCGGAATCAGTGAAAACTTGAACAATACCCCCAGGGGGTTTAATAGGGAAAATACTTAAATCGGTATTTTCCGGACTGTGTTTTAAGCTTACAGAAGTAAAAGTGATTTCCATATCCCAATATACCTAAGAAATATATCAGAATTCGTGAATATGTACACAACCACTTTACACCACCTTAGGGGTTGGATATCGAAAAATTTTAAGAACGTTTCTAGGCGCTGAAATGTATAAATAGCCAGCAGAAGTAAAATCTGAACTTTTTTTTGCTTTAGTTACTCTAATAGCACATCTACATATACGTACTAAGTTTCAACTTTCTAGCATAAGCCGTTTCTGAGATATAATAAACCACTCCTCACCCCCGTACCTTGCTACCCCTATGAACAATTTTATTTTTCTAGGATGTCTCTATAATGGCTCTATATAATCCTAAATGCTTAGCTTTCTATTCATTACGGTTTTCGAGAAATAAAAATCAGAATTTTTTTCCTTTCTACCCCCTTTCACCATTACCTCCAACACCTCACCCCTAAAATGTTTTTCCTTACTAGAAGTTAACCGACCCCTACTCCTGACAAATTTTCAAGATCATATCTGATACGGTTTCTGAGATATAAAAATGACATTTTTTGAGAAATTGCTATCCCCCATCCTTTTTCGTGCTCTAACTACCCCCTCAAAAAGTTTACGTTCAGTAGACTCCTCTTGTGATCCCATATACAGAAACTACATTTTATCTTCCTGGTGTAATTGGTTCGGAAGATATTATAATCCAAAGTTTTTCACACCCACACCCCACCACCCCCCTTAAAAATTTTAGCCCTTGTCTAATCTTGAAGTATTCCTAAGGACAACCACAAAGTTTCAATCTTCTGGCATCAATCGAAAGAGGAGATATGGAATTTAGAATGTTTCAATCCCGGCTTTAAAGCGTTTTGGACTCATTGTTTCCCCCCCCCCCCCACTTCCACACCCCTCCACTCTTATCGACCATTTTTTGCAAATGAGCTCACTGTCATAGTACTATACTCGTATAAGTTCCTCCAAGCATAAGTAGTGAGATCTAGAAATCAAAATATTTCGTCTAAAACGCTCCCCCCCAAATCCCTCTTACACCCCCACCCCCCCTCCCTTCCCCCTAAAAGATACCAGTCGTAGAAGTATACCCAATCTACCCCCCACAAAAATTTCAACGTAATACCTTAACGGGTTTGGAAGCTACGCGCCTTCAAACGATTTTGCGTACGGCGTCTACGGCGGACAGACGGACATTTTTTTTTTGCTTTTTTCGTGTTTAATAGTCCTAAATTTCAGGGTATCAAATTTTTTTTAAATTTCAGATCGATCACAATACTTTATTATTAAAAAATAATAAAGTGAAAATGTCAAACTTTCCAATGGAAGTGTCAGATAGCATCTGGCACCATTGTATTGCCAAGGCGCAAAATATAAATAGTGACCTACGCATTATTGGATATATAGGGTGTTTTTTTAGAATGATAGAACTTTCGATAGGGATAACTGTGATTTGACAGAAGATAGAAGCCATGTAGTTTTGACATTTCTGTTCAGTAAGCATTGACAAATTATCATGGAAAGACTCACGCCGCAACAACGTTTACAAATTGTTGAAATTTCTTTTCCAAATCAGTGTTCTATTCGCCAAACTTATAGAGCACTTCGTGAAACATAGAAAATTTTGAGTAAAGATCTTGGTCTACACCCATACAATATTCAATTGGTTCAAGAACTACAGCCACTTGACCATAATAAGCGTCGCTTGTTTGCTGATTGGGCCCTAGAACAGCTTCAAGTTAATCCACTTTTTTATCGAAAAATTGTGTTTAGTAATGAAGCTCATTTTTGGTTGAACGGCAACGTAAACAAGCAGAATTGACATAGGGTAAACTACCCGGTTTCGGTCCCCTCAGCCTATTTCGGCCACCATGTTGCTTTTCTCATTATACTAAGCTTCATCTAAATAAAAAAGAATTCAATTGCTAATTTGAGGTGCTTAAGATGTTCTGAATGAATTCTTAATCGCTTTGTATACTCTAAGTAACCAGTGCAATCATTCTGGAATATTTGAAGATGACACATCAAGTTTTCGCATTTCATTAGGTATTTTGCTAAGCGCGAGTTAGTTTTAACACTTAGTTTTAATTAATTAATTAAATACTATCCTTAATTGTTTCTTTAATAAAAAAAAAACATTATAGTACCCTAAGTTTAATTTCAACAAAATTGCAATTATTTGCTATTATACAGGAGCCCGAAACTGGGCACGATGTCTTTTTTCATTAAAATTTATTTTTCTTAATTTTTTTTTATTATTTGTTAAAATTATGATATAAAAATAGAAAAAGTACATTACAACGAATATAAAACAATAATTTTTGTACATAATGGGTACACAGTAAGATAAAAGTAAGTCTTGGAACTAAAAAAATCTCTTAAGGGGGACCGAAACCGGGTAGTATACCCTATATTAAGCAAAAACAATCCTCAAGAAATTCTGCAGCTTTCGTTGCATCCTGAAAAATGTACCGTATGGTGTGGTTTACACGCTGGAGGCATCATCGGTCCATATTTCTTTAAAAACGATGCTGGAGCTAATGTTACAGTGAATGGTGCTCGTTACAGATCGATGATCATTGATTTTTTGCTTCAAAATTTGAATGGTATCGACCCGGAAATGTTTTGGTTCCAACAAGAGGGTTCTACACCCCATACTGCTACCGCAACAATTGATTTATTGAAAGATAGATTTGGTGAAAACATTATTTCGAGAAATGGTCCAATTAATTGGCCTCCAAGATTATGCGACATAACGCCACTGGATTATTTTCTTTGGGCTTATGTGAAGTCATTGGTTTATGCTGATAAACCAGAAACAATAGACGCTTTCAAAGCCAACATAACCCGTGATATTGATGAAATAAGGCCTGAATTACTCGGAAAAGTGGTCCAAAATTGGTCTGATCGAATGCGGTTCCTCAGAGCTAGTCGTGGTGAACATATGCCGGAAATTTTTTTTAAAACTTAAATGTCATAAACTTATCTTTCAAATAAAAAAAAAATGTGGCTTCAATCTTAATTTAAATGTGTTTTATTTTAATTTAAAAATGTGTTTTATTTTAATACGAAATAATAATTTAATGTATGGAAAAAGGTGAATTTCTATTCCAAATTTAAATTTTATTGTTTAAGCTGGTCCTGAAATAAAAAGATTGTATCACACAAGCGCGACTATAGCGCTGCCTTGTATTTGATCAAATTCTAGAAAACTGAAACCCATCATTTCTGCCAAAACCACTGAAAGACTTGTCGTTAGCGGAGGATTATATACCCATTTCCCTAACTTCGTTTCTACCGAAGGAAACATGTGGGAACTTAATCTTCTTTATAAGAAAACCCAAGTATTTCTTCAGACTGCTTCAGAATCATAATAACTTACATCAATAAGGGTAATATCGTCAATTGTTATGCTTATCAAAACACCACTCGAAACTGGAAACTTAAGCAAGTACAGCTATAGCTGAGAGGCCTCGTTGTATATTCAAACTGAAAAGTTATCGTTAACAAATCCATTACTCGACGAACAACCCGAACAACTTTCCGACGGAAAACATGCCTACCAACTACTGCTATTGTTTCATTTTCCACATATATCCTTACCTCTGCGTACAGCATTTAATAAGCAAATTGAATTTTCCACCTGAGCACATCATCACATTTCCACCCCTGTCTCACGTTCAGGTGAGAGATTTCCTCATTCGCGGATGTTTTGGAACGTTGTATATCCACGCTGACGTTAATAAACTCGGTTAATAACAAAAAGGATTCCGAAAGGGATTCTTTCACCATATAGCGTACACGATAGCTTGAGTACGCTATACGTGGGACTCTTACAGCAAAAACGTTTTCCGTATACTCTTTTACAAAATCCTCTTCATAATTACAAACATTGGCAGACATTTATCCAATTTGTTGCCAAGTGTTTTCCCTCCCAACCAGACGATGTTTGAATATCAAATGAAGTTATCCTAAAGATTTGCATATCTCTGATTAACGAACGTTTGCTTAAATTGTGTTTGTTTCGGGTATTTGTGCATGGATATGTTGTCGGTTTGGTTTCTTCAACGAAGACCTATTCACAAACTCTGTCGAAAAGGCGGTTCTTCTTTTGAACTTGGAAATTGTTTTTAAATTTTAGATAACAGTCTCAATGCTGCAGGATGCTACGAATATTTGGTATTTAGAAGAGTACAATTCGATGCAACCCCATCACTTTTGGTCAATCCCTTCAAGAGTATAATCACCAACAAAAAAATGTTAACACTTTAATTAACGACTCTTTTCAATCAACTCAAACACACTGTTGTCACAATAGAGCTGATGAAATCTAACTCCTTTAGTTTCTATTTCAGCTCGTCTGAGGCGTAGCGTTTTAACAGCGCTCTATCATCCAAGGCTTCAATCATACTCATGAGTTGGTTCCATGCTTTTCCTCATATCCACTTGAAAAATTTAAACGATTTCCATTGCAAAATACTCTACTATTTCATACACAACCCTGCCCTGCGAGGGTTGCAGATAGGCTGACAACAAATCCCCAGAAAAAAACCCTATGTTCTGAAGCTTCTAGAAAAGCCACAGTCCGATTTGAACTGACGTACCACATAAAATAGGTGATAGGGTCCATATTTACATTGAAATTCGTGATTTGATTTTGGTGTAGTAAATCAGCGGGAAATTGAAACATCTGTACATAGTAAGACAAAACTTTTCTTTGGAAGTTATGGATGCATCATACTTCCCCATTGATTCATATATTCTGCTTCTATAAGGTGGTTCGCGGAGAGAAGCAATAGAGTTTTGTTCCTTCTCGTTTGCTTTAACAGAATCATTTCAATTGGGATTCTTCACCATTGCTTCTTCAGCAGCAAATTGCTGTTTTTCTTACGTACGGAATTCACTTTGTTTAATAATGATAGGAAGTATCCTAATTCAATACACTGGAACCAATATTTTCTAATAATTAAAAATTAACATTCATTAGCAGGTTTGTAATATATCAGGAATTTCCAAATCCATTTTTACATTAAGAAAAGCACAGGTCCAAACATTTTTCTTCTTTACAATAAGAAATTCAAAAATTGATTCAGTTTCTTTAGGTTAGATTTAAAATTCGGTTTGATCCGAATTCAATCAACTAAATAACTCAATTTTGTCTTTTTTCTTTCTGAACACCCAAAAATGATCTTAAAAATTTCTTTTTCAATTTTACTTTATTTACTTAAGACTCGTTTTTATAATTTAATTTTACTTTATTATGATCGATTTTTAAAACGTTTTATGACTAGTAGATACGAAAAAAGCAAAACAAAATTTCAGTCCGTCTGTCCGCCGTACGCCATACGCTGTACGTCGACCGCTGTTTGAAGGCCCCTAGCTCACAAACCCTTTTAGGTATTAAATTGAAATTTTGTTTATGAATAGAATGGGTAGGCCCCTTCTAGTGACCATATTTTGAAGGATGGGGGTGTGAGGGGAGAAGTGGGGGAAGCGTTTTAGACGGAAAATTTTGGTTTCTAGATCTCAGTAACCGCTTACGCTAGGAAACTGAAACTTAGAACTTACATAGAGCTTCGAAATTGGACCCATTTGCAAAAAAATTGCTGATATGGGTGAAGGGGTGTGGGAGTGGGGCGAAAAATAATGCATCCAAAACGAAAGAAAGCCGAGATCGACACATTCTTAAATTCATATCTCCTAAACGGTTGATGTCGCGAAATTAAAACAATATGAATATTTGTAGGTACCCTAGGAGAACAGATTGGAAACAAATTTTTGAGAGGGGCCAGTAGCGTACGGGGGGAGGGGGGGGGGGTTGAAAAACTTAAGATTACGATATCTCACGAACCAATTGCACTCGGCTAATAAAAGTCGGTTTATGTATAATGGTTGACAAATGAAGTTTGCTGAAATTGAAAGTTTTTAAGGGAGCAGAAAAAAATGTTGGTGGTGAGGGTGTAGAGGGTGAAAGTGGTGGAGGGTGAAAAGAAAAAGATTCAGATGTTTATATCTCGAGAACGTATAACGATCAAAAGCTGAAACTTGGTTTTTAGATAGAGCTATAGTAGTAGCATGTTGAAAAAATATAATTTGTTATAGGGGTAGTATGGCACGGGGGTTGAGGTTGTTTTTCCTATCTATAGAACGGATCATGCTACAAAGTTGAAACTTAGTATGTATATGTAAATCAACTAGAAAAGTAATTTAGATAAAAAAAATTTTAAATATCCAATGGTGTTTGAAAGGGGGCGAAAAAAATGATCAGTGAAAATGGAATTCGTATAATTTTCACGATTTTCGTCATATCTATTAAGTCTTGCCAAATATTGAATTCATTTTTATTATACGTCTTCTTCATATAAATACCTAAATAGTATTTTCAGGATTTTTCGAAATTCTACCCCTAAGGGGGTGTAAAGGGGTTGTATACTTTTTCACGAATTCTGCCATATACCCCAGATCTAATTAGATTTCGACTAACTTTTCACTTTCACGGGCTTACGTAATAATAGCCTAAAACCTGTTTTTAATTTGTTTCCATTTTCAGCCCCTAAGAGGGTATAAATGGGTTGAACACGTTTTTACGAATTCCGTCACTTCTTTTAGAAGTGATAATAAATTGAATTGTTTTTACTTTCTCGTTCTGTCTTCATATTTATCTCCTTTCAGGATTTTTGGTTATTCAACCCCGAAGTGGGCATAAGGAGGTTTCATATCTTTTCACAGATTCCTATATATTGCTTAGATCTGATAATTTATCGAATCCATTTTTAGTTCCTAAGATCAACAGGTCAATTTTAGTATTTTCCGATATTCAATCCTAAGGGGTGTAAGAGGGTTGTATGCTTTTCAAAGCTTCGACATATTTCTTAGGTTTGATGAGATATTAGATCGCTTTGTACTTCTACAGACTTTTTATATAATCGCCTACAAACCAATTTCTCAATTTTTGGATATTCAACCCCCAAGGGTTTGCATATGTTTTCACAATTTTTGCCATCCCTTAGTTCTGATGAGATATAAAATTGGTTATTACGGCATTTGATGTAATGACTTAAAAACCAATTTCAATTTTTTTCGAATTTCAAGAAGGGTGGAAAGGGTTTGCTTACGTTTTCACAAATTTTTATAAAATCCCTCGTGTCTCAGGAGAAATCAAGTTGCTTCTTATGAAATCGTTTAAAACCCTGTGTCGCAATTTTTTCGAAACTCAAACCCCAAGTGGATGTAATGGGTTTTTATACGTTTTAACAATTCGTCATATCTCTTAAGTCTGATAAGACAACAAATTCGTTTTTACTTCTATGGGCTTTTAGTGTACATTCGAGTAATATACTGAAATTTGAATTATCTACACGGCCTTTTTCAATGTCTATTTTAAATTACAATCTCTGTTTTAAATATTTTAATTATAAGAACAAAATTAACTTTCCAATCTCGAAACAACTGATGACATACTCCGACTTTGACCGCTCCCAAACTTTAACCCGAAAAATAATAAAGTTTCGCCCAGATCATTGTCAGATTTTTTTATGAAGTAAATACACTAATTTTAACAACTGCGGACGAACTGTTACTTGTTTTACTGGTAATATGCAAAGAGATCAAAACTATCCGTCCGTCCGCCGTGTACACCATACACAAACGTGTTTGACGTAATACACAACGAAAAAAAATAGATTGGAGTAGGATAACACTTAAGGATGGGTTTGAGGATGAGACAGAAATAGGGATTAAACTAAAAGCTTTTGGTTTTAAAAATTGCTGATATTACAAGATTGGAATTCAATATAAAGGCATGCCTTGCTCGAATTTCAGCTATTCAGTTATTGTAAAAAAATCATATCACTGGCCTAGTTGTAATGAACGTATGCTTACGCGCGTCTCCATTACCAAATTTAAAAATGTATGCACTTATACGGTGCATATTATAATCGACGTTCATTAAGAAAGTTTTACGGTCTTACGTTCGTTATACGCATTATACGCGGTCTAGTGCGTTTAGGGTTTAAAATTTTTGTGCATAAGTTTGACAGTTGCGTTTTAAAGAGTATGCGACCTAATGAATTCTTCTGATTTGTATGTGCTGACATTCGCCAAACAGCAGTTTTCATCATAATCAATGTTGCGACATCCAAAATCGGGCCCTGGCCTCCTGTCAGGTTTCTGGACAGTGTCCTTTTTTCCGGTTATGCGTTATCGGTGCCTCGCCCAACCCCCGATTTGGAGGGCCAGTCCTACTTATTTATTACACCCCAGTAGAAAAAGGGTGGGAGTTTTCAGCTAACTATGACATGTTGTAGTTCTCCCAGCTCTGCTGCGAGTAGTACCTACATTTTTTGAATACCTACTTCGACCGGGGTGTGGTGAAATTTGGACATTGAGTCTAAGCCTATAAGAGTACAACAGGTGAAACAATTTCACCAGAATCGCCAATCAAAACTAAGGCGGAATTCTACTTCATCAATAGATAGCAGCATATTTCTGAAGAGGTCAACTATTAGACGAGTATCATTGGAAATTGGACAGTAGTATCAAAGACTATCCATAAGAAGACACTTAATACACATGCATTTTTTGTGTAAAAAAACCAAAAAACCATTGTACAAGCGGAACAAAGAAATCCGACTGAACAATTTCAATTCCATATTCTTATGGAAATTCACATGCGAAGGAAAGAGTACGCTAATATTCAAAAATGAATGATTACACATTCGCATCTGTGTGCATCGTTTTTCTCAAAGCACGTAACAGAACGCATTTTTTGCGGCTGTTCTATTCTCAAGTGTTTCAGCATACAAATTTATAGGAACAATTTGAGAAATGAAATCACACAAGCACAGCTGAGTTGTGTCTGCACATGATTTGATGTAATTTTTTTTATGTGCGTTCTTTAAGGATGTCATTGAATTGGTGAATGCGACTCGTTATCAGTTTTTGTCTCTTCTTTAATCATACATCATGCTATTGCTATCTACTTCCCTCACCTAATTAAATAAAGAAACCAAGGTCAAATTTTTATAACAAAAATACTGCGTAGTGTCCAGTCTTTTTATAGATAGTCTTTAGTAGTATATTGAAAAAAGGATAGTCCTTCCTAGCGCCGTTCTTGTGACCGGTCGGAGAGGTTATTTCAACTTAAAAAAGTCAAAACGATTGGGAAATAGTGGGACAATTCCGCCTACGTCTAAATTGGTGACTAAAATGTGAACTGGAGCGACATGCTTGCTGGATTTTCTCGGGACACTATCGTTACTGCAACTCCCAGACGAATCAAAAAAATAGCAAGACATCGAGAACGACAGCTATTTTTTTTCTTTCCTTTCGGTATTTCGATTGGACCACGATCGCGTCTCGATTAAACTCCACACGCGATGCTTTCAGCTGAACGAAACACGACCGCTTCACTGCTAGGCTTTTCCTCTGATATTTTTTTCTCTTCGCGACCAAACCAAAACCTAACCACTTCAGCTCTCCAGCTGTCACAACCACCTACCAGCTGATTCTAGAAAAAGCTTGATTTTCCTTTCGTGCAGTGTCATCAACTGAACTCGATCACGGGTTCAATTATAACGCGGATGATATGGTAATGCCACATCTAAGCCAGTGATGACACTACACTCTCGGAAAATGTTTTTAATTATCCACTTAAAGCTGTTTCCAGCATTATCCCTTGCGGATAGCGTGCTTTTTACTCTCATAGCGCACCTGAGTATAAGTTTTCCCAAAACTGATTTCGATAAGTCGCTGTTCGGTTGCATACACGGAGACCTTGGTAAATTAATTTTGCCATTACCGGTTGGCTAGTGCAGCCGCAACGCTGACCTGTCAGAACTAATTACACTATCATCCCCCGGTAACGTAATAGAGTGTGCTGGGAATCGGGATAGAGTGGACCTGGTGATACAATTTAATACAAAAGCGAAATGTTCTGGTTATTCGGTGGTTTTCAGTGGATTACCAGTAGAACGGCGCGTCCCTGTGATGTTTCCATTAGGCGGTAGAGCTTCATTGCAATATTTCGGTACAATGGACGGCTCAGTGAGTTGTAGCGAAAGAGGCATTTCATTAGACATACTAATACTTCACTTCATTAGATTTCATTAGTATTCCGTTACAAATTAATTTCCCGTATCAAAGTTGCTACGCAATAGTCAGTCACCCTCATCCCTTTTTGATGTCGATACGTAAGAGATTTATTTACATTTTAGAAGTGGCGACTGATACTCTGTAATAAGGGTTGAAGGTATTACTTTCTGATTGGCAAATCCTACTATTTTGAGGGAAACTTGAGTGGGAAGTGGTTGCCTGACCACTATATAAAACTTTATCCTATATTCCTGCAAATCGATAGGCGAACAAATGCAATGACTTTATTTGCACCTACCTTGTTGGAACCCACTTTAATTTTAGCTTCATGGCTTAAAACGTTCAGGAGTTACAACTAACACTGACAGTTTGAAAAGTGATCAAAACCTCCAAATCTATTTATTTTCAAGATTATTGTTTCGTTGTAAAAAAATGTTTCATTTATTATTTGGTGACAGTGTTAATACCGACGAGGTCCGTATGTTGAGCCATGTCCTCCGCTAAATATTCAACTGTAAGGACGGAAATTTTGGGAAAAAAATTCCGACCAGAGCACACTGATTTACAATTACAATAAAAACAACATGGATTAAAATTACATAGAACATAAGAATAACATGACACTGAGCGAATTAAAATAACAGAGAACGAAGTAAAATAACAGAGAAGGAATTAGGATAACATATAAAACATAGAACGAACTAAATTAACATATAAAACGGAAAAACGAATTATATGACAGAGGAAACATCTACCTGTAAGGTGCACATTGGCAGAGGAAGAAAATCAAAAGGCCTGTACAGCCGGCAGGATCCACAACAAGGCCACAGGCGGCAATATATGACCGGATAAACCCACCGACCAAAGTACACACAAAATCATCCCGACTATATTCAAAGAAGCGCAGGCATCGACCACGAATTATGACACGAAGGAAAGACGTTCTTCCATACCGAACGTAATGATTCATAGATGGTAAATGATCTCGCAAATATATAGTCACCAGCGAATGAGCAGAAGGCAGGCAGTGGGCAGCGATGAACCAGTAGCGAAGGTTGTGAATTTCTACAATTCCGCCGGAGTGAAAACTGAAGACTGTACCAACGGCCGTGACTGACCGGTATCATCCTACAAGAAGGCTGCGGTTTTCTACAAATCCGCTTCAAGTAGATAGAGACTGCCATGAGGACGCTGAGTCTATGCTAAGGCTGTGGCTTTCTACAAGTCCGCTTAGTATAGTCAAGGTCAATAATAGTCAGTAGGACACATAAACGCACTGAACAAGCCAAGCAGCGGAGCAAGCCAAGCAGCGACGAGCGAATCAGTAACAAGCCAAGCAATGGAGCATGCCAAGCAGCAGAGCCAAGCAGCGACAAGCCAAACAGCGACGAGCCAAGCAGCGACAAGCCAAACCACGGACCAAGCCAAGCAGCGACAAGCCAAGCAGCGGAGCAATCCAAGCAGCGACGAGCCAAGCAGCGGTGAGCCAAGCAGCGGAGCAAGCCAAGCAGCGACAAGTCAAGCAGCGGAGCAAGCCAAGCATCGACGATCAGAGCCAGGCAGAGCTAAGCCAAGCAGAGCAGAGTTCAGCCAAGCCGAGCAGAGACTAACCTATTAGAGCAGAGAATAGCTCAACAGAGCCAAGCTAAGCAGGAACAATCTGTGAGGTGAACCTTACAGATTTGAGAATAGCCCAGAAGTAGAGCTGAAGCAGAGCAGAGCGAAGATGCTACGAGCACAGCGAGTCACGACGAGCAGAGTCAAGTACAGAGCACACCACAAGATAACGATCAGTGACAGGGTCAAGCAAGGCAAGAAGAGTCGTGCCAGGAGACGAGCTAAATCAGCTGGAACAAGCCACGACGAACTCCGCCAAACTACGACAACCAGACACAGCAGAGCCAAGACGATCAAAGCAAAAGCCACACAGAGAGACGAAGACAGAGAAGGATGAAGACAGGGAAGGACGAAGACAGGGAGTGCCAAGGCCATACAGAGAGGTCGAAGACAGGGAGAGAGCCGAGCGGAGAGAGTCAACGCAAAGCGAGCAGACTCGTACCCACAGAACCGCAGGGTCGAATCACGTTGAGCAGGACCAAGACAAGGCGAGCACAGCAGACGAGCGGAGGCGAGCGAACGACGGGCAGAGACGGAACACGAGACAGGCAGAGACATAATACAGCGAGCTAAGACGAGCGCATAACGATGAACTGAGGCGAGCGAGAAGAAGCTAGGTACGTCAAGCGAAGGCGAGCAAAACCTGACATCGAAGACGAGCAGAACGCTAGGAGATTATAATTTGAATTTGAATGTGTTTAAACCAAATAGATAATAAAGTGAAGTCTAGAACAAATAAATGTTTGTAACGAATCCTGGCAACCGATGAATATACCGCGGCTATACAACAAGTCGTTACACAACTTGGACTTTGTTGTTAATAAAGTGGTTTCTTGATACAGCCCTAAAATTAAATATACTTCGCATAAATTGATAGATTTCCCGAACTGAAGGAGGAGAGCAAATGCAAAAGCGAGATGATAATCGTCGGTCAACATAAAGCTAATAACAATTTTTGGGGACACATACGTATAACATTGCTTTGAAAGGATAAAATGTTCAAAGCATACGTTGCCAATATGAAAACTATTTTCACTTATATTTTCACTTTTTTTTCGCTGATATTTCAATTAGAACACCCCAACGTGGGTCTCAACGTAGCCCCAACACGGCGTCGTACAATAACTGTCGTTGAAATGTCAAAAACGGAGACGCGTCGGTTTACATCATATCAAAATAACGACAACGTCGGTAAAGTTGGCAGTGGACGACAAGCCATGGAATACATCATATGGCCCCTGGTAAATGTAGGCACGAATTTCTTAAGAACATTTGTATGGTAGGTACTCGAAGGACTAGATACCTTTATTTTTTTTTCTTTATTTGTTTTCATACTTTGAACTAGTGAAAGTGTACACTATTTTAAATTCCGAACTAGTTGAATTCTCTGGTAATCGTGAAATAAGAATAACCACATGCTGAGGGACTTCTGTTTGGAAGGCATCATAATAACATTCCTGAAAAAAATTTAGATCCATAAGGCATTCCGGATCGAAGACGGATACACAGCGAATGAATTTGGGGTTCATTACTGAAGAAAAAAACTATTGGAGCCCCTTCTTGACGCTTAATGCGAAGACTAATTATTTAAGTGGCGCCACTGCCTTTTGTGATACTTTATGGTGATAAGGAATTGGAGGCAATAAAGTTTTTTAATTACAAAAATAGTTTCCGTAAAATCATTAATTCAAATATTAGACTGATTGTACAAGGAAAGTATGTGGAATCTGTAAAATATGTCTCAGAAGGGTACTACTTTTGTTCCTAAAGGCGCCTTACAGACCTACTCATTGCATTTTATCGAGCACACCATTTTCTAAACTTTCTTTTCATAGTTTCAGTTTCATTGCTTTATCCGATAAACATATTTTTATAATAATTTAAAAATCTTTAAAAATAATTTACACAAATAAATAAAACAAACTACGTACTTTGTGGTGTATTTACAAAATGTGGAGTTAAAAATTAAACTGGTAGATTTTAGCATTCTTTTCGACAAGCTCTCTTACTCTCTTGCTTTTTCTCTCACTCTCGCTGTCTATCTACATGTCTCTCTCTTTCCTTTGTCGCTCTTTATTGATCCTTTTTCTCTCGATTTATCCACCTATTTCTGGTTCGCTCTCTCTCTTTTTCCCACTCTTTCTTAAATTCCTAAGTTTTAAGTTCGAACCACATTCTTTTTGTGATGGATAAAGTTTGATTTTTCTTCCCTCTCGTCGAACACTTCTTTCTTATGAAAAAATTATCAGACGATATCATTTCTCCTTCCTCGTCTTAATTTTTTTTTCAATGTACAATTCGATGTTCTTCCAATTTTCTTTTCTATAATATTTTCCAGGAGATTGTTAACAGCACAAGTTTCGAGCTGTATCCTAGTTTGTTACATGCTCCGCTTTGGTTTGTGTCTTGGATAGATCAAAGTGACTCACGCTTAGCAGTTTAGTCTTTGCTCATCCATTTTTTAGAATTCGAATAAGTTTCAACATTTAAAGTGAATGGTTATGTTACTTGTTACGATTATTGATTACATTTTCAGAAAAATAACCACATCACTTTACCCTGAAAATTGCTAACAAAATTACTGTAAGAATCTTAATTTTATTTACATCTCGACATCGCAATAATTCTACTTCACCATATTATAGTTCTCCAAAATTGTGTTCAGCGATGTAAATATTTTTCATAACGAATCTCAATAAAGAAAATTACGAGACGATTTTCCCATAAAAAAAACTTTTTTCTGGACTTTTAACTTCTCGATTTATTGTGTTGATTGCTGAAATATTTCGGAACTTCGTTTAAGGGATTTTTGATTCATTTTCAAAGTTTATTCAATTCGGTCGAACTTCTTTTTTTATTGCTATTGAACAATAAATAACTTTATATTTCTTCTCCGAAGTGAGTGTTGTTATTTCGGAATATTAAGGTCGGAATGAACATAATTTAGTACACAACAAGAATGGCCTTAATTCCATTCTGGTGGTAATTTTAGAATTTATTTAAAAGTTAGTTTAGAAAAAAAATCGGTACACATTTTATTAAAATACTTATCCTGTCGATTTTAAAAATCCCTAAATTGGAGTAACGATTCTCACGGTACCAAAATCATCCAATATTCCGCAAGCAATTGGGATTGGTTTTGTAAAACGTTTGTGAAGTTTCAGTGGAGCTATGTAAGTCAGTTACACTATAACCACCCTGAAAATATTAATTTTCAGGTTGTTTTCCTAGTAGACATAGTAAAGAACCCTGCCACTGGATGCCATGTATTTCAGGACCATGATTTCCCAGCATGCCTTGGAGTAGACGCATGAAGATACGTGCCAGGCCCTTCTCGTTTAATTACTCGAGACTACAAAAAACTATATTTGTGACGTTAGACGATAAGAAGATATTTTGTAAGGTGGAGTATTTTTGTAGCCAAAGTTTTTTTTATATTTTAAGTTGAAGACTCGCGGAGATCCAATATAAGGAAACCTGAAATTGTGCTTTTGGGAAATTTGCTGCAAAAACTCGTAGTAAATGATTTAAAGTAAGGTTTAGATATTCGCTCATCCGTCTACTACCTTGAAGTTTTTTGTAGGGTTGCCGACGAACTGGTACGAATAAACCTCAGGTTGTGCCTTCAAGCTACATTCCATCTACTACTATACTGACTACGTCAATAATATAAGTTCTTAGAAACCACTAGCATATCGAGCTGAAAAAATCAGTTACAGTACAATCCGCCATTCCGAAAAACCCAAAGGAGGTTAAGATACCTTAATGAAATTAAAAATTTGTTTGGTATTGGTTGGTCTGGTCTACGTTAATCGTTTATTGATTGAGAATTTTTTCAACAAGAAAAAGTATAACCCTTCCACGTTACACTACCTACCGCATTTTAAATATTTTCGTCCTTACAAATTTCGCAATTTTTTAACCTATAGAAAGAATGAGAAAGTTGGTTAAAATCAGTTTTGACATTATCAGCTTGAAGTACTATGTAAACAGGAAACAGCATGGGTAACAAAGAAGACTCCTGCGGAACACCACTCTCTATATCTTCTAAGGAAAACATTCTTCCATTCGATCTTACCCTAAAAAAATCTAATAAATTACAGCTATTCGTTTCGAAGGATTCTTTTATTCTTGGCAATGAGGAGTAGACTATAGCTTTCCGAGTGTTCAAATCAAATAGGTTAGGTAAGGTAGGTGGTCACTAAGCGACGAAACACATAGACCGCCAAGGGGTCCGTTGTGATCACACATGTACGGGAAGAAGTTCCCGTGAGCCAAAGACCACGTCATAGGTAAACCACTCCGCCAGCGTGACAAACTACAGCAACTTGTCTAGCTTAATTTTTGTAAATTTGCCCAAGTACATGGCAAAGCGCGTACCTAAAGTACGTTTCCGACACCAAGCCAGACCAGGGCATTCGCAAAGCATGTGGAAAATACTTTTCTCGGCATCGGGTTTGCTGCGGCACAGATCTGCAACGTCCGCATCACCTAGTCCGCATCACGTGACGGCTGATCAGGCAATGGCCCGTCAGTACACCAATTAGGATACGAATAGTATTCCTATCTCCGAGTAGGAAACACTTTGTCCTGCTCGCACTCAGGGTCGGCCAGAGCTGCCTCGCCACATGACACGATGTGAGGCTCGACCACCTCGTGTTAGCCTCCGATATGACCGTCACGTTGATAGCTTGTTTAATGTCCTCAATTGGCCTCCTCACTGGAAGAGCTAGTGCTTGATTCAGCGCCGAAAATCTCTTTGCGAGTTCATCCGCAATCTTGTTACCCGAAATGTTATATTAAAATAATGCATAACGCACTAATCTCATCCCTACATAGACTCACGAGGCTGTGCAGGTTTGATCAGGTGTGAGTCGAGCGCCTTAATCGCCGCCTGACCATCTGTTAAGATGACGACGGGTTTGTTCCGCATTGCACAAGTTTCTAGCAGATTGCAAGCCTTAACAATCCCAATCATCTCTGCCTGAAATATGCTGAGTCTGGTATTCTGAATGACTCGCTATGGTACAGGTCGGCGGAGAATACTCCTACACCTGTACCCGCGTCTGTCTGCGAACCGTCCGTGTAGATATGAAAGTCGTCTTCGTGGGGCTGACCCACCTTCCACCCCTCTCTGCTAGGGAATCAAGTAGTCCGTATCCTCTAACTCTATCCAGCTACCTGACTGTCTTAGTCGCACGGCATTTTTTGCTGCTACACTCTTCCCATAAATATCCAGCGATAGAAGATGAAGGTGGGAAATGAGCGGGCTGATGAACTGGCCAGAAAGGGCTCCGCTCTTCCCGGCTCTTTTGCAGAACAAGTCCACGTTCCTCTAGGAGCTGTTAAGAGAGACATACTCTCCCACTTCCAATCAGCTGCTAACTCCAGATGGAAAAGCCTAACCACCTGCGCCATATCTAGGAAGATGTGGCCATCTTGCAACCGAGCCAAGTCAGACGTACTTTGATACAAGACCCGGGCAGACATCTCCAGAATCACGACGATTAGTACAGGTCACTGGCCAATTGGGGATCGTGCTGCCAAATTGGGCATTCCGTTTAATGCACAGTGCCGCAGCTGCCAGGACACAAATGAGTGAGAGTTGCTCGTTCAATTCCTTTGCGAATGTCCGGCTTTAGCTAGAGCCCGAGAGCGAACACTAGGCAAACCCTTTTACGGGGGCCTGAGGGAGATTTCGGTTAAGAAAATTGGAGAGTTATTACTATTCTTGGACAGTACCAGATGAATATAACGGATCAGTTTTCCTCGCACTCATTCTTTAAATTCCCTAGTCAAAACAACCGCTTACATCCGGGTTTCAAAACGGCCATTGAGCTAATTGAGCTCCGTCTAGAGGACAGAGCTGCCACTTAAACCAACCAACCAACCAGAAGATGAAGAATCATCGCTAGTGCCGTTGGCGGTGTGGTGCTAAGTACGCCCATTGCTCCTGTGGAAGCTAGACGTTGAACCTTGGTGAGTTTACTGAGGTAGATGGACTTCTCCAGCGCTACCTACCACTAACATTCCGCAGGTTAGGATAGGCCTGACTATGGCTGTGTACATCCAGTAAGCCATCCCTGGCTATATCCCCCATTTTTTCCAGATTTTTTTTTTACAAGCGTAGAGAGCCCCTAAAGCCTTCCTTAGTCGCCCGTCGATATTCTTATTCCAGGTTAGTTTCCGATCTAGGACTATACCCAAGTATTTAGCATTGTCTCTAAGCTGTAGGGTTAGACCTCTCAGTTTAGCGAGTGGGAACTCTGGGATTTTGGTTCTACGTGTGAAGAGGACAAACTTTGTATTTGAGGCATTGACTCACAGTCTACAGCTGTCCGCCTACTCGCTCAGTGTAAGTGTCCTTTCGAGCAGGTCACTTATAGTGGGTAGGAACCTACCCGATATCAGAATTGCTAAGTCGTCCCCGTCTGCGACTACCTTCACTCCCTGACGGGCTATCGACGTCAGTATCGTATTGACTACCAGGAGCCAAAGCGGGTGGTGAAATTACCCCTCCCTGCGGAGTACCGCGGGCCGTGTACCCACGCACTCTGCTACTGCCCAGTTTCGATTCAATGACAAGGCTGTTCAGCATGGCGGCTATCCAGTTACAGGGCCCCATTTCCACCACCACCTCCCTCAGTGCATCGCTGATCGCCTCAAATCTTAAAGGCACCCTCGATATTAAGGAAGGCTGCGAGAGTAAATTCTTTAAAAGACTTAGACTTCTGAATCTCAAAAACTACCTGGTGTAACGCCGTTTCGGTCGATCTACCTTTGGTATAGGTATGTTGTAAGGACGGCTTGGCTTTCATTTGGGACAAAAAAACAAAGTAGATGTTCCAACCAGGAATTTATTAAAAGTCGAGTATTGAACGTTTCGAAGCCAGTAAGTTCAGTAGACCAAGAAATATTTTGAAACGATAATTCAGAATGGCATTCTTCTGGGTAATCTTGCTGCATCCTTATGGAGTTCGTACGAGCTGCCGTATCGAGAGTAGTAGAGAGCCTTGCAGGAAAGTGAAATTACCTGTGGAAGGAGATATCCGAAGTGGAGGTATTAGAACCATTTGGAACAAGACAGAAAAATTTCATGAATAGTATTAAGAAGGCTTCATTAGCCCTCTTTTAGGCAACCTTGGTTTAAATAAAAGTATAAGTGATAGATAGTTGTTACTCTAGCCAAATCCTTATCTGTAAAAATAAATCATTCGTAGGACACAATGTTTCAACTTACTAGATTCTACTAGCAAAATATAGCAAAATAAAAAATTTAAAAGTAAATCATAGATTCTATCAATTACTCATGCAGAGAACACCATTTTATTTCACATATCATTTCCATTCAACCGAATCCTTCATCTACTTTTTCATTAATATTCCTCAAAAGTCTGACAAGCCATAAAAAAAGAGGGCAAACAATTTATGTTTTCGGTTAATTATATTCGCTGCGGTCAGATCTCCTATCAGAACCATATGAACATAAAGTTAGCGTAATTAATGAGGAACGACCTCAAAAAAAAAAAATCACTGAAAAACAACAGGACGAAAAAAAAGGAAAAGCTTCATTTTAAAACGCTTATTCGTTTGCAGCATAAATCAGTTTTTCCACGGCTTTTCCATTGTGTATATTAAATAAAATCGTCCATCAGATGTTACCAGCTCCCGCTAACGAGAGAAAAAAAACTCCCGGGGAAATTAAATTTTATTGGACAGGAACAAATAAAGCTGTACATTTTATTATTAAACCGAAACGAATTGTTATGAATTTAAGGAGCTACTGATTACTTTTAATTAATTTAATAATTGTGCTCAATTTTATTTACAGCATGGCGTATAGTGAGTACATGGTTGAGGGCGTAAAATAATTTGTTAAGTGGTTTTTTTAATTTATATAATTTTTTTTTATATTAACATATTTTAACAATTTTTCTATTATATAATTTTCGTATTTTCATAAAACATTAATTGGAAAGAAGTAAAATACATATAGCTCCCATACAACCTGTTCGAATTCTTTCCAGAGCCACTGTGTGTAAATGCGAATCTTTTACATAAATTTCATTGGGAAAATACTCTTTCAAGCTAGTGTTGCAAATATTGCAGTGTTGGAATTTGCCAATAATGTTTTAGGGTGTTTTATTGTACCCTATGTGTTAGTCCTCACTATTTTTAACTTACAGTTCAAAATGTTTAACTCTTTTTATCGTACAGTTTAAATTACAACTTTATTGTGATGACATAGGTAGTTTTACCCATTAGTCTTAACTTTTATAGTTTTAATTTTTTTAAATTTTTTTCATTGATCATATTTTTCATATGACAAAAAACAAGGAAAGTGTATGGTGCGATTTGTCCGAAGACGTTTGACTTCGAATTCTAAAATAAGTGCACATCTGCATACCCAAAAAACATGCAAACGAGCAAAATAATTTAGCAGTGATTCTCAATCAGGAGTCCAAGACCTGATTTGAGCTGTCGCGCCATTGATGATGATTCATAATTCCTTTTCGTTATGAACCATTTTTTTTACTCAAAGAATCTCATGGAAACTACTGAATCAAGCTTCATATAAATAGTTAGAGTATACAAGATATGAGAGTTAGATTGATACGGAAAAAATCAACTGAGATATAAGACTGTATTTTTCGGGTTCATTCCATGGTCTAAACTTGGATACCGCCTTTTAAAAAGCACTGCAATAGAGCACCTCAATGTTTCTCAGTACCAGAAAAATAAGGCCTGGCCCAAATACCTGTATAAAAAAATGGGGCTGCAGTCAGCCATTTTTGTCATATTCATAGCCGAACTATCTAGCAAAACAATTGTCCATTTAAAAAAGTATATTGCTTAGTTTGGAAATTATGCATTTAACTTTTAGTATCTTTCCACAGAAAAAAGTGTTGTAACCGACATTAGATGCTGTGAGAAGTTATGATATATGTTATTTTATAACATTAATTTAAAATACAAAAACTTTAAGTTTATATACTTCGAAATGATTATCGTAGTCTTGACCTAATTTCATAAATATGGCTTAAGATGGAACTACAGTAAGAGTTATGCGCGCGACGCGACATGTTACTCGATCGCTTCGCGTGCACCAGTTATAGTGGCAACGCTGAATTGGTTTCCGGAACTGCCAAAAATTATTCTCAAACACTAAAGTATATTATTTGCAGCCTGCAAACGCATTGTCTGCTTTCTTTTATTTTATAGCGCAATTGGACCGATATGATAATACTATAACTGATAACATTCTTTCTAATCAGCAGTCATCGCGTCGCATCGCTCGACGCGAGCGCGTTGCGTTTTATAATTCCTCTTGCAGATAAGTGTTTCCCTTCAGAAATGTCGTGGCAAAAAACCAATAGAAGTCAGATTACAGTAGGCGGTGTTTTTTTCTTCACATTAAAATAGGTATTCCTATCTTTAAACGACGTTAGTTTCTATTATACATTATTGTAATTATCGTCTTAGCTCTGTAATCGCGTTAATCTGTGAGCTTTTTCAGTCATATAAAACATTTATTTTACTCCTTATTTAAGGTCACATACCGAAATCCTAGCTGAACAGGCTTATGAGGAAATTGTGATGAAAATCAGACCAGCTGTAGAAATTCATCACACAGCTATCGATTGAATCATACAAATATTGTTACATACATGCACTGGCAACCCGAATCACTAAATTAAAATTCAATTAAATGTGAGTTTTCAGAGCTAGTTGTATTTGTATATTCCTCACAAACCATCGAATGGACTCGAAAACCTGCGACGCACGTAGATGTAGTATAAAAGCTCAACACGGGCGAGAACACTAAATCATTTTCTGCTGATGCGACATTCGATTGAATTTCATTTAGAGCAGCTCTACAAGTACGTCACACAGGTATCGATTGAATCATAAGAATACTGTTACATTGCACGCACTGGAAATCCTAATCACTAAATAGAAAATCAATTAAATATTAATTTTCAGAGCTAACTGTAACTATCCAATAAGCACATTCAGTTCTGCACTCTTCATGTATATTCTACACAAACCATCGAGTAGACTCGAAAACTTGCGACGCACGTAGATGTAGTATAAAAGCTCAACACGCGTGATAATCGAATGGACTCGAAAACTTGCGACACACGTAGATGTAGTATAAAAGCTCAACTCGGTCGAGAACAATAGATCATTTTCAGCTGAAGCGACATTCGAGTGAATTTCATTCAAGACAAACGTGCGCAGCTTCGAGTTCGATTAAAACGCGAATATAGAAATACCAACATTTTTATATTTTATATAATAGGCCAGGGATTTGGGCTGTTGCACCATTGATGGTGAAATTTTTTACAGTGATTACAGTGATTTGTTTAATTTAGTAAATACCATTGTTTTATTAGGAAACATTTCCTTGCACCTTGATCCAAATCTTTTCATCGTGGACACAACCCTGGTAGACCATAATCGATGAACTCATTGATGAGCTCATCGTGATACTCATCGCAACAAACCTAATGAGCCTTGTACGAGCGTGAGGATTAAACTCATTTAAATACCTTTAAAAAAGCCTTCCCCTCCTAATGAGTTTTTCAATGAGTGATTCGATGATTTTCATGATGAGCTTTTCAATGATTTTAATGATGAGTTTGTAATAAGTGTTTCGATGAGTGATTCAATGATTTTCATGATGAGCTCATGATGAGTTTTACGATGATTATAATAATGAGTTCGTGATGAGTGTTTCGATGAGTTTTTCAATGATTTCGTGATGATTTTACCCTAAAATTTCATAATGACTGTAATAATGAGCGATGAATGAAGAAGACATGATTTTAACGCTTAGTTTCAATATCGATTTATTTTTTATACTTTATAAAAATAAAAATTTAAAATATTAAAATAAAAAATTATAATAAATAATGTTCGTGGGAAACATATTATTTCTGCTGCTTTCTATCGGACTCTATTCGATTCAACCGATTGTGTGCCTTTAACACAATCTTTCGGAGCTCACTTTCATAGTCCTTTCTATCGGATCCGTTTGCTTCTATTTAATGGAAAAAAGAGATTTATAATCATTATATAGGTATATATTAGTTAATTAATTACCATATAAAATTGTATCAAATAGCTTAGGCTCTAGTAGAGACTGTTTTGAGCTTCGGCCATTCAAATTGAAATTGTACCATAATTCATCATTGCCAATGGTACGAATTACTCCATATAATCCTTTAGCATTTTTTTTTTAATTTCAAGTACGCAGTCTGCAATAATGTGATTAAGAATTGAGAAAAAATATAAGACGAATTCAATAAATTTACCAATTTAGATGCAGGCAGCAACTTGGCTCTTAGCATTTGGAACACCGGTTCCAGTTGTGCCGTCTATATCGAACATTTCAAGACTTGAAATTGAGCCATCCACAGAAACATCCGTTATATTTACAATACCAGAAACCATTCCTTCATCTTCATCTTGTACCATATATCAAGAGATACAGAAGGTAACAATGTTTCTTCAGGTGTTTCTTCGAGTACTTCACTAGTTTATAATTGCGCAAATAAATCTATATTTCTAAGCCGTTCAATATCCCTTCGATAGGTTTTTAACTCTCTGGCCATTCCACTATAAATCGCCGTGACATTTTAGTAAAAAAATGGAAAATATAAGAAATAAGATATAACGGGGAATTGGACTGATCTTACAATAATAGAAAAAGAAAGTGAACTTATGGTGATAAAAATTATAAAGAAGGTTAGTGGAATGTGACTTTTCTTATTTTAGCCAAATGTATTATTAGTGTTACATGTAAATCTGGCAACCGCGCAACCGTGCAACTCGATTATTTCACATAATGGAAACAGCAACAACCGAATACCTAGTTGCAAAATAACCCAATCAGAAACCTAGCTGAAGTAAATAATGCCAAACAACACTTCTTATCCCTTCTTATCGAATGCTCTCCAATGTATTAGAATCCAATGAGGATCAGAGTCGAAAGATCTCAAGATCACAAGACCCCTCTACATATACCACCAAACGAAGATCAAAATCGAAAGCTCTAAAGCTTTCTAGAATCATCAATATACATCACCGAGCGAACATTCAAGTACATCCTAGACTGCAACCGGCTAGTATAAAAGCAGGTGAAGCTTTCAGCGAGGAGATAGTAATTTTTATTAAGTCGACTGTGACAGCCAGCGTGTATGCGCGACAGTGTTGGTGGAAAGCGATCGATTGCGTGTGATCAAATCAAGCGATATAAAGGCGGCGGTATTGCCATATAGTGCGAATATAATTAAAGTGCGAATAAATAAATTGTTACTTATTTTTGCTTTTAAGCGAATTGTGTTTTACTTGAAATCCCGGCGAACCCCTAGCTCGCAACATTAGTTATACTTATATATTTTAATTTAAGTTGAACTGAACTGTTTAAAACTTTTCACTGAAAAAATAAAATGTCGTTAAAACTTTCACTTAAAAAAACTATAAAAATATCAATTTACGAAGTAAACAAATAAGCAGAAATCACATTATCTGTTATTATTTGAAAACAACGTACTGAATATATATTTCTTTTTTTTAAAAAAGACACTCAATTATCGGCAACGCGCTAAAATGAAAAATCTAAGGGAAACTAATGGTACATGTTGGAAACAAAGGAAATTTTACATAGTCCAGAAAAAAAATAAAGGGGATGAGCACTCATTGCAAGTATAACAAGAAAACTCATCATATAATCATCGACGGACTCATCGATAGAACAGTATTTTCCATATGGTATATTATTTATATTGAAGCCGGGGATTTTTGATGTGGATGTTTGCGTCTCTCGATATAATAGTATATGTGAACTGATGAGTTTTGTCTAGTAGGGAAGCACCCTAAAATAGCGTTACGACTCAGGGTTTTGGGTGACCACAGATGATCTACATCGATCCTTGGCGATATTTGTTATCTGCTGGTAGAACTTATTTATTCCTTTAGTCTCATTCTAAATTGTTTGTGTCCAAATGTGCATTGGGCGACGGGTGCCAGGGCTCGTTACAAAATATTTGTTTAATTGACTTCACTGTTTTTAATTCATTCGATTTCATTTAGTGGCTCGCAGTCTTCCTTGACGTCTCCATGGCTCGTCTCTGCGCGACTTCGCTCGTCGCCTTGGCTGATCTCTGCTAGGCTCGTCCCTGCCCTTCTCGTCGCTATTCTGCTTAGCTTGATTTTGCTCTGGTTATCTTGCTCGTCTCCGCTTGGCTCGTCTCTGTTTGGCTCGTCTATGCTTGGCTCGTCTACGCTCTGCTTGGTTTCCTCTACTTGGCTCGTTTCTGCTTGGCTCGTCTCTGTTTGGCTCGCCTATGCGCTGCTTGGCTTGTCTATGCTTGGCTCATCTATGCTCTGCTTGGTTTCCTCTACTTGGCTCGTCTCTGCTTGGGTTGCTCTGCTTGGCTTGTCTCTGCTTGGCTCGTCTATGCTCTGCTTGGCTTGCTCCGCTCTATTTGTCGTCGATGCCTACGCTTTGATTGGAAGCGTTTGTCCTACTGACATTTGATTGGTTCAGCCTACTCTAGGCGGATTTACAAAACCTCATGCCTTAGTGTAGTCTCAGCGTCCTCATACAGTTCCAATTACGTGAAGCGGCTTTACAAAAGCTCATGTTTTCGTGTAAAATAGAGACTGGTCAGTGACGGCCGTTGACCCTCCTCTTCGTCGTTCCAAATCTATAATTTGGCGGACTTACAAAACCTCATACCCAAAAAAATAGCTAGGAAAGTCGAGCTCAGCAATAGTTAGTTCCTTAGGCGGATCAATAAAACCACAACCTTGATTTTTTTCCTTGATTTTCGTCACAGAAGACTTGCTGCCACTGTGATTCCAAAACCTGATACTGTTCAGGACGTTCTCGATTAAGGCTAACATTTTGTACGCTTCTCGTTGTGCGCTTAACACTTTACAAAATATCGTGGATGCGACAAAAGCAAAAACTATAAATTCGAACGGGTTATATTTCCGCTCCTCAAATTACTTCCACAAAGGTAAAATTATCATGGAGTCAAAGTTAAGCTCTAATTAAAGCACACCCATAAGAGGATTTCGTCCTCTACCACTCAGCTCTATCCCTTCTCACCCCCAAAGTACCAACATCAAAAACCGTATCCTTAATTTACCTAATACAGGATACCAATTACCTGGAATACTCTCAACTTGAACTCCTGACTTAACTTTCAAGAACTTCGGAAGGAGGTACTAGGAATTTTCGCCTCTAATGGCACTCCTCAAGCATCCAAGCTGCGGAAGTGTCGAGGTCGTGTAGCAAGGAGTCGTACGACGATATGTGTAATATCCTTTCAGGACGACTGGGCGGGATACACAAACAAAAATCTACCGAAAACTACATACCACACTCCACACTCCCCATTAGACATTTTCGTTTCGAGTAATGAGATTAACTTGGATGGCTGGAAATAGCACGATTTACAGGTTCAATGGATGAACGTCTTTATTACACTTACGGAGACTCTCTTAATCCTTGGCTACATTACAAAGCCACCTAGGTTTTTGATGCGGAAGTCGAGCGTGAGTACAGGACATCGTAGAGCGTTGCCTGGCCAAAAGCTGCTACCAACTTGCGAAACTGCTATGTAGTAGCTTTTTGGCAAATGAATTTCCGTCATTAATTTTGGGTTTGGGTCGATTTAGTTTGAATCATAAAGGAAATGGCTAAGTGACTTCCAGTTTAGTGGCATGCTCGCTCTCGTAGCCATTAATGGCAAGGTGCTTAAAGTACTTTGATAGATCCCACCTAGTACCTTCCACCTTTAACACTTTTGGCTCGACCTTACCGGCTAATATCTTTCAATTTCCTAATTTATATCGTCCTGAATGGTAGATGGTGTGCCGTGCAAGGACCCGTGTTCGTAGTTCGATTGCTTCAACGAATTCTGCTCTATTATGGTAAAGATGTCGGGACGTGGTATTTCTTGTGGATATCTTAAAATAGTCCTGTATTGGGATATGTGAACATTATTTACCTATTCCGTTAACAGCAGATGGACTCTAATGAATTTTTATTGGAAGGATCCTGTTAAATTTCATTGGCGACACGGCGTATAAAGCTGTTGTTATTCTCATTCCGGGATAGTGTGAGTTCGGTGAAATAGTTGGTAGTTAATTTTTATTTTTATTACGAAACGGGCTAATTTACTACGCCTTACGCGTGGGAAATTAAAGGTTACGGAGGGTATGCATAAAATGGCTGTAAAGTTCTGTCAATCTTAGTTGCGAATAATAAAGATAGCAATATTGTACTACCCAAGGAAAACGATTTCCCTGTGGGGTAAGTCATGAAGAATACACAAACAGCTTTTCCTGGAATCCGCGGAACCACGGAAGCACGTATGATTTGCGACGTAAATAAGGTAATGATTCCTGGAACAAGAGCAATGCTTTCAATGCAAATGGATTTAGTGGTAACGACTAAAAGGCTTTTGGAACGTTAAAAAAATATAACAAAAATAAGTCACCATTTAACCGAAAAGACAGAATGAATCTGTTAAAGAAAGGATACTTGATGGAAACACAGTACTTAGTCCTGGGGAGACCCGGTACTGCAGCAAAGAACGCCATTTTTTTCGATTCAAATTTACTTTTAGGAAGATGTTTCATAAAATGTGAAAAAAAGCGAAGTTCCATGACACTGAACAACACAGTGCGCCGACTAAATACAGATGTATTATTTTATTATATCTAAAGAACTGCACCACATATGGTCTTAATTTTTCTAAGAAGTTAGGCCCATTAGACCTGTACCAGAATAAAACGTTCCGAATAGGGTCCAAGTTATTGTTTAGGTTGTCTCTCGCATAGTAACCTACACCGTATCTCAGGATAAAACGCGTTTCGGACTTCTACCCAAAAATAATAAAGTTGTGCCCAGACTTTTGCAAGATTTTTTATTTAATTACCTATATTTTTAATTTCAATAAAAACACAGGGAGTAAAATATCGAATTAGCCCCTTAAGCGTTGAATATCAAAAAATTCTGAAACCAATTTTTAGGCGATTATATTGAAAGCCAGTTGAAGTAAAAAATCTGCCAATGGTCTGGGCGAAACTTTATCATTTTCGGGTCAAAGTTCGGGAGCGGTCAAATTCGGAGTATATAATCAGTTGTTTCGAAATGATGAGGTTTCTTGGAAAGTTAGTTTTGTTATTAAAAAAAAATATTTAAAATAGAGATTTTTAGCCGATTAAACATTAAAAAAGCCCGTGTAGACTATTCGAATTTCGGTATATTATGTACACTAAAAGACCATAAAAGTAAAAACGAATTTGCTGCCTTACCAGAATTAAGAGATATGACGAATTGTTCAAACGTATATAAAGCCATTAATTCGACTTGGGGTTTGAATTTCGAAAAAATTGTGAAACAGGTTTCTAGACGATTTCATAAGAAGCAACTTCATATCTCATGAGACACGAGGGATTTTGAAAAATTTGCGAAAACGTAAGCAAACCCTTTACACCCATTTGGTTTTTGAAATTCGAAAAATCGTGAAATTGATTTTTAGGTCATTACATCAAATGCCGTAATAATCAATTTTATATCTCATAAGAACTAAGGGATGGCATAAATTGTGAAAACATATGCAAACTCTTTGGGGGTTGAATATTCAAAAATTGAGAAATGGGTTTGTAGGCGATTACATAAAAAGTCTGTGGATATGAAAAGCGATCTAATATCTCATCAAACCTAAGAAATGTGTCGAAGATTTCAAAAGCATACAACTCCTTTACAGCCCCTAGGATTGAATATCTAAAAATACTGAAATTGACCTTTTGGCGTTATATAGGAAACCTTAGGAAGTAAGAATTAATTCGATATATCATCAGATATGAAACCTCCTTACACCCACATGGGGGTTGAATATCCAAAAATCCTGAAAGGAGTTAATAGATAAATATGAAGACAGCACGAGAAAGTAAAAACCAATTCAATTTCTCATCACTTCTAAAAGATATGACGGAATTGGTGAAAACTTGTTCAACCCTTTTATACCCTCTTAGGGGCTGAAGAAGGAAAAAAACCTAAAAACGGGTTTCAGGCGATTATTACGCAAGCCTGTGAAAGTGAAAAGATATTCGATATCTGATCATAATTGAGGGATATGGCAAAATTCGTGAAAAAGAGTACAACCCCCTTTCTACCCCCTTAGGGATCGAACTTCAAAAATCCTGAAAAAGGCTTTCTATGTATTTATATGAAGAAATCGTACAATAAAAATGAATTCAATATATGTGAAGACCTAATAGATATGATGAAAACCGTGAAAATATGTGCATTCCATTTTCACTTATAATTTTTTTTGCCCCCTTTCCGAACACCAATGGATATTTGACATTTTTTATCTAAATTACTATTCCAGTTGATTTACATATACATAACAAGTTTCAACTTTGTAGCATAAGCCGCTCTATAGATAGGAAAAACACCCTCCACCCCCGTACCACACTATCCCTATAAAAAGTTATATTTTTCAAATATGCTGCTAATATAGCACTATCTAAATACCAAGTTTCAGCTTTATATCATTTCAGGTTCTCGAGAATTAAGCATCTATCTTACACTGTTCTTAAAATATGAGTCTTAATTTTTTAGAAAAATTCGTATCTCTTCCACGTTCATGCTCCACCGCCCCCTTAGCAAATTTTACTTCAGCAAAGTTTTGACACATGATTTATACAGAAACCGAATTTTATTTGTCTAGAGTAATTAGTTCGTAAGATATCGTAATTCGAAGCTTTTCACCCCCACCCCCGTATGATACTGCCCTCACTCAAAAAAGTTTCCGATCTATTCTCCTAGTATACCCACAGATATTCGTTAAGTTTCAATTTTGTGACGTTAAACGTTTAGGAGATATGGATTTTAGAATGTCTCGATCTCGGCTTTTTTGCGTTTCGGACGCATTATTTTTCCTCCTACTCCCACTATCACACCCTTTCAGCCATATTGACAATTTTTATGCAGATGGGTCCACTATCAAAGCTCTATATAAATTCCAATTTTCAACTTCCTAGCATAAGCGGTTGCTGAGATCTAGAAACCAAAATTTGTGTCTAAAACGCATTCTCTTTCTCCCCACTCACACCCCCACCCTCAGAATTTGGTCACTTCAAGGGACCTACCGAGTCTATTCATAAAAAAAATTGCAATTTAATATCTCAAACCGTTTGGGAGCTACGAGCCTTCAAACGATTTTGCGTACGGCGTACGGCGGACAGACGGACTGACATTTTTTTTTGCTCTTTTCGTGTCTACTTGTCATAAAACGTGAAAAAAAGTTTTTCAGGGTAGCAAATTTTTTTTTTTAATAAATCGATCACAATACTGTATTATTAAAAAATAATAAAGTCAAAAGAATTCGCTATCTTATCATACCTAAGCGATATGTCAGAAATCGTAAATATACAATCATTTTCTACCCACTTTGCGGTGAAACATCGCAAAGACCCGAAAATAATTTTTAGGTCCTTATGTATGTCATGTCCTCAAAAGCAGTACCTAGGACAGCGATTAATCTCCAGTCGGGGAATTCGTGTTGGGGTTTCACACCAGAAAATCCTCTGATGCCGGAAAACAACAAAAACTTCTTAAAATTTGCTTCTATTTAGCTTCTCATCATGAAAAATTCCATTCTCATTAAAATTAGGGAAAAAAATATAATTGCTGTTGGCGGGATTAGATGCCACGCACTTAGCGTTGAGCTTTATATACCCTAGCGAAACATCAAAAATTCCACCAAATTGGTTGAAATATTAGATGATCTTCAGTGCCACCTACCTTAAGTATAAGGATGTGATGGCAAGAATTTCACTAAGTATATAATTCATAGATAATAAAATTGGTTTCAACATCGCATATATAGAATAATCCTTAGCAATACCGCTTGAAGGGTGTTTCGGATAGTAGGCATGATACACCCATCCGATAACGAAACAGCTCCTTCGGACCTAGTCCAACACAGTCCTATCAACTGGCCTATCCAGTGAAGATTTTCCAACTGTCATGTCCTCAGTAGCAGTAGCCAGGATAGCGATTAATTTCCAGTCGGGGAATTGGTGTTGGGGTTTTACGCCAGAAACTCCTCTGACGCCGGAAAACAAAAAAAACTTCTTGAAATTCTTCTATGGTAGCTTTTCACCATGAAAAATTCCATTCTCATTAATTTTTAGGTCATTATATATAAAGCCCAAAGAAGTAAGAGCGAATACGATCTCATTAAACCTTAAAGATTTGTCGGAATTCGTAAAAACTTAAACAATACTCTACCTCTTCCAGGGTGGTGGAATATCGAAAAATGCGTAAATCGGTTTTTCCCAATTACATTTAAAGCCTACTGAAGTGAAAGCGGATTCGATATCTCATTAGACCTAAGAAATATTTCGTGAAAATGTACACAACCACTTTACACCTCCTTAGGGGTTGGATATCACAAAATTTATAAATCAGTTTCAAGGCTCTTATAGTATAAAGAACCCGTAGAAAAAAAAACAAATCTGATAACTCGACATACCCACAAAATATAAAGAAATTCGCAAAAATTTTGAAAAAAAAAACTTTATCATTAACATTTTTTTTCCTCCACCTTTGTACCCCAATAAAAATCTGAACTTTTTTTTTGCTTTAATTACTCTAATAGCACATCTGTATATGTACTAAGTTTCAACTTTCTAGCATAAGCCGTTTCTGAGATACAAAAAAACCAACCCCCTCTTCCATACTTGCTACCCCTAAGGGGGTGTAAGAATTGCGGGTGAGGGTCGAAAGGAATAAATTCCGATTTTCATTTCTAATGCTATCCGTAAGGGGGTGTGAAAATTTCGGGTGAGGGTGGGAAGGAATAAATTCAGATTTTTATTTCTCGAGAACTGTAAGATAGAAAGCTTAAAAATGTTGACTACTTAGTGCCGCGATAGAGGCGTCCTAAAAATTTGCAAATTTCACGGTATACGTCCAGGTTGATTTCCTTTTTATTAATCCGATATAAATAACAATGTATTTAGCAAAATATTTAAAATACTTTACAACCGGAAAACAATCCACAACACAATCCCACTCCTAGTCAGTTTCGATCCCAAGAGCATTCCACTCCTAATTTCCCTAATTCCTTGGCATAGACTAGTAATAAAGTTCAATCAGTAATATCATAACTCCTTGTCCTTTAATTATCTTCGGTCGTCATCACCATATCCAAATAACACAAGATTGTATCCTTTACCTAGAATAGCAACAAAGGTATTTAATCAAGTGGATGAAGGTGGATGTCTACTTATCTCAAGTCCTTGATTAAGATAATAACATAACGGAGGGTTCAAGAACGAGACAAGTAGGGGTTTGTGACAAGTTACGACGACGAACAAGTACCTTTCTCCTGTCGACCTGGCGCTATTCCAGTATTCCGCCAAGGATCCCTTGATAGAACAGAATACGAAGTACTGCTTGATGTTTTGTCTTAAAGTCAAAACTGGGCTATTCTCCGTGTCAAGAACAACTTAAAACACTTTGCGTATCATTTGATAAGGGTCAGCGGTTTTATCGTAAAACTTTCGACCCAAAGTTCGGGTCATCGTCGCAATTTAACAAAATATGTCCAAGTTAATTTTCAGAGAGAATTCTTCTTCTTGTTCTACATTTCAAGAAAGGGTTGACAGTCTTCCCAGTTCTTGGACGAGTTTTACTTATACGTAGCAGTGTTGTTTTCCTTTCGAATGTCCTTTTGTTGCCCCGCCTCCCCAGTGGTCGTATTAATGAAATTAATAAGGCCACTCATAGCGTGCTTTTGTAAATATTTTAGTGGTCTCATTTATCCGGGGTCTCAAATCACTTAAATGGTTCGTTCATCAAATTTAATACGACCCCAAACTGGTGGCGAGAAAATTTCTCTTAACTTTTCATTTATGAACAAATGTGTTCGTGTGCTGGAGCTGCCTACCCAAATCTATAAAGGGCGTGATATATCGAAGCATATCATCGTGGAATAAGTAAAATCTTCGAAGTGGAATATTCCGAACATGAATTCGAAATGATTTACAACAATGGCTAGTGTTGGATTAATTTGCAAGGCACACGGCAGAGGTTCAATTCGGGCTTATTTGCTATTCATTGGAGGTCACAGGCGCTTTGAAATGGTTGGTTGCTCTGCTCATCTCAATTAACGTATTTCAGGAAGCATAATGTCCGTTTATAATGGGCCTTTCAATTCACTTCATACGCTTAAATTAATATCCATGGTCTGTGCAGAAAATAATAATGGGCAATGCAAAAGTTTAGTGAAAGACATGATTTTCATTGTTACAAAACGAAAATGATATCAACTATCAAATTTTTGAATGGTATGCTGAAGGGAAGGAACTAATGAATCTTGAATGATCAAAATATTACGAGTACAATAATGATTTGGAGAGATGCATGCGTCAAGGCTTTTGAATGTTGAAAATGGACAGCGATTACCTTCTGAACTACCGAGCTAGAAAGTTCCACCTTGGTATCCAAAGAGTATTTCTTGTAATACCCTAGCCATGCATGAAGTCACGTCTGTCATTTCTCTGCTCTGAAAACTGGGTCGAACCAAAAACGTTGCTAGGTTTTTTTTATTCCCAGTCCAATATCAACTGGTGCATCGTCGCTTCACATATCCCTTACAAATTTTAAAGGAACCACGTGCGTAACGAGAATGCTTGTAGGGCTAGGATTTCAATAACCATTAAAAAATATTCTTTAAAGTTAAATAAAATTTCAACTTACTAAATTCCAGGAAGCAATCGATTAATTCTGCGAAATTGGACGACCGCATTGATAATCTAGATTCCACTTTTATTTTATTTGTTTTTATTTTTTTTTTTTTATTTTCATACTTATTGTTACTGTTATTTTTATTTTTTTATTATTATTTTTTTTTTTTTTATTTTTATTGCTACTTTTTTTATGTTTATTTTTATTTTTATTTTTATTCGTACTCTTATTTTTATTTTTATTTTTATTTATATTTTACTTTATTATTTTTTAATATGCTTTAATGCTACCCTGAAATTTTGTATTTTCACGTTTTAGGACTAGTAGACTCCAAAAAAGCAATAAAAAAAATATCCGGCTGTCCACCGTAGATGCCGTACGCCGTACGCAAAACCGTTTGAAGGCGCATAGCTCACAAACCCGTTGAGATATTAACCTGAAATTCTTATGGTGGATAGATTGGGTGAACCCTTACGATTGGTGTTTTTTTGGTGGGGGGGTGTGTAAGAGAGAGGAGGGAGCGCGGTTTAGACGTAAAATTTTGGTTTCTAGATCTCAGGAAATGTTTATGGTAGGAGGCTGAAATTTGGAACTTATGTAGTACTATGATAGTGGACCTATTTGCCAAAAAATTTTTGATGAGGATTGATAAGTGTGTGTGGGGGGGGGGTAACAATGTGTCCGAAACGTTCGAAAGCTGGGATTGAAGCATTCTAAAATCCATATCTCCTGAACCGTTGATCTCAGAAATGTGAAACTTTGTAGTTATCTTAAGGGATACTAGGAGAGTAGAGAAGAGCTAACATTTTTAAGAGGTGAAGTGGAGTGTGGAGGTGGGGGTGAAAAACTTTAGATTACAATATCTTCCAAACCAATTGTACCAGGAAGATAAAATTTGGTTTCTGTATATAAGATCAGAAGTGGAGTCTACTGGATGTAACAATTTTGAGAGGGGAGGTAAAGTACGAAAGTGGGGGATAACCATTTTTCAAAAAATTTAATTTTTATATCTCAAGAACCGTACCAGATATGATCTTAGAAGTTTTACAGGAGTTAGGCCCAAAAGACTTGTAGCAGGAAAAAAAATTTGGTGGTGCTGGCGAAGGGGGTGACGGTGGGAAGGAATGGAACGAAAAGAATTCTGATTTTTATTTCTCGAAAACCGCGAAGCATAGAAAGCTAAAAATTAACGACTATATAGAGTCACTGTAGAAGTATCCTAGAAAATTTTTGATAGGGGTATCAAGGCACGGGGTGGGGGAGGTTTTTCATATCTCAGAAGCAGCGTATGCTAGAAAATTGAAACTTAGTATGTATATGTAGAAGTACTACAGGAGTAATTAAAGCAAAAAAAAATATTCAAAATTTTATTGATGTACAGAGCTGGAGTAATGCGGTGTAGGTCACTATGCGACTGATAACCTAAAGATTAAACAGTTGGCTATTTGGAACGTTATTTTTTAAGGTTATCAGTCGCATAGTGACCTACACCGCCTCTCAGAATTAAACACGTTCCGGACTTCTACCCAAAAATAATAAAGTTACGCCCAGACTGTTGGCAGATTTTTATTCTTATTTTACTTTATTATTTTAATAATAAAGTATTGTTATCGATATTTAAAAAAAAAAAATTTGCTACACTGAAAAATATTTTTTACACGTTTCTTGACCAAATAAGCAAAAAAACTTTCTGTCCGTCTGTACGCCGTACGCAAAATCGTTTGCGGGCTTATAGTTCCCAAACCCTATGAGCTATTAAATTGACTGCCAACAGTCTGGGCGAAACTTTATTATTTTTGGGTAGAAGTCCGGAACGAGTTTAATTCTGAGACGTGGTGTAGGTTACTATGTGACTGAAAACCTAAAAAAAAGGTCGGGATGCGGTTAGAATGGGGTCGCGCTAGAATACTTACGCCGCTGACACATATAACATATGAATTACATAATTGGGTCATACTCCGGGACGAAGTCTAAGTCGTAGTATAATATCAGTTGTTACGTGATTAGGGGGTTTTTCGTGATTTGGTTTTAGGCGATTATATAAAAAGTCTGTGGAAGTGAAAATCAATCTAATATCTCATCAATCTTAATTAATATGTCGAAAGCGTTACGTCCTATTGGAGTTGAATACCTAAAAATACTGAAATCAACTTTTTGTCGATTATGTAGGAAACCTTAGGAAGTAAAAATGAATTCGATATCTCATTAGAACTAAGAAATATGTAGGAATTTGTGAAAACATATGCCACCCCCTTGCACCAACTTTGGGGTTGAATATCCAAAAATCCTGAAATTAGTTTTTAGATATATATAAAGAAAGTCCGAGGAAGTAAAAACCAAATCGATGTCTAACCACTTCTAAGAGATATGACGAAATTCGTTAAAACGTGTTCAACCCGTTTATACCCTCTTAGGGGATGAATAAAGAAAAAACTTGAAAACGAGTTTTAGGTGATTATTAAACAAGCCCGTAGACGTAAAAAGTTATTCGATATCTCATCAGACCGGAGGGATACGACTGAATTCGTGAAAATGTGTACAACCCCATTACACCACCGTAGGGGTCGAACTTCAAAAAATTGAAAACGCTTTCTAGGTATTTAAATGAAGAAGCCGTAGTAAAATTGAATTCAATATTTGGAAAGACCTACTAGATCTGACGAAAATCGTGAAAATATATGCATTCCATTTTCACTGATAATTTTTTTTGCTGCCTCCCTTCCGAACGCCAATGCATATTTGAAATTTTTTTCAATCAATAATACTTTTCTAGTAGATTTACATATAAATTCCTAGCTTCAACTTTGTAGCGTAAGCCGTTTTATAGTTAGGATAAAAATTTTTCACCCCCACCCTCCGTACGCTACTGGCCCCTTTCAAAAATTTGTTTTCGATCTGTTTTCCTAGTATACCTACAGATGTTCATTAAGTTTTAATTTTGTGATATTAACCGCTTAGGAATTTATTTCAGAATATCTCGACCTCGTCTTTCGAGCGTTTCGGATGCATTATTATTCCCCCCACTTCCACACCCCTTCACCAATATCAGAAATTTTTGCAAATAGGTCCACTATCAATGCTCTATATAAATTCCAAGTTTCAGTCTCCTAACATAAGCGGTTGCTGAGATCTAGAAACCAAAATTGTCCATCTAAAACGCTTACCCCATCTCCTCCCTCAATTATTAACTCCAAGGGGCCTTACCAGTCTATTTAGAAAAAAATTAATTTTAATAGCTCATGGGGTTTGGGAGCTATGAGCCCCCAAACAATTTTGGGTACGGCGGACGGCGCACAGACAGACCGAAATTTTTGTTTGCTTTTTTGGTGTTTATTAGTTATGAAACGTGTAAAAAAAATTTTTCAGGGTAGCAAATTTTTTTTTTTTTTAAAAATCACTTTATATTAAAATAGTAAAGTAAAATTAATTTTAGCAGTAGATAGATCTTTATGTATGTATATAAACCATTTTCTTTCCGTACTAGAATTAGTTTTTGAAAACAAAAAATTTTCTTCCTCCCTCGCATTATAACTCTTAGAAAATTAGTCAGGCCAGATAAATTATTGATTTGTTTACCGATATTAAAAGATTTCCGTCTACACAGGCACAATTTGCTCACAATAAAAACGCAAGCAACAAATTTAAATTAAATTTTACGTTAGGTGCGTAATCTAACGCTCGTCAGAACACTAAAGATAAATACCCCATCTCGAGCAAAGCATTGAAGAATTGTACACGCAGGGAGTGAAGAAAAAATGTTGTGAAAATTCGGAAAATTTTTATACTATCAGCCTAAGGGTAGGTCCTACTCACCAACCATTCGACAGCCACTTCGTCAAAAGTGTGCGAAAAACATCACAGTCTTGTGTACACTTCACGTTCTTTTTATTTTTTAATTTTTCATTAAATTTTCGTAAATATTTGCACTCGCCTTATCGATGGTGCTACATTTTCCGAATTTCTTCCTCAAGTAATTTGTATTCAATATTTTACTGCTGTAGCGAGGATGGGGTGGAGGGACTTCTTCTGCCTTATGGACCAGGTTAAGACTGAAAGGAAGGTGAACTCGTAAATGAGAAAAAAAAATTTACGATGTGCTGATACAATTTTGCAGGACCTTTGGTAGGTTGTTTACAATCTTTCAAATATTCAGCACTTACTGGCCTCATCCTATGATAAATGTACCAAGCAATCAAGAATTCTCCTACCACCACTTCAGAGTGAAGGTTGTTCCAGATTGAAGACAAATTTTTAATCGTAAGACGATTCATATGAGACTTTAAATAGCGATAATTTAGAACCAACCTCTTCCCCATAGAGTTGAGTTAAGAAGCTGTTCTCGCGGGAAAATATGTTGAGGAGCTTCAAAAGAAAAACTTACACCATAATCGGCTGTCCCATTTCAAAAGTGCTTTTAAAACAATTTTAAATAGATGCCCTAAAACTGAGTAAAAATAAGTTTTTAAGACTCTTCTTTAAAATTTTCCGAAAAAACACTTACTAGGTTTTGAACTGGGACAGCCGTAATATCCCAAATTATTCAATTCACACTTGATTTGAACATCTTTCTGTTTATATTGTCCTTAAATTAAATGAGGGTGAAGTTTCCACAATGTGAATAAAATACCATCAGCACTATAAGGGACCCATACACATCTTCAGCTCCATCCCACTCAAGCCAATGCTAGCAAATCTAGTCCAAGATTTAAAAATTGTATTATGCCAACCCCAATTTATTTTGGAAAAGTGTCTATAATCGAAAAAAAATTGGTTGCAGTGTTGAGTTGTCGCTGGATAAGCGATAAATTTCCTGCTGGGCGGTTGCGAGTGCGTTCAGAATTCAGCATTACGATGAATTTTGATCGCACCCGCAACTGCCAACAACTTAGCAGCGAAAAAAAATTGACCGTTATTCGGTAGATGCCGGAAGCGGCGAGGTATCGAGGAGAAGAACGGAGCGTAGCGCAGCGAGCCAAATTGTGGTGAATTTTTTTTGGGCCGTCGTCTCGAATGGCGTAGGAAAGAAATTAAATAGAAATAAAAAAAAGAGAAAATACCAGAAAAACAAAAAAATAAGACTAAAATAAGAAAAAATGAAGAAACTGAATTAATTAAAATAAAAGAAAAATTTAGAATATAATAAATAAAAATATAACAAGGACAGGACGGACAGCAAAATTTGACATGACTTGACAAGAACAGGACGGACAGAAAATAAAAATAAATTAATCAAATAAATCGAAAAAAAAGGAAAAACAAAAAAGGGTGAGTGTCCTTTAAAATTACTTTTTATATGTACTTTAAATAATTTTCTTTCGTGTCATTTTTTTTCTCCCTCCGTTGGAATATGTGTTCAGTGTCGGGACGCATCGTGGGCTATTGGGCATGCCACTGTCATAAACTGCTGACTTTTCTTTACTGGTCTAGTTATTTTTGTGCGCTAATAGGATTGACCATTTTGCTGATTTCGCTGATACTACTCGTAAGCCAGCGCTGAATTAATCTTTCCTACATAGTTTTTTTTGAAATCGTCGAGATGCCGATGGGCTAAATTTTTTTGTATGAACCCGAGCGACTGAGCTCCTGATCCCTGAACCTCAATAAGGGGCCATGACAGATTGTTGCATTTTTTGGACAGTCATGGCTGAGATAGGGTGGGCAGACAGGGCGCTATAACAGCTGAGCGCCCACGAAGTCGCGCAACTCCACCGCTTCTTGGTCTTTCACGACCTATTGGGAAAAGAGTCCCATTTTAAATTCCTGGAGTAAGCCGACACGAAATTTTTTGTTGTATAGGCCAAGGGTTTATGGTCTGAAATCTGGGCAAGAACCCCCCCACAACTGCCGTAGCTAGTCCCGGCCGCCAGCAAGCGTGTCGCTTCCGCTCGGATTTCAGCCACCAATTCGAATGTAGGAGGAATTGGCCCACTCTTTCCTGAACCTTCCTTTCCCTCGAATATTTTGAGTTTCTCAAGTCGAAATATTCACTCCAAGGCCTCCGTTCACAACAGCAGCTAGACACAATTTTGCTCCAAGATTGAAGGCTGGTTCAACACTGCAAAGTAAAGTTGGTACAATGAAGCATGCTACGGCAATTCAAATGGACTTATTGTAGAAATCAAATTTTGGCACAAAGGTAACTATTGCCGTTTTTCCCGGCGGAAAAACCGTTTGAACCCCAGCACAAAAGGGGCGAACAGGGCCTTGTCCGTCCCTCGGAGTTCCTTTAACGAATTCTGATACTTAATTTCACTGCCACGCTCCGCCACAACACCCCACCAGGAATTCTGCCGACCACTTCACAGATGCTCCTTTTCGCCTGAATCAGCGGAAATCACCGACTTGTGATAATTCCGACTTGAGCTCATACTCCTTTTTCCAAAAAAAGACTTCAGCCACAAACTTGCTTTCACTCTGCTGGTCACTCGTAAAAGAGACCGTTTCCCGGCAAGCACCTTCCTTCAAGGCTCGCCCAGTTCAAATTTGTCAGTTAGTTGTCCGACTAGTAGGCCTTCGATTTTCTGTACAGGTCAATGTCTCACCTTTCAGGTCGTTAATCCCAACTTTCTCTTAATTCGCTAGCTTTCACTCTCGGTTGATTCGGTGTCCACTTTATATTCTCCAACCGACTTTTTAGCATGGACCCAAACCGGTGATCTTTCTTATCACTTGCAATTCGCGCAATGTAAGTCCGCCATGTTTGCACTGCAAATTCGAATATGACATTTCTCCGTCCTCAATGAAGTTTATGTGACAATGTTTACGTTTGTGATGTTTTTGTTTACGTTTTCAGTGATGTGATTTCGTGTTCGGTGATGTGATTTGTCCTCAGTGATGTGATCTGTCCTAAGTGATGTGATTCGTGATTCGATGTTGCGTGTTATATGTTAATTTTCACTTGTTGTTAAATTTGCGTTAATGTTTTGTTCCAATTGTTCCTAATCCTACCCTAATATTACTAAATCCTAATCCTAGCAGTATTTCACGTTCCTTATCCTAACTACAACTAATTCTAAATCCAACGTACTCTTAACCATCTTCCAGCTCCTCTTCCGTGTTTTATTTTTAATTAATTAATAACGATTTAACTAATTCCCTCCTTTATGCTGATATCTTTTTAGGTTAGTTCGGGTTCCTGCGCGAGGAGTAGTTGTCCAACAAGGATACGATAAGTGATCTTCTTCGGTAAGTTTTATTTTAATATTTTATCGCAGTATTGAAAACTAACAATTCTCTTCTTTTCTTGCAGGACGACAATAACCAACCGTAACATAACTCAATGCCGTTTTTTAAGTTAACTACAACTGAAACGTAAAAACATGAAATATCTGATTAGAAAATCCATTTCACTTTACAGGTCTTCACAATACTTTATTATTAAAATAAATAACGAAGTAAATCTGAGTGGCGCCCAACATAGGGCGTAGCATTGTGACGAAAATCCTTCGACAATAATTACAACGATTGTAATGCGTACGTGCTAAATCGATTAAACGCTCCATTTAATAAAATTAAGTTTCAACTCGTGGACATAACACTTATCCCGTTTCGAGATTTTCCATCCAACAGGACCCAAGATCATCAGCTTCCAAAAGACAATCGAACACAACATCAAAAGGATCATTGAGCAGACTTTAGTGCTTATTGGCTTATTGGTCAGGATTTGCTGTTGTTATCATAAGCACAACATTAAGCAGCGTGTAAACTTTCACAACAACACACATCACTCCAATAATAATTCATCAATTGAAATCACCATCTTATCGTCGACTCGTATCTTTTCGTAACGGTGTGATTATCTTCAAAATTCATCATATTAATTCGGAATGTATTTCGCATAGTTACTATGTTCATTATAAATTACGATATTAATTTGATATCGCTGAATGTAATCGTTCCATAATTACTTGTTCGTGAATTAATTGTTCATTCATCGCTATGCCTTGTAATTATGGCATGCAATTAACTAAGTTTTCTCGATTTGAGATTGCGCTTTTCATCGCTATACTAGACAACATACAGGCACACACTCACGACAAGGATATAAGGAAATCTATTATAATAATAATATGTGAGACGAAGGCAGGTTGTTCGGCAACAGGAGCGTGATGATGTGTTCTGAAAGGAGGATGTCGGCACTGACTGTTCTGATAAGTTCAAAATTGTGTTATGAAGAGATTCTTGCCATTATTAAAATTGTGGTATCCGATGAATAGGTAGATGGAAAATAAAATGATATCGTTGGCCAGAGATAATGAGAGTTTAGCTCTAACCCGATTTCTGTATTGCCATTATTTTGCGAATAACATGGGAGATACTGCGATAATATAGGACAGCTATATACCAATTTAAAAATAAAATTGCTACAAGAACTTTGTAGAAAAGTTCCAACGTCGACGAGATTTTAACAAAACTCAGGCAAGAGTCCAAACATCGGAGTTACCACACTACCGTTCTCACAAATTTTGAAAATCCCGAATTTCTAATTCTCGTAAGATCAAAAGCCCTTTACCAAAAAATACCTTAATTATAAAACCCTGTAATCACGTAGATTTTGAAATTTTTAAAACGAAATTTTTAAATCCTGGATTTTGCATACTGGATTATTGGATATGAGATTCTGGCTTGCATAATTTTTGATTCGGGATTTAGTGATATGAGATTTTGAAATACAAGCATTGTTATTAGGGTGTACTCTTTAAAAATCGAATAATGTTTTATATATTGTCACACTATATACAGAGTAAGAAAATTCATAGAATTTTACATCTTTCGAATAGTAGGCAAATATGCCACACCTTTTCAAGTAAATTTACATTGTGATGTAATAGGCAATTTGAATGGAATTTTCAATTTTCGGTCAGTAAATTTCAATTTGCAATCAGTAAGTTTCAACTTCGAAAGCAGCAAATTCACTGGATGTTCTCTTGAATTAACACTCTAAAATAAGTGTATAATTAGCTCTCTTTAAGATACACTTATTTATACTTCTAACATTATTTCATACTTACTTACTCTTAATAAAACCCTTGGCTGCTGGCAGAATCGAACCCGCGATTAATTCTAGTTTTGCTGCGTAGGTTTGGTACGCGTAGCCACTGGGCCACCGAAGGCTTTTCATTTTCATTTCGGTAGAAAACAAAATTAAATGAAGCGTCCAACTTCGTGGTTTCATATATTACATGTTTTTCGTCGTAAAATTCAAATAGATAAGTAGAATTACACGAAAAAGAACGTAATTTTCAATTCATATACATATAGTATATAGTTAATTTTACACGAAAAGTTGTGTAATTTTGTTAGCCTTTTCATGTAAATTGTACGGTTCAGTTGAAAAGTACATGAATAATTTACTAATTGCAGTAATTTCGTGTAAAAGTGATTTTAATGTTTACTTTTACTTGAAAAATGAAATATACTGGAAATGTTAAGTAAAAATTGGATCGAAAATTCAATTTTTTTAAAACAGAGTAGTTACGAGACATATTGTAGCACCGAGCTTAATTTTCTAGTGCTATCGCGTATACAAATTTGCCCCAAATCGATTTCTATATCTGTAGAACCGCGCACGATGGAAAGTTGAAACTCGGCAGTATTTGGCACATTCCAAAATAAAGCTGCAGGTATTGTAAGAGTGTTTTCATTCTTAAGTCGAAATTGAGTATATGTAAAGATTACCAAAAACAAACATTTCATTAAAAACAAAATTTCTATTGGTGAATAGAGATGGGGCAAAAAAATGTCGGTGGAAATGAGGTAAATATATTTTCACGCATTCTGTCATACAGCTTAGGTCTAATGAGACATCAATTTATGAGGACTTACTTCCATGAACTTTTAATATAATTGTCCAATAATCAATTTCAGAATTTTTTGATATTAAACACCTAAGGGGTGTAAAGAGGGTTATTTACATTTCCACAAACATCGTCACAATTCTTAGGTCTAAGATATCGAAATGGATATTGTTCCGCAAGCCCCAAATTATTTTACAATTTTCTTTTCCCCTTCCCCCACTTATATGGGATAGCTTTAAATTTATAACAACCAGAAATAAGCAAATTCAACTTTTTGCCATTTCATAAATGTCGAGGCGATACGAAGTTGGAACGACGCTTTAGTTATAAAGTTGTAAAGGAGTGTTATTATAACTCAATGCTAACTTTTTGGTAGCGCATAAAGGGTTATTCAATAGGTACAAAACAATTTTGTATTTTAATACAAACGCACCCTTAAACTTTTTTGCTGGTCTCTCACTGTCAAAACGTGAGTTCTATGTAAATAGCAAAGGTTGGTCACAAATAACTCCTGTGCGTTAAATGACTAAAAAATAGCTTTTTGGTTATTTCCGTGACACAATGGTATTTTGCTCACGATATTTCTTTCACCGCCCAAAAGTATAATATTGCCGCTTGCGTTAAAATTTTTGCGTGTGGTGAAAGGTCTCAAAGGCATTCGAAAACCTAAGTGCTCCCACCTAATAATAAACCACAAATTAAAATAAAATTATTATGATGTCAATAATCGGTATAAGAAAGTGTCAGAATTTCAAGAGAGAAAGTTTGTCTAAAAAGTTATTTAGATACATTTCAAAATTATTTAGAAATTATAAGAGAAACTTTTCGATTAAAAGATATAGTCATGCTTTTAATCGAAAATGAATGCGAATGATTTCTTGGTTACAAAGATAACTCTAAAGGAATTACACTAACTTCATGGTAAGAAATATGACTTTAAACTTGATTTGGTCAATTATTTGGTCATATTTATGTATTAAAAAGTTATTTGAGTGAGTTTCTGACATTTTTATTTTTTAAAAAAAAGCCCCAATTGTTTTCTTAGTTACAAATTTATTTGCCTGGAACCCGACTTATATCCAATTATGCAATTGAGGGACACAATTATTTTGAGGCTTCTGAAAAGGCACTAAATACTAAAATCAATATTTTGTAAAATTACAAAAACATTTTTCTTGTTTACAATTATTAATTCGGCACATTGTTCAGATGGGACTCCGATCTTCGTTAAATATGGGTTCGTTACTAACCCTCGAAATGTACGGTGGCCCCGCCAAAATAGAAGGTACGGTCGGGTCGGATCCGACCCATTATCATTTTATCATTTTAACAGGGTTTTTAAATTTTTTTTGTAAGAATAAATCATAAAGCATGTTTCAATATATATTGTTAATCTTTTAACAATAATTGAACAATTTTTTTTATTAATATTTAATATTTTATCACTCTTTTAGATTGAGCAAATAAAGTATCTCTTGAATAGACTAAGGTACTTGGGTCGGATCCGACCGGATCCACACCGTACCTCTCGAAGGTTAAAAAGTGGCTATAAGGTAGTTTATAAGGTAGGCATGGTAATGACGTTCCCAAAATTCTATTTTGCTGTAAATTCTTCAATAAAATATGACCATGATGACCATATGACCATGCGTGACCGTCAAATAATTTTTGACATCTGAATTGACATTTTGGTAGTTCAGTCTTTGGCAAATTTCCTACTGACCATTTGAAGCGCCTTGCGTTCGCCAATTGGATGCATGAGAAAACTAAGTTGACAATGGATTTTCGAGCAAAATCTTCTTTTCTGGTGAGGCTCATATCCATCTCAGTGGCTACGTCCAGAAGCAGAATTACAGAAAATGAGCTGATGAAAATCCAAGGGCACTCTTTGAAAATATAACATGCCTTTAATTAAAGGTGCTGGCGCTTCCTTTACAAATCCGCAAACAGATTTAAAAAAATTTTAAATTTCCGGCCAAGATTGCAACATATCAAAATCATTGGTCGATCATACACTGATTGGTTATGATCAAGGGAAGTGTTTTTAGTGGGTTAAAGTCCCACACAACGAGTACTCATAGTGTCTTTCGAGATTTTCACCAACCCTTTGAAAAAAAAAAAAAAATTTGCTGCCAGGAGAGGCAAAAGAAGAGTCACAAATTTTGATTTTTTTTCGACGTTTTTGGCCACCATTCCCTCATTTTTAATCCGATTTTAATTACGTTTCGATTTTTGAGCAGCTGTTGAGCTCTTCTTCAAAAGAAGAGTCGCAAAATTAAAGTTTTTTCTCCATTTTCTTAGAGTTTTTTTTCCATCTGTCGGAACCTAGTGTGACACAGGATATGGGACTTAACAGTTCAAATTTATCGGGACATAGTGGGACACCGGAAATGGGACTTAGCAGGGACTTTTAAATTTTTAGGTTTTTGATATGATTTTAATATTGTTTGGATTTTTGAGCAGCTGTTGAGCTCTCCTATTGTTTGATGTATCACCTGCGAAAATCGAAAAAATTTACTTTTTTGAAAAATGCCATGTTACTCCTTGGAAAATTTTAGGCCAATTTTTCAAAATTCTCCGATTTTGATAGTCATAGCTTAAATTAAAGGTGCTGGCACCTCCTTTTCACATCCTGAACAGATTTAAAAAATTTATAAATTTGCGGTCAGAGAGTCAAAAGAAGAGTTGTAAATATAGAATTTTTTTTCGACGTTTTTGGCCACCATTCACTCATTTTTAATCCCATTTTGATTTCGTTTGGATTTTTGAGCAGCTGTTGAGCTCCCCTTTTCTTTTATGTGTCAGTTGCAAAAATCGAAAAAATTCAATTTTTTGAAAAATTCTCTTCCCCTTGTCAAATTTTAGGGCAATTTTTTTTTAAATTCTCCGATTTTGATAAGACATACCTTAAATTAAAGGTGCTGGAGACTCCTTTTCAAATCCGCAAACGAATTTAAAAAAATTCTAAATTTGCGATCAGGGGAGCCAAAAGAAGAGTCGTAAATTTTGAATTTTTTTCCGAGTTTCGTCGAAGTTATGCCGATGTCGAGGTTACCCTAGAATTATTACCCACATTTGTCAGCACGACGTCGTTTAGACGTCGACACAACGTTACGTGGCTGACAACTTGTTATTTGTGAACGTTGTGCAACTTAAGTCAAAGATGTATAAAGGGTGTACATGATTCAAAGGTCCAGAAAAACTCTTTTTATCTTTTAAAATTTTAAACAGCTTTTAAATTGAAATTTAAATTTTAAATACAATTAAAAATCAATCAATCATCAGCCGAGCTATAAAAGTTACAGCACTACGGAAAACCGGAAAAAAATTATCTGCAAGATTATTTACAGAATTAAATTCAACCAAACTAAAAATTCGAAATCTGTAATCAACTTCAGGGACCGTAAAATAATTAGAATTTCCTTTTATTATTATATCACTGCGGGAAAAAATATGAAAAGATGAAAATTCTTTATGGAGTCTAGAAATTTTTCTTGTTTTGTTTTTCATATTCACCATTGCTGATTCTTATGCCCCGTTCCTGTTTAATATGATGATGGAAAAATGCGTCAGTCCCAAAGGTATCCGACAAGATGAAAACTCCCATCCGGAAACCGGATTCTACCGAATGAGTTAGAGCGCGGAGTCTTTGAAAAGAATTGAGGATATTTTTGTGTTTTCGCCCCCGCCCGATATGTTTCCCAGGACAAGCCATCAGGACATAAAGAATATTCCGGGATACAAGGAATTATTACAGACCTGATCTTCCTACTCGCATTTTATTACAAGTATTATGCCGAGGCCAGAGCATCATACATCCGGGTGATGTGTGTATGTTTTATTCGGGGAATATGTAAATTTCATATCCCGCTCGAATTATTTTATCTGTAGATACGAGCAAAAGCGGACCGAAACGTATCGTGTATTCCTTTCGTATTACGATAGACGATACGATAATATCGAGATGATGTTGAGGAAGTATTCCTAGAATCAAGCGACTCGGAGTTCTCTTTATGGTAGGAAAACATCTTCTTTTCTTATCTATTTCTTTTAGGGAATTGATGCGTGTGTATACTTAACATTTTTATTTACATTTTTGTGTATTGTTGTGTAATGTTGTATGATGCATTTTGCAAAAACAGAGACTGTGTGTTTAACGAAACGAAAATTGTTTTCATCAGATCCATCCTCCTTCGCCGTTGTTCACGGAGAAGAACAAACCAACCTTGGAAGATGGTCTTGTATCTCCTCGTGGAAGGTTTTGCGCTAAAAACAGGACCAACTACCAAGAACTGCTCTAATATCTACAAGATACACGGTTCCAGCTTTCGATATGTTAAAGTTTCGGTAAATACAAAATCATTTCAATATTCTTGAACATTTTTCAAAAAGTCGTCATCCTTCGACCTTTGTTTTTCACGATCAAAGGACAACGGCGTCATCGTTTTATTTGTTATTTTTGTTCAAAAGAATCGAAACAATAGCAGCAACGAGAAAAATTTAGCATTTTTTTATATCAGGAATATTTCAGCAATTTGAAATATAAATAAAAACGAACTGGGAACAATGTTTTTTTTACTTTTTTGATTATTGTGAGTTCCATCACAATTTGTGATGGAACTCAAAGACAGGGCTTATATTACATACATCAACCTTATATCACAACTTTTTAATATCAAGCAGTCGTAAGCTTTGTGGTTTTTTACATCTTTGAATGCTTAATCTACGACAAAAAGATATTAGAGCATTGTGGGCGATTATCAAGAATTACAAGAAAGGAATTTAATCCTTGTGAGTTGGAAATTGTGTAGGAACAAACCATTTTTAGTCTGGAGTTATTCGATTTTGTTTCTGAAAAAAGAATATTCGAGAGAAGCTTCTAATGTGACTTAAAAATAACGTTATAAATCTCGAAAAATAAGAAATTTCAAATTTCTTAACCTCCACCGTCTCTTGAATTTCTTACCCTCAACCGTACGTTGAATTTGTTAACCTCCACCGTCTCTTGAATTTCTTACTCTCCACAATCCCTTCAATTTCTTAGCCTCCACCGTCTCTTGAATTTCTTAACCTTCATCGTCTATTGAATTTCTTAACTTCAACCGTCTCTTGAATTTCTTAACCTCCACCGTCTCTTGAATTTCTTAACCTCCACCGTTTCTTGAATTTCTTAACCTCCACCGTTTCATGAATTTCTTTACCTCCACCATCTCTTCAATTTCTTAACCTCGGATTGTGTCGAATTGGGGCATTGTGGTGGGGCATTGGGGCTGGGCATTGGGGTGGGTATATTGCATAGGATTATATACTGGAGTGGATCGGTTTGGGTTGATCGGTGTGTTGTATTGTAATAATACCATGGACACACAGCTAATATACAAACCATGGTATTGAATTCGTAGTATTGAAACTAGCTGCATATGATACACTGCACATATGGTATGATTTGACAGTATCTGATATAAGCAAGCAACGACATTTATGGTAGTTGCGATACTCGCCACACAATTGGGGCATGGCACAACTAGCAGTAAAATGCTTAGAATACTAGGTAAAATTATCGAATTTGTATACCATGAAACAGGTTCAATAGTAGATATGTACCAGTTCGTTTATCTCGTATATGCTTAGTATTGGGTGATACACTGCTGGTATTGACGATATTATGATATAAATACCAGCAGTGTATCCATGGTATTTGGTTACCATTTGTCTCATGTAGGACCCTGATTTTTATCGGAAAGAGAGGGGGAAGTAATCTATGCGTTCTGTTTGTGTTGTGGTGTATATCTGATTGTTTCTGGATGAAGTGAAAAGTATTAGGTCGTCTGCATATTGGAGGGTTTTCACTTGATTTCGGTGTACTGGTGGAGGAGGGATGTCAGCAGTGTAAATCCAGAACAGAAGGGCGGATAAAACGGATCCTTGAGGGATTCCTGCTACAGCAATGTATGAGTTTGATATCGTTGAGTCTAGCTTAACTTGGGAGGATCTGTTGGTGAGAAAACTGTGGAAGAATCTGCAGGGGTGCAATTGATGGATGTATGCGATTTTAAATATTAAGCCATTTTGCCAAGTGGAGTCGATGGCTTCTGTGATGTCGATTTTTCATATAAACATACTGCAGACTTTCACATGGGAGGTGCAGGAAGGACTCACTCGATTTCTTGCATATTTATCCTTTTCCTTGGAACCATTCAACAATGAACGTGTCCAAAATTTCAAATTCGTAGCTTGGAGCGTTCAAAAGTTATCGACAAATATTGTTGAACACGTGTCTTAAGGACATTTTGTATGGCAGCTACCAGAAGGAGTAAAAGGATTTCGCTGATTAGTAAACTCGAACTTCGTTTTTACTCAAAACTAATTTGTACAAAATTTTCAATTCATTGCTAAAAGATTACTTGAGTTATAGTGAGTTTCGTAAATTAAGTGAATACATTTTAACAGGATATTTGTATGGCAGCTACACGAAGGACTAACAGGATTTTCTTCATAATCATGTATTTAGCTCCGGAAAAATAACACATACAAAATTTCAAAGACGTAGCTTAAACCCTTCTGAAGTTATCGACCAATATTCTTGAACACGTGTTTTAAGGATATTTTGTACCCGAAGGAGTAAGACGATTTTGCCCGTTAACGAACTTAGCCTTACAAATTCAACCAAACATCAAGATTCAAAATATCAAGATCCTAGGTGAAGGCGTTCTTGAGTTATCGTGCTAACGGACAGACGGACGGACGTCAGTCGGATTTGAGGTTTTTGGCCACAAATAAACAAAAAATAATATATAATTTTTTTTCGTCCGTGGCTTGGTTCTATGCGTTACAAACTTTTGGGCTGGATCAAACTTATAATACTCTATATGATTTCATCTAGAGTATAAAAATAATAAAGTAAAATTAAAATTTACTGTTTTTACTGAACTACGATATTTCATTCAAAATTTTAATTTCAAAGCTTAACGATACCTTGAGTTGCCATAGAATCCATCGGGGAAATGCACAAATTTTTCAACGACATTTAAATAAATTTACTCGATCGACCCGCTGGTATTTCTCCTCCTCCTCTGCCTCCTCAAAGCTGCATTTTTTGAAAAATTGTAGTGAAAAAATTTTTTTTTAATTAACGTGAAAAATTGTTAATAAGCTATCTTGGAGCGTTCGGAATTTATCGACGAGTATTTGTGATTACGTGTTTTAAGGACTTCTGTTCGAATGTTATACGTTGGACGTATTTCCCTGTAAATACAGTTGGCTTTAGAAATTTGATTTAACGAAAATGGATATGTTTTAACTTACTTTAAAAAGTTATCGTGCTAACAGGTGAACAGACTAACATTTAGACGAATTGAGGATCTTTACTGATCAAAAAATACAACATACAATACTTTTTTCGAGTAAGAGTAATTTGACTTAAAATATTTTAATATCTGCTCTACAGACTTCATTGATAGTTGAAATTGGCCAAAAGTCGAGCGCAAAATTTGTTTAAGCAAATCTGCAATTAATATAAAAAATCTGCCAATGGTCTGGGCGAAACTTTATTATTTTTCGGGCCAAAGTTCGGGAGCGGTCAAAGTCGGAGTGTATCATGAGTTGCTTCGAGATTATTAGATTTCTTGGAAAATTATTTTTGTTCTTAATATAAAAATATTTAAAATAGAGATTTTTAGAACAAAATTTTATACATTGAAAAGGTCCGTGTAGACTATTCGAATTTAAGTATATTATGTACACTATAAGCCCATAGAAGTAAAGACGAATTTGTTGCCTTATCAGAATTAGATAGTCGAATTGTTAAAACGTATACAAATCCATTACTTCCACTTGGGGTTTGAATTTAAAAAAAATTGTGAAACAGGTTTTTAGACGATTTCATAAGAAGCAACTTGATATCTCATGAGACAAGACGGATTTTGAAAAATTTCTGAAAACGTAAGCAAACCCTTCACACCCCCTTGGTTCTTGAAATTCGAAAAATGGTGAAATTGGTTTTAAGGTCATTACATCAAATGCGTAATAACCAATTTTATATCTCATCAGAACTAAGGGATGGCAAAATTTGTGAAAACATATGCAAACCCTTGGGGGCTGAATATCCAAAAATCGAGAAATGGGTTTGTAGGCTATTATATAAAAAGTCTGTGGAAATGAAAAGCGATCTAATATCTCATCAAACCTAAGAAATATGTCGAAACTTTGAAAAGCATGCTACCCCCTTACACCCATTAGGATTGAATATCTAAAATACTGAAATTGACTTTTTGGCTTTTTTATATAGGTAACCTTGGGAAGTAAAAATGAATTCGATATTATCAGATATGCAACCTCCTTACACTCACTTGGGGGTTGAATATCCAAAAATCCTGAAAGGAGTTAATAAATAAATATGAAGACAGCACGAGAAAGTAGGAACCAATTCAATTTCTTATCACTTCTAAAAGAAATGACGGAATTCGTGAAAACGTGTTCAACCCGTTTATACCCTCTTAGGGGCTGAAAAAACTTAAAAACAAGTTTTAGGCGATTATTACGCAAGCACGTGAAAGTGAAAAGATATTCCATATCTGATAAGACGTGGGGATATAGTAGAATTCGAGAAAAATTTTACAACCCCCTTTGCACCTCCTTAGGGGTCGAATTTTAAAAAATCCTGAAAACACTTTCTAGGTATTTATATGAAGAAGCCGTATAATAAAAATGAATTCAATATTTGGGAAGACCTAATAGATATGACGAAACCCGTGAAAATATATGCATACCATTTTCACTGATCATTTTTTTGCCCCCCCTCTGAATGCCATTAGAAATTTGAAATTTTTTTTATTTAAATTAGTTTTCTAGTTGATTTACATAAACGTACCAAGTTTCAACTTTGTAGCATAAGCCGTTCTATAGATAGGAAAAACACCCCCCACCCCTGTACCATACTACCCCTATAAAAAATTTTATTTTTCCAACATGCTACTAATATAGCTCTATCTAAATACTAAGTTTCAGCTTTATATCATTATAGGTTGTCGAGATATTAAAATCGGAACTTTTTCCTTTTCACCCTCACCCTCTACACCCACACCTCCTAAATTTTGTTTTCCGCTAGGGGTCTATTAGGCCTACTTCTGGTAAAAATTTTAAGCATCTATCTTAAACTGGTCTTGAAATATGATAATTGATTTTTTTGAAAAATTCTTATCCCCTCCACTTTCATGTTTCACCGCCCCCTTAAAAAATTTTACTTTCATCAAACTTCATTTCTCAACCTTTATACACAAACCAAATTTTATTTATCTAGTACAATTGGTTCATGAGATATCGTAATCTAAAGCTTTTCACCCCCCACCCCCGTACGCCACTTCCCCAACTCAAATTTTTGGTTCCGATCTATTCTCCTAGTATACCCACAGATATTCATTAAGTTTCAATTTTGTGACATTGACCGTTTAGGAGATATGGATTTTAGAAAGTGTCGATCTCACCTTTTTTGCGTTTCGGACGCATAATTTTTCCCCCTCTCCCGAACCCCTTCACCTATATCAGCAATTTTTTTGCAAATGGGTCCACTACCAAAGCTCTATATAAATTCCAAATTTCAGTCTCCTAGCATAAGCGGTTGCTGAGATCTAGAAACCAAAATTTTCCGTCTAAAACACTTCCCCCTCCTCCCCCCTCACACCCCCACCCCTCCAAATTTGGCCACTTCAAGGGGCCTACCCAGTCTATTCATAAAAAAAATTTTAATTTAATAGCTCAAAGGGTTTGGGAGCTACGAGCCTTCAAACGATTTTGCGTACAGCGGTCGACGTACGGCGTACGGCGTACGGCGTACGGCGGACAGACGGACTGAAATTTTTTTTTGCTTTTTTCGTGTCTACTCGTCATGAAACGTGAAAAAAAAAATTTTGAGGGTAGCAAATTTTTTTTTTTTAAAATTCGATAACAATACTGTATTATTGAAATAATAAAGTAAAACATACTGCAGTCACGATCGGCTGCAAGCCAATCGTATAATACTCTAGATGAATACTGAACTCCGATTTATATTGTAGTTGGGGATAAAGTAGAATTACGTGTGTGCATGTTGTATGTCCTTTCTTAAGGACTCCCATTTGATTGCTACCCAAAACTAAAAGACAATATTCAGTGTTTAATTTCATATTTTGAACTGGGTAAGTCATCGAAAAAAAATGTCCTTTTTGAAGGACTTTCACATGGGAGGTGCATAAAGGACTCACTCGATTTCTTACATATTTATCCTTTTCCTTGGAACTATTTAAAAATTAATTTGTACAAAATTTCAAATTCGTAGCTTGAAGCGTTCAAAAGTTATCGCAAAATATTGTTGAACACGTGTCTTAAGGACATTTTGTATGGCAGCTACCAGAAGGAGTAAAAGGATTTCGCTGATTAGTAAAGCCAAACTTCGTTTTTACTCAAAACTAATTTGTACAAAATTTCCAATACATAGCTAAAAGATTACTTGAGTTGTAGTAAGTTCCGTAAATTAAGTGAAGACGTTTTGACAGGATATTTGTATGGCAGCTACACGAAGGACTAATAAGATTTTTAACATAATTATACAATTAGCTCCAACTATTGAAAAAATAAGACAACCAAAATTTCAAAGTCGTAGCTTAAACCCTTCTAAAGTTATCGACCAATATTCTTGAACACGTGTTTTAAGGACATTTTGTATGGCAGCTACCCGAAGGAGTAGGACGATTTTGCCCGTTAACGAACTTAGCCTTACAAATTCAACCAAACATCCAGATTCAAAATTTCAAGATCCTAGGTCAAGGCGTTCTTGAGTTATCGTGCTAACGGACAGACGGACGGACGGACGGACGGACGGACGGACGGACAGACGGACGGACGGACGGACGTCAGGCGGATTTGAGGTTTTTGGCCACAAATAAACAAAAAATAATATATAAATTTTTTTCGTCCGAGGCTTGGTTCTATGCGTTACAAACTTTTGGGCTGGATTAAACTTATAAAGGGTTTTCCAATAGGGACTTAACAACTTTGAATTCAATTTGTGAACGCACCCTTTCACTAATCATCGAACTGTCACTGTCAATTTATTCAGTAAACTTAACATTTTTATCATGGTAAAGTACACGAAGGAACAACGTCTGCAAATTATAAAAATTTACTACAGAAATTCGGAGTCGGTGACCGCTACTTTAAGAGCGTTAACTCCGATTTTCGGTCGTAATTCTCGCCCTAGTAGACAGGCAGTAACAAGTTTAGTGCAAAAATTTGAGTCTACATATTCGTTGTGTGATGTTGCCGTGCCAGTGAGACAACGGGTTGGTCGAAGTGTCGAAAATATCGCTGCCGTTGAAACGTCCGTAGCAAATGATCCAAATCAGTCAATTCCACGGCGTTCTCAAGTGTTGGGCATCGCCCAGACCACGTTATGGCGAATTTTGCGTAAGGATCTTGGTTTACACCCATACAAGATCAAGTTGACTCAAGAATTGAAGCCGATGGACCATTTGAAGCGACGTACGTTCTCCGATTGGGCTCTGGAAAAGATGCGCCAAGATGATCAATTTCATCGCAAAATCATCTTCAGTGACGAAGCTCATTTTTGGCTCAGTGGGTTCGTCAATAAGCAAAATATGCGTTATTGGTCCGGTGAAAATCCACATGTGCTTCATGAAAGACCACTTCATCCACAAAAAATAACTGTTTGGTGCGGTTTGCATGCTGGCGGCGTCATAGGGCCATATTTTTTCGTCGACGATAATGATCGTCACGTTACTGTGAATGGTAATCGTTATCGCGCCATGATTACCGATTATTTTTGGCCCGAATTGGAAGATATGGACTTGGACAACATGTGGTTTCAACAGGACGGTGCCACAAGCCACACAGCACACGTTACAATCGATTTATTGAAGAGTAAGTTTGATGAGCGTGTTATCTCAAGAAATGGACCAGTCGATTGGCCGCCTCGTTCGTGCGATTTAACGCCTCTGGACTTTTTTCTTTGGGGCCACGTCAAGTCGTTGGTCTATGCCAACAAGCCGACGACGTTGGAAGAGCTCAGAGCCAACATTGAACACGAAATAGCAGCCATTTCGGCCGAAATGTGTGGCCGAGTCATCGAAAATTGGGTCCAACGAATCGACCGCTGCAAACGTGCCCGCGGTGGCCATATGAACGAAGTCGAGTTCCATTCATAAATGTTTTGATTGTACTTCAACCCGATAATAAAGTTTTTGAAATATCTCAAATGGTTTGCATTTTATTTTGAAAAAAAGTTGTCAAGTCCTTATTGGAAAACCCTTTAATACTCTATATGATTTCATCTAGAGTATAAAAATCTGCCAACAGTCTGGGCGCAACTTTATTATTTTTTGGGTAGAAGTCCGAAACGTGTTTAATACTGAGATGCGGTATAGGTCACTATGCGACTGATAACCTAAAAAAATAACGTTCCAAATGGCCTCCTGTTTATTATTTAGGTTATCAGTCGCATAGTGACCTACACCGCATAACTCCAGCTCGGTACATGAATACAATTTTTAACTTTTTTTTCCTTTAATTACTCCTGTAGTACTTCTACATATACATTCTACTTTCTAGCATACGCTGTTTCTGAGATATGAAAAACCACCCCCCACCTTGCTACTCCTATCAAACATTTTATTTTTCTAGGATACCTCTTCAGTGACTCTATATACTCCTCAATTTTTAGCTTTCTAACCTTTGCGGTTTTTGAGAAATAAAAATCAGAATTCTTTTCGTTCCACCCCTTCCCACCTTCAACCCCTTCGCCAGCACCACCAAAATTTTTTTTTCTGCTAGAAGTCTACTGGGCCTAACTCCTGTAAAACGTCTAAGATCATGGCTGGTACTGTTCTTGAGATATAAAAATTAAATTTTTTGAAAAATGGTTATACCCCAACTTTCGTACTCCACCTCCCCTCTTAAAATTTTTACATTCAGTAGACTCCACTTGTGATCTTATAGGGTGAGAAATTCTGTTATCAAACGTATAGTGAAATTTTATGGGCTTTCCGAAAATGTAATAAAATTTGGTGGTTAATCAGGACCTGATTACCTGTTTTCTCCAAGAAGGACCTTCTTGGAGAAAACAGAACCTTTTTGTATTTTTTTTTAATTTTTTATTATTTTTGTGTCATTTAAATGAATTTTTCTGAAAAAGTATAACACTGATTGACACAGTTGATAGCAATTAGAAAGAAGAATTTGTGACCATTCCAACGAGCTCAGAATTATTACGTTACACTAAGTACAGCAGAAGTTAGAGATCAAACAGTGATCACAGGTACGATGAAAATCCTTCGTCCTTAAAATCGCGCTATCTCCTTAACGGTGCAAAAACGGGAGTATGTGTACAGCGATTTTCTACTCAGGACAAGTTCGTCTATCTCCCATTTTCGTTTGAACCTCAGTACTAGTTACACCCTGTATAAGAGATCTAGAAACCAAAATTTTTTGTCTAAAACGCGCCCCCCTCCTCCCCCCCTTACACCACCACTTACCAAGATATCAATCGTAGGGGTTCACCCAATCTACTCACCATAAAAATTTCAATTTAATATCTTAACGGGTTTGTGAGCTATGGGCCTTCAAACGGTTTTGCGTACGGCGGACGGCGTTCGGCGGACGGCGTCTACGTTGGATAGACGGACATTTTTTTTTGCTGTTTTGGAGTCTACTAGTCCTAAAACGTGAAAATACAAAATTTCAGGGTAGCAAATTTTTTTTTAAATTTCAGGTCGATCACAATACTTTATTATTAAAAAATAATAAAGTAAAAACGAGAAAGAATGCGTTTTGGTAATAATCTCAAAATTTCACAGCAATATGGCAATGGAAATAGAATTAATACCACGTCTTCGAGGAACTTCCATACAAATGTCCTTATAAATTTAAGCTCGATACGTTTTTTTTCGACAGAGTTTTTTTTATCTTATTCGATGGGAATGTTTGGGTAATTAAACCGGGGAGGTGAGAATGGAAAGATTAAATTTTTTTAGTATATTTAATCAGAAAGTTCCATTATTCTTATCATATCTATAAAATGCAACGAAAACGACTAAGCAAGTAAGTTCCAGGCTGATGAGCAGAGTAAATAGCTCAAAGTACACTCATGTCTTCCATCCATTTTGCTGATGCTGCCGGAAGATTGTCCTTCACTTCATTGGTTCCTCATCTGAATCTTATAGCGCGCAAAACCTGCATTTACACTTGATCCAGACACAGACCCATGTACGGAAACTTTTCTCATTAATTTTCTCGAATCGACTTTGCCTTACTACCTAGTATCCCCGGAACCAAAAACTATAAGACGATCTTAACTAGGAAGCCGTCTATATCTACTGACTCCTCTCTATATTCGCAGGAATAGAAACTAGATTGTGTCTAACTAAACGAAGAGATGCAATTGTAATGGGAAAGTAGAAAGTTATTATGCTAACTTTCATTGCAATCAACTGGAACGGGAAATTCAAATCGAAAATTTTCACCCAACAGGACTGTACAGCCTTGGTGAGCTGAGCTCAGTTCCGTAAACTTTTCGTTACAACTATTTACTCAACTCAGTAGTTAATGCTATTATCAAACTCTTGAAGATTAAAATCAAAGAAAAACAACGGATTGTTAGTTTTAATTGGATGGGAGTCGGCATGTTTATCTAAAACAAATTGATCTCATCTCGTTCGAGGCTCAGCTCCAAGGACGTCCATTAGGTGATAACCGCATGTATGAAGTGGTCCTTCAGAGTGTACTCAAAACTTTGTCGTCAGGAAGGATTCGACGTAGGCAGGAAGCGGGGACGGCCTATAACCTCTGAGAATTCTATCAGGCAGCACTTCAACCCTTCTCGTACCCAACCCAACACCTTTACCTAATCCGGAGAATCCACTTTTGAAATGTGCGTAATCGGATATGGTAATTACCGAAACATATGCCTACATTCAATACAACCCCCCTTTCGTTTCTCGACAGCCGTCATCAAGCAGGATATCACAGCATCCCCATTATCGTCGCACAAGGACGTCCTTAATTCGGTAGAAGTGTGACTACTATGACAACGACGACAGCACAATATGGGATTCTGTTGGGGCCGAGATAATGAGTTCTAGCGTTCTGAGCTTAAGACGTGCGGTGAATGTCTTACCTTTCTACTTTACTCAAAAACCATATAACGAACACATTCGCCATTCTACACGAACATTGAGTTATGATGCATGATATGAAAATAAATATTTATGTTAGTCGTGATTAAGTTTAACTGATTAAATTATCCTCAGCCTTTGTATAATTTTCGTTAAGAATTTATATGCGTGAATGATTAAAATTTATCGGCAGTTTTATGAGGCGGTTTTTGGTTTCGACACACACCCAAACAGACTCACACACGCATGCATAGAGAGTACGAAGTAAATTAAAGTGTTATTCCTTGCCATGAATAATTCCATGCCGGAAGCTGTTTAACATTGGATTAGGCATACTAATCTAGTTATGGAGTTGTGATTGCATATGATTAATTAATGGCCAAATTCAATTGTACGATAATTAATTTAATTCATTCGGAATTCAAGCCTTCCTACATAACCACAAAAGATTGCACTAACAGACCGTCTCTTCGCAATAGTGTTTTAAATCATACTGTCCATACACAACACAAAAAAGATGACTAAATACTTCACTTGAGCGGAAACCGTGAAAGTTTTCTAAATATCGATTATTGAGTTGTTGAAAAAAAATTATCTAATCATTATTTTAAAAGTTTTTGCTATCGCGCCAACACCGCGCCAAAATCTCAGCCATGAAATTGAACTTATCGCAATGTTGCTACGAACGAAATTTATGTTACACACCTCTCTGTGCATTAATAGCCGCAGGGGTAGAATGCGATTTTTAATTGTTTAATTATTTTATTTTAATTTTTTGGTATGAGACAAGCCAACCGGTTTTTAAGGCATCGGAGTGAAGGCAGAGGTTCAAATTTAATGCAGTACTGTACAAGAAAATTGAAATTAAATTTTTCAAAATACGTTTTATATGTGACTGTATGATTTTTTTTAAATAAAAACAACCCATAGCTGAAATATAAATAAAATAAAATAATAAAGAATAAGATCTACCAACTGTCTGGACTCAACTTTATTACTATTTTAATAGAAGTCCGAAACACGTTTAATGTTAGGTTTAGGTATGCGACTGACAACCTAAAAAATAACAATTTAAACTGTTTCCCACTAGGTCCCGACAGATGGCAAAAAAACGTCTAAAGAAATTTCTTTTGCCACTCATGGCCGCAAATTTCTGAATTTTTTAAATATGTTTTTTTTCGATTTTTCAAAAGTGACAACTCAAACGAAAGAGGAGTTTAACAGCTGCTCAAAAATCGAAACAAAATTAAAATCGGATTAAAAATGAGAGAATGGTGGTCAAAAACTTAAAAAAAACTGGGCACAACTTTATTATTTTATGGGTAGAAGTCCGAAACGAGTTTAATGATGAGATGCTGTGTAGGTTACTATGCGACTGACAACCTAAAAAATAACGTTCCAAATAGCCTCCTGGTTATTTCTTAGGTTGTCAGTCCCATAGTAACCTACACCGCATCTCATCATTAAACACGTTTCGGACTTCTACCCATAAAATAATAAAGTTGCGCCCAGAATGTTGGCAGATTTTTTTTATTTATTTAAGTATTTTTTTTATTAATAGAATAATTCATAGTAGTAAAAGCGAATTCGATCACATTAAGCCTAAGAGATTTTCGGAATTAGTGAAATCTTAATATAATAAAAATACTTAAATCGGGTTTTTCCCCGACTACGTTTGAAGCTTATAGAAGTAAAAGTGAATTCAAAATCACAATAAACCTTAGGAATATATAAGAATTCGTGAATATGTACACAACCACTTTACACCCCCTTAGGGGTTGGATATCGAAAAAATTTGAAGAGCGTTACTAGGCGCTTATATAAATAGCCCGCAGAAGTAAAATTGCTTTGATAGTTTGACATGTCTAAAAGTTTTAACGAAATTCGTGAAAATGTGGATTCACGGATATTTATTTATTCATTTACTCAACCTCTGAACGCCAATAAAAATCTGAACTTTTTTTTTGCTATTGTAACTCTAATAGCACATCTACATATACGTACTAAGTTTCAACTTTCTAGCATAAGCCGTTTCTGAGATATAAAAAACCACCCCTCACCCCCGTACCTTCTAGCATGTCTCTAGCATGGCTCTATATAATACTAAATTTTTAGCTTTCCACTCATTACGGTTTTCGAGAAATCAAAATAAAATAAAAAAGAATTTTTTTCTTTCTACCCCTTTTCACCATCACCCCCTACACCCCCACCACTAATTTTTTTTCTCTACTAGAGGTTTACCGACCCCAACTCCTGTAAAATTTTCAAGATCATATCTGATACGGTTTCTGAGATATAAAAATGACATTTTTTGAGAAATTGCTATCCCCCCACTTTCGTGCTCTACCTCCCCCCTCAAAAAATGTACTTTCATTAGACTCCACTTGTGATCCCATATACAGAAACAAAATTTTATCTTCCTGGTGCAATTGGTTCAGAAGATATTGTAATCCAAAGTTTTTCACAACCCAACCCCACCACCCTCCTTGGTAACCACAAAGTTTCAATCTTCTGACATCAATCGTTCAGGAGATTTGGATTTTAGAATGTTCAATCGCGGCTTTCTAGCGTTTTGGACTCATTGTTTCCCCCCCCCCCCCACTTCCACACCCCTCAACCCTTACCGATAATTTTTTTGCAAATGAGTCCACTATCATAGTACTTCATAAGTTCCAAGTTTCAGCTTCCTAGCATAAGTGGTTCCTCAGATCTTGAAAACAAAATTTTTCGTCTAAAACGCTCCCCCCTCATCCCCCCTTACACCACCACCCCTCAAAAGATACCAGTCGTAGGGGTTCACCCAATCTATCCACCATAAAAATTTCAACTTAATACCTCCACGGGTTTGGGAGCTACGCGCCTTCAAACGATTTTGCGTACGGCGTACGGCGTATATGGCGGACAGACGGATATTTTTTTTTTTTGCTTTTTTGGTGTTTACTAGTCCTAAAACGTGTAAATACAAAATTTTAGGGTAGCAAATTTTTTTAAAATTTCAGGTCGATCACAATACTTTATTATTAAAAAATAATAAAGTAAAATTCTAAATTCACGACTCTTATTTTGCATCTCCTGGCCCAAATTTAAGAAATTTTTTAAATCTGTTTGCAGATTTGAAAAGGAGGCACCAGCACCTTCAATTTAAGTTATGGCTTGTCAAAATCGAAGAATTTTGAAAAAATTGCCTTAAAAATCACACTTTTTAAAAAAGGCAATTTTGTCGATTTTCGAAAGTGACACAAGAAATAATAAAGTTGTGTGCAGACTGTTGGCAGATTTTATTTTTATGATTTCACTTTTAAGATTTTGGGTTTCAGATTTACTCAATTTTTCATTAAGCTTAAATTAAATCTAATTATTTTATTTTTAGATTTTAATTTTAATATTTTAGATTTGACTTATAGCCATATATTTTCCATTTTGTATAATGTTTTTGTTTTCATGTTCTAATTTTAACTTTATTAGGTTCAAGATTGATTCAGCTTTTAATTTTTATTTTTATTGTTATACGATTTTTAAACTTTTGAAAAGTTTTGCAAATTCAGTTTTAATTAAATTGGACCTTGTGGTTCAAGTTTTTCTTTCAAGTTATCTAGTTTAAAAAATTTTTTTGATTCAAGATTAAATTTTAACTCCTTAACCATGTAAAAAATCTACCTATTCAGTGTTCCAATTTTTTTCATTTTCTTTCTTTAATGAAGTTTTATTTGATAATTTTTTATTATTTTTTGGTTCAGGTATAATTAGTTCCAGTCATACTTATTTCTAAATATTGTTTAATTTGTTAAATTATACGTTCTATTAAGCTATATGTTTTATTTGTTTTTTTTAATATTATTCTTGGCTTTTTAGGCTCTAGTCCTAATTTTACTTTATTATTATAAAGATAATTTTTTCATTTATTTGGTTCAATTTTATTTTTAGTTTTAACTGATTATGGAGATTTAGTTTTAAATAAGTCGAAAATGGATCTTTCTTAATTTCAAGTTTTATTAAGTTGTTAGATTTATCTGATTTTTATAATTAATTATTTTAAGTTTTAGTAGGTTTCTGTTTTAATTTTTATAGGGTACGTAAAATGATTTTTAGGTTCCACCTTTACACATGTGAATTCACATCCTCTAGTTTTCTCTAATTTTATTTTACTCTATTATTTTTAAATTTTTTTTTTTACGTTTTAGGACTACTAAACTACACCACATGTAGAAAAAAAATTTTGGATTATGGATACAGGATTACAAGTGTAGTCAAGAAAAGTTTTATAAAGTGGACATGAAGCACAAGTTCTAACGAATTCCGACAAATCTTTAGGTTTAACGAGCTCGAATTTGACTTAAGTTTTATGAGCTTTATACTATAACCAGCTGACCCGACAAACGTTGTTTTGCTTTAAATAAATCTTTTACTGAAATTTGTTTTAACTAAGATAGGTGGCGTTGGAGTATAATTTAAGAACATGCAATTTGACGATGTCTACCTGGAAGACTTCTATTATCTAAGGAAAAAGAAAAGTCATACCGTAATTTTCAAATTAATTTTATTTTAATGTCAAAGTAGAAACATTATTTAATGATTAAAATTAGATGTAATTTAAATTGAAATATTTTGTATGGTATGCATAAAAATTCAGGGCACTAACTTTCTTTTGCAATTCTTCACCTGAAAGTTTCGCCCAGACCATTGGTAGATTTTTTTTACTAAAAACTAGTTGGCTTACCAGGGTAGCATGTAACAATATTAAATTTTAAAAACTCCTTTGAAACTCTTGTACTTATATGTATATGCTCAGTAGACATACGCCGTGAAGCGTCGCTTCATCCGTATGCTACAACCGATACGTCTCGCACACGTACTCAAAACTCCAACAAACTTGATGTATTTTCCCATAATTTTCGTTTGATGTGGTCATATTAGGAATATCGCGTACCAAAACATAATCGAATAACAATGGTGACCTAGTTGTTGACCTGAAGTAAAATGCTCCTCAATTATTTCACCTACTAGCAATTTGGAAAGGCGGCCAAGTTAATTGAAAAGCGATACGCTTTATCAATTCCAATCATTTTCGTTACGTTCTGTTCTGACAGTGCGGAGCTAACCTCACCCCATTCGACCTTTACATTGCACTAAAGCCAGCATTTTATGAGTTCCTCTGGTGCATTTTGTTATATCGCGAATCTCGCAACTATCAGGTCACACCGATCAGGATAAGCCCCGAAATTTTCACATATGAAACGCATACCTACAGTCACACCAGAAAATCAAATCGTTCGACGAAGCGCACATTTTCGCGATATTCCCCAACGTTATTACGCTTTCGATACCGCCACTTCGCCCAGCTACTCCCTGTACTCGATGTATTTATGCAGACATATTGATATCGAAATAAATTTAATTCGGAAATATTTTCGCAATTTATTTGTATCGACGGTATCGGGCATCTCCGCGAACACCAATTTCGTACGTTTGTACATATTTTATTCGCATAATTTGCTAGTATTTCAATATTTTTAATCTGTGTATCTTCGCACGTATTAATTTTTTTTTCCGAATTTATTTCCGTGATAAAAACAAAATTGGAAAAGTTTTATTGAATTGAATGCGTAAATAGGCTACGAATATCGGATCCATGGCAGGCGCTTATTTTCAATTCGAAGCAAATTTTCTGGAAGTGATGCGATTCAGTCGTCTAGACTGAACGATTTTATATATTTTTTGTATTTCTCGTTATGGAGATTTTTGAGTTATCAATGTGAAATGTTGGTCAATCAATTTTGGATCTCTAGTTCAAACAAAACCGATTGCCCTACCGAATTCGTTAAATCCTGGCTAAAGGGACCGCTGAAACTGTTCGTTCTCACCAAAAAAACAAATTGGGTTTGAAGAACTATCTGAAACACAAGATTGAAACTATCATGGGTCGACGGTATCACGAACAGCAATCACGAATTTAAAAAAAAAATCGTTTAAGCCTAAAACCTAAACCTAACCTAACTAAATAAAATTTAAATAAATTAAATGAAATTTAGACAAGTTTTGGACGAAATAAATTAGACCTTTGTCTTAATATAAAAAAATCGGCCAACAGTCTGGGCGCAACTTTTTTATTTTATGTCTTTTATGTCTCATATCTCAAGAACAGTGTAAGATAGATGCTTAAAATTTCTAACAGAAGTAGGCCTAATAGATCCCTAATAGATAAGGGTGTAGAGGGTGAAGGTGGTGGAGGGTGAAAAGTAAAAAGTTCCGATGTTTATATCTCGAGAACCTATAATGAAATAAAGCTATAGTAGTAGCATTTTGGAAAAATATAATTTTTTACAGGGGTAGTATGGTACGGGGGTGAGGGGTGTTTTTCCTAACTATAGAACGGCTTATGCTAGAAAGTTGAAATTCGTTACGTATATGTAAATCAACTAGAAAAGTAATTTTGATTGAAAAAAAATTATCAATGAAAATGAAATGCGTATATTTTCACGATTTTCGTCATATCTATTAGGTCTTTCCAAATATTGAATTATTTTTTTTTTGTACGGGTTCTTCATAGAAATATCTAGAAAGTGTTTTCAGGATTTTTTTAAATTCGACCCCAAATGTATACATTTTCAAGAATTCAGCCCTATCCCTCAGGTCTGATTAGATATCGAATAACTTTTCACTTCCACAGGCTTAATTAATAATCACCTAAAACGCGTTTTCAAATTTTTTCCTTTTTCAACCCCTAATACCTTGGATACACAGCTCGTATACAAATCATAATATCGTCAATATCACCAGTGTATCACCCAATATTATGCATATAGTACGACAACGAGCTGATATCGACGTAATATCAAACCTGTTTCCTAGTATATAAATTCGATAATTTTAGCTGATATAGCCTTCTTTTAACTGCCATCAGCGCCATCTGTTACTAAAATCAACTGAAATTCCAATGAACAACACTTGTGGATTTTTATATTCTTCCGTCAGTTAAAATTCTTTGAGCGTATTTTCATTTTTGTGTGTGATATGATGGTCCGCTTTGTACATTTCTTTATTAGCAATGAAAGTGCTATTCGCCGGAACATCATACTGCAACGTTTAGCACGAAGAAATTGTGTCTTTGATAGCTAAATGTCAAAGTATAACATGTATGGGCTGTGTATCATGCTATCTTGTATCGTATATCATGATATGAATAACGTAATTTGTATACAAGCAGTGTATCCATGGTATAAGAGTGTAAAAACGGGTTTAACACGTTTTCACGAATTCCGTCATATCTCTTAGGAGTGATAAGACATCGGATTGATTTTTACTTTCACTGGCTTTCTTTACATATATCTAAAAACTCATTTCAGGATTTTTGGATCTTCAACCCCAAAATGGGTGCAAGGGGGTTGCATATGTTTTTACAAATTCCTACATATTTCTTAGTTCTAATGAGATACCGAATTCAGTTTTACTTCCTAAGGCCTTCTACATAATCTTCAAAAGGTTGATTTCAGGACGTTTGTTATTCAACTCCAATAGGATGTAAGGCTTTCGACATATTTCTCAGGATTGATGAGATATTAGATTGGTTTGCACTTCCACAGACTTTTTATATAATCGCCTACAAACGCATTTCCGATTTCATGTAATGGCCCAAAACCTAATCACGAAAAACCTTCTAATGGCGTAACAACTGATATTATACTACAACTTAGATCTCGTCCCGGAGTATGACCCAATTATGTAATTCATATGCTATATGTGGCAGAGGCGTAAGTATTCTAGCGCGACCCCATTCTAACCGCTTCCCGAACTTTTTTTTAGGTTTTCAGTCACATAGTAACCTACACCACATCTCAAAATTAAACTCGTTCCGAACTTCTACCCAAAAAATAATAAAGTTGCGCCCAGACTGTTCGGGAGCGGTCAAAGTCGGAGTATATCATAAGCTGTTTCGAGATTATGACGTTTCCTGGAAAATTAGGTATATTATGTGCACTAAAAGCCCATATAAGTAAACACGAATTTGATGCCTTATCAGAATTAAGAGATATGACGAATTGTTAAAACGTATACAAACCCATTACTTCAACTTGGGATTTGAATTTCGAAAAATTGTTAAACAGGTTTTTAAACGATTTCAAAAGAAGTAACTTGATATCTCCTGAGACACGGGTGATTTTGAAAAATTTGTGAAAACGTAAGCAAACCCTTTACACCCTTTTGGTTCTTGAAATTCGAAAAATAGTGAAATTGGTTTTTAGCTCGAAAGTTAGTCGAAATCTAATTAGACCTGGGGGATACGGCAGATTCGTGAAAAAGTAAACAACCCTTTTACACCCGCTTAGGTGTAGAATTTAAAAAAAAAACTGAAAACTCTTACTCTAGGTATTTATACGAAGAAGCCGTAGAATAAAAATGAATTCAATAATTGGGAAAACCTAATAGATATGAAAAAAATCGTGAAAATGATGATACATGCATTCCATTTTCACTGATCATTTTTTTCGCCACCCTTCCAAACGCCAACGAATATTTGAAATTTTTTTTTGGCTAAATTGCTTTTCTAACTAATTTACATATACGTACCGAGTTTCAACATTGTACTATGAGCCGTTCTATAGATAGGAAAAACAACACCCACCCCCGCACCATACTACCCCTATAAAAAATTATATTTTTCCAACATGCTACTACTATAACTCTATCAAAATACTAAGTTTCAGATTTCTATCATTATAGGTTCTCGAGTTATAAGAATCGGAATCTTCTCCTTTTCACCCTCCCCCACTCTCACCCTTTACCACCACACCACCAAAATTTTTCTGCTAGGGGTCTATTAGGTCTACTTCTGGTAAAAATTTTGAGTATCTGTCTTACACTGTTCTTGAGATATGAGTCATGATTTTTTTAAAAAATTCTTATCCCCTCCACTTTCATGCTTCACCGCCCTCTTAAAAAAATTTACTTTCATCAAACTTTATTTGTCAACCTTTATACACAAACCGAATTTTATTTGTCTAGTGCACTTGGTTCGTGAGATATCGTAATCTAAAGTTTTTCACCCCCACCCCCGTACGCCACTGCCTCTACTGCCACCACTCAAAAACTTATTTCCGATTTATATACCATCAGATATTCATTAAGTTTTAATTTTGTGTCATTAACAGTTTAGCAGTTATGGATTTTAGAATGTCTCGATTTCGGTTTTCTTGCGTTTCGGACGCATTTTTTTCCCCCACTCCCACACCCCTACACCCATATCGGCAATTTGCAAATGGGTCCAGTATCGAAGCTCTATATAAGTTCTAAGTTTCAGCTTCCTAGCATAAGCGGTTGCTGAGATCTAGAAACCAAATTTTCCGTCTAAAACGCATCCCCCACTTTCCCCCTCACATCCCCACCCTTCAATATATGGTCACTTCAAGGGCCCTACCCAGTCTATTCATAAAAAAATTTTCAATTTAAAACCTCAAAGGGTTTAGGAGCTACGAGCCTTCAAGCGATTTTGCATACAGCGGTCGACGTACGGCGTACGGCGGACAGACGGACTGACATATTTTTTTGCTTTTTCGTGTCTACTAGTCATGAAACGTGAAAAAAAAAATTTTGAGGGTAGCAAATTTTTTTTTTAAAAATCGATCTCAAAACTGTATTATAGAAATAATAAAGTAAAACAACAACCTCCCAATGCCCAGCTGGAAGGTGGAGAAAAACATCCGATTAGTCACGCCTCCCAATATCCAACGAGGAAGCTTCTCAATACTTCTCGTATACTCTTTCCTCGCATGGTCTCGAATACACTCGGACTTCGGACAGTCTAAACGCACTACCGAATATTCGAGAAAGCTCTCGACTCAACACATGCAGTATATAAGCACGGGAGGGTTTACAGCTGGGACAGTTTTCAATACGGCGAGCGATGCTGCGAACTACAGCGATACGACGAACAGTTTCTACGCAAAGTATTTGTAAAGCGATTTTGATTGGGAGTGTGGGTGTATGGGGTGATGGTGAAAGGGGGTGGAAAAGAAAAAATGCTCATTTTCTTTCTCAAAAACCGCAAAGTATAGAAAGCTAAAAATAAACGACTATACAGAGCCACTCCAGAGGTATCCTATAAAAAATATCGATACTGGTAGCAAAGCAAGTGGGTTCGGGGTAGTTTTTTATATCTTATGAAAAGCTTCTGCTAGAAAGTTGAAGTACCTATATGTAATTAAACCAAAAAAAAAAGTTCAGATTTTTATAGGCATACAAGGGTGGAGTACAAAAACTGTCCGAAAAAGGGCTGTTTTCCATATTTTCACGAATGTCGTTATATCATTTAAGCATGGCAAGTTATCAAATTAATTTCACTTCTGTGGGCTCTTTATATATGCGCCTAGAAACATTTTTCCAAATTTTTAAATATCCAACCCCTAACGGAGTGTAAAGTGTTTTTGTACATTTTCACGAATTTCGATATATTTCTTAGATCCAATGAGATATCAATTTCACTTTCACTTCAAAAGCTTTAAATATAATCGAGGGGAAATCCGAATTAAATATTTTTCGACCCCTGGGTCTTGGGGGTGTTAGGCATCGTTCAAGTTTTCACGAATTCCGATAAATCTTTTAGGTTTAATGAGATCGAATTCGCTTTTACTTCTATGGGCTTTATACATGATGACCTAAAAATGTAAAATGATTCCCTATGTTTTTACGAATTCCGACGTATCACTTAGGTGAATTCGATAACCGGCTTTCCATTTAATCACGTAAAAACGATTTCAGAATTATTTTTTTGAGTAGAAGTCCGGAACGTATTTAATGCTGAGATGCGGTGTAGGCTACTATGTGACTGACAACCTAAAGAATAACTAGGAGGATATTTGGAAGGTCATTTTTTAGGTTGTCAGTTGCATAGTAACCTGCATCGCAACTCAGCATTAAACGTGTTCCGGACATCTACCTAAAAAATAATAAAGTTAAAAAAAGAAGAGATGAGAAAAACTTCAAAAAAAAATTCTAATTTTCAAACTTCAAATTCTAAGTGTACGCGTCTAGTCAGAAAGTTCAAATTTGGAAATCTGAAAATTTTCGAGGCTAAAGGTATAATTGTAGTGAACGTAACGCGGGCGAGTTAAACGATGCTCGCGCGTTCAGCCACGCCGCAATGACAGCTTATTAGAATGCATGCTAATGAGTGTAAGCAGTTATAGTGATGTCGCATTGCTACAATCGCATCGCTTTGATAGTCTATTTTCTGATTTCGTCGCGCGTATTACGCGATTTTATTACTTGATTCGGTAGAATTTTGAATTTACAGCGAACGGCTAATAAATACCAGAGAATTAATACCTATCGGTGCAATAAAAAAAATCAATATGATCAAAATATTTCAGTTTTTTTGGAATATTATTGCTGGAAGCAATTAATTCATCGCGTTCACTATAACTGGTGTCGCGACATGGGGCGCGCGATGCGATTGGGACGTCGTGCGCGTGGCTCCCGCTGTAAGCCCACCATAAATGAATGGGCAAAATTGCTCCTGATTGACTAGTACCCGTGACAACTGTAGTTTTGTTTTATTTCGCTTTGAATTTATCCTTAGCAAACATTTCAGTATTTGAAAGCTTTCATTCAACCAAATTTCATTATCGTTACTTTCAAGAAAAAAGAAAATTATAATTTGTGGCTGAGCTGTAATCAAATAAAGAACAAAACCTTAAGCCGAAACGTACTTTCCTCCTCGAAAAATATATTCAAAAATAAATTTCAACTTATTTTGCTTTGTTAACTTGGTTTTTTTTTCTCATCCAGTTCTTGAAGAAAATCCTGTTTTTCCTTGGAAAACTTTTCTCGTTTCGGTCGTTTTACTTCCATTTCATAAAAATTATTTGCAAGAAATTGAACTTTTCGTCTTACGACGTCCGTCTCCTCATACTTTCGACGTACTATATTCAATTTTTGTAATACTCGTCGTCTTGGCATGTAATCACCAAATGATGTCGAAATGTCTACAACCATTAAATCCCATTTTAATCCGCCCACCCACCGAAACACCCTCGACAACGAATAACTTTTTTTTTCCCTGAACGATAATCTCTTAACCAAACAAGTAACCCTTTAAAATTTTGACGGTATATGGAAGAGGTCGAATTTTCAAGGAAAATTTTTCCGGCTTTTTTTCACACTTTTCCTAAGCATAAGGAAAAAAAATCGTCCTTCTTAGAGCGGTTCATTTTTCGCCTTGCGATTCACTAACCTGTCAGGGTTACTTCACTTGCAAAAATTCTCTTCGGAGGGTTCGTTGGTGGTTTGGGGTGTGTGTGTTTTTTTTATATTACCACCCACTGAAAAATGAGCCGCCTTAAACCGACATTTTTCCCTTAGATTAAAGCTTTTGATTTATATTAATAATACGTGATTTGGGCAATTTGTTTATGCCAAGGTATACAAGATTTTGAAGGAATTCGCTCCTTGTTTTTCGTATTTGTTTTCCTTTCCCGTATGCCGGTGAATTGTGATGTCTCCCCAGACGTGAATTACTCGTGATAGTCCCGAAGGATAGTAGCTCCACATATACTCGAATAACATAAACAAAATATACTAAGACCTAAAAAAAAAAGACACAAAAAATGATTAGACTTAAGCTTTTCGGTAGGATGTAAAATGGAATTTGGCCCCGTATGCGATACTATACAAGATAGACTAGAAGACCCCAGAGAATAAGACGGATCCCATCTATTTGATTGTTTACTACGTTGTAGAGTGTTGTTCCTTGGTTTGATACAAATTTTTCGGGGTTGATATTATGGCAGCTCATGCACAAGCTGTGGGTTTTTCTGTGAAGGATTACCTGGCGGCTATTTCTGAAAAAGAATAAAATAAAAAAATATTTTGGAGATACCACGTACGTAATATATTAGAACTGGGATGAGATTTTCTTCAAGAAACCAGTTTCGAACGAACCCTTATTCGGTAACTCTTTAAAAAACAAAAATGCAAAAAACTTTATCCAGTACTACTGTAACTACTTTGCTCCACTTCGAGACATTTTGATTTCACCCATTACAACGATCATCTCCAAACAAAGTACTACCCAACTTTAGCTCCTTCGAAATAGATAATTTCCGTAATTAACCACATAAATTGCACGAAACAAAGCCAGCTCGGATCTTTCCTTGTGCAGTTTGCGATTCAGTCCCTTCTTGGCTTGCATCGGAACTCCTTGGAAACATGTTCAACCCCTCACTCCCGAAACGTAACATGGATAAACGGTTACCATACTCTGGTAATCTTCTTAAAAGTTGTTGGACAAAACCCTATTTTGCCGAATACTATCAGCGTTTCACGTCTCAGTATCCATCTTTACTTCAGATTGGTATACCGGTAAGCTTAGCTCCTTAGCTAGTGGTAGCTATTTTCGTTATTCCTAGAAACCAGCTTGCTACACCGGTCTTGGTCCATCAGCTTGATGTTGGATGTCGAAACTTTTGAAGTGAAACTTTTCGCATACTGATTCTGCTATTAGGATACCTTCGGCGAGTCCTTAAACTATTGTTTGCTATAAGTTTTGTGGAAATAATCAATAATAGTCTGTTGTAAATAAGGACCTGGATGAAGGCTGCTTACATGAAGAAGATTCTCTGCTTGAGAAAATCAACCCCGATAATATTATTGTTTGCAATCAGCTTGAAGTACCGTATAATTGGGGATTTTGAAAATTAATCCGAAAAACAAAATAGAGTTTAAGTTTGAAATTCGTAAATAGAAGTCTATAAGTAAAATCATTGGTTGGATCTCGAAATACTCTAATCCGTTATAAAGAAAATTTTAAATTTAAAAAATAACGTTTCATTCCCAAAAATAATAAAGTTGACTGTTGGACAATTTTTTATTTATTTACTAATTCTTTTCATTTTGAATAAAAACATTATGGGTTAAATATCAACATAGCTTCTTGAATATTAAAAAATTCTGAAACCGATTTTTAGACGATTATTAAAGCCCAATAGAAAGACCGATAAAGTACAAAAGGACTCGCTACCTGATCAGACCTAGGAGATATGTCGAAATTTGTAAAACGTTCACAATCAATTTAAAAACATACTGCAGTCACGATCGTCTGCAAGCCAATCGTATAATACTCTAGATGAATACTGAACTCCGATTTATGTATATTGTAGCTGGGGATAAAGTATAATTACGTGTGTGCATGTTGTATGTCCTTTCTTAAGGACTCCCATTTGATTGCTACCCAAAACTAAAAGACAATATTCTGTGTTTAATTTCATATCTTGAACTGGGTAAGTCATCGAAAAAAAATGTCCTTTTTGAAGGACTTTCACATGGGAGGTGCATAAAGAACTCACTCGATTTCTTACATATTTATCCTTTTCCTTGGAACCATTTAAAAATGAACGTGTACATAATTTGAAATTCGTAGTTTCAAGCGTTCAAAAGTTATCGAAAAATATTGTTGAACACGTGTCTTAAGGACATTTTGTATGGCACCTACCAGAAGGAGTAAAAGGATTTCGCTGATTAGTAAACTCAAACTTTGTTTTTACTCAAAACTAATTTGTACAAAGTTTCCAATTCATTGCTAAAATATTACTTGAGTTATAGTAAGTTCCGTAAATTAAGTGAGGACGTTTTGACAGGATATTTGTATGGCAGCTACACGAAGGACTAATAGGATTTTCTTCATAATAATACACTTAAGTGCAACTATTGGAAAAATAACACATACAAAATTTCAAGGTCGTAGCTTAAACCCTTCTGAATTTATCGACCAATATTCTTGAACACGTGTTTTAAGGACATTTTGTATGGCAGCTACTCGAAGGAGTACGACGATTTTGCCCGTTAACAAACTTAGCCTTACAAATTCAACCAAACATCCAGATTCAAAATATCAAGATCCTAGGTGAAGGCGTTCTTGAGTTATCGTGCTAACGGACAGACGGACGGGAATGAGCATACAGGGTGAGATTTTTACAAGTTACCACTTAAATTAAATTTAAAATTAAATTCAAATCCGCAAACAGATTTAAAAAAAAAAATTTGAGCCCAGGAGAGCGGAAGTGCATGGGGTGGTACGTGGGGAGTACTTGGGGGGTACGAAACGTACCCCCCACGTACCCCCCACGTACCCCCCAATGGGTATGAGCATATAGGGTGAGATTTTTACAAGTTACCACTTAAATTAAATTTAAAATTGAATTCAAATCCGCAAACAGATTTAAAAAAAAAAATTTTAGCCCAGGAGAGCGGAAGTTCATGAAGTGGTACGTGGGGGGTACGTGGGGGGTACGAAACGTACCACCCACGTACCCCCCAATGGGTATGAGCATATAGGGTGAGATTTTTACAAGTTACCACTTAAATTAAATTTAAAATTGAATTCAAATCCGCAAACAGATTTAAAAAAAAAAATTTGAGCCCAGGAGAGCGGAAGTTCATGGGGTGGTACATGGGGGATACGTGGGGGGTACGAAACGTACCCGCCACGTACCCCCCAATGGGTATGAGCATATAGGTTGAGATTTTTACAAGTTACCACTTAAATTAAATTTAAAATTAAATTCAAATCCGCAAACAGATTTAAAAAAAAAATTTGAGCCCAGGAGAGCGGAAGTTCATGGGGTGGTACGTGGGGGGTACGAAACGTGCCCCTGACGTACCCCGCAATGAGTATGAGCATATAGGTTGAGATTTTTACAAGTTACCACTTAAATTAAATTTAAAATTGAATTCAAATCCGCAAACAGATTTAAAAAAAAAATTTGAGCCCAGGAGAGCGGAAGTTCATGGGGTGGTACATGGGGGGTACGTGGGGGGTACGAAATGTACCCCCCACGTACCCTCCAATGGGTATGAGCATATTGGGTGAGATTTTTACAAGTTACCAATTAAATTAAATTCAAATCCGCAAACAGATTTAAAAAAAAAAATTTGAGCCCAGGAGAGCGGAAGTTCATGGGGTGGTACGTGGGGGGTACGAAACGTACCCCTCACGTACCCCCCAATGAGTATGAGCATATAGGTTGAGATTTTTACAAGTTACCACTTAAATTAAATTTAAAATTGAATTCAAATCCGCAAACAGATTTAAAAAAAAAATTTGAGCCCAGGAGAGCGGAAGTTCATGGGGCGGTACGTGGGGGGGACGTGGGTTGTACGAAACGTACCGCTGACGTACCCTGCATTGAGTATGAGCATATAGGTTGAGATTTTTACAAGTTACCACTTAAATTAAATTTAAAATTGAATTCAAATACGCAAACAGATTTAAAAAAAAAATTTGAGCCCAGGAGAGCGGAAGTTCATGGGGTGGTGCGTGGGGGGTACGAAACGTACCCCGAACGTACCCCCCAATGGGTATGAGTATATAGGGTGAGATTTTTACAAGTTACCACTTAAATTAAATTTAAAATTAAATTCAAATCCGCAAACAGATTTAAAAAAAAAATTTGAGCCCAGGAGAGCGGAAGTTCATGGGGTGGTACGTGGGGGGTACGTGGGGGGTACGTGGGGGGTACGAAACGTGCCCTTGACGTACCCCGCATTGAGTATGAGCATATAGCTTCAGATTTTTACAAGTTACCACTTAAATTAAATTTAAAATTAAATTCAAATCCGCAAACAGATTTAAAAAAAAAAAATTTTAGCCCAGGAGAGCGGAAGTTCATGGGGCGGTACGTGGGGGGGACGTGGGTTGTACGAAACGTACCGCTGACGTACCCTGCATTGAGTATGAGCATATAGGTTGAGATTTTTACAAGTTACCACTTAAATTAAATTTAAAATTGAATTCAAATACGCAAACAGATTTAAAAAAAAAATTTGAGCCCAGGAGAGCGGAAGTTCATGGGGTGGTGCGTGGGGGGTACGAAACGTACCCCGAACGTACCCCCCAATGGGTATGAGCATATAGGGTGAGATTTTTACAAGTTACCACTTAAATTAAATTTAAAATTAAATTCAAATCCGCAAACAGATTTAAAAAAAAAATTTGAGCCCAGGAGAGCGGAAGTTCATGGGGTGGTACGTGGGGGGTACGTGGGGGGTACGAAACGTGCCCCTGACGTACCCCGCAATGAGTATGAGCATATAGCTTCAGATTTTTACAAGTTACCACTTAAATTAAATTTAAAATTAAATTCAAATCCGCAAACAGATTTAAAAAAAAAAAATTTGAGCCCAGGAGAGCGGAAGTTCATGGGGTGGTGCGTGGGGGGTACGAAACGTACCCCGAACGTACCCCCCAATGGGTATGAGCATATAGGGTGAGATTTTTACAAGTTACCACTTAAATTAAATTTAAAATTGAATTGAAATCCGCAAACAGATTTAAAAAAAAAATGTTTAGCCCAGGAGAGCGGAAGTTCATGGGGTGGTACGTGGGGGGTACGAAACGTACCCGCCACGTACCCCCCAATGGGTATGAGCATATAGGGTGAGATTTTTACAAGTTACCACTTAAATTAAATTTAAAATTGAATTCAAATCCGCAAACAGATTTAAAAAAAAAAATTTGAGCCCAGGAGAGCGGAAGTTCATGGGGTGGTACATGGGGGGTACGTGGGGGGTACGAAACGTACCCCCCACGTACCACCCAATGGGTATGAGCATATAGGGTGAGATTTTTACAAGTTACCACTTAAATTAAATTTAAAATTAAATTCAAATCCGCAAAACAGATTTAAAAAAAAAAATTTGAGCCCTGGAGAGCGGAAGTTCATGGGGTGGTACATGGGGGGTACGTGGGGGGTACAAAACGTACCCCCCACGTACCCCACAATAGGTATGAGCATATAGGGTGAGATTTTTACAAGTTAATCCGCAAGCAGATTTAAAAAAAAAATTCAGCCCAGGAGAGCGGAAGTTCATGGGGTGGTACGTGGGGGGTACGTGGGGGGTACGAAACGTACCCCCACCCCCTAGTCTATGCCGATGTTGAGCCGTCACAACTAACAACTACTAACAACTAACGTATTCAACCCCTTTACACCCTCAAAGAAGTTATATATAAAACAATTCTACAAAAGATTTTTATGCTTTATATAAGGAGCTCGAGAAAGAAACAAATAAATGTGAAAGCAAAAACGAAACAAATAAAACTGACGCAAAAACGGAATAAATCTTGTTTCATTTTTCCCTAAGTTTATTCTGTTGAATTTTTCTCTCAGTCATATTTGTTTTTACGTTTCATAACTCAATTTTGCTTACACTTTCATAGTAATTCATTTTTACTTATAGCAGTTCTTTTGTGATTCCTGTCCTACGCTGTCACATTTACAAATGTTGGCGAATCATAGTCACTACTTAAATGTAATTCCTGATTGTTCTTCGCCATATGTTTCTTTTGGACGGTTAATAACAGGTTTTTCTGTCGTTTTCTAGTTCAGAGATTTTATTTTTCTGATGGATAACACATGATCCGTAGAATTTCAAATAATGACTAAGGTCTTTAATTCGCGATGCGATTCTTCTTTTTCAACGTAACCTTCATCCTACAGGTATGAGGTTTGAATAGTCATTTGCTTTTCCTTAGATCCATTCACCAACTTCGGTGAATATTCAATACCCTCTAAGGTTGGGAGATCGGAAAACAACTAATCCCCGGAAAAGTAGCTGAATTTCAATTGAAAACTGATATCGTCTGAAGTAACGATGACGTCTTAAAAGGAAAAAAACCATCGGAACTATCAGTTCCGACTTTAGCTATAGCGTCAAAGTCGAAGAGTCGACTGTGTATACATTTTTCACCAATCATCTCACAGAGTGAAATCCAGTGGATCGTTTTCTCCGGAACGTTTTTCGCTTCTAATAAACTGCTTTGATGCTATGTGCCACCTAAATTTTTAGCAAGCAAAAATAATAATAAATGGTAAAATCATTACCTTCAATATCTCCGCTAAGACATTCGTTTTCATCCCTGAATAGCTGAGTTTCACGTTCCAAAAAAAACGACAAAATTGGGGAGCGTTATTTCATCGTAAATCGTCCACCCCGAAGCGTAAAAACATTCTTTTGAAAACTGACGAAAATGTCAAAATACTACGCCGAAAACGAATCGTAGAAAACTCATTAAGATAAAGTAGAAACAAAATGCCTTCGGGGTTGAAACAACAAAATCTTCAGAAAGGATTTGCTCCTAATACAATATATTCCACCCACTCCCATTCATCCCCTAGCTCCCATTTATCAGTACAGCTGGATGTATAGCGGCGTAAACTTGAAAATAAACACTATGCCAAGTTTTCGCAGAGTGTATAAACTTCTATAGGATTCTGTGCTGCCTTCAATCATTCGAACGAAGTGAGGTAGAACGAGATGAAAATCTTGGGAAAGTCGTACAAGCTGTGCTCCGAGGGTACGAAAAGGATTTATTTTTAATTGACTGTCAAATGAAGTCGTAATTACCACCCCTTGACTGATAGTGTATTATTCTCTATGTACATAGACGTGTGCGTCTTCACTTAGCCTAGTTGTTTGCGATTTCGATTTATGACGAAGATATTCGATACGTTAGGGAGGGGGGGGGTTGTAGTATTGAATTGGTTGGTGAGAGTCTTGGCTTAATGTTATCATAAACGAAATTCACTGAAGGGTGAGGAAAAATAGCAACATTTATCCTTATTGGTGATTAAGTATGTAGCATACATGCATTTATTCTATCCATAACATCTTGTGTACAGAGAATCACTGCGTAGGATCACAACGCTCCGCTTACATTTTTCTCTTCATACAACTTATTCCTTCCTGCCTTACTTCCCATGGCGGTAATCCCGCAATCGTTATTTAAGGACATCATAGTCCCTTCAGCCTATATGATTTTTTATCGAAGCCGTGCAAAAATATTCATTTATCCGGGGATAGTTCATTAGTCCATCGCTCAACCTAGCGGCGTTACCAAGCAACTAGCTAAAATTTTGACAACAATTTGAAAGTTGGTTCAGGTCGAGGTACAGCAGAACACCCCAGGGTGGTGTTATCTCGCCTCTTCTCTGGTTAATGGTCATGAACAAGATCTTAGTAAAACTGGAGAGGAAAGGGGTTAAGGTGGTGGCGTATGCGGATGACGTGGTTATACTGGTGTCAGGGATGTTTCCTTCAGTGATCAGTGAAATCATGGAAGGCGCGCTGGGTAAGGTAAACACGTGGGCTGCTAGCTGCGGCCTGGGTGTAAATCCGGACAAAACTGAACTGATGCTCTTCACCACTAAAACTAAAATACCGGACTTTAACCTCTCCCGCCTTAACGGCCATCAACTACCATTATCATCTAGTGCAAAGCATCTTGGAGTTGTGCTCGATACGAAGCTCAGCTGGAAGTTAAATATAGAACAACGGGTGGAGAAAGCACGTATCGCCTTTTACGCCTGCAAACGAACCTTCGGCAAAAAGTGGGGACTTAAACCAAGAATGGTTCTGTGGTTGTACACAGCCGTAATTAGTCCAAATCTTACCTACGGATCGCTTGCCTGGTGGCCAGCGTTGAGTAAGAGTTACAACATAAACAAACTCAGCAAGGTTCAGAGAACTGCAGCAGTCGGAACTACAGGTGCAATGAGGTCATGTCAGACCGATGCTTTGAACGTATTGTTGCATTTATTACCTATTGACTTACATATCAGAAGTACTGTGTCGTGTAGCGCTGTCAGACTCAAGGAATCTGGGTGCTGGTATGGCAAACCTTGTGGTCACAGTAACATTCTAGAATCCTTACCAGCGGAAAAAGTTAAGTCGCCGACTACATTATCCCGAGACTGACCTTCAACAAGGATTTCGCTGTGGGTTTTCCAACCAGGGCGGAATGGAAGAATGGTTCAGTTATAAATGAATTTGACACAGTTATATACACTGACAGTTCAAAGATGAACTGTGGAGTCGGAGCGGGAGTTTTCTCAGACACACACTATATCGCAAGGTCTTACCACTTACCGGACTACGCCAGCGTTTTCCATGCGGAGATACTGGGGATCCGGGAAGCCTGTCGGACTTGGCAGCAAGACGCTACGCTAAAGCGAAATGTTGTAATCCTCTCTGACAGCCAAGCCGCAATCAAGGCCTTAGATTCGGCTACCACCTCCTCTAAACTCGTCGAACGGTGTTGAGAAGAGCTAGCCCACTTAGGAAGTCAAGTCAAAGTTACTCTGCTTTGGCTCCCAGGCCACAGCAAGATAGAGGGTAACGAGCGAGCAGACGAATTAGCTAGGCAAGGTTCTGCTCTTCAGAGCTCTCTCGTAGAATCCGTTCAGGTCCCACTAGGGACTGTTAAGCGCCAAATATCCACCCACTTTCTCACAAACGCGAACTCCAGATGGAGAGGACTGACCAACTGCGTCATATCTTGCAAGATATGGCCATCCTACTCCCGGAGCAGAACAGACGAACTCCTGAGCAGGGGCCGTGTGAACGTCTCCAGAGTCACGGCAGTCAGCACGGGTCACTGGCCGATCGGCGACCACGCGGCCAGACCGGGTATTCCCTTTAACGTCAATTGCCGCAGTTGTGGGGATGCAAATAAGAGGGAAACTGTTATTCACCTTATTTGCGAATGTCCCGCCCTAGCTAGAGCCAGACTTCGCGCATTAGGGAAACCCTTCTTCAATAACCTCGATGAGATCTCGGAAAACAAGATTGGAGAACAGATTGTCTTCTTGAACAGCTCTGGATGGATATGATAATCCATTCAAGCCCCAGGTCTCTGTAAAACTATATATATACTTCATCAGCCCTCAACGACCAGGTTAAACGAGTTGTGGTATCAAAACGGCGCTTCCTGTGCTAATTGGGCCCTGTTTTCGGTAGACGGGCCACCACGTAAACCAACCAACCAACCAACAGCAGAATTTGATAGGCTGTTTCAGTTATCAATTCACATTATGTCTAAAAAGTTCGTAGTAATGACAATTAACTGTTTTCATAAGACTCTGGTTTTGAGAGCACATAGATTCAGTTTATGAGAACCGCGCTTTTATAATTTCACTGCTACAGATTACTGTGTATACTTATATTACCATGTTTAGTTTATAAAATCAAATTTAACTTACAGTCCAATTTCAATCAAAAATATGGCAAATTGATTGAAAGTTGATAATGAACTTCCTATTTTGTGAAACTTATCTCTCGTTATGAGAGTTAAACATTCATAACATAGACCAATTGAATAGTCTATAAATTTTATAAGATCAAAAGACTTTACAAGAGATCTTAATTACAGTTTTGAAGCATTCTGTTTTAAGCGCTTCGAATGTGATAACAGTCTTGCTACGTTCCGAGAGGGATAAATTATAAATAATTACAAATTATGTCATGTAAGGCTTTGCAACAATTGAACGTAGTGAGGAACTTAACTCAGCTCTGAATGTAATGTAAAAAATGCTGAATGCACCCATTTCACATAAACGTTGACGTATTGACTCAACTTTAATAGCTCCAATGTTTATATACAGTATTGTGCGAATTAATGTGAACATAAGAATTTTTATCGTATAGGGTGAATGCACCAATAGTCGTCCAATTAGTGACGTCTCGATATAATATTCATTACTATTTTTACTGAATAAATTGTTTCAATTTCTGTATAAGGTTAAATGACAGTCAATAGTTTCAATTTTTAGAAACACATAGTTGAAACAAATTTTAATGCAATAATTTTGGTAAAAAAAATATTATCCTAAAATCGTGCAGTTTTTCCTATAGTCGGCCACAAAAATCCTAAGTTCGGCCATGTTAGATCCCATAGTCGGCCACTACATAATGAGCTTACAAAATAATGGAGTCATGTGACCGAAATATATTTGTTATTTAGAATATTGTTGAAAAAAAGCTGGTTTATCATGAGACTATTATAATATCAAAAAATTTATGTCAAGCACAAATATATATATATTATTCGTTTTCCTACGGGCTCTTTTTACCAGAGTTTTCTTTTGGTTTTTGTCGATTTTTAATTCGCTTGTCCTTACGCTGTTTAATCGCATCTTGTGTCTCTTTTTTAATGTTTTCCTTATTGAGGAGGAACTGTTGGTATTGTAAGGACGATATTGCGCTAGGAGACCTTTCAGCTTTGTTCCTTTTTCGTTTTCCCTGAGAAATTAATGCTCTTGGATGAAACAAATGTTTCAACTATGACCATCAACAAAAAAAGTACCGGCTTCTGAATTTTTTGATTTTCCAACCAATTTTTAAACGAATTTGCCACGTACTCGAAGAAAGTTTCCCTTTTCATCCATTCCGATTTTGAGCGTCCGAAGACCCAATCAACTGGCATGTTTCTCACGACTTCTCATGTTTCTCACGAACATATAGAAAAACTACCATTGGGGGTGCTATATCTTAATTGGCTGTGAAAACTAACAAAACGGTGAGGACTTCCTTTTCATTACCCATATTTACTTGGTAATTGTTTCTCCATCCTCTTGAAGCAATAATTTTACCAGTTTTGGGCATATTGAAAAACCAGTTTCGTCCCCGTTTAAAACGCGCCGTGAATCCAGAAGTATTTCCATGTTGCCCTGCTCAGAAAGGTATGATTCTAGATCTTGGAACCATTCGCGTAGTCCTTTTTCGGTGACAGCAGCCCGCCCTTTCGAAATTGATTCTGGAATACGGGAAGAAAGCTGAGGATATCGTTTCATGAAAGATGTATACTACTTCGTCTTTGAAAGGATTTTTTCGTTTATCTTTTTTCATAATTTTTTGCACGGTGTTTTGAAGCTCTTCTGGCTTTTATCAAAATCCACATTTAGCCAGAGAAATGCACCAATTGACGATTTTAATTTCTTCCGTATGGGTCAATATCGTTTCGCGACCCATTTCTTGGCATCCTTCTGGGACTTTTCCTGGCAGATGATCCAGGAGCGTTGATACTCCAAATTTAACTGCAGCCTTCCGAATACTAAAATTTTCACTTCGATGTGCAGAAATAGCATTTCTCATGCTATTTGCATCCTATTGATAGATTGGACCTTTTATAAGGTGTGACATTATTTTTTCGAGATTCGCTAAAAGAGTTCCAAAATTAATGTTCTCACACTGTTTATCACTAATAACTTCGCAAATTCCTAAACAACTAATTATACCAATTATTTTGAACGATCTAAGAAACACTTAATTTTCGATAAATATATTAGAACTTGCGAGTAGTGAACACGGAGAGAAAACGCGATGCTGCGAAGAATGAAGGACGACTAAATAATTTTAAGAAAAGGATCTCGCAAGAAATATATTAGATATTTAATCAGTGTAGCAATAAAAGGATGTAAACTCCCAAATGTCGACACACAAAAAAATGTCGGTGTTGAAAATGCCGCTTTTACAACACGGAAAAAACCGAATTCATACCTTGGGAAATAAATTATATTGGAAAGGCGCGGCGTGCCGGCGGCAGACGGATCAACATGTGTTCTGCTAAAGTCGGGAAGAGCTGGCCGAGCTTAGGAACTTAGCAGAATTGTGATTCCTAAAGTTGGCCACGTCCAAATGTATACTACTTTTATGATTAAGTATGAAAATTTAAATACTTTTGAATCACAAGCACCGCACAGCCTAGTCATAACTCTTTAAACTATGGAGTATTGGTAATAAAAAAAAACCCCTTCGATCTTATAAATTCTTATACCAACACTCAGTTTTACGGACTTTGTCACAATGAACCTATTATAACGTTATAACAAAAACACTGACTGACTTCATGTTATGCATGTCGAGTTCAAAAGAAAACATAGATAGAAGAAAAAAACATGTTTCCTGGAAATCGTCTTCACAACATTTCATAATTTTAAATTTCTGAAGAAATTACCGACTATAGGAGCATGGTCGACTATTGGTGCATCTACCCTATATTGTTTATTTGAAATAAAACTATTCTTAGACCTATAAACAAAGTTTAAATACTATTATTTAATATGGAATATGTCCTCCCTTTGCTGTAATAACGGCTTGCGCTTGGCCCGGCATGGAATCAACTAAATTTTTACAATTCTCGTTGATTGCCTCATCTCGAAACCATACCTGAATTACTGCTTCCACCATCTTGGTTTTCGTCGTACAGTCCATCTTTTGTAATTTGGACTTGCAGATCGCCCATAAATTCTCAATAGGATTGAGATCTGGTGATTTTCCAGGCCAGTCCAAAACGTCAATCTTCTTGTCCTTGAAATATTTCACCATAGTCTTAGAAGTATGGCATGGAGCTGAGCCTTGTTGAAAAACTGCATTGCCGTTGGCTTGAACTTTCTTCAGCTCCTGAGTCAAACATTGATCTAGCATTGCTTTATATTTTTCGCTATTCTTCATTCCTTCTACTGGAATAAGTTTGCCACGTCCCGAGTAGGAAAAACAGCCCCAGAACATCTTCTTAACTGGATGTTTGACTGATTGAACAATATGGGCTGCAGTAAGCTTTTCACACTCTTACGAACGAATTTTGATCGCTGGCTCTGCACTAGAAAGTGTGTCTCGTCTGAGAACAGCACCTTCCTCCAGTCATTTTCGGTCCAATCGGCATATTTTTTGGCCCAAATCAGTCCCTTTTTCATCATATCAGCAGTCAAAAGTTGTTTTTTCTGTGGCCTCGTGGCTTTTCTCCCACCTTCCAAGAGTCTTCTGCGTACTGTAGAGTCATGGATTTTCATCCGAACCCGTTCTAAATCTTGCTGAAGGTCGTGGCTTGTTTTTCTTGGACGCAACTTGCTGTTTCGCAGAAGGCTGTCTTCATCCCGAGGAGTGGTCTTCCTTTTTCTTCCACATTTCCCTAAGCGTGATTATCTTCTCTCTTTTCCTTGGAGTAATGTCCATGATGCCTAACAATCGTAAAAAAAATCTAAAAAAAACAAAACTATCGAATATTGTTGCACAATTTCAAAAACTCTCAAACACAACCTAAAAATTATTATTAATTGCACACGTCTCTGCGGTAAGTAATGGCGATTATAAGGTTAAATGATTTACCACCAAAGCAAGTGTCAGAATAGACATAACAGTGTTGCCATAACCAAACTACTCACTTTTTGGTCGTGTTCACATTAATTCGCACAATACTGTACATATATATATAAAGCAATTTATTTTAGAGCATACCTTTTTAGGACTTAAAAGACTCTAGTAGGCTTATAACAATGATACTATTTTTTTTAAGGATATCTACCGAACTGGACTTAGGAGGTTCGCCTTTAATACAGAGTAGTGTATAGTCCAGTGAGCTTAGGGATGGAAGGTCAGAAATCGGGCCGGATATGGCAGTGAACTAGTAGGTGTTAATAATTTTTTTAGTGCTGTTTGGCTGTGATATGATCTACCAGAACAGCAATGTTGCTTATAATAATCAACTACTGTCTGGTAGCTCTGAATGTGTTTGGAGATCTAGTTTATGTCTTAACACTAAATAAATATTATGAGAGTATTGAAATTATTAAGAGAGTTTTATGAGCACGTATTTTTCCCTGGAGCCTTTTTTAGTTTGGACTATTTCTATCAAAGAAATGGGAACCTGAAATGAACTTTCACCTTTCTATATTATTAGCGACATTTAAATATAAATCTGCCAAAAGTTTGGTTGTAACTTTATAATTTTTTGGTTACGGTTGGTTCATGTCTAGGACATTTCTGACCAAATAAAGTATCTGCATTTTTGGATAAAAATATGGTAGTCCAAGACGAGTTCCAAATAGTCAACTTTCCGGTCAAGTTTTACTTTATTATTTTTATACTCTAAATGAAATCTGAGAGTATTCTAGATTAAATTTAGCCCAAAAGTTTGTAACGCATTGCGCAACGCGGAGCCTCGCACAAAAAAACGGTATGCATTTTTTTTTACTTGGGTCCAAAAACTTCAAATCCGCTGGCCGTCCGTCCGTTCATCTGCCCATCGGAATCCGGATGTTCGGTCGAATTTGTAAGGATGAGTTCGTTAACGGGCTAAATCGTCCTCCTCCTTCGGGTAGGTGCCATACAAAAAGTTCTTCGGTTTCTGTATACAGCATTAGAATTAGAGCCAATTGAAAATATTTTTTTTTATCTCAGAAACGGCTTATGCTAGAAAGTTGAAACTTAGTACGTATATGACGATATACTACAGGAGAAGTTTAAGGAAAAAAGGTCAAATTTTCATTGCCGTACAAAGGTCGAGTTAAAACATACTGCAGTCACGATCAGCTGCAAGCCAATCGTATAATACTCTAGATGAATACTGAACTCCGATTTATATGGTAGTTGGGGATAAAGTAGAATTACGTGTGTGCATGTTGTATGTCCTTTATTAAGGACTGCTATTAGATTGCTACTCAAAACTAAAAGACAATATTCAGTGTTTAACTTTATACCTTGAACTGGGTAAGTCATCGAAAAAAAATGTCCTTTTTAAAGGACTTTCACATGGGAGGTGCAGGAAGGACTCACTCGATTTCTTACATATTTATCCTTTTCCTTGGAACTATTCAAAAATTAATGTGTACAAAATTTCAAATTCGTTGCTTGAAGCGTTCAAAAATTATCGGAAAATATTGTTGAACACGTGTTTTAAGGACATTTTGTATGGCAACTACCAGAAGGAGTAAAAGGATTTCGCTGATTAGTAAACTCGAACTTCCTTTTTACTCAAAACTAATTTGTACAAAATTCCGAATTCGTAGCTAAAAGATTACTTGAGTTATAGCGAGTTCCGTAAATTAAGTGACAACGTTTTGACAGGATATTTGTATGGCAGCTACACGAAGGACTAATAGGATTTTCTTTATAATCATACATTTAACTCAAACTATTGGAAAAATACTACATACAAAATTTCAAAGTCGTAGCTAAAACCGTTCTGAAGTTATTGGTAATATTCTTGAACACGTGTTTTAAGGACATTTTGTATGGCAGCTACCCGAAGGAGAAAGACGATTTTGCCCGTTAACGAACTTAGCCTTACAAATTCAACCAAACATCCAGATTCAAAATTTCATGATCCTAGGTGAAGGCGTTCTTGAGTTATCGTGCTAACGGACAGACGGACGGACGGACGGACGGACGGACGGACGTCAGGCGGATTTGAGGTTTTTGGCCACAAATAAACAAAAAATAATATATAACTTTTTTTCGTCCGAGGCTTGGTTCTATGCGTTACAAACTTTTGGGCTGGATTAAACTTATAATACTCTATATGATTTCATCTAGAGTATAAACATACTGCAGTCACGATCGGCTGCAAGCCAATCGTATAATACTCTAGATGAATACTGAACTCCGATTTATATTGTAGTTGGGGATAAAGTAGAATAACGTGTGTGCATGTTGTATATCCTTTATTAAGGACTGCCATTAGATTGCTACTCAAACCTAAAAGACAATATTCAGTGTTTAATTTCATATCTTAAACTGGGTAAGTCATCGAACAAAAATGTCCTTTTTGAAGGACTTTCACATGGGAGGTGCAGGAAGGACTCACTCGATTTCTTACATATTTATCCATTTCCTTGGAATTAGTTAAAAATGAACGTGTTCAAAATTTCAAAATCGTATCTTAAAGCGTTCAAAAGTTATCGAAAATATTGTTGAACACGTGCCTTAAGGACATTTTGTATGGCAGCTACCAGAAGGAGTAAAAGGATTTCGCTGATTAGTAAACTCGAACTTTGTTTTTACTCAAAACTAATTTGTACAAAATTTCCAATTCATAGCTAAAAGATTACCTGAGTTATAGTAAGTTCCGTAAATTAAGTGAAGACGTTTTGACAGGATATTTGTATGGCAGCTACACGAAGGACTAACAGGATTTTCTTCATAATCATATATTTAGCTCCAACTATTGGAAAAATAACACGTACAAAATTTCAAAGACGTAGCTTAAACCCTTCTGAAGTTATCGGCCAATATTCTTGAACACGTATTTTAAGGACATTTTGTATGGCAGCTACCAGAAGGAGTAAAAGGATTTCGCTGAGAAGTAAACTCAAGCTTTGTTTTTACTAAAAACTAATTTGTACAAAATTTCGATTTTGTACCTAAAAGATTACTTGAGTTATAGTGAGTTTCGTAAATTAAGTGAAGACATTTTGACAGGATATTTGTATGGCAGCTACACGAAGGACTAACAGGATTTTCTTGATATTAATACATTTAGCTCCAACTATTAAAAAAGTAACACATACAAAATTTCAAAGTCGTAGCTTTAGGCGTTCCGAAGTTATTGGTAAATATTCTTGAACACGTGTTTTAAGGACATTTTGTATGGCAGCTACCCGAAGGAGTAGGACGATTTTGCCCGTTAACGAACTTAGCCTTACAAATTCAACCAAACATCCAGATTCAAAATTTCAAGATCCTAGGTCAAGGCGTTCTTGAGTTATCGTGTTCACGGACAGACGGACGGACGGACGGACGGACGGACGGACGGACGGACGGACGGACGGACGGACGGACGGACGGACGGACGTCAGGCGGATTTGAGGTTTTTGGCCACAAATAAACAAAAAATAATAAATAACTTTTTTTCGTCCGAGGCTTGGTTCTATGCGTTACAAACTTTTCGGCTGGATTAAACTTATAATACTCTACATGATTTCATCTAGAGTATAAAAATTGTCAGTGAAAGGCGTTTTTCCACATTTTTACGAATTTTGTTACATCTCTTAGGCATCTCGAGTTATCAAATTAATTTTTATCTGCACCCTACTTATGTGAGCGAAAAAAATTTCGATATCCAACCCCTATGAGGGTATAAAGTGGCTATGTACATTTTTACATATCCCGATGTATTTTTAGGTCTAATGAGATATCGAATTCACTTTCACTTCTAAAGGCTTTTAAGTACGGCGTACAGCATCTACGGTGGACAGACGGATATTTGTTTTTGCTTTTTGAGGTTTACGAGTCCTCAAACATAAAAATACAAAATTGCTGGGAAGAAAATTTTTTTTAAATTTCATGTCGATTACAATATTTACTTTATTATTGAAAAATAATTACATAAAATTAGGTCAGTTTCTCATCAGAACTAAGGAAAAATAAAAACATTCGAGGAAACGTATTAAACCCTCTTTCACCCCTTAGAGATTGAATGTCGAACGAAATTCCTTATATTTTTTACTGGCCGTTGTACAACTAGCCAGTAGAAATAAAAACGTATTCGATATAGGTATCATCAGCGAAAAAAATATGACGGAGTTCGTGAAAATATGTTTAACCCGTGTTCAACTCCTGTTCAACCCCTGTTCAACCCCTGTTCATCCTCTGTTCAACTCCTGTTCAACCCCTGTTCAAGCCCTGTTCATTCCATGTTCAACCCCTGTTCAAAACCTGTTCAACCCCTGATCAACCCCTGTTTAACCCCTGATCAACCCCTGTTCGACCCCCTTAAAGGTTGAATATCAAAAAACATCATATATGGTTTCGAGCTGTTTCAATATAAGTTCTTTCTTCAATTTCGTTCCATAACTTGAAATATTCTTGTCTAATTGAGCACAACTCTTCTTAAAATTCCCAGAATATCGGCTAAAGTTAATTCACTTTGCCGTACAACAGCCCAGGAAAATTCTTATTTAAAACATCGTTTTTAATTCTATGGTGATTAAGATCCAGTAAAACTACCATGTACTTAATTGCTGCGTGATGAAATAGTTCCCAGAAGAATCAACCCAGAAATCCCTCAATTCACTTTACCATTAACCTTATTCCAAAAGTAAAAAAATTATATTGTATTTATTTGCGAAAAATGTAAATTGTTTTCCAATTGGTTTTTGCTTACACAAAACAATCTGTGAATTATTACCCTTCCGTAGCTTGTTGCCTCCGCCACCCCCAATCTTAACTGAAATGTTCGTCCTTCCTTCGAGCGATAACAGACCAAGACTTAGTCCTTTTCGAATTCCTTCCGCCCTCACCTTTTCCCCAAAAAAAAAAGAAAACTTACCGAAGCGTATAATTTATATCGCCGTCATTCCTTGTTTTATACATCGGTTGAAAATGGCGCAAGACACTTGGAGTAAATATAAACAGAAATCTAATTAGACTTTCAGAAATTCATTCCACAAAACCCCCGAACTTTATTCGAAATTCATTTCTTCCTGCCATCAATCGATTCCTTCCGCTGCTTTTGCCATCGCTGGAAACTGCGAATCGCACTCGGAAGCCTTAAGCCATTTCTCGGGGGCTGATGATTCTGATGGAAGCCAACTATACAAATAAAACCGTTGAAACGAATACTACCCTTACCGATATCGGGGGAGCAACAACAGGACGACAAGGACGTCAATGGTAGCAACACAAAAAAAAACACGGAATTGTCGCCAAAAAGTTTGTCTTTTGCAAACGATAGGTATCAAGGTAGGTCTCCAGGTGGATGCTCTAGCCCAGGTACACGAGAACGGTTTGGAGAATTTATCGAGAAAGGCTTCTTTTCACTCCCCTTTATCACGTTCGATACATAAAAAGGGGCCAATTTATCGTCGGCAGATGTGCTTGACGATCGGTTTACTCTGCGAACGAAATAAACGAGGAAGCTATTGTGCTTCTATCTCGTCCTTGTAAAGCGAGCATCTCACAATGAAAACTATCGACGTAGTCGTCCTTATTGTCATCGCCTCTATATCGACTTCACTCGTATCGATTTTGATTAGCAACACAAAGTTAGCGGGATGATTTGTGGTTAGCACAGTAGAGGGTGTTGATTGCTGTCACCTTTAACTTTAGTCGTCTTGAGGGGGTTTTTGTGGGTTAAGTCCCTGTAGGGGATTCACTGTCCATTACTTGTTTGGGGTTTATTGAAATTGGGCTTTGTTGTCGGTTAGCTTAAACTGTTTTACTATGGGGGGTGCGAAATGGCCAATTAGGTCCAATATGTGAATACTTGGTAGAAACAAGAGAACATGATACACTGGTAGAAATCCGTGATCTGATTTCAGTTCAAAAAATAAGTATTAAGCCCCACCGAAATAGTTTCATAAGCTTTCAATCTCGAAATCGATTTCAACCGTTTCAATGACGATCCCAAACGAGTTCAATATCCAATCAAAACTAAAAAATACGCCGCTATTCGTTAAAATATATTCAACACTTTTTCTACCCTTGGGGATGAATTTAGAAAATTCGTTTTAGACAGAAAATTTTGGTTTCTAGATCTCAGAAACCGCTTATGCTACGAAGCTGAAACTTGGAATTTATATAGAGCCTTAATAGTGGACCCATTTGCATAAAAATTATCAATATGGGTGAAGGGGTGTAGGAGTGGGGTGAAAAATAATGCGTCCGAAACGCAAAAAAGCCGAGATCGACACATTCTAAAACTCATATCTCCTAAACAGTTAACGTCACAAAATTGAAACTTAATGAGTATCTGTAGGTATTTTTGAGTTGCGGCAGTGGCGTACAGTAGTGGGGGGTAAAAAACTTTAGATTACGATATCTCACGAACCAATTGCACTAGAAAAATAAAATTCGGTTTGTGTATAAAGGTTGACAAATGAAGTTTGCTGAAAGCAAAATTTTTTAAGGGGCGGTGGATCATGAAAGTGAATTTTTCTAAAAAATCACGTCTCATATCTCAAGAACCATGTAAGATAGATGCTTAAAATTTTTACCAGAAGTAGGCCTAATAGAACCCTAGCAGAAAAAAAAATTTTGGGGGAGGGTGGGGGAGGGTGAAAAGGAAAAAGTTTCGATTTTTATATCTCAAAAACCTATAATGATGTTTAGATAGAGCTATAGTAGTAGCATCTTTGAAAAATATAATTTTTTATAGGGGTACTATGATACGGGGGTGGGGGATGTTTTTTCTATCTGTAGAACGGCTTATGCTAGAAAGTTGAAACTCGGTATGTATATGTAAATCAACTAGAAAAGTAATTTAGATAAAAAAAATTTCAAATAATCATTGGCGTTCGAAAGGGGGCGGAAAAATTTATCAGTGAAAATGGAAATTATATATTTTCACGATTTTCGTCATATCTATTAGGTCTTCCCAAATATTTAATTCATTTTTATTCTACGGCTTTCTCATATAAATATCTAGAAAGGGTTTTTCAGGATTTTTTGAAATTTGACATCTAAGAGTGTGTAAAGGGGTTGTATACTTTTTCACGAATTCTGCCATATCCTGCAGGTCTGATCAAATATCGAATATCTTTTCACTTTCACGGGCGTGAGTAATAATCGCCTAAAACTTGTTTTTAAGTTTTTTCCTTTTTCAGCCTCTAAGAGGGTATAAAAGGATTGAACAAGTTTTCACGAACTCCGTCATATCCTTTAGAAGTGACAATTAATTGAGTTGGTTTTTACTTTCTCGTGCTGTCTTCATATTTATTTATTAACTCCTTTCAGGATTTTTGGATATTCAACCCCCAAGTGGGTGTAAGGAGGTTGCATATGTTTTCACAGATTCCTACATATTGCTTAGATCTGACGATATATCGAATTCATTTTTACTTCAATTTCAGTATTTTCAGATATTCAATCTTAAGGGGTGTAAGGGGGTAGTATGCTTCGACATATTTCTTAGGTTTGATGAGATATTAGATTGCTTTTCACTTCCACAGACTTTTTATATAATCGCCTACAAACCCATTTCTCAATTTTTCGATATTCAACCCCCAAGAGTTTTCATATGTTTTCACAATTTTTGCTATCAGTTAGTTCTGATGAGATATAAAATTGGTTATTACGGCATTTGATATAATGACCTTAAAACCAATTTCACGATTTTCCGAAATTCAAAAACCAAGGGGGTGTGAAGAGTTTGCACAAATTTTTCAAAATCCCTCGTGTCTCATGAGTTGCTTGTTATGAAATCGTTTCACAATTTTTTCGTTTTAACAATTCGTCATATCGCTTAAGTCCGATAAGGTAACCAATTCGTTTTTACTTCTATGGGCTTTTTGTGTACATAATATACCGAAATTCGAATAGTCTACACGGGCTTTTCCAATGTTTAATCGGCTAAAAATCTCTATTTTAAATATTTTTTTTTTAAGAACAAAACTAACTTTCCATGAAACTTAATAAAATCGAAACACCTGATAATATGCTCCGACTTTGGCCGCTCCCGAACTTTGACCCGAAAAAGAATAAAGTTTCGCCCAGACCATTGGCAGATTTTTTTAATACTAATATTACACAATTTCCTACTGAATTTTAAAGTAAAAAAAAAGTTAAGTGGCCGGTGATTGGGTATTTTACCCTATATATTTCCAGAGTTTTTTTGTTCCTGACCTGACCCCCTTGTAAGTATTTGATTCAGAAATGTTTTGACAACAGAAAAAGTAGCCGAAAGCATTGTAGACGAGTTATTCTGAACAGTAACAGAAGTTTTGCACTGTATTTTTATAACCAAAACGTACGGTATGTCATGGGAATAACTAAAAAGGTATTCCCGGTTATTTGATGATAGCTAATTGTTTTTGGTCAATAGGAAGTTATATGCTCGACCAAAAACTTCCAACTTAGTTATAATTAAATGAGTTATGACTTTATATCTAAAACGTCGTATCGACGTCGCCCCTACTTAACTTTTATAAAATTGATATTAAATTTCTAAAAGGGTACATTTTCTCGGTTGTACGGTGTTGGTTCTGGCTCTAGCAATTTCTTTTTTAAATTCTGCTCGATCACACTATCATTTTATTGTTGAAAATACTAAAGGAAACCTGGGTAAAAATTACAAATTAGTAGAATTTTTTCCCGAAATTGTGCTCCATTGATTTATTCAACATTTTCTATGATGGATTCTACTCAAACCTTATTATTACACAAACACCTAATTCATTTTGCTTTCGAATTATTTGAATTTTTTTTGACAAGTTCGGCTCATTTGGCCCACTTACAACTTCTTCCATTAGCTCGATAAAATGTGATATCTAGTACATCGTATCTAATTACTGCCATATCCGATATACTCTCAATTATAAGAAGCTATATTTTTTCCGGCCCCATGAAAACGCTAACCACTAACCGAATTCGACATAATAATCGTTGGTTTCCAGGGATTTCCTCCCTATCTGACCAGAGAAGGTATTCAACAATTGTATTCAAACATTGAAAGATAACTTTTTTGACCTTATCGGTCTCATATCCATCTGGAAAATCCATTATTGTGGTGTTTCCATTTCACATTCTCTATATCTCGAAATTATTGTTTTTGATATTAAAACACAGAAGCAATGCGGTGGCTGGACGGCAAAAGCATACAACATGGGGGATGCTTAATGGAATTATGTTTCCATTTATTGAGTTTTAATTAATTGGAATTATTACTATTATTGAATAACAATTCCACTACCGGGAATTCATGTCCTCATTGATAGTCCTTATTAATGGCAGGACCTTTAACGTTATTAGAGTTGTCAAACAATTGCCTGTATAACGAGGGACTCACTATATGCAGGGATATCGCTATTTAGTTGAGAGGTTGCGTACCGAAGTTCAGTCGTACAAAATTATTGTTTTTTTAGTTTGTTGCTAATCAATGAGCAATATGACATTTAGAAGAGTTGCAATAAAGTAATCAATTTCTTTTTTATTAATTTAAACAAGTTTATAAGGGGGTAAAAAAATTAAGGCATTTAAATTGATTCGTTTTTTTCGTTGCTCTGTAGTCTAGTTCTAAGAGTGCTAAGCAACTAATACTGGCTAGTTTTGTAAATATAAAATGTGTATAAACAGTAAGAACTACGAATCAAAAAGCAGTTATTAATATTCTCTTTCTGCGCAACAAGTAGAACTGCTGAACAGTGCAAGCATTGGACCATGTGCAAATATTTTTAAGGGTAAGGGTTTAAGTCTCCAGTTCTCTATTTTTCTGGATACTACCTTACTCTATCATTACACCTATCATAAGAATGTGCTTTTAAATTATTAAATATAAGTGTAAGTATTAGTTGCAAGCTTCAATTTTTTAAGATTGTTTCCAGGCGAAAAGAAAACGCCAGAAAAAAAATTAAAGGGACAAGGACCTATAAACACTGTAGAATAAATATCTAGCGCTCCAAATATGTTTCACTATCACCATGGTGCTATAGCCGAAATCAAGCTGCAGGATACAGTTCTTCCTTCACCTCGTGTTTTATACCGATGGTCAATTGTCATGTCCTTGTCGTTCGACATCTAGTCTGGAAAGGCTGCACTACACATTGTTGTGACCATATTTAGCAGTTTGATCTCTCCATAATTGCTCCCAAGCTTCATGATAGAGATCTCGTCGTTTGATTGCGTTCATAGATTTTTGAAGCTCTAATTCTATTCACCTTTGCGAGCTAATACTATCCTACACTCCGTTCTTGGATTCGATCAGTGGAAGGATCACCCCAGAGGTCAGCAGTGTGGATATGCCGGTTCTGGACCATGGAAGAAGCGGAGGAATCGTTTGTACGGGGCTGATGAGAAGTTGTATGGGTACTGATAGAGAATTGACTCCGCCAGCCAACGGGGGAAGCAGAGGGCTAGCTGGAGGCTTGGCTATCAAGTAGCTAGCGGGGGGCTATCTAGGGCTAGCGGAGTCAATTCCTTATCAGCACCCATACAACTTCTTATCAGCCCCATTCAAACGATTCCTCCGTTTCCTCCATGGTCCAGAACCGGCATATCCACACTACTGAGTCCGTAGGATCGAATCCCACTATTGACATTAATCTTCTTTATAATGTTCCTTGATTTTCAACAATATTCCTTTGCAATAATTCTTGCATATTCCCAAGTCCCTCACCATGGTTAAGCGATAGGCTAACAATCTATACCCGGAAAAAAGGCTATGTTATGGAGCTTTGAGAGAAAACTAAGATTGGACGAATTAATACCCGTAATGTTTGATCAGAGGACATCTTCGCAGGGACCCAAAACCGATTTAGAATGTCATGCATGCCTCCAAAACTTTTAAAATCTACAAAAATATGATACACGTCGTTGTTCATCTCCCATAACTTTCCTAATACACAAGAAATATTGGGTAAGTTATAGAACGTTCGGTCCTAAGGCCTTTATTTTTTAAAAAAAAAAAAGGGTTGTAATATTATTAAAGAAAACTGGTTTATCGAAAGACGAGGGTCAGTGGCGCCCGAGATGACGGTAAAAAAATCTGCCAATGGTCTGGGCGAAACTTTATTATTTTTCGGGTCAAAGTTCGGGAGCGGTCAAAGTCGGAGTGTATCATGAGTTGCTTCGAGATTATTAGATTTCTTGGAAAATTATTTTTGTTCTTAATATAAAAATATTTAAAATAGAGATTTTTAGCCGATTAAACATTGAAAAAGTCCATGTAGACTATTCGAATTTCGGTAAATATACCGATAGAAGTAAAAACGAATTTGATGCCTTATCAGAATTAAGAGATATGACGAATTGTTAAAACGTATACAAACCCATTACTTCCACTTGGGGTTTGAATTTCGAAAAAATTGTGAAACACGTTTTTAGACGATTTCATAAGAAGCAATTTGATATCTCATGAGACATGACGGATTTTGAAAAATTTGTGAAAACGTAAGCAAACCGTTCACACCCCCTTGGTTCTGGAAATTCGAAAAATCGTGAATTGGTTGCCGTAATAATCAATTTTATATCTCATCAGAACTAAGGAATGGAAAAAATTGTGAAAACATATACAAACCCTTGGGGGTTGAATATCGAAAAATTTAGAAATGGGTTTGTAGGCGATTATATAAAAAGTCTGTGGAAATGAAAAGCGATCTAATATCTCATCGAACCTAAGAAATATGTCAAAACTTTGAAAAGCATGCAACCCCCTTACACCCATTAGGATTGAATATCTAAAATACTAAAATTAACTTTTTGGCTTTTTTATACAGGAAACCTTAGGAAGTTAAAATGAGTTCGATATATCATCAGATATGCAGCCTCCTTACACCTACTTGGGGGTTGAATATCCAAAAATCCTGGAAGGAGTTAATAAATAAATATGAAGACAGCACGAGAAAGTAGGAACCAATTCAATTTCTTATCACTTCTAAAAGAAATGACAGAACTCGTGAAACGTGTTCAACCCGTTTATACCCTCTTGGGGGCTGAAAAAGGAAAAAACTTAAAAACAAGTTTTAGGCGATTATTACGCAAGCACGTAAAACTGAAAAGATATTCGATATCTGATAAGACGTGGGGATATAGTAGAATTCGTGAACAACCCCCTTCGCAACCCCTTAGGGGTCGAATTTAAAAAAATCCTGAAAACACTTTCTAGGTATTTATATGAAGAAACCGTAGAATAAAAATGAATTAAATATTTGGGAAGACCTAATAGATATGACGAAAATCGTGAAAATATATGCATTTCATTTTCACTGATCATTCATTTTGCCCCCTCTCTGAACACCAATGGAAATTTGAAATTTTTTTTTATTTAAATTAGTTTTCTTGTTGATTTACATAAACCGAGTTTCAACTTTGTAGCAAAAGTCGTTCTATAGATAGGAAAAACACCCCCACCCCTGTACCATACTATCCCTATAAAAAATTATATTTATATTATATATTTTTCCTCCCCCACCCTCACCCTCTACACCCATACTTCCAAAATTTTGTTTTCTGCTAGGGGTCTATTAGGCCCACTTCTGGTAAAAATTTGAAGCATATGTCTTACACCGTTCTTGAGATATGAGACGTGATTTTTTAAAAAAAATCTTATCCCCTCCACTTTCATGATCCACCGCCCTCTTAAAAAATTTTACTTTCAGCAAACTTCATTTGTCAACCTTTATACAAAAACCATATTTTATTTGTCTAGTGCAATCGGTTCGTAAGATATCGTAATCTAAAGTTTTTTACCCCCCACCTCCGTACGCCACTGCCCACACTCAAAAATTTGTTTCCGATCTATTTTCCTAGTATACCTACAGATATTCATTAAGTTTCAATTTTGTCACATTAACCGTTTAGGAGATATAGAATTTAGAATGTGTCAATCTCGCCTTTTTTGCGTTTCGGACGTTTTATTTTTCACCCCACTCCCAAACCCCTTCACCTATATCGGCAATTTTTTTGCAAATGGGTCCACTACCGAAGCTTTATATAATTTCCAAATTACAGCTTCCTAGCATAAGCGGTTACTGAGATCTAGAAACCAAAATTTTCCGTCTAAAACACTTCCCCCTCCTACCTCCTCACACCCCCACCCATCAAAATTTGGTCACTAGAGGGGGCCTACCCACTCTATCCACGAAAAAAAATTCAACTAAATAGCTCAAAGGGTTTGGGTGCTACGAGCCTTCAAACAATTTTGCGTACACCGGTAGACGTACGGCGTACGGCGTTTTCGTGTCTACACGTTATGAAACGTAAAAAAAAAAATTTTGAGGGTAGCAAATTTTTTTTTTTTTAAAATCGATAACAATACTGTATTATTGAAATAATAAAGTAAAATTTAAATTTTATTTTTTTTTCACTAATTCTTCGAGTACATAAATTTTCAAAAGAATCTGCGATAGTAAGGTCACAAATTTCGTCATTTCAGGCGATTCTTGATGAAATGATCCTATTAATAAATTATTCATGCACTTTTCAACTGAACCGTACAATTTACATGAAAAGGCTCACTAAATTACGTAACATTTCGTGTAAAATTACCTTTATTTAGATATGAATTGAAAATTACATTCTTTTTCATGTAAACTACGAAGTTGGACGCTTCGTTCGATTTTGTTTTCTACTGAAATAAAAATCAAACACCTTCGGTGGTGCAGTGGCTACGCTCGCCAAACCTACGCAGCAAAACCGGAATTAATAGCGGGTTTGATTTTTACCTACAGCCAAATGTTTTATTAAGAGGAAGTAAGTAAGAAATAATATTAGAATTAGAAATAATTGTATCTTAGATTGCCAATTTTACACTATCTGAGAGTGTAAATTCGAGAGATTATCCAGTAAATTTGATGCTTTCGAAGTTGAAATTTACTGATTACAAATTGAAATTTACTGACCGAAAATTGAAAATTACATTCAAATTGACTATTACATTTCAATTTACTTGAAAAGGTGTCGCATATTTGTCTACTATCCAAAAGATGAAAAATTCATTGGTTATTTCTTACTGTGCTGGACAGATTTTACGCGAGTAGAAATAAACTTAAAAAATAACTGTTCATTTTCATTATTAAACAACTCTATACGGTTGCAAAGGATTAAAATTCTTTAATTATCAGTTTTTAAGAAACGAAAATCAGCATACTCTTACAACTGCCCTGGTAACCCGTACAACTCCTTTATGAATGACAGTTTCCAGTGAGAATACGAAGAAAACTCTACACACTTCTCAAACTTTCTACCCATTCTCGCATGTTCTTCACACTTCATAAACATTTGACACCCACACACATAACTGAATATGCTGAAAACCTCTCGTCTCAACATATGCAGTATATAAGCGCCAGGAGAGTTTGTACAGGTGATCAGTTTATCAACTATGAGAGCGAGCCTACGGTTAGATCTACGCGAAAGTGTTTGCAAAGTTAGTTTCATTAATAAGAGCGATCGAGTAGTAAATGTATTTGTGATGCGTGTTATTTCAATGGATCTTAATCGAGTTGTGTTTTACTTGAAATCCCCGTCAAGCCCTAGCTCGCAACAATACTTTCTTCAGGTTCTATCTCCTCAAATCTAACCACCCGAAATTCAGTACAATGGACCGCTCTGACATGCCATTCATTTTTTGCAAATGGCAACGCAATAATACACAGTAAAAAAAATTTTACTACTCTCAGAGTAGGCAATTTAGTGCCTACTTTGAAAGCAGTAATATTACTATTGTCAAATTTCTTTAAACACTCTTGTAATTTTTACTACTTATGCTGAAACACATCACTATTAATGCGGAAATTCACACAAATTGTGGAAATCCATCGGTAAAAATGTGTAAATTTACTGCTGGTGTGGAAAGGCAAAATTTTACAATGCGTAAAATTACAAACGGTGTGGAAAAACTAATATGTTCTACCTACATATCTTGAAATTCCACCAAGGCAGTTTTTAATATCAAGTTCAAATTCAAGACCATTTTTCCTAAACACAAATATTCGTAAAATAAAAATGGTACCAAGAGAATGTCAGCATAACCTCAAAAAGATAGTGACATATATTTTGAGGTTATGTCACAATCGGAAAGAGTGGATATCACACATATTAAATCTAATAAAATCGAATAACAACATGTCAATATTCTGACATAACACGCTGATTTGAATACAATCGTAACACCATAAGAACAGCGCTGACATGTTAACAGCAATGTCAAATTCGAATTGACAACTGTATTACGTGTCTCGGTGTCTTCTAAAAATTCATAGAATTCTGTTGGCACTCCATGCATGCCCTTCATTCTCTCCCATTGACTTTTTGTTCATACAGTTCGCTCGATTCGATTTATACACGTCGTTTGCGAATTGAACAATTTTTTTCATGGCGTGCAACTTTCATAATTAACTGAAAATCGTGAAAAAAAAACAATTGCCATTTCTAAATTAATTTCATAGCGAAGCTCCATTTCCTCGTTTACCTTATGTTCGACCGAAACGAAATGGCATTTAGTCAAATATTTGGAAAAGTTCGCGTAGCCGCCATATTGGAACTTCTCGAAATCATTTGAGCCAATTGCATTGCAGGAAAACCCCATTCTCTAGTTTGGTGAATTGCTTTTCAAACATCTCGAGCACGTTGCGAAGTGGAAATATGAAAACTTCTGTATGTTTGAATACACTTGTCTGTAATCGATTCTCGCTAAAATCATATTCGAATAATTTTCACCGGAACTATTTTAAAATTCGAAATTAAAGTAGCGTCTTCCTTTTTGCGAACAGATGCGATAAATTTGGCACACACATACCTTAGTCAGTTTGAATTTAACTTTTCAATTTCATACCACTGGAATCAAAAGGGAAAAGTTTTCTCTCATTTCACGGAAAATTCTGTTCCTCCCTGTATCCTTAAAAGGACGATATATTTCAGTGACATGGTCAAAGTCGGAAAGTTTTAAACCAGGGATGTATACGATAAATAGCAGAAATTCCATACGAAATAGAAAAAATTCAATTCCCTCAGTTTGAAAAACTACTCGAAAAAACGACCAAACACTTTTGTTCTATTCCTGATGTTCATTTGGTGAAAGTATCCTTCACAAGGAATCTTCTATCAGGAACATCGGGAAATTTACTCAGCGTTTCGTCCTTAATTACTCCTTGGAGTTGTGTAGTTGTGTAGGGCCACAGCCCAGCTAGCTCTGGACGTTCTCGTTGTTCCATTTCAAGATAAAATGCCGGACAAGATTCGAAGAAAGTCACATCCAATTGGGCGCGTAATTACCTGCGATACAACTTGTCGTACCACACTCGTCTCAATCGAATCCACTTTTCTTGTAAGTCGTGTTATGTCCTGAGATATTTGCAGCAGAAGGTTGAGGAGTGAGGTGGTGTGCGAGTAAAAGGAACTCGGTCGAAGATGTGATTTTCGAAGACGGAGAGCACCCAAGAATAATACTGAAATGAGTTTTTACTTGAATCCTTTTTTTTGCTTGAGTAGTAAATTGGAAATGGTATAAGGAAGATTAAGTTATTGATGGGTCTTATGAAATATACAGTTCACGGATCAAACATAGGATTGTGGAAGGTACCATGAAGCAATGCGTGTAGACTAGGAAGTCTAGTTCTGTCACGTAGACTAGGAAGTCCTCTTTGAGCTGCATGGATTATGAAGTCTAGCTGATCCAAATTAGCTAGGAAGTCCACCAGAGCAATGTGAATTCGGAGTTTGCCTGAACCAAGTTGACTAAGAAGTCTACCTGAGCCAAGCTGACCAGGACAGTCGCCTGAGTTCAGTGGACTTGGGAGTCAACCAGAGCCAAGTTGATCAGAAACTTCATCAGAACCAGGTGAACTATGAAGTGCCAAGTGGACTAAGAACTCCTACAGAGCCAACCAGAGCCAATTTGACCACAAAGTTCACCAGAACCAGATGAACTATGAAGTGTCAAGTGGACTAAGAAGTCCTACAGAGCCAACCAGAGCCAAGTTGACCAGAAAGCTCTTCAAAACCAGGTGAACTATAAAGTGCCAAGTGTACTAAGAACTCCTACAGAGCCAACCAGAGCCAAGTTGACCACAAAGTTCACCAAAACCAGATGAACTATGAAGTGTCAAGTGGACTGAGAACTCCTACAGAGCCAAGTTTACTAGAAAGTCCATAAGTACAGCTTAGAGGTTTGTCAGGGTCACGTTAACAAGGAAGTCTGATCCAAGTGGACTAGAAAATCCTCCAGGGTCAAGTGTTCTAGAGAATCCACTAGAGCCCAGTGAAGTAGTAAGTTTCTCGTGACAAAATCTACTTCGAATTTCTGTTCTCCCACTTTCTTGACGTATAAATCATAGACTACCTAGAAAGTTGCTTTCCAGTATCAAAAAGTATTGCGAGCCCAACAGATCGGTAAAGAATCATCTCAACAAATTTCAAAATTTCCAATAAATAAGCTCACTATTCTGGTGGATTTACACCGTACGCGTTCGGCGCGACTCCACAAGCCCATCACAAGCCGTCGGCTATAGAACTCGATCTTTCTTTTTACTTAAAACGAATTTGTTCTAAACTTTGACTTCCTACACTCTAAGAAAAATTTGTTGAATTTCACTATAATTATTGTGGGCAACTAAATGCCAACAATAGTTTTAGTAAATTTTTCCTCATAGTATAAATACTAATTATTTGTGTATTAAAATACTCTATTGATGTGTAAAAATAAATAAGTTATAGTGTAAAATTGGTATTAAAATTAAGTAATTTTTACACTAGAAATGATATAAAATTACTACCCCAACTTGTGAGCTTGTTGATTTTTAAACAAAAGTAGTGTACTTTTAAGCAAATATGAATTATTTGATGCAATTCTTGAAATGAAATTACTAGTGAAAAGTAGTATTTTACACTATGGTTTTCTTGCTTTTGCTTAGCACTGGAGCCTTTTTGTACTCAAATCCGTCAACTTTCAACCGTCCACTGTACACACACATGCTTGATTTTCTTGATTTTGTACCGATATCCAAGGCGCAAATCAATAACTATAGGGATAATTTATTACTGTCGTTGCAATAAATAAAGTCCATAGCAGTTGAAAGGGTTTCCAATAACATCCCGCAATGAATATCCAAATAATTTTTTAGCCTCCAGAAGAAAAGATTTCATAATTAAACGCAATTCATAGAATTAAATGCAGAATATATTCCTAATTTAATAATAATACAAATTTGGGTTTGCAATTAAAAAATCTGACGATAGTCTGGGCGCAACTTTATTATTTTATGGGTAGAAGTCCGAAACATGTTTAATGATGAGATGCGGTGTAGGTAAGTATGCGACTGAAAGCCTAAAAAATAAAGTTCCAAATAGCCCCCTTTTTATTCTTTAGGTTGTCAGTCTCATAGTAACCTACACCGCATCTCATCATTAAACACGTTTCGGACTTCTACCCATAAAATAATAAAGTTGCGCCCAGACTGTTGGCAGATTTTATTTATTTATTTACGCATTTTTTTATCAATAGAATATTCCATAGAAGTTAAAGCGTATTCTATCAGATCAAACCTAAGAGATTTTCGGATTCAGTGAAAACTTGAACAATACCCCCAGGGAAAAATACTTAAATCGGGTTTTCCCCGACTACGTTTAAAGCTTATAGAAGTGAATTCCAAATCTCAATATACCTTAGAAATATATCAGAATTCGTGAATATGTACACAACCACTTTACACCCCCTTAGGTGATATCGAAAAATTTTGAAAAACGTTATTAAATAGCCCGCAGAAGTAAAATTGCTTTGATAGCTCGACATGTCTAAAAGTTTTAACGAAATTCGTGAAAATGTGGATTCATGGAAATTTTTTTACTCAACCTCTGAGCGCCAATAAAAATCTGAACTTTTTTTTTGCTTTAACTACTCTAATAGCACATCTGTATATGTACTAAGTTTCAACTTTCTAGCATAAGCCGTTTCTGAGATATGAAAAACCACCCTTATCCACCGTACCTTGATACCCCTATCAACAATTTCTAGGATGTCTCTTTAGTGGCTCTATATAATCCTAAATTGTTAGCTATCTATTCATTATGGTTTTCGAGAAATAAAAATCAGAATGTTTTCCTTTCTACCTCCTTTCACCATCACCCCCAACACTACCAAAATTTTTTTCTCTACTAGAAGTTTACCGACCCCAACTCCTGTAAAATTTTCAAGATCATATCTGATACGGTTTCTAAGATTTAAAATTTTTTTTTTTTTAAAAATTGCTGTACCCCCCCGTTCGTGCTCCACCACCCCCCACAAAACAATTTAGTTTCAGTAGACTCCTCTTGTGATCCCATATACAGAAACTAAATTTCATCCTCCTGTTGTAATTGGTTCGGAAGATAGTGTCATCCAAAGTTTTTTACCCCCCACCCCCACAGTCTAACACCCCTCTTAAAAATATTAGCCCTTGTCTAATCTTGAAGTATCCCTAAGGGTAACAACAAAGTATCAATCTTCTGACATCAATTGTTCAGGAGATATCGATTTTAGAATGTTTCAATCCCGGCTTTCAAGCGTTTCAGACTCATTTTTGTCCCCCCTCCCCCCACTTTCACACCCCTTAACCCATATCAACGATTTTTTTACAAATTAGTCCACTATCATAGTACTACAAAAGTTCCAAGTTTCAGCCTCCTTCCATAAGTGGTTCCTGACATCTAGAAAACAAAATTTTTCGTCAAAAACGCTGCCCTCTCCTCTCCCCTTGTACCCCCGCCCCCCGAAAATATACCAGTAGCAGTTCACCCAATCTACCCACCATAAAAATTTCATATTAATATCTCAACGGGTTTGGGAGGTACGCGCCTTCAAACGATATTGCGTACGGCGTCTACGGCGGACAGACGGACATTTTTTTTTTGCTTTTTTGGGGTCCAAAAACGTGAAAATACCAAATTTCAGGGTTGCAAATTTTTTTGAAATTTCAGGTCAATCACAATACTTTATTATTAAAAAATAATAAAGTAAAGTTAAAAAGTATTCAATTATATGTACAAATATTTTTTTTTATTTTTATATTTTTTTAATAAGCGACGTATTGTGGTATTATTGCTAAAAATCTTACTTTTTTAAGTCTCGGAAAAAAAACCAATAAACTTTAATGCACGATGTCAGTGTAACAGCTGAAGCTCTATCGCTTTCTTTTTAATATTTTTCGCAATTACACATTATTATTATTATTGTGTATACAGAAGTAGTAAATTTACGCAAAAATTGATTATTTTTCATTTACTGTTTACTGTTTACCCATCCAGAAACTAATATTATACAAACTTATAATAAATTTTAGCTAAATCGTTTTAATTTAATATTACTAAAACAGTGCATTTATATAACCTTCCGAATGGTTTACTGCAATAACTGTTGTAGTTTTGGCTAGTATGGTAATTTTACACAGAAGAATACCACAATAATTATTGTAAAATCTGTTCAATTTTAAACACTTTTTTAAGAGTGTAAGATGATGGTACAAATTGTTTAAAGACTTTTATATGGAGTCTCCGCAAAGAATACTTAGAATTTTCTTCATACCCATTCATTTACTTAAATTTATTGAAAAATCGATGTAAACTGAATTTCAATTTAAAATATTCATGAACAGTTTTCTTTCAGGACTTTGGTATGGGAGCTACCCAGAAAGTTACGCTCGTTCAGGAACATATCGAAAAATAAAAATATATTTAACGAATGAATTTAGGATTTTTACTTTATTATTTTTTAATAATAGTGAGGGTGGTGGTAGGTATACGGGTGGAAGGAGGGGTTAGCGTTTTAGTTGAAAAATTTTCGATCACGAAAAGATAAGATTTGGTTTGTGTACATAGGAATGTAAAAATTTTAGTGTTAGGTGGAGCACGGAAGTGGAGAATAGCAATTAATCAAAAAAATCAATTTTTATATCTCAAGAACCGTACCAGATATCGCAAAAATTTTTAGAGGAGTTAGGCTCAGTAGACCTCTAGCAGAGAAAAAACTTTTGAAAGTGTAGGTGTTGGGGATGATGGTGGGACGGGGTGCAAACGTAAAAGTTCTGATTTTTATTTATTGAAAACCGCCAAAACATTGACGCTAAACATTGACGACAATATAGAGTCACTGCAGTACAGATAGTGGTAGCAAGGTACGAAAGTGTGGTATGTTTTTTTTGTATCTTTAAAACGGCTTATGCTACAAAGTTAAAACTTAGCATGTATATGTAGATATACGACAGGAGTAATTAAAGCAAAGACAAGCTCTAATTTTTATTGGCGTACAAAGATGGTGTATGACATGGATCCTGCTCAGTTTTAAACAAGGCGATACAAAACTACAACCAACTTCCCAGAGATCTCCAATCTCAACCCAACAAGTTAAAGCACAATTTAAAAAAATATCTTCTTCAATGAAACACCATATGTATTATTTTATTCTTCAATCTTCATTGCTTTCTTTATCATTTCATTTGCATCTTTATCATTTTTGTATTATCTTTCACACAGTAGTACTATTTTTCTTGTTTGACATTTTGTTAGCTTTATGTTTTCCTTTCTCATTTTTATTACCATTCAATTTCACGTCATTCTCTTTCTTAATGAATTTCTCTTTTTATAATGAATTATTGTTGAAAATTTTTACTCGATTTTAAAAACACATGATATTGTAGATATTGTATTTAATATTATCCGCACGAGCTACGCTCATGGATACTGAAATAAATTCATTCATTCATTCAAACAAATTATCCGAGAAAAGGATTTTTTTATTTTCACGAATTTCGTTATATCTTTTAGGCATGTCGGTTTATCAAATTAATTTTACTTCTGCCTGCTGTTTATATAAGCGACTAGAAACACTTTTCCAAGTTTTTCGATATCCAACCCCTAAGATAGTTATAACCGCATGTTTTCAGAATAAACACTTGTATTTTGTCGGTTATATTATAAAATTTTATTTGTTAACTACATAATTTCACTCTTTTTACTTAATTTAATTAAAAATAACTATTAGGCTTTAATTCGTTTCTAATTTAATACATATTACACATAGTACTATAGTTCACTGCGTATTTCAAATTTTTATAATTTATTCAGACCGGTTTTTGATTAGATGTGTTTCGTTTGCTAGTCAGTAAGAAAAGAAGGAAACGGGTTCAATTTTCGGTATTCGTTATGTAGCTATGGCTGTGAAGTTGGTCACATTTTTTCTTATGTGTCGACATCTATCTGTCGACGTCGCCACAGAGTGTAAAGTGGCTGTGTACATTTTCACGAATTCCGACATATTTCTTAGGTCTAATAAGATATCGAATCCGCTTTCACTTCAAAAGGATTTAAATGTAATCTGAAGAAATCCGGTTTAAGCACTTTTCGATATTCAAACCCCTGAGATGTGTAAAGTATTGTTCAAGTATTTTTTGTGATAGTGATATTCAGATAATAGCCTACACAGATTTTACCTAGAGTATAATCAGCAATTAATCCTGATTTAATCTTTCAAGGTTGATCCTTATAAAGTGACAAGTATGGGTAATAGTTCATATGAAAATTCTATTATAGTTGATATTGTTTGTCTATATTTGGAAAACTAATGGGAAATCCTGAGACACAGAAAAATATATCCGTCGATAACATTTATATAATAAACGAGAAACTAAGGTCTACGTCGATAGAGTTAAGTGAACGTCACCGTACCAAACTGAAGCAAAACATGTCGCAAATAGTGTAACAACAATCCAGCTCACTATCAAACATCAAGTCTATGTTATTTTGAAAAGGCTTCAGGTTCAGGATATTCTACAGGACTGGTTCCTCTATCCACAGACTTTGCCACATACGTGGAATATGTACGATATGTCTAGTTTTGTGTATGTCATATCGGGGATATAGTGTACGTAGTAGTTGTCCCAAGAACAACATTTGCTCGAGTAATGTAGCAAAGTATCATATTTTAGCCGCAATAGGAACATCAAATGTTTGACTGAAGGCCACGAAACGTCAATGGCAATAGTACTCGCTTCAGTACCTCAATTCCAACATATTCTACAATACTCGATATATGTCAGCCCCCAACAACGTCTTCCATGGAGCCTATACCCTTCTCGGGTATTGTTAACACACGAATTTATCAGGACTGCCGATAGACCTCCTTTTGCATTTGATTTTCACATATTATTAAGGCTCTGAGTGGAATTTTATCTCATCGTAAACGTTTATGACAATTGAATTGCTTATTGGAGTTAAACTGAGTGTCTTGAGTCCTTACTCGCTATGCGCCGCTATGGTGCTACGTAATATCCCACGTTTCTTCTTTATATTTAAGGCTATTTCGTTTGAAGACATCTTCGACGAGGGAAGCCATCCCTTAACCTTGATTTCGACTTTCCTTCGAAATCAAAACGGAGCCTTTTTATTGTTTCGCTTAATGGCGTGGAAGTTCTTTTGAGACTGTTATCCACCGTTTCGGTCCATGTGAAAATGATTCTTGAAGATCTGTAAAAGTTACTCTGATTAAGTGGAATACACATCTTGGAAATAAATAGATACGATACCGTTTGTCTTCTATGATATTCAACTGTGAATAATAACGTGATCTAAGGATATCCCAGTAACGAAACGTTAATCGACTGAAAATGTTTTATTATATCAAAAGGATAATAGAGAGCTCGATAAAATCTTGTAAGATTGACACAAATTGACAGAATTTAGAAAACTGTATGAATTTTTTAAATTGGAAAAAAAATCTACTAAAGTCAATTGCGGATGTAGTGGATTCTCTTTTTCAATTCCGATATTGAACCCTTCCAGCTTCCGGGTCATAGGGATTTAACAGACGCACTCTTCTTCTAATTTAATTTGAGCAATAGCTACATGGGCATAGAGTAATTGAATTTCGAACAGTTCACAATTAATACTCGTTCTTGAACAAAATGCAGTACTTAGCCTCTGGCTAACTCGTGGTTTTACTTCTAGACTTTCATTTCAAAAAAAGTTCTTTCAATTCACCAGATTGTGAGTAAAAACCGTTTCAAGGAAAATATCCCAGTTTTCACATCTCAAGAAACAGAAAATCCTGTGAAAAAAGTCTTTACTTTCTGGCATAAACCCCTCCTACCACAGTAAAAAATATCCACTACCACCGTAATTGAATGAAAAGCCGTGCTCATATTTTCACGAATTTCGTCATATTTCCTGGGTCTATTGAAATATCGAATTAGTTCAATTTCTGCAGGCTCTTGATTAAGGTCGACAAATTGGGCTATTTTCCGCGATTTAAATGTTCAATTCGCGGGTACAAATTTCAAAAAGCTACTTACAGCTTTATGGGCTATTCTGCCAACGCAGTTTACAACGGACCCGATTTAAGAGGAAAAAGTAAAATAAAAAAATTAGAAAACTGAATTTCATTCGTCTCTTGGGTTAAATCTGCTAGTTTTAACGGCTCAAATACAACGTTTGCAAATTACATCATAAATATATCCTCTATAAATAAATTCTCTTGCCACAATTTTCGGTTCTCCGGTCATATTAATGAAAAATTTTAGTTCACACGATATTTGCAAACTAAAATTAATTTAGAATCGGTTCATTATTTGTGGACTTTCTATAAATGAACCGCTTTCTTTCAAGTTATGGACACCCGGAGAAATATAACATACAAGAGGCAATAGATTTACCAATATTGATGACTGTCATAGAGTTCCTTTATTTTTTGCATAATTTATTAATTATTATAATTTTTGCTGGATTGGTAGACACGTGTTGCAAAAATTACAGTCCCTCCAAAGTTATTGTTACATGTATACTCTGGCAATTTGAACAACTCACTTATTATTGATATTAAAGTTTCCAGAGAAAAACAACAACCTTGCAATATCGTAGAGAGCACTAAATACTTCTCTCATGTTCTAGACACTTATCGCATGTAATAGGTACTTCCTCCGCGTTCCAAACAAACAATAATGCCGGAAATTTCTCGACTCAACACATGCAGTATATAAACGCCGCAGACCCGGTGGCTAAGTTTTTCTACTGCGGGAGTGAACCGACGATCTACGCGAAAGTGTATTTTTAAAATGATTCTTAAAAACGGGAGAAATTTTTTTCAAGTATAATTTTACCTTTAATTTGCAACCACGCCAAGTCGAGACGACAGCGAAAAGAAGATTACAACCGTCTCTAATCGGTTCCCAAGCTGGAGAAGGTAATGTGGACTTAAAGTTCCTCTTCAAAAGCTTGAGACCAATTAGTTCGTGTCCAGACCACGCAAAGTCGAGACTACAGGGAAACGAAGTGAACACAACAAGCGAGGACAATAGAACGAAGACAACGAGTAACGAGCGAAGGAAGACAAGGCAAGGGCAAGAAGCGAAGGCCAGGAGAGAAGCAACAAAGGCGATCGAAGAAAGAGAACGAAGACAACGAGCGAAGGAAGACAAGGCAAGGACAAGGAGCGAAGGCCAGGAGAGAAGTAACAAAGACGATTGAAGAAAGAGAACGAAGACAACGAGTGAAGGAAGACAAGGCAAGGACAAGGAGCGAAGGCCAGGAGAGAAGTAACAAAGACGATCGAAGAAAGCGAACGAAGACAACGAGCGAAGGAAGACAAGGCAAGGACAAGGAGCGAAGGCCAGGAGAGAAGTAACAAAGACGATCGAAGAAAGCGAACGAAGGCAACGAGCGAAGGAAGACAAGGCAAGGACAAGAAGCGAAGGCCAGGAGAGAAGCAACAAGGGCGATCGAAGAAAAAGAACGAAGACAACGAGCGAAGGAAGACAAGGCAACGACAAGGAGCGAAGACCAGGAGAGAAGTAATAAAGACGATTGAAGAAAGAGAACGAAGACAACGAGTGAAGGAAGACAAGGCAAGGAGGGGAAACGGCGAGTAAGGACAAGGAGCGGCGGAAGACAAGACAAGAAGCGAAGGAGAGAAAACAACAAACGAAAACGGCGAACAATTACATAATTAAAGTAGTGTAATAATTTAATGAATAGATTAATAATAAAGTGAAATCATAATAACTAAATAAATATTTTGTAACGGATCCCGGCACCCGTTGAGCCTACCCCGGAAATTCGAGTCGTTACAATGGTGATAAATATGAATATATGTATTCACACAATATTTATTATACATTACAGTGATTCTGAGGAATTCTGAAGCACAGCTCATCGTTGAAATAGCAACTGTGTTCAACACGTTTAACTACGAGTAGGTCTTTAAAATTGCAAAGTTGAGTGCGGTATTAGGACTACAAGTCTTCGTGCGGGGCTTGGACTATTTCATACAGCTCACTTGGCGGGTTCTGCAGCCAACTATCTGGCAACCTTACTCTTAATATAAACGCCTAAAAATTAATTTCAAGATTTCTGTGTATTCCACCCAAAGGCTACGTGAAGAAGCCCTTTACGCCACATGTCTGAGCTCTGAAGAACTATCGAAATGGCTTTTACTTCTTCGTGATTTTAGTATAATTACTATAAAACCAATTTTCGACCCTTAAGATGGTGTAATGGAAAAATGAAATTGTCACGAATCCTTTCATATCTCTTAGTACTGATGTGAATCGAACTGGTTTTTACTTACTCGGGCATTTTATAAAAACGAATTATCTAATATTCACCTGAAGAAATGTAAAACATTTTTTTGCGTTCTCACGAATACTGCCATATCTCTTAAAACTGATTAGATGTCGAATTAAGTTTTACTTCGACGAATAGAATTCAGGACGTTTAAAGGGGTTGTATGCGTTTTCACGAACTCCGCCACATCCCTTAATTGAGATGGAATGTCGTTTTTATACTCTAGATGAAATCATATAGAGTATTATAAGTTTAATCCAGCCCAAAAGTTTGTAACGCATAGAACCAAGCCTCGGACGAAAAAAAGTTATATATTATTTTTTGTTTATTTGTGGCCAAAAACCTCAAATCCGCCTGACGTCCGTCCGTCCGTCCGTCCGTCCGTCCGTCCGTCCGTCCGTCCGTCCGTCCGTCCGTCCGTCCGTCTGTCCGTTAGCACGATAACTCAAGAACGCCTTCACCTAGGATCATGAAATTTTGAATCTGGATGTTTGGTTGAATTTGTAAGGCTAAGTTCGTTAACGGGCAAAATCGTCCTACTCCTTCGGGTAGCTGCCATACAAAATGTCCTTAAAACACGTGTTCAAGAATATAGGTCGATAACTTCAGAAGGGTTTAAGCTACGTCTTTAAAATTTTGTATGTGTTATTTTTCCAATAGTTGGAGCTAAATATATGATTATGAAGAAAATCCTTTTAGTCCTTCGTGTAGCTGCCATACAAATATCCTGTCAAAATGTATTCACTTAATTTACAAAACTCACAATAACTCAAGTAATCTTTTAGCGACGAATTCGGAATTTTGTACAGGTCAGTTTTGAGTGAAAAGGAAGTCGGAGTTTACTAATCAGCAAAATCCTTTTACTCCTTCTGGTAGCTGCCATACAAAATGTCCTTAAAACACGTCTTCAAGAATATTGGTCGATAGCTTCAGAAGGGTTTAAGCTACGTCATTGAAATTTTGTATGTGTTATTTTTCCAATAGGTGGAGCTAAATATATGATTATGAAGAAAATCCTGTTAGTCCTTCGTGTAGCTGTCACACAAATATCCTGTCAAAATGTATTCACTTAATTTACGAAACTCACAATAACTCAAGTAATCTTTTAGCTACGAATTCGGAATTTTGTACAAGTTAGTTTTGAGTGAAAAGGAAGTTCGAGTTTACTAATCAGCGAAATCCTTTTACTCCTTCTGGTAGCTGCCATACAAAATATCCTTAAAACACGTGTTCAACAATATTTTCCAATAACTTTTGAACGCTTCAAGCTACGAATTTGAAATTTTGTACACGTTTATTTTTGAATGGTTCCAAGGAAAACGATAAATATGTAAGAAATCGAGTGAGTCCTTCCTGCTCTTCCCATGTGAAAGTCCTTCAAAAAGGACATTTTTTTCGATGACTTACCCAGTTCAAGGTATGAAATTAAACACTGAATATTGTCTTTTAGTTTTGAGTAGCAATCTAATAGCAGTCCTTAATAAAGGACTTACAACATGCACACACGTAATTCTACTTTATACCCAACTACAATATAAATCGGAGTTCAGTATTCATCTAGAGTATTATACGATTGGCTTGCAGCCGATCGTGACTGCAGTATGTTTTTGTTATAATTCTTCTTTTGGTATAATTCTTTTAAGGTTTACTAATACCTGGAAATATTAAACTCAATATACAACATTTTAAATTTATAGCCTAACATATTTATAATTTTAGTGAAATAAGTGCCATCTTTTGAGGAGACTTTTACGTGGGGATCTACCGAAAGAAATGAACAAATTTCGCACTGTAACGAACTAGATCTTTCTTTTAACTTAAAACTACAAGTTGATAAAAACTTCGACTTACTTGAGGCGTAGTGAGAGCGGGAAGATGAATGTACAAATTTTTCAAGGACTTCTATATAGAGGCTTTTGGTTGTATGGATTTTCACGAATTTCGCCATTTCTCTTAATTGTGGTGGCATTTCATACAGAAGGGAGGATTTGGTTTACTTGGATCTGAAAATATGAAATATCACTGTACAATTTTTTCCAAAGTCGATTGAAGCTATTGAGCAATAAACTAATGAAGAGAATCCATTCTATAAAAGACTCTCAGTCTATCAAAGAACTCTGGACGCCAAACATCGATACACCTAATATAGAAAAGAAATTTTATGAAGAGACTATGGTTTCATCATATGAAGGAGATCGGGTCAAAATCTCGTGTTTCAATATTCCGTTTTCGAAAATACTGGTTTCAAAGCTGAGCGGGTAATTGTCAAAAAATATGTGTTTAAAAAATTCAAAAATGTATTCGAATATCGAAAAATACTGTAGCTGGATTAGTTTAGGTGTCGTTTCATGGGTCATATTCGAGCGCCCGAATTAATAAATTCTAATAGGGAATGCACAAAATAGCGCAACCTCTTATTTTAATGCAGCAAAGGTTTTGTGAAGAAATTCAGAAAATTTTAATTACATCTCTCTTCAGTCTACTTGGCATTCTTATCATTTAATTAAATAAATTTGAATTAATAATTATGAATTCCTTTGTCCGAATTAGTAAACCAAAAAAACCGAAATTCGGCAAATGGTATTTTGGTAAATGGATTTTCAAACACTGGAATTTTGGAAAATAGAATTCGGAATTCAGCTTTCAGAAACGAGATTTTGGAAATAGGATTTGGGAAAGTGGAAAACAAACTCAATCCCCTAAGAAGACTAGAAGACAGTCTTACCCTTGAAGTTGTGAAAACGTCCGATCAACGCACGCTCTGCTCTACAATCTTCATAATTTGACTGACAGGGTTTTTGTCAAAAATTTTGACAATGCAAAGCAAAAGTCAGTCAAAAGCCAGTTGATCACGTTAAAGTTAGTTTAAGTTAAGTTTAAGTTAGTTAAGTTTCCCTGAAGAAGAATTAATTCGGACGAAGGACATTCTTTTTGTTTTTTTTTTAATTTATTATTTTTTAATAATAAAGTATTGTGATTGACCTGAATTTTCCAAAAAATTTCCTAACCTGAATTTTTGTACACTCACGTTTTAGGAACCCATGAAAAAATGTCCGTCTGTGCGCCGTACGCCAAAGCTTTTGGAGACGCGTAGCTCACAATCTCGTTAAGATATAAAGATAAAATTTTGTTCGTGGGTACATTGGATGAACCCCTACGAGTGATGTCAAAACGTTAAAATTTTGTGGCTGTCTTAAGGGATACAAGCAGCCTAGACAAGAACTAGCATTTTGAAGGGGAAGGTGGGGTGTGGGGTAGTTGGTGAAAGAGGATGCATTACATTATCATCCGAACTAATTTTACCAGGAAGATAAAATTAAGTTTCTGTATACAGGATTACATGTGGAGTCAATTAAATGTACAATTTTTAGAGGTGAGGTAGAGGAAGAGCGTGAATATCCATTATTAAAAAAATTTAATTTCTATATCTCAAGAACCGTACCAGACATGATCTTAAAAATCTTACGAGAGTTAAAATTCAGGGCCCGGGTGATGCAAGAAGATGAAGGAAAGAATTCAGATTTTTATTTCTCGAAAACCGTAAAGGATTGAAAGCTAAAAATTAGTGACTATATAGTGCGACCATAGCGCATTTTAGAGAAATAGCATTAGAAAAATAAAAAATTGGGGTAGCAAGGTACAGGGGTAGGGTGGTTTAAAATATCCCAGACCCGGCTTATTCTAGAAAGTTGAAACTTCATACCTATATGAAAATGTACTACAGGCGTAATTAGAGCAAAAAAAGTCAGATTACCATTGACGTACAAAGGTGGAGTGAAAAAATGTCCTTTAAAAGCGTATTTTTCATTATTTTCACGAATTTCGTTATGTCTTTTAGGAATGCCGAGTTATCAAATTAATTTCACTTCTGCAGGCTCTTCATATAAGCGCGTAGAAACGCTTTCCCAAATTTTTCGATATCCAACCCCAAAGGGGGTCTAAATCGGTTGTGTACATTTTCGCGAATTTTGATATATTTCTTAGGACTAATGATATATCGAATTTGCTTTCAATACAAAAGAGAAAAAACGATATTAAACCTCTGGTGGGTATACGGTATTCGTCAAGTTTTCACGAATTCCGACAAATCTTTTAGGTTTAATAACTAGCCTTTTCTTTTATGGGTTGTATATATAATTATCTAAAAGTTAATTGAAATTAACTTTTAGATAGTGAATGGCATAAAATCCTGAAGGATTTTATGGCATTCATTCCCTAAGAGGATGTAAGGTAGTGTGTAGGTACGTTTTTAAACATTCCGACATATCACTCAGTTCTAATGAGATACCGAATTGTTTTCTACTTCAACAAGCTTTCTATATAATCGCCTAAAAATCGATTTCAGATTTTTTTGATATTCAACCCCTAATGGGATATGTCGATATTTTATCCCCTATTTTTTTTTTTTAAATTGAAAAAAATACGTACATAAATAAGAAAAATTCTGGCAACAGTCCGGGCACAATTTTATTATTTTTTAACTAGAAGTCCGGAACGCGTTTAGTGCCGACAAACAACCTAAAGAATAACCATTAGGCTATTTGAAAGGTTACTTTTTTAAGGTTGTCAATCGCATAATAGCCCACACCGCATCTTAGCAATAAACGCGTTCCGGACTTCTACCTTAAAAAAAATAAAATTGAGCAGAATTTTTTTACTAAGTGATTTTAAGTGCACCCAATTTTTAGGGAAATTTTAGGTTGATGTGAAAATATGAAGATGATTTGGATCAAAGCACAAAATTATTAAAAAAAAAAATTACGTGGAACAACAAGCACTGAACTCCCTCGCACCAGAAAACGGCACTTAAAATATTACCTCGACCAACCTCCACATAAAAACTCATCTTCTTACCCAGAACCTTCGTCCTCAATATCCTTAAACCATCAAAGACACTTTTCGCTACTCCGCCCACCGCTACTACCGGCATTAAATAACGATCGTCCACAAACAACTCTATTTATCATCCATAAGTCGACAATTAGTGCGCTCATAACGAACTCTCCGAAAATTTGTGGACTGGTCCATGTCCTTTTCTTCCCCAAAATGTTGGGTCCACTTCATCGTCATCTCGGTCGACCAACCCGAAATAAAAATAATAAAATACAACCCCAGTCAGGGTCAGATATTTAGCCTACCCATTTTGTCCCTTGCTCTGTCCCGGCTCCGTTTCATTATTTGTTGTGACATATAGTGCCTATATTAGTGGAATATGGCACCAGATTGAGTACTTTACAAGCTACCACCATCCCAAACGTTATATAGCTTAGTAGGCCAGGACAAATTACTCAGACCAGCCAACCACGAGACTCATTCTTCTGCTCTAGAAAATTTCGACGACGGCTAGAAATTCTAGTTCGTATGTAAAAATATTAAGAAAACAGGCACAGTTTGGAGTTAGATAGTCAAGAAACGTGGCAAACTTAGGGCAAAAAAACAGAAACATCACAGAAATGGAGTAACAGAAACAGGACGACTCCGCACTTAATGGTTCCTCATAAGACAATACAAACGATAAAATGAAATTGCGAAGAAAAATTTATATCTGTTTTCTTATCAGACCTTATTAATCAGATGGCAAAGTTATGTCCTTCATATACGCGACAGCGTCATAGAGGGAACAAAAAAATAAGATGAATATGCCTAGGAACTAACCCACTACACCACACAGTCTATTCGCAGACCGCCCCCCTTCAACTGAATCGAATCGAACGCAGTATACTACACAACCGGACATAGACGAGTATTTTATGGGACCCCGCAACTTCCATTATAACCAGTCACAATTCACAAGATAAATAGCCGCATCCTTTACGAACATACCAATTGGCCCTTTTAATTTTTTATTTAGTAGGCCAACATAGATCCTGGCTAAGAGATAATAAGCATATGTCATTTGGTGGAGAAGGACCCCCTGGGCCGGCAGGACACAAAAGCCTTCCCTTTTTTTGTTCCCGTCTTCTCTGTTTACTTTTTTCTGGCTGCGATTCTGTTACTGTGCTACTGTTGTTGTCGTCCTTTACAAGCTTTACTATCTGACTGAAGGTCCTTGGAAAGCTTATTTTCAGATGACGAGAGAACATTCAACGACATAATGATAGGATGCATCCTGCGGTTATCCTTGCATGTAAACTTCCTTCCGTCGAACGCGAAGAGAGATAGCGTCCAATCTTCCAGCCAAGATTTCTTCTCGGTGCGTCCTTTCGGAGTCGAGAAACCTGCGCGAATGAACGCAATCGGAACAACGATATTCGTACAAAAGCTTCGTCCTTGAAGCGTGGGGAAACTAGTATTTTCGCGCATAATAGTCACGACAAATGTCCTGAGCATTTCAGCTACAGAAATGATGTGAGACGAGATCGTATCAGGAGCACGGAGCAAAACGTATCGCGTATCCTGATGCTATTTTTCTCGAGATTAGAACTGAAATACTTTCAGTCGGTTCCGAAAGTCCTTGCTCGTTGGATGCAAAGACGATTCTCGTTGACAGTTTTCGCGGCGATTTATTTTCGAGATTAACGCGTGTCGTGTGTTAGTTCCTTCGTGTGTTGGAGGCACAGTAAGGTGGAGAGTCCCGAAGAATGTTGTGTAAAATACTAGTGAGCGCCACGCCCCAAGCCCCGGTGTACGATGAAGGATTATCTTTCGTAGTCTAGTCAGGTCAGGTGTGTGGAAGAAATCCTTTAACTCCTTTGGAAGACTGTCCGGTTGTGTAGGGATTTCGAATCGGCTGTTCAAGCTGTACAGCTCCTTCTGTTGTTCGTGTGCGTTCGGGGGAACAGATTTCCCAATTGTTTTTTTTTTCACAGAGTGTTTCAGTGCTGTAATAATCGGGAAGAAGATGTGACTACTTTCTTGTTTGAAGGGGGGTTTCTCGCGATAGTTGTTCCGAATTCTAGAACGCTCTGTAAGCTCAACAATGAGGTAGAATTGCAACAACGTTAAGCAACTGAAAAGAAGTTGGCCAAGGAGCCGATAGTTCGGACAACAATAACAAATCGTATTAGTGTTCAACGAAAGCAAAAATCATTGGTGTGGTGGATATCAACGATGAATCGAATACAGCAGTACTTCATTGTAATTATACTGGCCGGTAGGTGCTGTTTAAATAATCCTTGCACGTTACTTTATAAAGGTCCTTTATAACTCCCAACAAATTGTTTCAACAACTAAGGTAAATCAGCAATGAGCTTAGCACTTAGCCTTTCTGTGCATACAATGAAAGGATTCAACGGCTGGCGTTATAATGTCCTTTGATTAATTGCAAGAAGAGGATCTCACCAATGGTAAAATGATTAATGCTGACAGGATAAATCTTCATGCTACTTATCCTGTCAGGAAACAAAAAGGATCTTTTACGCTTATATTTTTTTCCTCTCCGTTTTTTTTATCCTCACTGGTGTATTTTCATACCCAGTCTCGCCGTCTCGTCGCTATCGCTAACCCAGTGGGAAAATTTAATTCCAGTCGTTTGAAACTGATGGTCTTAACTCTTGCCATCGAAAAGAAAGGTTGGTTAGGGTTTGGGGATGTCGACGTCTTAATCGGAAGTCGTTGACTTCTCTTCAATGTAGACCTGATTGAATTTCACATTAATAAAGTTAATCTGCCATCGGCAAGAGCTGAAAATTATACGCTTTGAACTTTTGTAATAAATGAAATGACTTGGGCGGGTTGGCTTAAGTTCTTTAAGTCGGAAATGGGCACAAAAAGGATGGAACAGGGGAAAAAAATTAAGAATTCCCTAGGAACATTAAGGAAATTATAAAATTAACTTGACTTCGTGATTTTTAAGACGAAGTATGCTGGATTAAATTTCTCGACTTTCGAGACTAAAGAATTTCGTAGCAATTTTTTTAGTCCCGAGCAAAAATGCACGTCTTTAAGACGGAGCTCTTTTCATTTTTTACTTGAAAAAGGAAATTCAGACTTATATTGGCATTTATGGAAGCGTGAACTGCTTTTTGATTACAGGAAACTCTTCTTGTAGCGATTGGTTATTCCTTTTGAAGACTTAGTCTATACGTAAGGATATTTTAAAAAAGTTGATTGTAGACTTTAATTTAAATCCAAGTCTTGTAGGATTTAACTCAAAGTCTCCAAAGTCTGTATGTTAGATACAGGTATTATGTTAAGACTATTATTTTGGACCTTGTCAGTATTCAAAGGACATGTGAATAGAGCGCACTTGAAAAGGTGGTTCATTTTGCCTAGAACTCATTTTACACCTTGCAACATAATAAAATTAAATATAGACTCAGTTTAATCCTATCTCAAGCAAAATATGTATTCTCTTATGCAGAGAACTGAAAGTAGCTCCAAATTCAATAAGCTAACTGTTACAGAATTTTAACATGTCTGCGCTCGTGATTGTTCCAATTCTTGAAAAACGTTTCTAAGGAAACAACTGTAAAAAACGAAAATTTACCCCATTCTACTCTTTACTTTACTAAACAGGACAAATAATACCCCACAACAATAAACAAGAATTACTAAATTTAAATCTTTTAGTGTGATTATTATAAATTATTTCTCAATTGAAATTGTCGAGTTCCTCTCCACCCATGTCGATTTTTTCTATTTCTGCTCTTGTTATATAAATTCCAAGTTTCAATTTTCTAGAATTAGCACTTCTTGAGACGTAGGACCCACTTCATACATCAACTTCATACCCACTTAGTACTTTCACAGCAAATCGCTCGCTGGCTAGTACTAAAGGCTTTTGACAACTTTAGACAGAAATGTTAAAATCTTTGCCAAATATAAGTGACAAAAAAAAAATTTGGATTTATTAGCTCAAAGAGTTTATGAACTACGATCTTTAAAGAATAAATACGTACGGCGGTCAAACGGATAATAATTTTTATTTGCTTTTTTGGATTCCAAAAGTGTGAAAAAAAAATTGTTCAGCATAGTAATTATTAATTCTGGCTGGGTAGTCTTTTCTTCGATAACATCGAGGATTATAGGTCGTTAGGGGATGACAAACTGGTCAGGTTCTGTAGGGAATTGGAATGTTTCTGAGGGGATGGAACAGCCTACTAGAATCTGAAGGGATCGCAATGGGCCCGTATGGCGCCTAGTGAGCGCGGTGGTTCTAGCGCTGCTTCCCTTCTTGAAAATAAACTAAACTAAACTAATTAATTCTTCCATTTCATTATTTTTTAACAATAAAGTAGATATTGTCGACCTGAAATTTAAAAAAATGCCTACCCTAAAATATTGTATTTTCACGTTTTAGGACTAATAAACCCTAGAAAAGCAAGAAAAATAAATTGTCTGTCTGTCCGACGTACAAGCCGTACGCCTAAGGCTTTAAATACAATTAAGAAAATCATTTAATCATTTTTAGATATTCAACCACCTAGGGAGCGTGTAAAGTATTGCCCAAGTTTTCACGAATTCTGACAATTCTTTTAGGTTTAGTGAGATCGAATTCACTTCTACTTCTATGCACTATATATGGTATACTATGATATATAAATGAATTTCCGGATATTGCAATATGAAACTCTCTTATGATTGAGCACACTGTTGCGAGCTAGGGGTTCGCCGGGATTTCAAGTAAAACACAATTCGGTTAAAATAAAAATAAGTGATTATTTATTGTTCGCACTTTAATTCTATTAGCACAATTATTCGCACTGTATAGCAATACCGCCCGCTTTTACATAGCACATGTCTCGATCGCACTCTATCAATCGCTTTCCACCAATACGGTCGCGTATACACGCTAGCTGTTACAGTCGACGTAATAAAAATTACTATGTCTCCGCTGAAAGCTTCACCTGCTTTTATACTAGCCGGTTGCAGTCTAGGATGTACTTGAATGTTCGCTCGGTGATGTGGATGGTTCTCGAAAGCTTTAGAGCTTTCGATTTTGATCTTCGTTCGGTGGTGTATGTAGAGGGTTCTAGTGAGCTTGAGATCTTTCGACCTTGATACTTCAGCTAGGATTCTGATTGGATTATTTTGCAACTAGGTATTCGGTTGTGGCTGGTTCCATTATGTGAAACGATCGAGTTGCGCGGTTGCCAGGTTTACATGTAACAATACTTTTACGAATTCCGATATATCTATTAGATCTGATGAGATATCGAAATACTTAAACGGGCTTTCTATATAATTGCTTAAAAGTCGGTTAAAGAATTTTCTAATGTTCATTTCATTTTCATTTTCTACAAAGAGTTAGGTAGATATTTTATCCCCTGTGTTTTTATTGAAAATTAAGAAAAATATATATAAATAAAAAAAACAGTCTGGGCGCAACTTCGTTTTATTTTGGAATGCGTTTTATGATAAGATGCGGTGTAGGTTACTATGCGACTCACAACCTAAAGAACAATCAGGAGGCTATTTGAAACGATATTGTTTTTAATTATCAGTCGCTTAGTAACCTAGACCACATCGCAGCAGAAATATCCAAAGGTGAAATGACAGTGAGAACAATGGGTGCGACGAGCGGAAAATCCAATCGCATCGCGCGTGCCATATCGCGACAGTTATACTGATTTCGTTGAATCGCTTCCTACAACTGCCAAATAATATTCTCAAACACTAAAATATTTTCTTCCCAGCCTGCAAACGAATGTTCTGTTTCTTTTTTTTATTGTATTTTCTGAAATTTATTAGACGTTTTCCGTCAATTGATGTAAAAAATTCGAAATACAACCTACGCAAGCATCAAAATCATGTTCCGCATGCAACTTAATTGAGAAATAAGTCTACCGAAGCGACGCGATTGGAGCAATGCGATATCACTGCAACTAGTTACTCTCACTATTATCCATTCTAAGCAGCGGGTATGGCGTTGCATCGGTTAAGCTACTCTTAAACGAGCGATTAAAATTGATCAATTTGCAGCAATTTCAGACAATTTTGACGTCACGAAAACATACAGAAACATTCAGCAACATCAGCAATTGACGGTATGCATCAATTGCTGGTCAACTCATTGCTCAGCAGTGACTAGCGATATGGAGCAATACTCAGCAATTTGGCAATGAGATCATACATGAACAATTCAGTGCATGCAATAAATCAGTCATGACTTAAGACAAAATTTTAGTAGCTGTGTGTGCATTAGTTATTATTCATTATAAAAAAAGAAGAAAAAAAATCGGCCAACAGTCTGGGCGCAACTTTATTATTTTATGGGTAGAAGTCCGAAACGTGTTTAATGCTGAGATGCGGTGTAAGTTACTATGCGACTGACAACCTAATAAATGACGTTCCAAAAAGCCTCCTGGTTATTACATAGGTTGTCAATCGCTTAGTAACCTACACCGCATCTCAGCATTAAACACGTTTCGGACTTCAACCCATAAAATAATAAAATTACGCCCAGACCATTGGCCGATTTTTTTTAGTTTTAATTACTCTAGTCGCACATCTACATATAGGTACTAAGTTTCAACTTTCTAGCATAAGTCGTTTCTGAGATATGAAAAACCACCCCCCATCCCCGTACCTTGCCACCCCTATCAAAAATTTATTTTTCTGCGATGTCTCTATTGTATACAGTTTTCAATTTTTTGCTTTCTATCTTTTGCGGCTTTCGAGAAATTAAAATCAGAAAATTTTTCCTTTCCACCCCCTCCCACCGTCTTCCCTACTCCCACACCCTCAAAATTTTTCTACTAGAGGTCTACTGATACTAGCTCCTGTAAAATTTTCAACATCATATCTGATACAATTCATGAGATATAATAATTTAATTTTTTGAAAAATTACTGTCCTCCCACTTTTACGCTTCACCTCCCACCTCAAAAATTTTATATTCATTAGACTCTACTGATAATTCTATATATGTACAATCAGGAATTCCATGCTTTTAAAAGCAAACCACCCACTGCCTTGAGAAGCAACACTTTTTTTTGCTCCATCCTGCTCTAATTTTTGAAATAGGTTCTCAGATTTTTAGATTTTTTTGGGGCTTCATCAGCACTTATATGGAACTCGGCCCCAATAACACTCCAACCGTTTTCTTTAAGTTCCGATTTTTATAGTCGGAAATGTTTGAATTCCACACACAATTCCGACAACGAACAGCGTCAATAAAAGTTATGGTTTTTTCGTTGCTCCAAGCCATTTTTAAAACGAAACTTGACAATAATAAAACTCAATATAAAACTTGACATTTAAATCACCGCATGGGGACAATTCAATTGCATTTTGCCATTGTTCAATTGCAGCAATTATAGGGCGAGCAGTATCAGTAATCTGTGAAAAAATTGCCACATTGCCGAGATATTGCCACAACTAGCATCATATTGCCCTATATTGCTCCATTAATCGCTCCACTAGTTTTGGCAATAGTCGTCGGGCAATTAATTGCTTGAAAAATTGCTCGTGTACAAGCACCTTTAGCAATTTTTTAAAATTAAGTTCAAATAGTAGCTCAAAATAAAAAAGTAGCGAATTTGGAATTTTCAATAGCAAAATAAAACTAAAAGTAGCCCAACCTGACAACCCTGATTCGGAGGTAGATAATGACTACATCGGCGCCCAGCGTAGGGCACGAACTCAAAGTTAATAAATTATGATTTTAGTAATATCGTTTCCAATTTAACCAAATAAAGGATTTTAATGATAATTGCGTAAATTTAATGTGCTAAAAGATCCACACTGCTTTGTAAAACTTATCAACCATTTTGGGATACAGTTTTTATCGGTTTCCTTATAACTAAATGAAATTTTATCATCGGATTAATGCGGGTCTAAAAGTTTTCGTTATCAAATCCTGCAATAAACTTTGAAGTGCCATTACAGGTGCAGTTATCGTCCAACATTCAGTCTCTAAAGTTAAGTTTTATTAGAGATCAGTTTTGGTTCAGTACTGGCCAAAATATAAAATCCGGTTGCTGCATTTTCATTTTAAATTTGAAATATCTTTATTTGGCCAGATTTGTAAATTTGTCCCAAACTTTTGGAAAAAAAATTGCTAATGGGCAAAACTTCTCGCTTTCTTTGGATATCAACCACACAAAAGTCCTTTAAAAAAGTGCGAATATAAAATTATGGCCATGGAAATATCTCGTTCTTTCCCAACAGGATATTGTAAATCATGAGAATTCATTCATTCTCGCCAGTAATATCGTAGTTGAATATCAAGCCAGGAAATCGAGTAACTTCGATACAAATGCCATTCAAAAATTAGTACATCTACTGACCCGATAACTCCATCTCATTCAATTTGCAACTTGAATTAAAACAGAATTAAAATACGAAATAGAATTTTCGCTTCAGTTTTTTTTTGAAATACACGAGATTAAAGGTTTCTACGTTGTTTTATATTTTGCACTTAGTTTTCAGCTTGCCCAACTCTTTCCACGGAACTCAACAAGGACCCGATACTAGCGATACCTCTTTTTGATTCAGTGGTACCGAAATTTAATTTCACAAAGCCATTCAAAGTTGTCCTACCTGAAAGGGAGGATTGGGCCACAAACAAACCCACTCCAAAACCAGGATCCATAATCTGGTACACAGACGGATCTAAAACGGATCAAGGTGTAGGAGCAGGAGCATATGGAGTGCGCCCAAATGTCGAATTCTACTGTAGCATGCACATAACATCCACTGTTTTTCAGGCGGAGACTCATGCTATTGAACTATGCATTAGAGAAAATCAGACGGGCTACAAAAGCCAACAAATATATATTCTCTCGGACAGCAAGGCAGCAGTAATGGCACTTTAGTCCGTTCAAATCTACTCCAAACTTGTTTGGAATTGCCTCCAATGCCTGATTGAACTCGGAAATAAGAACAGAGTAAGTCTCATTTGGATTCCGGAACACAGCGGCTATGAAGGTAATGAGATGGCCGACTTAATGGCTAGGAAAGGTTCAGAAGCTGACTTCATGGGACTATATCCATTTTGTGGGATACCATTAAACACAGCCAGAATGAACATCCGAATGTGGCAAAAATCGCAAAGTGCCATTCACTGGGACTTGGCACCGGGCAACAGGCACTCAAGCTTTTTATGCCAAGACACTCGGAAAAAAGAACATCTGATTATCTAAAATTAAGCAGATATCAGACCCGAACCCTAGTGAGAGCTCTGACTGGACATTGTCACATGAGAAAGCATCTCAATAGGATTGGTCTCTCTGAGACTAAAATTTGCAGAATATGAAATGACGAAGACGAAACACCAGAGCATATCCTCTGTGAATGTGAGGGTTTAACTCGCAAAAGGCTTCGTCACTTCGGTCAGGGTTTCATGGACCCATCGGAAATCCTGACCATTCCTCTTCGCAAAATACTAGGCTTCATTGAAAGCGCAGAGATCGAAGAGGAATCATAGTCAAACCGGAGGTACGTCACAATAAGCCCAACTGTGGCTGCAGTGACAGAGGTTAACCATACCAACCCCTATTTCCAATCTAATCTAATCTAGTTTTTTTAAGGAATCAAAGTTGTCGCAATACTAAGCATGGTAGTACTCCTCTTTTTTCATCCAACATGTGAACTTAGCCTAGCATTCCCTAAGCAAATAAGATAAGATCTGATTTTTCAGACTGCACGCTGTGGAGCCATCTGCATCCAAAAATTCAATTCATCAATGGCGCGACAGCTCAAATCGGGCCTTACTCTTCGATGATATTTGAAATTCATGAGCCTTTTTACCTAATCTGATTTTTTCTCGAAAGTCTGAATTGTTTTTTTTTTGGGAATCGATCAAAAACTTTTGTATAAGGAAAAGGGCAAAGTCATGAATTAAGAAACGGAAAGTTTCATTCCAGCTAAATGTTTGAGGAACTTTCTCTTTTAAACAGGTCCACAAATGTGGTACCTTCTGCGAGCTTTACTTTGGTTGTAACATCAAGTAGCTTATCAGCCCTATTCTGAAATTTTGACCTATTAGAGGTCCTGCTGTGACTAAAATTTTGTGACTGCGCTTGTGATCGTATGGTTTTTTTGCATGCTGGCGCTGTAATCACAAGAAAGATCCCAATAACTTCTCCACATAGTTTGAGACATGTGAAAATAATGATGTGCTGGTGTCAGTAATCATTTCGACCTTTCCAGGTGTATAATGCAAAGTTCCGAGGCAAAACGTGGAAGTCTGAAGTAACTCTCAAATGAATTGTCGATTAATGAAAACAGCTTACTTACTCCTCAACTTTCGGAGTGTGACTCTTTTTAATGCCCTTAAATTACACAAAATGTAAAACAGTCCTCTAAATTTACGTTAAATTACTTTTGTTCAACTTCATTCAGTAATTACAGCAGCCTTGACTTGCCGTTGTGATTTCGTATTTCCCTTGTAGGTTTGGTTTTGTGAAGTTTTCTTGAAAAGTCAAAATTGGGCCTTCTGCTAGAATATGAAAAGTCCCAGATTTTCCCCAATTGTGACTCTCCGCTAAAATTGGGACATTTGACTGTACACAAAATGAATCAGTATATAATTTTTCAATTCCAATAAAAATGAAAACCTTTCGCCCATAAAATTGTTTTCAGTCCACGTCCGTTTTTCTGCATCTCTAAAACTTTCAAAGCAAACATTCCAACGACATAGAACACTCTTAATATTACTCGCAAATGTAATAGAACACTTCAGAAATGCTTTGTATGAAGCTATGTAATCAATTTTGTACACGTAGAAAAAAATAACGTCTTGTACCAAACTTTTGCTTCACAAGAAACACAAAAAGGACCCCATAGAACGCTCGCGCTCGACTTTCATCTTTCTTCCTCGAATTTCAACAGCAACCGAAGTACCGGCAAAGCAATAGCAGTGCCAGCAGCATTACAGCAAAATACACAAAAACCGAAAATTCGAAAGTTTCGAAGCCATTTGAGAGCACACGAATGTCAACAGCAATGCGTCTTAAAGATCACCGAAGAATCCTCCATTCAGGAAGTCAACAGATCTCAGTTTCAGAAACAAATTAAAAAATTGTTTCCCCAACTCAGAACAAACTTTCAAACACGAAACTTGGTTTGCTGCCGCCTATCCTCGAAACTTTTGTACCATTGAAAAGCAGCAGGCATCTCTGGACAATGCTAAGAACCATCGCTACCACCGTTTCCGCTCCAGCCGCATCCATCTTTCTAAGAAATTAAAGAACACTTGGATGAAAGGTATTTACATTAGCCTTCCCTCTCTCCAAGGACGAACGTCTTTCGTCACCGGCACCCGAGAAAAATTCCACCCTAACCGGGGGTCGTCCTTCACGCCCGAATCTAAGGCGCTGGGTGAGAAACTCGGGAAAAGTTGAAATTGCAAACGATAACGTGATTATGCAAATTATCGTAAGGGGGCGATGTGGACAAGGACAAACGACAACCGGCACCAGCTTATTGTGTTTGGTGATTGCGGTCAAAGGGACGACAACGAGCTGGTCTTAAATAGATTGCGAAGTCGCTTATCGACAATATCGACTTGCTCTCGTTATTCCGGAAGAGTAATGAATTTCGTGTAGGTCTAGCGACAGGATACCAAGGATGGCAAATCGCAAATCACCAACATTCCAACTCCGACTCCTCAATTATCAATCAAAAGAATCCCGGTACGGACTATCGAGGACAACAGAGAACCACAGCTAGGACCAGGACCAGAAGGTCCTAATACGTCCGGGCGACAGTGATAAATGTTGGACGTGGCAAGGTGTAATTTTTTCCATCTTCTTCCGAAAATTACTGCAATTTTTTATTAATTGAGGCCGTCATGCTGGTCTCGCTCGAGATAGAAGCGCCTATGAGTCCTGGCAAGACGCCGCAACCATATGCTTCTATCCGATTGTGCCCCGAAGAAATGGAATCAAATCAATTTTTTCTCCTTTCTGTCTTTGCTGCCGCAGCCTTGGAATCGAGCTCCTTTTCAGGACGATTCGGCCAATTGCTACCCAGATGTTTTTTTTTTTAGAGAAAAGCATGAAACGATTGCCAGGAAGCGTTTGACTCGTGACGATAAATCATTTAAGCTAGTTACAGTTCATTAGGTTAGACGAGTGAAGATCAACCAATACCGTTTCACCGGTACAGGACTCGTTCCTTCGTATTCAAGAAACGACTCCCCATCAATTGGAAGAAATGGCAAAGCTTTAGAGCCAACTTATTAACCCTCAGGACTAATTAATTTCCTTCAGATTCGCGAGCAAAATTAATTTAACTGATGACTAGGTTGATTTTCGAATTGCCAAGCAAAGATGACAAAAACGAGAGAAACATTACAGTGAAGAAAAGCCACCCCCCTTTTATTCAGCACCCTTCAAATTTATTCCAGGAAAATATTTTATCGTGTACGTCATTGTGTAGTTCGAAATTCCGTACTTTAATGGTTATGCGGAAATAATAGGAAATTGTTATGGAAAATTAGCTCAAGGATTGATTGAAGTGTGCATTATGTGGTATTAATGTTGGAGGCACATTTGTAGGTTTAACAGCACATATCTTACCTGGCATTGTAGCAGCCACTCATATGAGTACACGGCTTGAAAAGTGCTCGGGGGAAAAAAATTTATAAGGGCTGTTGTTGCCTGGCAAATAAGAGTAATCTCATTTCAAGAGGATATCATTTAGCGTTAGGAGAAGCCTAAAAAAAATACCGTCAAGAGGTGCCAGGACGATTGTTTCATTAACCAGGATTTGAGCTTGAACGACGACTTTACTCGGCGTTGTTTTTGGCTGGCTCACATAAGAATGGAGTCATGGTGTAAACGTAGCCCTAGGAAATTAAACTTCTCGAAAAGAAATCGAGTACTTAGCTGTTTGGGATTTAATTCAGTCTTTTCTTCACCCAATGCCATCAAGTCTGAACAACCACTCCAATGTATTAGGTTATACAAATAGAGTTCATATCTCTCCTTGGACCAGGAGATCAAGACATAATTTAAGTTACCTGGAAGACCCATTACATGAAAGCACCTATAAAAGTATCGGACAATAATTTCGGGTCCTTATATGACCTTATATTCTTAACAGCAGGTCTAACAACACATATCTTACCTGGCATTGTAGCAGCCACTCATATGACTAAAAGGCTTAAAAAGTGCTCGGGGGAAAAAATTTATAAGGGCTGTTGTTGCCTGGCAAATAAGAGTAATCTCATTTCAAGGGGATATCATTTAGCGTTAGGAGAAGCCTAAAAAAATACCATCAAGAGGTGCCAGGACGATTGTTGATTGTTGATTAACCAGGATTTGAGCTTGAACGACGACTTTATTCGGCGTTGTTTTTGGCTGGCTCACATAAGAATAGAGTCATGGTGTAAACGTAGCCCTAGGAAATTAAACTTCTCGAAAATAAATCGAGTACTTAGCTGGTTGGGATTTAATCCAGTCTTTTCTTCACCCAATACCATCAAGTCAGAACAACCACTCCAATGTATTAGGTTAAACAAATAGAGTTCATATCTCTCCTTGGATCAGGAGATCAAGACATAATTTAAGTTACCTGGAAGATCGATTACATGAAGTCACCTATTAAAGAATCGGACAATAATTTCGGGACCTTATATGACCTTATATTCGTTCTCAATTTTTTACTCAGACCTGCCACCGTGAAAGTCAAAAAAATTCAAAAGACTTCCTTTTCCGAAACATCGGCCTCACAATTCAAGGATGTGCGGACGACCTATGCCAGTATTACATTCTATGCCACGTCGTCAAATATTTGACCGTTTAGGGCGTAATCGACATAACTTTGATGGAAATTTATTTCATTTTACCGTCTGACAATATTTTCGAAGCCGGTGTAACAGAAACATTTGAAGAGCGTTTCAATTTTGAATTTTAAGCCAACTCCTTGAAAACTCGTGTTCTAAAACTCTCAAACAAAGTTTGCCTTGGTATTCAAGAAAGCTAAATACTTTCACTTCTCATGTGTGGCTATGCTTAAGTGCATAACTACAAAACCAAAATTGCTCCAGCCCTCTATGAAAAAATCCTGACAAGAGACCTGAGTGAGTTAAGAAGATTATAAATTAAATCCAACCCTAAGGTTTGGAGGTTCGAGTCAAAATGTAATATAGGTACCTACTCTACTGGGTGTTTTGGTATAAGGGATTGCAGCACTATCTTGTGGGTCTTACAAAAATGAGTAAACCACCCAATAACATATACCCGTTTTCGTACAGTTTTCGAGATTTATTTCTTCATAGTCGAATGGAACCCTATTTTGCCACCTTTCCTTCAATCAAAATTTTATTTTGCTAGCTTAACTACTTTAAAAGTTATTCACTTTTAACAAAGCCATTCCATCGTATGAGCCATTCTTTTTTTTAATAAAGTGTCATATTTCAAAATTTAAATATTTTCTTCACAAAATCTTATTGGGAAGCCAAAAACAACTAAGGCTGCTAGACACGATCGTACTTCCAAAATTATGTTCTATTCGTAGTGCTCTTTTAATCCATCTTTTCAAGCTGTAGATATGTTACTAGTTTGTCTTTTTAAGCTGTAGATATAGTACTAGTCTCTCTTTTCAAGATGTAGCTGTAGTAGCAGCAACTGCAAAATTTCTCTAATATGGAAATTCTCTTCGGCAGGTCGTGGTTTTTACATTTAAGTTGCACTTTATTAAGAAAAAAAAGAATTGCTAAAGCAGTTTTGATTAAACGTGAATAACTTCAAAAGTATTAAACCTAGCAAATTCAGAGGCGTGCTATTCTTAGCATTACTGGGGGACTTAAATCATGTCCCACTGCTGCAATGGAAGCCATGATAGACTTGGCCCCATTACACTTAGAGATAAAGAAGGAGGCTCTGAGAGAGGCCATAAGGCTACAGCAGTACAATAAATTCAAGGCAGGAGACCTTATCGGTCACCTTAAAATTCTACAGGAATTTAATCAGAAGAACCTAACCGACTCAGTAAACGATGACATGCCAAAGGTATATGATTTTGAGAAACCATATATGGTGACTCTGAGAGATCGTGTATCATGGCAATCTGGTCTACCAGATTTTGGGGCAGGTGCTTCAGTCTGGTACACGGACGGCTCTAAGACCTATAGTGGAACTGGAGCGGGCGTATTTGGACCCAATTGTAAAATATGGACAATGGGACAAACAGCCACTGTGTTTCAGGCTGAGGTACATGCCATAGAGCTAGGCGCAGGTAAACTTCTACTGAATAAACCAAAAGGTGCTACAGTTATTATCCTATTTGTCAGCCAGTTGTTTCCGTTCTAGGCTTGTGTGGGACTGTCATACTTTTCTCAAAGAGCTGGCACATCTTAATAGTCTAACCCTGATGTGGGTGCCAGGACATGAGGGTATTCCGGGTAATGAATCTGCTGACAAGCTAGCTAAGCCGGGAGCCAACTCACCAATGATTGGCCCGGAACCATTCTGTGGAGTAGGTAAAGGCTTCATTAAGGATGGTATTTTAAAGTGGGGAAATCTTCAGGTGGAAGATTATTGGAACTCACTTTCAGGACTTAGACAGTCAAAGAAATTTCTGACTTTCTCAAGTAGGAGAGCGTCGGAATTCCTTTCCTTAAGCAGGTATAACGCACGGGTTATAATGAGATATTTTTCCGGACATTATTTCCTTAATTATTACCTTAAGATCATCGGTAAAGTATCACTAGGTACATGTCGATTCTGTGATACCACATCTGAAACCACGGCACACATTCTGTTTGGTTGTGATGCAGTAGCCAGATCAAGAAGGCAGATTCTCGGCTCTCACCTATGAAGACCTGTCGAAGACTCTCCTGAGTAAAATCATCTCCTTTCTCAAAGGAATCGATATGGCCTAGGGAGTGGCTAAGAGCCAGGAACAAAATACCTCTTAGGTCGTAGTTCGAGAAGTAGTGAGGCTTCTATAGGTTCTACCAGATAAATAATAATAATAATAATTAAACCTAGCACCAAAAATTTAGCGTCTTTTATAATAAGTTTTGGTATGAGAATCAAATTATAATTTTTCTAATGGCAAAAAAAATTTAATTACTATTAGCTGTTCGGAAGTTATTGAAATAAAAAGAGATAAATACTAATAAAAATAAAAAAAAAAAATATTTGAATACTTGTAAAGGAGGTGAAAACGGGAAAATCTTTACACAGGTATTTTACTCAATTATTGGAACTCAAAACTCATCGTACACTGATTTAGTTTAGATTTAGTCTTAAAGAAATATTCAAGTACAGTGAGCGGTTTGGAAGTTATTGAAATAAAAAATAAAATACTTAAAGAGGACATGAAAATGGGCATATGTTTGCAGAGGTGGTTCACTCAATTATTGGAAGTCAAAACTCATCATTTTACACCCTCACACAATCATTTTACACCCTCTTCGGAGCATATCGCAAAATACCGAAAATGATTTTTAGATCAAAAGCCCATCGAAGAAAAGGTGAATGCGATCTCATTAAACCTAAATGATTTTCCGGAATTCGTGGAAACTTGAACAATACTTTACACCCTCTGGGGGGTTTAGTATCGGAAAATGCTAAAATCTGTTTTTTTCCCGATTACATTTAAAGCCTTTACAAATGAAAGCGGGTTCGATACCTCAAAAGACCTTCAAAATATATCGGTATTCGTGAAAATACACACAACCCTTTACACCCTCTTAAGGGTTGGATATCAAAAAAATTTGAAAAATGGTTCTAAGCGCTTGTAGAAAGAGCTCGCAGAAGAAAATTAATTCGATGACTCGAAATAAATAAACAACGAAATTCATGGATATGTGAAAAAAACACATTTTCACGGACATTTGGTTTACTCGACCTTTTTATGGCAATGACAATTTTTTTTTTGCTTTAGTTATTTCTGTAGTTGGTTTTTTTTTAACGAGGAGTAAAAGCATCGAAAGCCTAAGTCAGTGTGGGACTTTAACCCGCTAAGCATCTTCACAGTCGTTCGGATGGATCCCCCCGGAATCACCGTCGGGAGGCCGTCACAGCAATATTACTAAAATCGTCAGTTATTGTCTGTCTAGTCAATCGTCTTCTGTGCTGCGTCGCGTTGCATGTTTCTCATTCGCTCAAGGCGGCGAAATGTCGTGCTGCTGCAGTCTGGAAGGCTTGCCACTTGAGGGATGTGTCACAAATGTGTTTCACGGTGTTTTCTGCGATCGGAGTATCTCCGAAGGCCGACGCAACCTCGGCTCGATGGACGTCGAAGCGCGGGCAATGTAGTAAGATATGCCGCGTGTCCTCAATCTCGTGAGGGCAGTTGGGACAGAACAGGTCGTCTTCATGCTTGAAGCGGTGAAGATACTGCTTAAAACAACCATGTCTGCTGAGCAGCTGAGTCACATAGAAGTTTACTTCTCCGTGTTTGAGGCTCATCCAGTTGTCGATGTTTGGAATCAATGTAAATGTTCATCTCCCTTTGTTCGCGCTCTTCCAACGTCCTTGCCATTCATGGATACTGCGCCGTCGCTCGTCCACTTTCATGGTTCATCTGCTACTACGTAGAGTTACTGAAGTTCACACGCTAGTATGTCAATGGTAACAATGCCGATATTACTCCGATTGCTTCATCGGACACTATTCGAAAAGAACTAGCAATCCTTAGTGCGCTAAGATGATAGGATGATCGGATTCCGGCTATATACGATGTCTTCTTCGTTGCATATGTTCAGATCGATGCAACGTAAAACATTATGAAACTCGTGACCGTTGCTAATAGTTTTCACCTGCTAGAGCACGGTCCTCCAACGTTTGACATGATGCGTGAGAGTACACCATTTATCTTTGCAGCTTTTTCGCTGATCGCCAGAAGATCGTGCTTGAATGACATCCGAGTGTCGATTAACACCTCAGGATACCGCAGATTCGGCTGAGAGATGATCTCGTGCTCTCCAGCACTGAATGTGAAAACTTTGTTCGCTTTTCGAGAGCTCAATAGAACCGCTTCCGTTGTATGCGTAGACAACTCCAGGTCCGCACTACGTAACCACTGCATAACACTATCGATCGCATCACTGCACAGAACTTCCAAGATGTGGATGTGTTCAACACCAGTGCGATATCGTCCGCATAGCCAACCAATGTGGTGTCCGTTGGAAGCGCGATGGAAAAAACCTCGTTATACATGATGTTCCATAATGTGGGGCCAAGCACTGAACCCTGTGGGGCCAAGCACTGAGCCCTGTGGGACTCCTCGTGAAAGGTCGTAGCGTTTGACGCCGTCCTCATACAGAAGTACTCTTTCTTCAAATCAGTTAGCTATAATTCGCTGTAGATATCCCGGAACGTTGAAACTATTTACTGCTTGCATGATTCGCAATCAGTTCACTGAGTTGAAGGCATTCTTGACATCAAGTGTTACCACTGGGCAGTACTTTTTGTCGCCGTTTTTCCACCTTTCACCGGCTGTCGCATCACGCGCAATTCTCATAACAGCATAGCTGGCATCGATGGTGGATCTCCCACGGCGAAATCCAAATTGCTGTTTCTGTAGTATGTCTTCATTAACTTTCAAATTAAATTGAAAGATTTTTGCGCCCTTACTTCTGTATTACACCTATATATATGTTCTAAGTTTCTAATACATGTCGTTTCTGAGGTACGAAAAACCACCCTCTCTCTTGTACCCCTATCAAAAAATTTATTTGCCGCTATAGTTGCTCCATGCAGTCGGAAATGTTTAGCGTTCTATTCTTTGCGGTTTACGAGAAATGGAAATCGGAATTTTTCTTTTATTTCCTGGGATCTAGAAACAACAATTTTTGTCTAAAACGCTCCCCTCACAACTCCACCCTATGAAAAGATACCACTCTTAGCGGTTCACCCAATCTTCGCACAAACAAAATTCTAACAAAAGAGATACTCGTAAACACGAGCAATAAATCATCTACATGTGGAACTGCAACGCTTTGAAGAGTCTTATGAAGAAAAACAGAGGACCTAAGATTGAACCCTGTGGACCATCAGAACAAGGCGAAAAACTTCATAGCGATGTCCTTAAAATATAGCATGGGACATACAATCTCTCAGATAGATAGGCTAGATTATTGTAAGCTGTGATTTAAGAGTCAAAGTCTTGCACTTCATTATACTTTAGAAACAATATTTGTGAACTGAAAAAGGTTTGTGGAGGTGGATCGATTCCTCAGACAGCTTGATTTTTATGACAGCACAGACTATTAAATGTGTCGAATCTTTTTACTTGAAATCTCGGCTGCAAGTGTCTGTTAAGAAATATCCGAGTCACTTTATCGCTAGTCGAAGACAAAATGCATTTGACTTTGTAAGCTGCACGGATAGAATACTCCAACCGTATTACAATTAAATTCTGTTTGCTGATTTCGGATTAAATAATTCAGCATCTAGCAACCACATTGTTCAATTTATTTCTACTAAGTTACAATAAACGACAAACTTCTAACTAGCAATTGCTAACAATCTACTAATCTCATTCAAACTATTACCGCTCCATCAGAACAAAGCAATTAATTACATCCCCTTTGGATTAAGCACAGCCATCCCTTTATACCAATTCACATACAGTAACACAAGTTAAACTGCTCATCTATTTCGGATGTCGTCTTGGTCTGATATCTTTGTGGTATGTTCGGTGTTAACGACAGTTCTCTGTAAAATTCCAACAGGATATCTTTTTCAGGAGTACCGATTTTTTTTTTATCCCGGGACAAATTCGAAAAGTCCCGGGGTCACATCAGAAACCGATAGTGTGCATACCTTAACCAACCCCGTAGCATGTCCTTGGTTGGATTTTCGAATATAAATCAAAAACAGTCACCGCTATAAAGTCAGTCAGAGGAAAAACAAACCGTCCCAAAGGACAAAATGATAAAAACTCAGCTTCCAGCGAATGATTTGGTGAAAAGGATGCACAGTGCACAGCTTAAGCGGGTAGAAAGTTTGCTGCTTTTTCCAACCCCTTTTCCATATCAGAGCTAAATTTTCAATCCAGGATTACCCATGGAGACCTTCACTTTTTTCAAGGATTATCCGGTACGACCATGCCATCGGACTATAAAACTTTTCTCGTCCTGGTAATGTATGTATATATATTTTTTTTTCTTCGTCTATAAATCCACACGGCAATATGTCTAAGGTAAAAACTGTTTTGTTATCTATGACGTACAAGTTTTTATGTTTATGCAATTTTAAAATGGGAAAAAAATTGCAACCATTTTTCGAATAGTATAGAGTAATAGGAGCACTTACGCCTCTAGTTGTGAGATTTTATCCTTAATAGAAGAAAGGATGCATAAGGTCTTCAAATTCGAATTGCACTGGAAGAACTAGAAAAATAGGAACATTGAAGTTTTTCTATTCTTTTATCGTTGAATCTATTCCCGGAGAGATAGAAAAAGATAATATGAGAGTTGAAGGTAGTGGTACTTTTGAGCAATTTCATACGTCTTATACCTCCGTTCCAAGGATATAATACAAGAGCTTTCTTAAAGAAAATCCACCAGAGAAAATATATATCCCCAGGGATACGGACGAAAGAAAAACGTACGAATAGCAAAAGGAGAAAAAAGTTTAAATGCCCGGGAAATTGGCTCATAAAAACTTACTCGCTCGTATATTTACATTCGTAATGGACATTTTGCGGGAGCCAATCATATCCTGGACGAGAAAACTCTGGTACACACATATCTCGTTTTTTGCCTGCTCCCCACCTTCGAGGTACGTCTTTGAAAAAAAAAAAAAACAAAGAATTTTCCACTGACAAAATTAAGTCGTCCCTTGCTCCCTTTTCCGCCCTTATGGGGTTGAGATAATGTGGAAGCCTTAGGAAGCGTTTAATTTTCCACGACGACGACGTTAATTATTGTCCAAGTTTCCTTCTTCTCGGCAATGTATGTAGTACTTACTAATGGTGCCGAATGAAAGAAAATGGAAACATTGGAAATCTCGTCCTGTAATATTAGAGTTAATAGCTCGAACTGAGATTTCCTGGCTAAGCCTGGAGAAGACTACGATATCGGACTGGATCCTCGACGTAAAAAGGTGAAAAGTTCGAAAATAAATCGAAAAATAGCCAAGTAGGCATTGTTCGTCCCGGGCGAAACTTTAACCATTTAATTACGACTCGGCTGTAATGTAGAACAAGTTATGTCCTCAATTTTATACATACGTAATCTATTTTTGGGGATAAAACTTCGCCAATCATCGAAGTTTTTCAGCCCCTCCGTTCCGATTATAGGGGCGCATTACGTCGAAAACATACCGAAAAAGGAAATCATTTTCTTGCGGTTAGGCCATGAAGAAAATAATTGGAAACCATAATCCTTGGTATATTTTCCATTGTAAGTTCTCGTATACTCTAAATACTTCTGGTATTTCATGCTCAGCATCATTAAACTGTTCCTAATTGGAGGTTCTATTAAGGACAGCATTCCGGTCTACTACTGCTTCTATTTCTTGAAAATGTATTCGCCTGAATCTACTACACCATACCCCATCCGACGACGACTCTCAATGATTCTGCATAAAGGAATTTTAAGGCTAATTTCCTTTAAATAAGAACTTTCTCGTAACCAATAAAAAGGACATGGGGCACTGAACAGAAGAAGCATTTTTGCCATGGCTATACAAGTGTATCGTTTTTCAAACCAGCTGACCCAGTTTCTTAGCAATCGAACGTGCAGACTCGACAACCCCGCTTCCTTTTTTACTATGGCGAATAAGACGACGAATAGTTGTGGGAAACTACTATGCCACCAACATGGGTAACCAACCCAACTTCGACTTGTTAGTACGAGTAAAAAAAGACTTAAACTTCAATTATAATGTTAATCATTGGAAGAAGCGAGAAGAGAACATTTTCAAACAACGCGAAATATTTAATGAAATTCTTTGTTCATGCACAAAACAAAGCTGAGTAGTAAGGACTTTAACATACTTCGAAACGCGAATAAAGGATCGTTTCGAGTTCCTTTCGTCGATGCTAATATTTTGCTATGTGTTTCAAGGAAAAGGCGTCCTTTGTCGCGCTTTTGTGATATACGAATCCGGAACTGTAAGCCTTTTTCATACTGCGTAAATGTTTCGAAGTGTTTCACTCAATTTTAAACCATGGAGATATAGTTAACATTTTGCTTTTTGTAGGTCTTCATAATTCAATTATCAAATATTAATTAAGCGGGATCTTGTCAGCAGTTCCTCTGCGACTCCTCTTAGGATGACTTCTTTGCACCAAACACACACAGACTCCAAAGGATCTTCTACCTACTGTACCCAATTGGGTTACAAACGCTTTAGTATCGATCCAGTCTGAGAGCTCTTCCTAAATATCAAACACGCCGTAGTTAAGATCGTCGCCAATCAGTTGTAACCAAAGTGCGTGACTACATATTTTTCAAGTAATTTTGTATGGAAGCTATACAGACAAGAGTAGATTGAACTCCTTCCCTTCAAATAATTATACTCTAGATGAAATCATATAGAGTATTATAAGTTTAATCCAGCCCAAAAGTTTGTAACGCATAGAACCAAGCCTCGGACGAAAAAAAGTTATATATTATTTTTTGTTTATTTGTGGCCAAAAACCTCAAATCCGCCTGACGTCCGTCCGTCCGTCCGTCCGTCCGTCCGTCCGTCCGTCCGTCCGTCCGTCCGTCCGTCCGTCCGTCCGTCCGTCCGTCTGTCCGTGAACACGATAACTCAAGAACGCCTTCACCTAGGATCTTGAAATTTTGAATCTGGATGTTTGGTTGAATTTGTAAGGCTAAGTTCGTTAACGGGCAAAATCGTCCTACTCCTTCGGGTAGCTGCCATACAAAATGTCCTTAAAACACGTGTTCAAGAATATTGGTCGATAACTTCAGAAGGGTTTAAGCTACGTCTTTAAAATTTTGTATGTGTTATTTTTCCAATAGTTGGAGCTAAATATATGATTATGAAGAAAATCCTTTTAGTCCTTCGTGTAGCTGCCATACAAATATCCTGTCAAAATGTATTCACTTAATTTACAAAACTCACAATAACTCAAGTAATCTTTTAGCTACGAATTCGGAATTTTGTACAAGTTAGTTTTGAGTGAAAAGGAAGTCGGAGTTTACTAGTCAGCAAAATCCTTTAACTCCTTCTGGTAGCTGCCATACAAAATGTCCTTAAAACACGTGTTCAAGAATATTGGTCGATAACTTCAGAAGGGTTTAAGCTACGTCTTTAAAATTTTGTATGTGTTATTTTTCCAATAGTTGGAGCTAAAAATATGATTATGAAAAAAATCCTTTTAGTCCTTCGTGTAGCTGCCATACAAATATCCTGTCAAAATGTATTCACTTAATTTACAAAACTCACAATAACTCAAGTAATCTTTTAGCTACGAATTCGGAATTTTGTACAAGTTAGTTTTGAGTGAAAAGAAAGTCGGAGTTTACTAATCAGCGAAATCCTGTAACTCCTTCTGGTAGCTGCCATACAAAATGTCCTTAAAACACGTGTTCAAGAATATTGGTCGATAACTTCAGAAGGGTTTAAGCTACGAGATTGAACTTTTGTATGTGTCATTTTTCCAATAGTTGGAGCTAAATATATTATTATGAAGAAAATCCTATTAGTCCTTCGTGTAGCTGCCATTCAAATATCCTGTCAAAATGTATTCACTTAATTTACGAAACTCACTATAACTCAAGTAATCTTTCAGCTACGAATTCGGAATTTTGTACAAGTTAGTTTTGAGGGAAAAGGAAGTTCGGGTTTACTAATCAGCGAAATCCTTTTACTCCTTCTGGTAGCTGCCATACAAAATATCCTTAAAACACGTGTTCAACAAAATTTTCCGATAACTTATGAACGCTTCAAGCTACGAATTTGAAATTTTGTACACGTTTATTTTTGAATGGTTCCAAGGAAAAGGATAAATATGTAAGAAATCGAGTGAGTCCTTCCTGCACCTCCCATGTGAAAGTCCTTCAGAAAGGACATTTTTTTATGACTTACCCAGTTCAAGGTATGAAGTTAAACACTGAATATTGTCTTTTAGTTTTGAGTAGCAATCTAATAGCAGTCCTTAATAAAGGACATACACATGCACACACGTAATTCTACTTTATCCCCAACTACAATATAAATCGGAGTTCAGTATTCATCTAGAGTATTATACGATTGGCTTGCAGCCGATCGTGACTGCAGTATGTTTTTTTAATCACTTTGTATTGTAAAGAAAAATAAAGGTGAAATTTCAGTGAGAGCGATGAAGGTGTCACGCATGATTATCTAATCGAAACGCACACGTTCTATCGCAACACCACTTATAGTGAGACCGCTGAATTCTACAGCCACAGCGGCGTGCAGTGATTATTCAACTAAGGGAATCGAATCGAATCCTGAGGTTATGTTTTCTGCGACATTACTGCGTGTTAATGGAACCCCAATCGTTAGCTACACTGTTTTAAAAAAATTGAATTTCCAATCCAATTTTTACTTGAAATTTCTAGTAAATTTCATTTTTTCAAGTAAAAGTACACATTTCAACCACTTTTACACGAAATTACTGGTAAAGGGTATTTTTTTAGGTGCATTAGAACTATCGATATCGATAACTGTGGTTTGACAGCTGAGAATGTCAAACTGTGTTGACATTTCTGTTCAGTAAGGTTTGGCAAGTCATCATGAATCGTTTAACGCCAGAACAACGCTTCCAAGTTGTGGAAATTTACTTTGAAAAAAATAAATCTGTTAGCGAAGTTCATAGAGCACTTCGTCCATTTTACGGTCAACATAATCGGCCTAGTGAGCAAGCAATTCGTGCAGTTATTGATCGTTTTTGCACTAATTTTACTCTTCTCTTAACGAATCACCATTACATCCATTAAAATTGACTGTTTGGTGCGGCTTACACGCTGGCGGCATCATCGGTCCTTATTTCTTTCGAAATGAGGAAGGAGCTGCCGTTACGGTGAATGGCCAGCGCTATCCAGCCATGCTGACTAAATTTTTGTTTCCAAAAATTAATCAGCTAAACATCGCCGACATTTGGTTCCAACAAGACGGCGCAACTTGCCATACAGCCCGCTTAACAATCGATTTATTGCAAAATCAATTTGGTGACAACTTGATTTCCAGAAGTGGTTCTGTTTACTGGACCCCTCGTTCGTGCGATTTAACGCCTCTGGATTACTTTTTATGGGGCTATATTAAGTCATGCGTTTATACCGACAAACTAGCAACTCTTGAAGCATTGGAAGCCAATATTTAAGCCAATATGACGCCATACGGCCAGATTTATTGGAAAAAGTGGTCAAAAATTGGACTAATCGAATGGACCATGTAACTCGTAGCCGCGGCGGACATATGACGAAAATCACATTTAAAAAATAAATGCCATGAAATTATCTACCAGAATATAATAAAAAAATTTCATTCCAACAATATTTCTGTCTTGTATTATAATTTTAAGATCTCATGCACCTAAAAAAACACCCTTTACTTTTCAACTGAACCGTACAAGTTACATGAAAAGGCTCATAAACGTACGCACCATTTCGTTTAAAATTAACTATATTTATACAGGGTGTAACTTGTACTGAGGTTCAAACGAAAATGGAAGATAGAGGAACTTGTCCTGAGTAGAAAATCGTTCTACACATACTCCCGTTTTTGCACCGTTCTGTTATCAAACGTATAGTGAAATTTTATGGGCTTTCCGAAAATGTAATAAAATTTGGTGGCTAATCAGGTCCTTCTTGCAGAAAACAGGACCTTTTTGTATTTTTTTTTAATTTTTTATTATTTTCGTGTCATTTAAATGAATTTTTCTCAAAAAGTATAAAACTGATTGACACAGTTGATAGCAATTAGAAAGAAGAATTTGTGTCCTTTCCAACGAGCCCAGAATTATTACGTTATGCTAAGTACAGCAGAAGTTAGAGATCAAACAGTGATCACAGGTACGATGAAAATCCTTCGTCCTTAAAATCGCGCTATCTCCTTAACGGTGCAAAAACGGGAGTATGTGTACAACGATTTTCTACTCAGGACAAGTTTCTCTATCTCCCATTTTCGTTTGAACCTCAGTACTAGTTACACCCTGTAAATGAGTTGAAAATTACATTCTTTTTCGTGTAATTCTACTTATCTATTTGAATTTTATGACGAAAAACACGTAATATATGAAACCATAAAGTTGGACGCTTCGTTCGATTTTGTTTTCTACTGAAATGAAAATGAAACGCCTTCGGTGGCACTGTGGTAAGAAATAATATTAGAAGTAGAAATAAGTGTATCTTAAAGTGTGCTAATTACACACTGCAAATATGTAAAAAAAAGTCTACTTTTGGCTTTCTGTGTAGGACTTAACACAAAAGTTCAGTTAAATCCCCACACCGATGAGAAGTTTACTTTCAATAATTCGGAGAAATGTAACTTTACACTGAAAAGTGATGGATGGTATAGAACTCCGTTTCGGCGCCCAAATAACTTAATTTTTCTTAGAGTGTAAATTCGGGAGTGTTCAGACTTCACTGAACATGGCCATATTGGCCACTATTGCACACGGCCACTGTGAACACGGGCGGCTGATATTTTATGGCACCGTCTGTAGAGGCCCGGAAAACGACATACTAAAAGCTCCACGGCCCTATATAAGCCGTGACGTGAATATATTTTGCTTGATTTACGCGCCGTTTCGCCGCTAAGGTCATCAAGGTAAGCAATAGCTCGCATTCACTTTCACTCATATACTATTTTTCTTTTCTTACTCTTTCCTTTCGCCGCTTCGACGAAAGGATAGTTAAGAGAAGAACAATAGAAAAAACCCTTCAGATCACAGTAAGTTCGCTTCAGACTCCCCCTTGAAAGGAACGGCGCACCCAACAGATTATAAATTCACCGAAAAAATTTCCACGAAAAATAAAATTGAAAATTAAAACTCACAAATCGGCATTTTATTTCTCACCTTTCTCGATTTATTTCAGGAAAGAAGAGTTCGGACGTGAGAGTCCGAACAGGGAGATTATGCAGTAAACTTGCTGCTTTCGAAGTTGAAATTTACTGATTGCAAATTTAAATTTTCTAACCGATAATTTAAAACTACATTCAAATTGACTATTACATCACAATGTAAATTTACTTGAAAAGGTATGGCATATTTGCCTACTATCCAAAAGATGTAAAATTCAATGGATTTTTTTACTGTGTACCTTTAATATTGCTAATATAAAGGCACCCAGGAATCACGAACGGACCTAGAAGTATTTACATTTCAATTCCCAACTTTGTACAAAATTTGATTTCTATCCTACTCTGATAGCCCTTGTCACACATCGCTACGCGAATGGGTAAAGAGGGTCGAAGTTATACCTTCCACAGTGGCCATACGTAAGCAGCTCTACTACTCGTGAGGAGAACAAGGAAGCAAATTCATCATTATTTCCAACCTACGCTGTTGGTGTATTTTTTTAATGGCGTCACATAGATCTTATACAAAATCAATCAAAACCCCATGGAAGCGACTTTAGAATTGCTTCCATTTGGTTTCTTCTTGGATCTTTTATTTGCATTCTTTTCGTCATGTTACCAATTCGGATCTGTGACTTATTCCCAATTAGTTTCTTTGGAACTTTAATTTACGCTGTGCCGAAGAAAATGCTTAAAATATTACTTTTTTGCCCGATTTAGAAAAAACTCATCTTAGATATTTCTCAGATAAATATAATAAATATAATATAATATAATAAATAATGGCACGCCACTGAACTGCCAAATAAAAATATCAAATACAAAAATGTTTTGTTCGAAGTCTGTCACAAAATCTCGTAACACCCACAACGAAATTTGAAAATAAACTATCAAAGCGTATGAAATCAGTTGTAACCAACACACGCGCTTGGGGGGTGAATATCCAAAAATCTTGAAATTATTTTTTAGGGGATTATAGTATAGAAAGCCCGAGAAAGTAGAAATCAATTCGATCTCATCAGATTTAAGAGGTATGTTGGAATACGTAAAAACGTATGCAACTCCTTTACATCCCCTTGGGGATTGAATATCAAAAATTCAGAAATGGGTTTATAGGTGATTATATAAAAAGTCCGTGCCCTGACGGGCTTATAAATATTAAGTAAAAACCAGTTTCAGATCTCATCAGACCTAAGGAATATGGCGACAATCGTTAAATATTATGCAACCCCGATACACTACTTCGGGGGTTAAATATCCAAAAATCTTGAAATTGATTTTTATGTGATTATAAAGAAAGTTTGACGAAAGAAAAACCTATTCCACATCTTATTTGCACTAAAGCTAGTATTACACTGTTTGGCCAAGTGGTCAAATTGCAGTAATAAGCAATGCAAAATAGTGAATTCCAATTAATCTCACAGTATCCGCTCGGTCGAATTCGCTATTTCCCATTTCTTATTACTGCAATTTGATCACTTGGTCAAACAGTGTAATACTAGCTTAAGGAATATGGCGAAATTCGTGAAAATGTATGCATACTTATATGTACATGCATTTCAAAATATTCAGAAAACAGTTTCTAGGCATTTATCTGAAAAAGCCGAAGAAGTAAAATTAATTCAAAATTTTAGAAGGTCTTAAGAAAAACTGAAAGATTTTCCTTTTTACCCTCACCCTCACAACCCAAGCTCAAAATATTTTCTTCGCTAATGGTCTATCAGACCTAGCTCACATATAAATACTAAAATGCTATTTTAGACAGTTCTTGTAATATGAGACGTGGTTTTTCAGAAAAAAATATTTATTATCACCACGTCCATGCTCCATTGCCCCCATAAAAATCTTGATATTCACCAAACTCTTCTTGTTCATTTGAAAACAAAAACCAAATTTCCAAGCTTCTATAAGCAGTTCCTGAAATATAAAACTAAAATTTGTTGTGTGGAACGCTTCTCCACGTCTCTCCTCACAACGTCAACTCCCCAAAACAGGTACCACTTATAGAGGTTCGCTGTATTCACCCAATAAAAAAAATTTTAATTCAATAGTTCAAAGGGTTTGAAAGAAACGAGCCTTGAAACGCATTTCTGTTCACCGGGAAGCCGGAACCAAACCGCTTTTTGAGCAGTTTTAAGGTCTGCTAGTGCTAAAATGTAAAAAAAAAATCACAATGGCCATTTCTGTTAAAAGCGTGTTAATATACTGCACATTTTTCCGGGGTTTTCATATGGAAAATCCCCTTACAAATTATTTGTCATATTTACAGCAGAAGAATTGTAATTTTTTTTTGATTTAATAAAATTGTATTTAAGTCTACTCTCTCGTTAACTTCATCAAGTGTCATAAAACTATTATAGTTAACATAAGTCAAGACACCAACCAAAATTTAAGGGTAGAAAAGAATTCAGTTTTAAAGAGACCCACAATTATTTTCAATTGTGGACATGCCAAATTAGACCTTTGTCGATGTTTTTTTGTAATATTTCTTTAATCAAATTTGGATCATTTGCAAATTTGACCAAACTTTGTAAGCAAAATTTCAGTTTCCAAGCCCGACCTGTTTTTATACTCTAGATGAAATCATATAGAGTATTATAAGTTTAATCGAGCCCAAAAGTTTGTAACGCATAGAACCAAGCCTCGGACGAAAAAAAGTTATATATTATTTTTTGTTTATTTGTGCCCAAAAACCTCAAATCCGCCTGACGTCCGTCCGTCCGTCCGTCCGTCCGTCCGTCTGTCCGTGAACACGATAACTCAAGAACGCCTTCACCTAGGATCATGAAATTTTGAATCTGGATGTTTGGTTGAATTTGTAAGGCTAAGTTCGTTAACGGGCAAAATCGTCCTACTCCTTCGGGTAGCTGCCATACAAAATGTCCGTAAAACACGTGTTCAAGATTATTGGTCGATAACTTCAGAAGGGTTAAAGCTACGACTTTGAAATTTTGAATGTGTTATTTTTCCAATAGTTGGAGCTAAAAATATGATTATGAAGAAAATCCTGTTAGTCCTTCGTGTAGCTGCCATACAAATATCCTGTCAAAATGTATTCACTTAATTTACGAAACTCACTATAACTCAAGTAATCTTTTAGCTACGAATTCGGAATTTTGTACAAGTTAATTTTGAATGAAAAGAAAGTTCGAGTTTACTAATCAGCGAAATCTTTTTACTCCTTCTGGTAGCTGCCATACAAAATATCCTTTAAACACGTGTTCAACAATTTTTTCCGATAACTTCTGAACGCTTCAACCTACGAATTTGAAATTTTGTACACATTAATTTTTGAATGGTTCCAAGGAAAAGGATAAATATGTAAGAAATCGAGTGAGTCCTTCCTGCACCTCCCATGTGAAAGTCCTTCAAAAAGGACATTTTTTTTCGATGACTTACCCAGTTCAAGGTATGAAGTTAAACACTGAATATTGTCTTTTAGGTTTGAGTAGCAATCTAATAGCAGTCCCTAATAAAGGACATACAACATGCACACACGTAATTCTACTTTATCCCCAGCTGCAATATAAATCGGAGTTCAGTATTCATCTAGAGTATTATACGATTGGCTTGCAGCCGATCGTGACTGTAGTATGTTTTTTAATTATAATTTCGAAATATTTTATAGTTTCTTTTTTTTTTCTTTTTAATATTTATTTTTCGATTATTTCCCCAAATTTACTTAGCACTTATTTAAATGTTGAAAGCTTTTAATGTTCAACTTTCGTCATTTTTGCTTGTAGGTAGTTTGATTTTCGATTTTTCTCCAATAATTTAATTAATTGATCCAATTAATTTTTACGTATGATATTTAAATGTAAATTGAATATTGCTCAACATTTTGTTTTTCGACATTTTTACATATTTTAATTTTTGGTATTTTTGAACTTTTGGTTTTTGACCGTTTCTTTTTCAAAATTTGTGATTTTGAATATTTCTTTTTCATTCGAAGTTTCTTGCCGTTTCGTTGTCTTGTTGGGCTGAATTTTTTGGTTATTTTTTGAAATTTTTTTTTTTATTGAAATCCAACCAAATATTGCTCCAAAAGAAGAAGATTCATTCCACTAGTCTAGGTAGATTTTGGCACTTTAATTTTTTTTCTGGTTAAAGAACACTGCCATGAAGTTAAGTCGATCCGAAAGTAAGTTGTTGCGTACAGGAAATTATTTACACATCACGAGGCATATGTGTTATCAAGATGCTGCTTACTTAAAACCAATTGGTTTTTTGAAATTTTTAAAACAAAATTCGACCCTACGAAAACTTATTCATTTGTTCAATCAACTTCAAAATTATTTAATTTTTCTTCTAGGATTCCACGAAGTCAGAGGCCTTTTCTTAACAAATATAACAGTACCTTTAGTCGCTGATTACCGAAATCCAGCAACGCTAGCTTGCAGCTATGAAATGGGAAATCATAAATTGAATTCGGTCAAATGGTACAAGGATGGATCGGAATTTTTCAGGTATGTTGAAAATATATGCAAACATTGGTAGAAACAATTCACCAAATCTACAATCGCACACAATAAAATAATTGTGAAATTAAACTCGTATCACAAATGAAAATGAATAGAGATGTCGATGACAGGTTATGGACCACAGGTGCTGACATATCCTGGACCTGGTCTAATTCTCTATGTATCGTGTTCACCAAAACTAATTACAATTGAATTTTCGCCTCCATCATCCACCACGAGTAGTTTAACTTTACACAGAGGCAATTCACAGTTCAGGTTATAGAATGACCGCATCAACAAAGTAGTGGTCCTATTCCAAACGTTGTAATAAATATGCCATAGGGTTTTCAAAACTGGTTGAAGCTAACAAAATTATAGTAAATTAACTTTGATGTTCAGTTTGCTATAAAATTAACACGTTGGTTTCGAATACAAAAGGTAAAGTTAAGGCAACTTCATACACGCCGTTCACCATATTAACCGAATTCTGTTAGGTGGTTCTATTGCGATTGATGATACGCAATACATTCGGGATGATAGAATCGAATAGCCTAACCACTGGCATTATATTGTTCGTTCGAATTTTATTTGGCTAATTGGTAGGGGAATTTTTTGGCAGAGTTTGAAATTTATGATAAGTTAGTAGACTATTCAGAATAAATTACTATCATCAGTAGTCCAAAACCCGAGCTGTAAATTTGTATAATTAGCTGCGAATAGGCCATTCAATTTAGCTGCAAAATCAACGTATACCCGATTAGCTATATTCCGTAATATTGTGGGTTCAGGCATGATATGCGATATTCATAAGAAATTAAAAGGAACACCCAAGGACTTGCAAGCGTATATGATAAAAATGTCAACATCAGGCTTGTGGCTTTATGTAAATTTTATAATTTATTATTATAAATTGAGAGGACAAAATTAGCGCCCAACGTGGGGCGTCATGAAAATTGATTCTACAATTTCACAAGAAACACCTGCAAGTTATAATGGTGAGTGGTAAACGTATGATTTAATCTTTGACGAGTCAAAACAAGCGACCTTAGGAAACAGCTCAATTCAGGTTCACACAGTTTTATCTGTCATTCACTGACTGGCTTAATTTTGGTTTGATAAGTACCAGCTAACATAGGGCTCTATCCAATAACTAATGTGGGCCTTCAGTTCATAATGACGGAAATGTGTCTAATTATTAAGTTCTCATGATAAAGATAACCCACGTTGGGCGCCAATTTAAACTGCCATTTACAATCTCCATTAACGCTATAAATAGGTTTTTGAGCTAAAGCTTCGTTACAATTTGTCGTTTAACTCTTTGATAACTGTTGTAGATATTTTCCTGGTAATTTATTTTATTTTATTTATTAATTGATATTTATGTGCATACAATGAAAATAGTATTCATTGACAATTACAATATTTGAAACAATAAGTGTATTTTGTTCGTAATTTGTTTAGATAGATAGATAGATATATTTATTTCTTAAATTTAAATACAGTTCGATATTTCAATTACTTTTCATTCAGAGTTTAGACGTAATGTCTTTACAGCTTTGGTGAAAACAGTAAGCACTAAGCAGATAAAAATTATATGTACACATAAAAATTATATGAATACATAATATAATAGTTTCCAGGGAAAAGTTAATAAAAAACCCTTTGATAGATTAAAAACTAAACCAAGAACTAAAACTAAAAACTAAACTAAGAACTATAACAAAAAAATAAAAAGTTAAAATAACAATAATTCATTTGTTTATAAATGGAAGCTATCGTGGGGATGTCGCAATTTTCACATCGGTTTTTAAATCTTTTTACTGTAATTTGTTTAGTTTCGACATCACCGTGCTCTTATTCATAACTGTAATGGCAATGATAAAAATAATTGAACAGAAAAATAATTTTAAAAAATCTTTAATGATATGTACATATATTTTTACGTTTTGGAAATTTTTTCGAATATTACGTGGCCCATGTTGGGCGCCACTATGTAGATTAGTGGCGCCCAACGTGGTCCACGCAATATTCGAAAAAATTATCAAAAACGTATGTATATAAATACTAGAAAAATCAAAGAATTTTCAAACAATAGGAATGGGGTTTTGTTTGCATATTCATCTAGATCAGACTACAATACAGAATTAACTTCGAAAATAACAACAAAGCTTCTGGTTTTGCGATTTTTTATGCTTTTGTTCAGGTTGACATTAGTCAAGAAATTCGACACCCAGTAAATTCATTGTTACTGGGTAAGTTTGTGAAAATTACAGTCTCTTTGTTGCCCTAAGTATCGATATCCTTGCCACACTAGTGCAGCATGTGCTGCAAAAAATAAGAAAAATCACTAAAACAGCAATGCTGTTGTAGTTTCTGTATAAGTAAATTTTTTACCATACTCTGAATCTAGATAAATATACAAAATAAAAAATATTCCGATATTTAAGTTTTTCTCCAGTATTTATCCGTTTTTGATGACTTTTTTTGTACTTCACATGCCCCACGTTGGGCGTCAACATTACACATTATTTAAAGTTTTCTAGTATCTATCTTTTCAATTTTTCCATCATCACCAGCTAAGCTATGAAGAAGGGCACGCTGAAGTCGAAGCATCTGGCGTTTTAAGTGGCTTTAATGGAGTGATTATATCTTCCGGTTTTCAACAGAATATAATCTCTGAAGAAACCTTGCACCCCAAGCTAGAATATTTTGCTTTAGTTTATAGCACTGAAGTTGTTGGGTACATTTTAATTCTCTTACAATTAGGTTCTTAGATCCTTCCACTGCCTACCATACAATAGTAGTTGGGAAATAGGCGTAGTCATCCGGTCAACCGAGAAATCTCTTCTGACAATGGTAATGCGATGCTGAAATTTTCTTTTCATGTCAATGTCATTTTCAGCGAAATCTTGTACAATTTCCGATAGATTCTATGTCCTAAATTTTCTGCTCGATTTAGTAGACAATAAATTGAGAATACGTTGGGCTGGGAAGGTAAACAATTTATAAGAAATTTTCAGAACAGAGAAACGTTAAGTTTATGGTCAAAATCTTTTGAATAGCTCACATACAGTGCTGTTCAGTCGGAGTTAAATAATATAATATACTAGCCGCATGCCGTGGCTACGCTCACGTTTGTATGGTGTTATACTATCGGAACTGCAAAGCCAGCGGTTTCTAGTCTTGCCTCCCGTTGCTCCATCGCTCCTGTTACTCCCGTTGCTCCCGTTGATCCCGTTTCTCCCGTTGATCCCGTTTCTCTCATTAATCCATTGCTCCTGTTTCTCCCGTTGCTCCGGTTACTCCCGTTGCTCCCATTTCTCTCGTTACTCCCGTAGCTCCGTTGCCCCCGTTGCTCCCATTACTGAAGTAATTCGGTATGCAGTGTTTTTCACCGCATATATTAAGAGCATTTGTATGGCATACTCATTGGAAGTAGAGTAGTCTTGCGAGCTAAAACACTCCAACTTCTTATTGCCGTAAACTCAATTAAACAATTTATATCTTCGAAGCTAATCGCACTTGGGAGGTGTTGCATATTTAAACCAACATCAGCCCTTATTTTAAAAACAATTGTATGGTAGCTTTACTCGTAAGTTAACCTTGATTTAACTTCTTCTCGTTACCGGGAGTTTCACATAATACAAATTATGGTCTGGTTTAAATTTAAAGTCTGAATACCATAAGTGTAACCACGAGGACTTTTATATGCCAACTACCAGAAAACGATAGAGCCACTTCACTTACAAAAATTCCAATTTGACTTTTTAAATTTTGGATTTCTCGCTGAACGACTTCTTGCATTAAATTGCATTTCGAGTGATGAATGCACAAATTTTTCAAGGATTTTCTGCAGTGCTCAATTTTTTATTACCGTATGGCAAATTTCTAACACAAGCAACGCTGAAGCTTCCAGCCGATATTCATGTATACGTGATTGTGTGACTTTTGTTTGGGAGCTATTTGAAAGTTTGACAATTTCGCACGCTACTGAGTTCTAAGTTCTACCAAATTTCAAAAAAATTATTCAATATGCAAAAGACTGGTAGCTTAACGCTGTGTCAAGTGATTGCATTTAACCATATTTTCTACAGACTTTTGAAAGGTAGGTAAATCGAAGAAGAAGAGATTTTTGATCAAACTTTTTGCCGTAAAGTAAATTATGTTAAATTTAAGATGGGAAATTCAATGGGCTATGGCGTTTTATTTTATTTTTAATAAATTTCAGCTTTGTTATGAACGGAGGCCTTGGAGTGGTTATTTCGACTTAAAAAAATTAAAATAACCGAAGGAAAGGTTAAGGTTCGGGAAACAGGGGGCTAATTCCGCCTACATCAGAATTCTGAAATGGAAACTAGAACGACGTGCTTATTGGCTTCCGAGCTAGATCCGGCTATGGGAGGTACGTCTTTCGCATTTCAGACTATAAAACCCTTGGCCTGTACAACAAAAATTTCACTCCGACTTACCTGGGTGATAAAATTGGGATAAGATTCCCAATCGGTCATGAGAGACCGAGAAAACTACCTTCAACTCGACTGGCGCGGTTGTTATGCGCCGTCTAGCCCACCCTACCATAGCCATATCTGTCCTCTTGTTATGTGTTATTGTAGCGGTAGCGAACACCCTCACTACACCCTCTTTTCCTTTCCCAGATCAAAACAAAGGGGTTGTTGTGGTTGTTGTTGTTGTTTGAAGCGGGGGAAGATCGCATCTTGAGCACTCAAACAATTATTGCCCATTGCACTCGAGGCCCCCAGTCTCTACCCAAACTTTTTCGTCCTCCTCACGAATTTCAAGAGCTCAGGTAGGAAACGAGAACGGAATTCTTCCATCCTCATAACATCGACGCCGTATAAGTGCACTCTCGCAAACAAAGTGGTATGAAGGAACGGAGAGTTGCACTCGCCATCAAGGGATCCAGGCTCAACCGAGAATGCGGCGGCTGGGGAACCACAGAGATTGAGGAGCACATGAGACGAAGTGGAAGAATTACGGCTCATTAGTTTAAGCCTAAACGAAATCATCAATAATTGTTGTGAATGATATTTTATAGGATACCGTTCCAGAATGGTCCCAGCTCCTGCTGTTCCATTAGGGAATGGGTTCCTCTACGACCTTCTCGCGTACCGGATAGGGTTCTAAGTCATAAGCGTAACCTGGTAGGGGGAGGAAGAGGTTAGGTCGATTCGCGAGCGTCCGACGATGTCAAACCCCATCCTCCGACACTGCCGTTCTCGCCAGACAAACAAAAGGCAGAAGCCGGAACATTGATTAGCGATCGATTCTCTTCCTACGCTGGGAAAGTGGATAGTAATTACCCCTACACGTTCAGCTACCGTAGCTGAATTCCGGTAGCTGATGGGGTGCTTCAAAGACACACGAAGGAGGATCTGCGTGGTAACCGATCGCTACGACGGAAGTACGTAGAGTACGATCGATTCCGGAGCTACCAAAGCGAAGTTGAAGATAGAACTACAGGACACTTCCGGGGAAAAATAAACATTGACATGACAGCTGAAACCAAACTTAGTAGCCTGTCAGAAGGCCAAAACATGGCGGTTGTTGTTTCGCGTAGTATGGAACTCGCGGAAACGAAACACGAAATTAGCGGAGGCATTGCTACCCGGGGGTATACTATAAGCAGCGAACACGATTGTGCGGGGCTTTTTTTGGTTTTTGAAGTTGGAACTGGAGAGGAAAACGGTGGACGGTTAGAGTCCGTTGGAGATTTCTGGAAAAAGAAAGAAAGGAAAAGGACCCTGCGAAGGACGGAGTGACTCCGTAGAGGAGAAGTCTGGTGGGGCCTTGAGAAGGAAGAATCTGGCGGATGAGGAGAAAAGACGTTTGGAATTTGGTGACGACTGGAACGAAGAGTTGGCGGAAGAAACAGGAACGGTGAGTTGGGGTGCGCGACGTAATTCGGGTTACAAAAGAAATCACAGGTCTTTTTTCCGTCCTCTATTGGGTTCGCGGTCGTTATCACCAAAACGGAGAACCGTAGGTCGTAGAGGGTCTCATCGGTGGAGACCTTGCTGTAGTGGCATCCGTTTTTTTATTTTATTGCAATACAAGTGTTCCAAGAGATACAAGACGTATTTCATTTCATGGAAGAGGGGGAGGTCTCCTAATCTCCCTCTGTCTTAAAGATTAGGTGGAGCCCATTTGGAAGCAGTTCCCGAACGTCCCTTACTTCGGCTGAGCGTAGTCGACGCAAGTGGAGTTGGTGACGGTAGGACCGGAGAAATTAATAGGGCCTGCAGCCGAGCGGTTAGAGCGAATGATTTGAACGCAGGAGGTACAGGTTCAAGACACGGAGCAAACAAGCTTCTTCTTCTTTTTTTCCTTCCTCGATGCCAACCCCAACTAATTACCCAGAGTGAGTGGTAATACTCTCAGAAAAATATTAAAATATCGCCCCTAAAGAGATGAATGAGGGGGCGGAAGATCCATCCTATAGGCTTTCTACTTTATCATCTTTCTTATCTTTTTTAATTTTTAAAAAAATTATCCTTTTTAAAAAATGTAAAATGGGAAAAAAAGAAAAAAAATTTAAGAAATAATAAGAAAAGATTACGAACAAATTTACCTTCCTTTATCGCTGCTAGCCCGGAAATGTTTGTTTCTTTATATTTCCGCAAACTCGATCAGTTAAATAATACTCTTTTATTATACATTACGTTATTGTTATTTTAATTTTACTTTATTATTTTTTAATAATAAAGTATTGTGATCGACCTGAAATTTCAAAAAAATTTGCGCGTTTTAGACGAAAAATTTTGGTTTCCAGATCTCAGGAACTGCTTATGATAGGAAGCTGAAATTTGGAACTTATGCAGTACTATGATAGTGGACCTATTTGCAAAAAAATTGGTGATAAGGGTTAAGAGGTGTAGGTGTGGGGGGGGGGGGAAACAATGTGTCCGGAACGTTCGAAAGCTGGGATTAAAGCATTCTAAAATCCATATCTCCTGAACTGTTGATCTCAGAAGTATGAAACTTTGTAGTTATCTTAAGGGATACTAGGAGAGTAGACAAAAAAATTAAGAGGGGAAGCGGAGTGTAGGGGTGGGGGTAAAAACCTTCAGATTACAATATCTCCCGAACCAATTGTACCAGGAAAATGAAATTTGGTTTCTGTGTATAAAATCATAAGTGGAGTCTACTGAATGTAAAAATTTTGAGATGGAAGGTGGAGTACGAAAGTGGGGGGATAACCATTTTTCAAAAAATTTAATTTTTATATCTCAAGAACCGTACCAGATATGATCTTAGAAGTTTTACAGGAGTTAGGCCCAGTAGACTTCTAGCAGAAAAAAAAAATTTTGGTGGTGCTGGCGAAGGGGGTGATTTTTATTTCTCGAAAACCGCAAAGCATAGAAATCTAAAAATTGACGACTATATAGAGTCACTGTAGAAGTATCCTAGAAAAATTAAATTTGTGATAGGGGTAGCAAGGTACGGGGTTGGGGGTGGTTTTTCATATCTTAGAAATAGCGTATGCTAGAACGTTGAAACTTAATATGTATATATGTATGTAGAAGTACTACAGGAGTAATTAAAGCAAAAAAAGTTCAAAATTTTATTGATGTTCAGAGCTGGAGCAATCCGGTGTAGGTCACTATGCGACTGATAACCTAAAGATTAAACAGGAGGCTATTTGGAACGTTATTTTTTAGATTATCAGTTGCATAATGACCTACACCGCATCTCAGTATTAAACACGTTTCGGACTTCTACCTAAAAAATAATAAAGTTGCAACCAGTCTGTTGGCAGATTTTTTGATTATAGTTTGCATGTCTGTCCAGTCAGTTTCTGTCCTTTTTTATGTCCTGTCATATTTTCATTATAATTTAATTTTATTTTTAATTTAGGTTATTTATTTGTTTTCTTTTTAATTTAATTTGTTTTTCATTTACTGTCTTATTACTTACTTATTTATTTGATTGTTGGCTTTATTTTAATTTTTTTTATTTATTTTATTATATAATTTATTTAAATCCCTTAACCTCCCTTTTCGCAAAACTAACTCTCCTCGCGCCAAAAAAAACTTTTTTCAGCTGTCAGAAAAAAAACCTATCATCGAACTAATTTTTGTGGGAAATTAGTGTGGAGATCCAGTAATGCCATATGCATTCCTTGATCTCCTCACCAATTCCCACAGATGGCACTACAACATTTTATGCGTACGTTCAACTTGACAGTTCTACAGACGGAAAACCTTAAGACTTCTGGTTCTGAATTAAACTGAAATACTGCACATATCCTATCTAAGGATTAGGAACAGCTGTAGGGATGGTTTGGAACAGAAGTATCTGTCGCTTATTAGCTTCGTCACACCCTGCTAGACCAACCACCAAAGCTATATCCTCTTAAATTAAAATAAAATCCAATCCATTCAACAGAGCTATAAACAACCAAACTATCAAAACAAATTTCAAACTTTTCGCACCATTTTAAAATCTCCAACTAAAATTCAGCCCCATAAACAATTTATCATCTTCATACTTCTTCTTCTTCCGCTTTTTGCAGATACTCGCCAATGATGCCACCCGGTATCTTAACATTTAACGTTGCCGGCGTTACCATATCAAATAAGAAATTTTTCTGCAGTCAGTTCACGTGCAGCATCGAATTGGATCGATTGAATCCGAAATCGTCTGGATCGTATTGTTGCGAGGTGTCTGGCGATGCGCCCGAATTCAAACTAATCAGTCAAACGGCAAATATGACGGTAGCAGGTAAGTCTACAAAAATTCTCAGGTCCTTAACTATTCCTTTATCGCGATCCCGTCTTATTCAGGACAATGAAAAGAAAACTGTTCGGGCAACTTTCATTTTAAGTTCATCTATCGAAAACCACCCCCACACATATATATGTATACATCCCCTATTCAGCTCCTTAAATTCTCATCCAGCACACTTTAACCCTACAGATAGGAGCATAGAACCAACGATTACAGACAAAGTACATAAAAGGATACTGGGTGAATCCTGGACGTAGCCGAGATTTATGATGGGAAATTGTTTCGTGACGTTAAAAGTTCTTTCCGTTCCTTGAATGGCGTCATAAATCACCCTCGGAGAGTGTGACATGGATGTGAAGTGAACGAACGTCAAGATAAATGCGAATGAATTATTCTTCTCGCCAACGCTCTCGACTTGATAGAAAAACGCTTGCAATAAGGAAAGTATCGCCAAAATTCGAGCACAATCGAGCATACACATCCTTTATGTAACTATAACTCATATCGAAGGATGCCACTCCCAAATTCCGAACCAGAGAGATCTAGAAAAAAAACCATCCCCCACTATACAACGCCACTGATGCGCTGTGATGATTTTACAAACGAAAATATTGCAATATTTTAAAATTATTATTTGTTTTGCTTTCTTTTTCAGCATTACCACAACATAATCCTTTGATCAATGGCCTGGCACCGTCATATAGATTTGATGATTTTATCGTAGCCAATTGTACATCGGACTGGTCAAGCCCCCCAGCAACACTATCGTGGTATATAAATGGCATTCGGGTACGTGATAAGTATTTTTTATAAAAAAAAAAACACACCCAGTATTGTTCACCGCTCCACCCCAACCCATACGAGTAGCTACACCCCATTGTATCCCACTTCTGACACTAAATCATTTCAAATGGAGTTATTAAATATTGCGCAACTATAACTACACCTGCACTATCCATCCGTCTTTCCAAGCGAAACTACACCTTTTCACCATGCAACTATTTAATGTGCATTATATTACATAAGAGATAGAAGCTTAAAAGATGATTCCCATATGTATGCACCTCTAGTTCTTCATATAAATTTAAGTGTATAAAATTCCGTACAGGCATCAGCTGACCTACTTCAACCGCAACATGAAACCACAATGAACATAGATGGGTTCGTACTGCACTCGAGAAGTTTAGAGGTTCGTTTCCACGTAGATAAGACACGTATCATAAATAGCAGAGGTATCTTAGAAATGAAATGTTTGGCCGATATCGTTAAGATACCGTCGAAGGGACGGCAAGCTATTGCCCAGTCGTATATTTCATCAAAAGACGACTTACATAATCAGAAATTAGTCAATTGGAAGAATTCGGGTAAGTTGTTTCTTTTTTTTTCAGCTGCTTAGAAAATAAATTGCAAGTAACATATCCTACCGGCTGCGCCAAAATTATGTTGTCAGCATTATTCGATACGTATTTAACTTTTCAATTTTAGGAAATGTGAAACGAAGAAAGATTTAGTTGAGTACTTAGTATTTTAAGTGCAGGTGCTCATTTATGTTTTTTTGCTATAAGCTGTGAGAACTATTAAAAATTTAAAACTGTAGATGTTCCAATGACGACAAATAGTAGTTGGTCAGTTGAATGGAAGGTAGGTAGGTACGCGTGGCTGCCCGTGGAAACACCTAGACCTAAAAAGGTCTGTTCTGTTACCACAGGATCATCGAATCCGGTCCTACTCGTCAATACATTTAGAGCTTGCAATGAAACGTTGGATTCTCGCGACCTCCGTTGCGGCAAGGTCACTAAGCCTGTTTAAAAAGTAAACTCCAAGATGAGCTTTCCTTCTAGCAGATAGAGCTAGATAGGTACAGAGAAGATGAAGGACTGTCTGCTCCTCCTTCCCATCCAGGCAGCTTCTACAGAAGTCGTTCGAAAAGAGGCCGAGTCTTTTAGCATGACGACCTATAAGACAGTGTCTGGTCAGGACACCGATTGTGGTGCTGATATTCGCCCGTTTGAGCAAAGTCAGCCATTTAGAAAGGTTCAGATCCAGCTTCGGCCAAATCTGTCTCACAGTGTGACATGTAATGCCGTCCGCCCACCTTGAGTTGATTTTCTCAACTGAGTCCAATCCCAGTAGCAGTTTACATGTAGAGAGGGGCACACCTAGAAGGGTAGTACCGCGCCGAGCGAGTTCGTCAGCCATACAGTTTTCTGGAATATCACTGTGTCCTGGAACCCAGCACAGAAGATTATTGTACTGTTCTGCCATCTTCTTAAGAGATGATCGACATTCTACGGCGACCATTAATGTTTTCGAGACCAATCCCATAGATCTTATTGCCGCTTGACTGTGAAAATGCTAACTAATATCCCTAGTAGATATTACATTACACCTCAGCCAGGACAAGGCGTCCTTGATCGCCATGAGCTCCGCCTGATAGACACTACAGTAGTCCGGGAAACAGAAGGAGCTGCTGCTGTTAAGCATGTCAGAGAAAACACCTCCACCTACCCGGCCTTCAGTTTTGGAGCCGTCCGTATATATGTGGACGAACTCTTCCATCCGTACCGAATCCCAGTCCCGTTCTAGACGGGTTGAGATGGTTGTTAGGAAATGTTTGTCAAAATCATAACTGGGAGGAGTGTAGTCGGTGCTTTCCGGAATGTTGTTCAAGTGATTCAAGATTGTTGAGTAACCTGCATGTATGCCAGTCCACTGTGTAGAGGCTCTAAGTCGAATGCCTGCACTGGCTGCCATTTGCTTGCCAAAAATATCTAGGGGTGGAAGATTAAATAGCATGTCTTGTGCTGCAGAGGGAGTTGTTCTCAGAGCTCCGCTGATGCGTATCCATGCTGATCAAATGGTAATTCAACCGAGAATTCTGGGTAGCCAACTATTTTTGCTTTATTATTTTGGGTTATTATTTTTTGGTGGAGGATGTGAGGGCGGATCTTTCAGACAAAAAACTGGTTGCCATATCTCAGGAGCCGCTAATGTTAAGAAATTGAAACTTGCGAGTTTGTAAAGAGCTATGGCAGTGAAGACTGATTTTCTGAACCGTTTATACCACATATTTGAAACTAGAAGTGACACGTTCTAATATTATTATTTTTGATGGGGTTAGAACTGTACGGGACGGGGGACAGGGACTTTCACTATCTTAGGAACGGATTACGCTAGAAAGGTTAAACTTTTTACGTGCAAGTAGATTAATTAGAAAAGTAATTTAAAAAATTTCATATTTGCATTGACGTGGGGACGTGGGGAAAAAAAGTAGGTAACAATAGATTAATACATTTTTGAAAGTTTTAGCATATCTCTCAGGGTCTTCTAAGAATTACCGTGTTCAGATTACTAACAGAAGCTTCTGAGATGAGAGCATAGAAATTGATTTCAAAATTTTTGGCATCAATCACTAAAGAGATGTAAAGTATGTTTAAGGAACTCTGACATATCTCTTATGTGATTTAAGGATTTTATTCACATTCAATGCCCTGAGGGATGAAAGGGTGCTATATTTAATTTCTCGAATTCCGCTATATCTTTAGTCTATAATAATATATCGAATTGATAATAAAATAAAAATACTTTATTATTAAAATAATAAAGTAAAAGGAGGGTAGGGTTACATATCGACGTAACGTAAATAACAAAAAATTTTAAAACCGATTTTTAAGCGACTATATTTTCTACGATATCTCTTCATGCCTGAGAGATATGTTAAAGTTCGTAAAAACCTACTAAAAAATTATATCTGTTTTTAGCTCCACAAAATTTTCGAAATTCGTGAAAACTTGTACAACAACCTTCATCACCTTAGGTGTTGAGTATTCAAAAATATTGAAATTGGTGCTTTTATTTAAAATCTGTTAATGCAGAAGTAGTCCTCAGAAATATGTGGGAACTCGTAAAACACTCCCTCAGGGATTGAATATTAAAATCTGTTAATGCAGAAATATTCCTCAGAAATATGTGGGAACTTGCAAAACACTCCCTCAGGGATTGAATATTAAAAAAATTTTAAAACTGTTTCTAAACACTTAAAGAAAGAGCCAGTAAAATTAAAATTAATTCGATACCTCGACAGACCTAAAATATATGACGAAATTCGTGAAAATATTTTAACACATTGACTGTTATGGCTTTAATTTTTAATAGTGATGTGATGTTCCATAAGGGCTTTGGCTGTCAAAGATGATAGCCACGTTATGTTCACATGGCTGGCTCTGGCTATCAAAAATAAAATCACTTACGTACAAATCCTGTAGGAGGTTGAATGCTCGGCCCTCTGTGATGTGTTACAAGAAACAACAGTCTAGCCTGCTGGGAAATTGTGGCAAAATATGCTTGGCAGTCAATAATTGATTTTATCGTTTCTATTATACCCCGCTAGAATGCCTACAATTCAATCCAGTTTTAACCTTTTAGAATGGCTCAATCCCAGCTTTCAAGCGTTTCGAGCGAATTATCTATTCTTCACACCCCTCCACTCATATCAACCATTTTTTTCCAAATGGCTCCAATATCAGAGCTCTATGTAAATTGTAAGTTTCAACCTTCTAGGATAAATGGTTCGTCAACACTCGCTTCACACTAATCAACCCTTCCCTCACCCTACACCAAAAGTCACTACTCAAAGGGGTTCACCCAGTTTACCCACCAAATAAATTTGGACTAAGTAGATTAACGGGCTTGTGAGCTACAAGACTTCAAAAGCATTTGCGTACAGCAGATACGGCGGACAGACAGACTTTTTAATTACAATTTTAAATTCAAAATTTCAGGATTCGCAAATATTTTTGAAATTCAGGTCGATCACAATATTTTAAAATTGAAGTATATTTATTAAAATAATCCATGGTTTTATACATAATGAAAATTCAACTTTCTTGTGTAGACCATTCATGATATATAAAATGATATAGTTGCGAGCTAGGAGTTCGCCGGGATTTCAAGTAAAACTCAATATTTTTTAAATCAATAGAAACAATAATATATAATTCGTTTTAAATATAGTCGCACTAAATGGCAACGCTGCCCGATTACATGCTCAGAGATAGATTAGGGAATGGGGTTAGTCTGATTAACCTCTACCACTGAAGCCTCAGTTGGGCCCATTATGACGTCCCTGGATTATCTATGATTCCTCTACAACCCCTGCGCTAGTATTTTACGAAGAGGAATGGCCAGGAATTCCGATAGTTCCATGAAACCCTGACCGAAGTGGCGAAGTCTTTTGTGAGTAAGTCCTTCACATTCACATTGGATGTGCTCTGGTATTTCGTCTTCGGCATCACAAACTCTGCAAATTTTTGTCTCGAAAAAACCAATCCTATTGAGATGCTTCCTCATGTAACAATGTCCAGTCAGAGCTCCCACTAGGGTTCGGGTCAGATATCTGCTTAATTTCAGATAATCTTTTCTCTGAATGATTCCGCATGAAAAGCTTTGAGTGTCTATTGCCCGGTGTAAAATCCCAGAAAATGACACTTTGCGATTTTTGCCACATTCGGATGTTAATTTTGGCTGTACTTAACGGTATCACATAGAATGAATGTGGTCCAATGAAGTCAGCTTCTGAACCTTTTCTAGCCATTACGTCGGCCATTTCGTTACTTTCATAGTCGCTGTGGCCCGGAATCCAAATGAGGTTAAAGCCTCAGTTATACCATAATGGTTCCGATCCGATCCGTCAACGTCGGAGGAGAAAAATTTCAAGGCACAATGATTCCGTTCCTACATTCGTCAAAGTGACACTATCGAGGTGTAATTTTAATTTTTAGTGAGGCGAAAGAGGTGGTGAAATTCAAAAATTCACCTCTTAGCGTCGGAAAAAATGGAGTAGGAGAAGTCTGCGGCTACTTGTCGGTATACTGACAGGGCATTGCTTGCTTGAGAAGCATGCTATGCGTATGGGGATTGCTAACTCTGACGTGTGCAGGTATTGCCTTGACCTATATGCTGAGGAGGACATCACCCACATTTTGTGTGAGTGTCAGGCGGTTGCAAGGAGGCAACTGAGGTGGCTGGGCAGTCTTTTCTTTGAGAATTTGGAGGACCTGAGGTCAATAGGGCATGATAAGCTAGTCAAGTTCGTTAGGGATCTGGGTTGTTTAGGGAATGTTTATTGACCTACGAGGTTCTGAAGGGATCGCTATGGGCCCATTTGGTGCCTAGTGTGCGCGGTGGCTCGAGCGCTTCGCCCCTTCTTAAAACTAAAATTAAAACTAGCGTCGGAACGGATAGAAGTTGAAAGTTGGTCAACTTTACCCCTCCGTTTTGTGTCTCGGCTAATTAACGGAACGATTGTGACTCAACACTGTCCGTTTTTCGGATCGGATCGGATCGGAACCATTACAACTGAGGCTTAACTCTGTTCTTGTTTCCGAGTTCAATCAGGCATTGGAGGCAATACCAAACAAGTTTAGAGTAGAATAATCCATTTGTTGAGTTGAGAGCGTTCTCAAATATTTGGTGATGTATGTGGAACTTGCCACAAGTTATTCTGCATGCGAGAAGAGTCGAGACACTTCTACACTATTCTGGTTTATGTGGGAGCAACCGATAAGGGGAACACCATCAAATTTGCCACGCCTTTCTCATTGGGTATATTGCAACGTGGCCAATCGGATGATTTTCCCCGCTCTCTAGTTAGGTATTAGGATGTTGTTGTGTTTCTCAATGGAAACTGATCGAGTTGCGCGGTTGCCAGGTTAGCATGTAACAATATGTATTTATTTGTGTTTTTATGGCTTATATTAAAAAAAATTTAAATTTAAAATTTCCTAAAATTCTCTGTACTCTGATTGTTTTCACTCGTACTTAACACTAACATTTTAATTCCATTACAGCATTGCATCAAAACGGCAACAGTCACGTATCAATAAAGCTTTTAGTATTGTTTCTTGCAACACTTCTTCCACGATATTTAGTACGATCATCAATAAGCTGCCAGTCAACTTCACTCAGATAGCTATAAAAACGAGAAGATTCTCAATCAACTATTCAATGAAGGCTGTTTACCAAAGAGAAATGTAATTTTTTAGTAAGCAAAAAAAACATAAAACAAAACAACTAATTAGTAATTTAAATAAAAATAAAATAGAAGAAAATTTATATTTTTTACTAATATTAAAATTTAATTTAATTATTATTAAATTCAAATTATTTGAATCGAATCAGTTCACTAAGTTAAAATTCGAGAATTTTTTTGTAAAAGGTTCGTGCATCCAATTAAAATTTATTTCATACCCAAACCAATGACTATGTAAAAACAATATTTGATGGTGCAGCGCACAGATGTTGAAAGCAAAGTTTTGAAGGAAATTGCGATTCGTAGAATGTAAAAAGCCAGATAAAAACGTTTTAATCCAATTTAATTCGTATCACCCCGTTTATTTCTGTGATCCTGCAAACTTTGAAACAATTTCTACTCGACAGTTTTATTTTTGCACTTAAAGTATATGTGCGCTATACTACCGAATGTTATATAAATTAAATTTTTATGAATGATACTTTGTTCAAGGGTCACGTTTATAAGTCGTATGAACTGGAAATATAAAATATGAATGGGCTTTGGAATGAAAAAAAAACATTTTTTTCCCTCATCAAAGAAGTAGGTGCATATTCTGCTCTCGTAGTTTCCTACCAGTTTTTATTTAAAAAAAAAAACTCATCGATATAGAAACGAGTACGCTGAAGTGCTCTCGACATCATACGCGCTACTCGGCAAGAGGGTTGGTTCCTTTGTACAGCCACGATGAGAATCCATCACCCAAAAAAAATTTAAAGCAGATCGAGCGTAAGACCCCGATTGGAAAAAAATACGATACAGCGTACAGAACGCAAAATTTCCTTAGAGCAAAACTGAACAGAATTTTTGTATTTGTTGAAGAAGCACCCAGTCGATTATATCGCGCAGTAAGTAGTCCACCCCCGAAGAAGATTCACAACTTTGTATTTGATTAATCAAAGAAAATTTTTCAAGCTATCGCTACTCCACACCAATCCTACGGATGTGAAAAGGAAAATTTGTCACATCATTTCCCAACGTTTCATTTCGTTTAAGTTAATCGATCAAATTCAAAATCGCTGCATCTGATAGGCAAAAGGGCCACCAAAAAAACAACAACAAAATGTACCAAGGCTCTGTTTTTCATCCCTCCCAAAAGCGATCCTTTTATGCTCCGGATCCACAGTGAAAGAATTGAAAACCTGGAGGAAACTCGGGGGTGCGTTTGTTGTCTACATGCCCGGATATCAGAATCTCAGTTTCCCGGCTCCTGTGTACTTTTCCCAACGAATTAAATAGCCTCCGGCAAAGGGGTGCTACCCGCTAGTACGTACTACCGAACGATGGTAATCGGCCGTACTTTCCGCCCCGGCATCATGTTTTATCGTTGTTATAAAGGGGGATGGTTTTCCGATTTATTCCGGCAATCGATTTTTAATGTAATGCACGAACCACTCACTCGGTATCGATACATTTAGTACCTACCGTACCTTGTTACAATGAAATGATGTGCAAATTTCCGATGAAATGGACCGAAAATATATTGAAGTATTGTTTGATTTTTCAATGCCGAACGCAGACTACGTTAGACTCTGATGATCGTTGAATTTTTTATGTTTCGAAAAGCTAGTTGTTCGCTTTATCGATAATTGGTCCGAATTAAAAAACGTATTGTTACTTTTATTGAAAATAATTAACAACAATATCGTCATGTTTGTACAATTCAACGATTCAAAAATAAATTCAATTCTTTCGTGATGAAACCTTCTATGTTTTAATTTCAATTTATAAATAAAATAGATATTTTGACAAAGAATTAAAAATTTTATTTTTTTCTTTAACAAGTTTTTAACATTCTTATAAAGAATAAAAAACTAGTTTAAAACTAGTTAAAAACTAAAAATACCTGTAAATTAGAAAACAAATATCCAACCTAGAGTCAAACACAACAACTAACGCTGACCATAAGAGATAATATTTTGTATTATAAAATTCTTTAGTTTTAAGACGATATTTTAATAAATCAAAACAATGGAATATCTTAATAAAATATATAAATAATTAAATATTTTGCACAAAATCAAAAGAAAACTTTAAAAAAAATAACAAGAATTAAAATATGTATTTGATGATTAGAATTATTCGCACAGATAAAAATTTATTTTAAAAATAAGTAAAAATATAAATTTAAAAAAAAAATTGAAAACATCTCCTGATATTCGTTCGTAATGAGAACGAAGTGCTCCAGAAGTTTAGATCCATGGTATGAAATTAAAATTAACCTGAATAGAGTTTCAACAAACATACCAAAATGTCAAAAATAATTAAGGCTCATTGATGCGAATTAAATTTATACTGCCCGCAAACTAATAGAATCTATCCGAGAAATATAATAAATTTCAGAATATTTAGTAGCTGCCCTTTCTTGGCGCTTATCACAGACTTAATACAGCTATAAATAAATAACGATTTAATCGGTTGAATGATGGTGTTGCCAAACGTTCCTGGAATGTTGTCAGATGGCAAGTGGTCCTGCGCTAAAAAAAGCTTACATTCATAAACGTATGAGGGGTGCCCTCTTGGGTACGCAACTAACCTCTATAATTTTGTTGGTACTTATGACGACTCAAATATTGGTTAAAACAAAGAACCTCCCGTTCTAGGTCATAGCTTTTCCATCCAGTTCTAGGCCATAGTTTGGCCCATCCTATTTTAAGCAATGGTTTTTTACCTTCTCTTCTAGGCCTTAGTGTGCCCCTATCTGCAAAACTTTGTTTGGGGGTACTATTCATAAGGTTCGCCGCGATTTCAAGTAAAACAAGAAAATTCAAAAATTCGTTTAAAATCAACAGCAACAATAATTCATTATTCGCTTTCAATAATCGCACTAATAACCGCACTACCGGAAAGGCTGTTCAATTTTATATACAGCTTGATCACTGCACAAGCGCTGCTTTAAATCAAAATCGCTTTACAAATACTTTGCGTAGGAACTGATCGTCGTATTGCTTCAGACCGTAATACAAATTGTCTTTGGCTACAAACTCTGTCGTGCTTATATACTGCTTGTGTTGAGTCGAGATCAAACGGTCCCGGAGTGTTGTCGAAAGGCAAGTGGTCCTGCGCTAAAAAAAAACTTACATTCATAAACGTGTGAGGGGTGCCCTCCTGGGTACGCTATTAGCTACTATAATTTTTTTGATCCTTATGACGACTCAAATATTGGTTAAAACAAACCACCTCCTGCTCTAGGCCATAGCTTTTCCATCCGGTTCTAGGCCATAGTTTGGCCCATCCTATTTCAGGCAAGTGTTTTGGACCTTCCCTTCTAGGTTTAGTGTGCCCCTATCTGCAAAACATTGTTTGGGGGTACTATTCGTAAGTTTCGCCGCGATTTCAAGTAAAACAAGAAAATTTAAGAATTCGTTTCAAATCAGCAGCAACAATAGTTCATTATTCGCATTCAATAATTGCACTAATAACCGCACTACCAGAAACGCTGTCCAATTTTATATACAGCTTGATCACTGCACAATCGCTGTTTCAAATCAAAATCGCTTTACAAATACTTCGCGTAGGAACTGATCGTCGTATTGCTTTACACCGTAGTACAAATTTGTCTTTGGCTGAAAACTCTGTCGTGCTTATATATACTGCTTGTGTTGAGTCGAGATCGAACGGTCCCGGAGTGTTGTCGAAAGGCAAGCGGTCCTGCGCAAAAAAAACCTTATATTCATAAACTTTTGAGGGGCGCCCTCATGGTAACCACCATAATTTTTTTGGTCCTTATGATGACTCAAATATTGGTTAAAACAACCTAAAGTTCTAGGCCATAGCTTTTCCATCCCGTTGTAGGTCATAGTTTGGCCCATTATGTTCTAAGTCATGCACAATCACTGCTTAAATCAAAGTCGCTTTACAAATACTTCGCGTAGAAACTGATTGACGTATCGCTTCACACCGTAATACAAATTGTCTTTGGTTGCAAACTCTGTCGTGCTTATATACTGCTTGTGTTGAGTCGAGAGAGTGGAATATTCGGGAAATGTAAAGAACAAGCCAAAGACAGAATGGGAAAAGTGATTCCTCTCGAACAGTATCAAACTTTTCCAAAGTTGGTAGATTTTACCACGCCTTTCTCATTGGGTATTGCAAGGTAGCCAATCGGATGTTTTTGCCTTCATGCTTGGCATTGGGTAGGTTGCTGTTTTTCTCACTTGACCAACCAATGGAGTTGCGCAGGTTCCCAGGGTGGCATGTAACAATATGTAAAAAAATACTTTGTTATTGAAATAATAAAATAAAATCCGACAGGGCACTAAGAAACTACATCTGTAGTTAAAGCATTGAAGTTCACAATATTCTTCGATAACTTAATATCTTTCTGACATAAAAATAACAGCCTTTCTGAACATCTTCAATCTATTACAAACGAATATACGATGTTGTCTTTACATTTAAAAAAAACCAACGAGAACTTGTAAATATTGTGTATATCATAATTTAATATAATTAAAAATTACCATAAATAAATTACACGAAAAAAGAATGTAAAAAGTTACTGTTATTTGTGTTAATAAAATTAACATATACCCGACAATGGCAGCGGTTTTATTTCATATAATTATTAAAACAGACATTTTAATGCTTTTCTTTGAATTTAAAATCAGACAACAGTCTGGGCGCAACTCCAACTCATTTAATGATGGGCTACGGAACAGATTACTATGCGACTGACCTAAAGAAATAATATTTCAAATAGCCTACTGGTTATTCCTTAGGTTATCAGTCGAATAGTAGCCTGCACCGCATTTCAGCATTAAATGCGTTCCGGACTTCTTCCCAAAAAATTGTAAAGTTTCGCCCTGATTGTTGGCTGAGTTTTTATTTATTTATTTGTTTTTAATTTTAATAGGAACATGTGGCGTAAAAAAAAATTACATCACTCCTTACAGGTTCAATAACACAAAATTCAGGAATCGATTTTTAGGCGATTATGTAGAAAACCTTTTGAAATAAAAAAAAACTCTGCGATTTCTCCTCAGACCTAAAAGATCGGAATTCGTAACAACATACTCAATCATTTGACATCATGTTCAGAGTTGAATATTGCAAAATTCTGAAATTAATTTTAAGTCGATTAAGCACTTAAAAATGGTCTTTTCTTCGAGAGCATCGCGGATTTGAGGTCGTTAGGGTATGATAAACTAGTCAGGTTCTGCAGGAAATTGGATTGTTTCTGAGGTGATGGAATAGCCCACGAGGACCTGAAGGAATCGCAATGGGCCCTAGTGAGCGCGGTGGTTTTAGCGCCCCTTCTTAAACCTAAACCTAAGCACTTAAAAATATGAGCATGAGAATTCGATATCTCATTAGACCTAAAAGATTTGTCAGAATTCGTAATAACTTACACAATCATCTTAAACCCCTTTTCGTTTGAATATCGCAAAATGTTGAAATCTGTTTTTTGGCGATTATACTTAAAGTCCTGTGAAGTAAAAGCGATTTCGATCTTAAACCTAAGAAATATGTCGTAGTTCGCGAAAACGTACACAACTACTTTTCATCCCCTCAGTGGTTGAATAAAAAAAATTCGGAAAACTGTTTCTAGGCGCTTATAAAAGGAGCTGGCAGAAGTAAAGTTAATTTGATGCCTAGACAGACCTGAACGATATGACGAAATTCAAAAAATGTATAAAACATCATATGAGCCGTTTGTTTTGAAAGTGGGGCAAGTCCATTTTTTGTTATTGTGAGATATTTAAAGGTTTGCATTTCAATAAATCTAAAAATATTGGTAAGCAGTAATAGACATATTTTTTGCTTTTTGTGGTATTAGATAATGTAAGTTTATTATCCAATAGTGTATATAGTGCTAGCTAAAAAAAATAATGGTTTAATTATACCTTAATGGACTTGCCCCACTTTCAAAATTTATGAATTATTGTAATCGTTAATTTTAAAGGGTCATTCCATGAAGAATCGCCAAAGTTGTGACTTTATCGTCTCCGATTCTTTTGAAAATTTTTGTACCTGAAGAACTAGTGAAAAAAATAATTGAAATTCAATTTTTTTTTTCTATCTAATTTTTTTTGTTAGTTATAGTATGTGAAAGTATGTTAAAGTTTGCTCAAAAAAGGTGTCCGAGTTCTATTTGAAAATGCATATCTCCGGTAATTTTTATCCTAGAACAATAAAATAAGGCTTATTTTAAGAGGAAAATATAAATAAAATATAGATAAAATATAGATAAAATATAGATAAATATAGAATATAGAAAAAATACAAATAAAAATTAGCCTTGAAATTTTTTTTTCACGGATATTTATTTTGTCCTTTATCCTTAAATATCTCAAAATGCGTTTCTTTTTTATTTTTTTATATTTTGTAGGTTATAATGTTTTCCAAAACATATCACAAAATTACAAAAGGGGATCGGGATAAAAAAAACAACTTAAATTATTAGAGAACTAAACTAGCTTTAAATTATTAAGAACCACTGATCTTATTCAATTTTTTTTCTTTGAGATCCCAAGTTAATTTTTTGATATGTTTTGAAAAACATTATAACCTACAAAATACAAAAAAATAAAAAAATAAAAAAAAACGCATTTAGAGATATTAAAGGATAAAAGACAAAATAGTTATCCTTGAAAAAAATTTCAAGCATAATTTTTATTCGTAATGTTTTTTATTGCGACAATCTTCCCCTTTAAAATGAGCCCTATTTTATTGTTTTAGAATAAAAATTACTCGGACATCTTTTTTGAGCTAACTTTAGCATACTTTCTCATACTATAACTAACAAAAAAAATTAAGATAGAAACAAAAAATTGGATTTCAATTATTTTTTTCACTAGTTCTTCAAGTACAAAAATTTTCAAAAGATCGGAGATGGTAAGATCACAAATTTCGTAATTTTTGGCGATTCTTGATAGAATGACCCTAAACGGATAATATTTTAGTTGCATCATCCTTTCATAATAATAAAAACAAAATACTGCTTCATTTTATATAAATATTTATTAGTTTGAGAAAAAGTAAAATAAAACAAAGAAAACACTTTTTAAATACGAGAACTGTTATGGGGTTTTGTGGACCGAGCCCAAAACAACACAATGTCGACTTTGTTCAGAATTTCTTAGAAACTGAACTAGAACTTGCTTGCAGGCTGATAATAGAAGTTGAATACTATACAATTTACAGTATTTTGCAGTCTTGCCAATATTACTAAAATTTGCCGGTGTTGGAAGTAAACATATTTTTATCGAAACAATGAAATTTGTACTTGTTATTATTTTTGAAGTATTGTACAATTATCATTTACCAATGTCAGGAATAGATAGATAGAGACATATTTTGTAGACATGATGTAAAACCAACACATTGGTTTCACAACAACAACCGGAGCTAAATTATGCCATAACATATTCGGTTAAAAATAATTTCAGCCAAAGATGGACTTGCATCACTTTCAAAATAAACATATTTACAATACCGTTAATAGCTGAAACTTCCATCTCCAAAATATTACGGAATTTGAATTTTTTGACTAAAAATTGCTAACAGATAAAAAGATCATATTAAGTTTTATCTATAGTTATCATTATCTTAATTTTTTTGAAAAATGGACTTGCCCCACTTTCAAAATAAACGGCTCATATCATCGAAAAGTTTTTATGTCGCACCTCAATAGGTCCCTGAAAATATGATTTTTTTATTTAACTTACTTTTCCAGTTTGCTTGCATGTATATAGTTTTAGTTTTAAGAAGCTGCGAAACGCTGAGCCACCGCGCATGTATATACCCTCCATCCCTTCCCCGTATTTTGCTAACTCAATCAAACATTTTAGGGTGTCCCTACAGTGGTTCTATACAGATGTCAACTCTTTAGCTTTCTACCTTTAGAGGTTCTCGAGAAATAAAAGTTAGCATTTTTTGCTTCCCGTCCCATCCCACATTCGCCCCTATATCCACTCCCTCAATTTTGTCCTATCTTCTAAAGTTCTATACTATAAAACTAACAAGATCATATCTAAAATGATTCTTGAGGTATAAAAATTAATTTTTTTACAAAATTTGTTTCCTTCCGATGCCGTGCTCCACCGTTCGCTCTAAAATTTAAAATTTGGCGTACTCCATTTATAAATCCAACACCCGAGTCTCCACTTAAAGGGGTTCACCCAATCAACCCACTGAAAAAAATTTAACTCAATTTCTCAACGAGTTTCTGAGCTACGAGTTTTCAAAATGTATTTTGGAAGACCTGATTTTTTTTAGGAGTGCTGAAAGGGTTTGGATATGCTTCAGGCGTGAGTTTTTTGAAGAATTTCAAAAATCATTTAATTTAATTAATTTTCAAATCAAGAGTGTCGAAATTTCATTACAAAAATTTTACAATTAAAGAAACCAAAACCAAAAGCAAAATTCAGTTCAATTTCTATGACGCTGCAGCCTAAATCGTACTTTGACTTCCTCAATTATTTTCCTTAAAAATTTAGCGGCCCATAGTCCATAGTCCCTTCATTCGATTTCATTCTTCTATTGAAGGACATAAACTCTATTTTAATTTTCCAGGGATAGATTTTGAGCCTATGGCGCAACCCCTAAGAGGACTGAGTATATAAAAGGAAGATCTTCTATGAATGGATGAATATTGATGAAAAATGTATAAGTATAAAGAGTCGGCAGCTAATCTAGCCAGACGTACTAAAAATTTTACAAATACTGAAATTATTTTCACGAGCAATTCGTGCTTGTTTCTCAAAAACCTTTACGAAATGCAAGACCATGAAGTTTTTGCAATTTGAGAACAACTATTTAATAAATTTTCGAAACAGTTTATGCTAGAAAGTTGAAACTACAACATAGTTATCTTAAGAAAGTGTTCTGGAAATAGTCATTTTGAAATGATTGAAAATATAAATAAAGCTCGAATCAATCCTTTTCGAAGTCGTAGAAATGAAAAACTTTTTTTTTATAGGTGCATAACGAAAACATTTGCGGAAGTAGCGATGGTACTAAAAAAACAATTTTTTCATTGCGATTTTTCAGAAACACAAGAACTTGAAACTTGGTTTATATTGTGCTTCACTGTAACTCATAGTAGCGACAACACTAAACCGTGTGATAAATTGGTCTCGACATTATTGAAGATCCCTAAGAATTGCAAAATGGTACCATAATGCGTTCCTTAATACGACAAAGAAGAAAATCTCATTTAAGGCCATCTTCAGAAAATTTCCATTAATTTAGGCACGCTTTAAGGCTTGGGCCCGACTTGGGCTGTAGACTCTCATCCTCATTAAAGTTAATATCGAGTATTAACTTTCACGAGGACACTTTAAAAGGTAGCTCACGAAATAAGATCAATTTTTGAGGGAGGGGCTGGAGCACGAAAGTGAGGGGGGGGGTATCAAGAAGCGTTTCAAATATGATCTTAAAATTTTTACAGGAATTCGGGGGTGGAGGAGGGGGTGAGGATGTTAAGGGTGGTAAGCGTGGTAAGGGTTGGAGAATAAAAAATTTTGATTTTCATTTCTCTAGAACCGCTGAAGATAGAAAGCTAAGGGTTGACGTCTGTATAGAGTTAGTATTGGGACACTCTAAAATTTTTAATAGTTAAGCAAGGTACGCGAGGAGAGAAGTGTTTTTGGTATATCAGGAACGGCTTATGCTAGAAGTTGGAATGCGTATGTAGATACTGGAAAAGTAATTTAATCAACAAAAACATCATATTTGCGTTGGCGTAGGTTCCATACATTTTCACGAATTTCGTCATATTTTTTAGGTCTGTTCAGGTATCGAATTAAATTTACTTTTTCAGGCTCTTTATCTAAGCGTCTAGGAACCTTTTTTTCCAGATTTTTCGATATTAAATTCCTAAGGGGGTATAATGTAGTTGTCTAAGTTTTCACGAATTCCGACATATTTCTTAGGTCTTAAAGTATTTTAGGTTTTGGCTTGGTATGTCGTCGTCAGAGGTAAGTTACTTGTAATGATCGTGACCAAGGAAGGGCCCTTAAGTGGCACAGCGTTGTTGGCACCAGACTATCTTCACCAGATGATCTTCCGAAAATCTAAAGGACTAGAAGGACCCGGTTCCATTTAGCTGGAATCTACTTTCCCACACGCGCTTTTGAAATTCGCAGAACGCTATAATTTTAGCAAAGATCTTTGGCACCTGGATGCTTAAGACGTAAAGAGTGCACTAGGCTTAGTTTTATAAATCTAAATCCCCATTAACTAACTCTATTTGCATCTTCTGCAGTCCATTCTGAATTCTTCTCTCGCTTCACCAGCAAAAATTGTAAAATAATTACACCACCATTCAGGACTCCTTGTTCCTCACACATTAAAGAACAGCCAGTTAAAGACTATCAATAATCATTGCCTCTAACTCGATTTATTTTGGAAGGTTTGTACTTTTCTGAAGAAGATTGTTACAACGTCTCCACTGACTGGAGAGAGGCGCTACTCGAGTTGAAACAAAGCGTTTCTAAGCCATTGAGTAAAACAAAGACTCTAACCCCGACTCAAATATTATTATTTTTTTCCGAATATTTATAATTATACAAATTTGTCTACTACTATTACTCTACCCTGTAATTAAATCGCTTAAGCAAAACAATAGGCTACCACTCCCTTAAAACTCGATTTTAATAATTTTACATATCTAATTAAAAGTTTGTAAAATTAATGATAAAACTACAAAGCAGTTTCATTTAATTTTTTCCTCGTGTACCTATGTAAAATATTTACTTATGCATTTTCGGTATTCACATCGAAAGCTAAACTTTTCCGTACACAATATTCGTAAGTAACAAAAACGTAAATTTATAACAAACAAAATTTGTAGTAATTGGAAAATATTTTGATTTAATTACTCCCCCGAATTTTGATATGAACTGTGCACTAAGTTCCGGCTATTTTGAGCGCTTCAATGGAAAAACTAATTTTTATTAACGGAAAATTTTTTTATAATTATTATTTAATTTAAAGTGAATGCATTATTATCTCTCACAGTCACATGCAGATACATCGATAACATTATGGTCGTCAATTAATTGCTATAATCAATGCGACGAAATAAAATAATTCATTTAAAAAAAAAATAAAATAATAAAAACCTCAACAAGCAGGCTTAAAACCAGAAACCAATCAAAATATGCCAGACGAAGTTTATTCGGCATTATTTATTTATATTAATAATTATATTGGTATTGTTGGTAGGGGTGGGTGGTTAGTGCCTATGAGTATATTGTAGAAAATAGTGAAATGAATTTCTCGCCAGTTATTTTAAAACAAAGCCATTTACATGAAAACTATTTTAATGAAATTATTTGCGGAAATTCATTTAATTATGAAATAATGAATTTTAAAATCATTTTGTTTTATGGCAATTATTTTAAAGAATGTCTGGGATGTTTTTATTGTGGGCTAATAAACTCGGTTAATGGATTATGAATTTATATCGATTTTAATTGAATCTAGACAATTTACTGCAGAATGTATGAAATAGTAAAAAATGGTGACCCCGATATAAAAGCTATCAACAAATTTATCGTGCGATAAAGCGGATTCAATTCTACATATATTTCGATGTGCAAACTTGTTTTTTAAATTTTTTTTAATAGTAAAGTATTGTGATCGATTAAAACATATTAAATATTTGCTAATATACTCTAGTTGAAATGTAAGAGTATTGAAAACTCAATTCAGCCCAACAACCAAAATTTCATGGTTAATGATTTTTAAAAGAACGCTAAAAACTGAAATTTATGTAGCTATTCGATAGCGGGGCTATTTGCATATGTTACAAGTAATTGTCTCCGAAAAAATGAGAACACAACATATTAAGCACGAAGAAGCCATAATCAAGATTTTGAGGTTTTTATATCCCCTGAACGGTTTATACCACAAAGTCAAAAATGTATAACATATCGGTACTCCAGCGGAATTCGAGCAGAACTTTTTTTTTCTTTCAATACTGAACATGCAGCAAATGATCGAGATATTTTGAGTACTGACTGAATTCTATTATCAGAAAATAATTTACCATCGAATTAATACATGCATACGTACAAAAAATATAATTAGAATTTTTTTACACAGTACTGAAGTTCAGTGCATTCGAAGTATCGACATTCGCTACTAAATCATTTCCTGATTTCAGGCAGTACTCAAAATGTATATAGTTTGTATTATGCATGTCTCAGTAAGAGGAAAAGAATTTTGCGCGAATTCTGCTGGAGTACCGATGTGTTATGCGGGTGCGGAATATATTGAAAGTCGTTTTTGTTTCCCTTTACGCCAACTTGCTCGGCACTGAACTGATTGAATTCTATTATAAGGAAATGATTTACCATCGAATTCATACATGCATGCATACAAACAATATAGTGAGATTTCTTCTACACAGTACTAAAGTTCAGTGCAGGTGAAGTATAGACATTGGCTGCTAAATTATTTCCTGAATTCAGGCAGTACTCAAAATACTCAGATGTTACATAAACAAAATTTTGAAAAATATATTGGCGTACGGAATAAGGGCAAAGAAAATTATCAGTGAAAATGGAATGCATATTTTTCACGAATTTCGTCATATCTCTTAGGACTTCTAAAATAATGAATTTATTTTCATTCTACGGATTCTTCACGTAAGAGCATGGAAAGTGTTTTCAGGATTTTTTTAAATTCGAGCCTTAAGGGGGTGTATAGGTGTTGCATAAATTTTCTCGAATTCAGCCGTACCCCTCAGATTTGATTAGATATCGAATATATTTTCACTTCCACAGGCTCATTTTATAAGCATGAAATACTGGTGTTTAAGTGTATTCCTTTTCCAACCCCTAAGAGGGTATACAAGGATTTAACTCGTTTTCACGAATTCCGTCATATCTTTTACGAGTGATAAGACATTGAATTAGTTTTCACTTCCTCGGGCTTTCTTTACATTTACCTAAAAACTCCTTTCAGGATTTTTGAATATTCAACCCCGAAGTGGGTGTAAAGGGGTTGCATAAGTTTTCACAAGTTCCTACATATTCCTAAGATCTGACGAGATATCGAATTCATTTTTACTTCCTAAGGATTAGGTTAGGTTAGGTTTAGAATAGTGGACTGAAGCATTGTGCCACAACCCATCACGATGGTCCCATCGTATAAACCGGGCTCTAGACTATTAATTCCAAATATTGCTCATCTTTATGAAAAGAGTTATTATATTATATTATATTATATAAAGGTATGGCAGTCTTAATTCTCGGTCTTTATTTCTCGTGAAGAAAATAAGGTCGGTTTTCTCTGGATTGATGTTGAGACCGCAGTTACCAGCCCACCTGCTCAAGGATTTGAGGACAACTTCTAGTAAATCGCTCAAGGTATCCAGGAACTTACCTCTTACTATCAAGACGATATCATCTGCGTAAGCAACCACCTTGACACCGGTCAAAGATAGAGCCTGTAAAATTTCGTCAACCACTATACCCATAGTAGTGGAGATAACATCCCACCCCATGGGTTGCTTTCATTCTGCTACATCCATCCCCCAAAGAGAGGTTGATAATTCTTCCCCCTAGCATCGACACGAATGCCTTCTCGATCGCATTCTTCTGCACATTATTGAAGGCACCCTCAATATCTAGAAATGCTGCTAGAGTATACTCTTTAACATTCATTCTTATGTAAGGCCGTTTTGACAGATTTTCTCTTCATATAGGCGTACTGAGAAGCTGAGAAGCCTCGCGTCCAGAACACATCTGAGAGAATAGTCCATAAGTCTCTCCATTGTTTTCAGCAAAAACGATGAGAGACTTATGGGTCTAAAGTCCTTGGCCAGGGTGTGGCTTGGCTTGCCTTAGGAATTAAAATTACTCTGACATTACGCTACATTTTCGGGACATACCCGAAAGTTAGACATCTTCTAAAGATCCTCACCAAGGAAGAATCAATAAGTGACATGGTCTACTGCAGCATAATAGGCACTCCCGGAGACTTGAAGGCAGAGAAGGACAGAACCACACACCTTACCCTTTCAAGAGTGATTATCCGATTTACAATGGCTGCGTCCACCACATGCAGATCTACAACCTGAGAAGCGTTCCCAAGCTCCTAGATGCACCCTGAGAAGTGCGCCTCCATCAGTAGATCTAGACTTTCTTGACCAGATTCCGTCCAGCTTCCGTCAATCCTCAGCAAGTACCCAGGTTCCTACGGCTTCCTACATAATCGTCAAAAAGTTGATTGCATGAGTTTTAGATATTCAACCCTAAGGGAGTGTAAGGGCATATTTTTCATAGCCATATTTCTTAGGTTTGATGAGATATCAGATTGGTTTTCACTTCCACAGACTTTTTAATTAATCCCCTGCAAACCCATTTCACTATTGCATGTAATGACCTAAAAACCAATTTCAAAAATTGGGTATGGGTGTAAAGGGATTGCTTACGTTTTCACAAATTTTTCAAAAAGTGTCTGATGAGATATCAAATTGCTTTTTATGTAATCGCAAAAAACTTATGTCACAATTTTTTGATATTCAACCCCCAAGTGGATGTAATGGGTTTGTTTTGTATACGTTTTTATTGTATGTTGTGACAGTGGCGTAAGAATTCTAGCGCAACCCCATTTTACCGCTTCCCGGACTTTGTTCCGAAAAATAATAAAGTCTCGCCCAGACTATTGGCAGATTTTTTCTCTAAGGTTTTTCAAAAGACAATGTTTTTTATTTTTACAATCTTGTTTAATTTTTACTTTATTATTTTTTAATAATAAAGTATTGTGATCGACCTGAAATTTCAAAAAAGTTTGCTACCCTGAAATTTTGTATTTACACGTTTTAGGACTAGTAAACCCCAAAAAAGCAAAAAAAAAAAAATGTCCGTCTGTACGCCGTACGCCGTCCGCCGTCCGCCGTCCGCCGTCCGCCGTCCGCCGTCCGCCGTACGCCGTACGCCGTACGCCGTACGCAAAATCGTTTGAAGGCGCGTAGCTCCCAAACCCGTTGAGATATTAAATTGAAATTTTTATGGTGGGTAGATTGGGTGAATCCCTACGCCTGGTATATTTTTGAGGGGTGGGGGTACAAGGGGAGAGGAGAGGGGAGCGTTTTAGACGAAAAATTTTGGTTTCTAGATCTCAGGAACCACTTATGCTAGGAGGCTGAAACTTGGAACTTATGTAGTACTATGATAATGGACTCATTTGCAAAAAAATGGTCGATATTGGTTAAGGGGTGTGGAAGTGGAGGGGGAAACAATGAGTCTTTAACGCACGAAAGACGGGATTGAAACATTCTAAAATCGATATCTCCTGAACAATTGATGTCAGAAGATTGAAACTTTTTTGTTGTCCTTAGGGATACTTCAAAATAAGACAAGGGCTAAAATTTTTAAGAGGGGTGGTGGGGTGTGGGGGTGGGGGGTGAAAAACTTTGAATTACAATATCTTCCGAACCAATTATACCAGGAAGATAAAATTTAGTTTCTGTATATGGGATCACAAGAGGAGTCTACCGAAACTAAATTTTTTGAGGGGGGAGATGGAGCACGAAAGTGGGGGAAAAGCAATTTTTCAAAAAATTTAATTTTTATATCTCAGAAACCGTATCAGATATGATCTTGAAAATTTTACAGAAGTTGGGGTCGGTAAACTTCTAGTCGGAAAATTTTGGTGGTGTGGGTGTTGGGGGTGATGGTGAAAGGGGGTAGAAAGGAAAACATTCTGATTTTTATTTCTCGAAAACCATAATGAATAGAAAGCTAACAATTTAGGATTATATAGAGCCACTATGGAGACATCCTAGAAAAATAAAATTGTTGATATGGGTATCAAGCTACGGGGGAGAGGGGTGGTTTTTTATATCTCAGAAACGCCTTATGCTAGAAAGTTGAAACTTAGTACGTATATGTAGATGTACTATTAGAGTAATTAAAGCAAAAAAAAGTTCAGATTTTTATTGGCGTTCAGAGGTTGAGTAAAAAAAATGTCCGTGAATTCACATTTTTACGAATTTCGTTAAAACTTTTAGATATGTCGAGCTATCAAAGCAATTTTACTTCTGCGGGCTATTTATATAAACGCCTGGTAACGATCTTCAAAATTTTTCGATATCCAACTCCTGAGGGGGTGTAAAGTGGTTGTGTACATATTCACGAATTCTGATATATTTCTAAGGTATATTGAGATTTGGAATTCACTTTTACTTCTATAAGCTTTAAACGTAGTCGGGGAAAAACCGAATTAAGTATTTTTCTCAATTAAAACCCCTGGGGGTTTTGTTCAAGTTTTCACTGATTCCGAAAATCTTTTAGGTTTAATGTGATCGAATTCGCTTTTACTACTATGAATTATTCTATTGATAAAAAAAATACGTAAATAAATAAAAAAAATCTGCCAACAGTCTGGGCGCAACTTTATTATTTTATGGGTAGAAGTCCGAAACGTGTTTAATGATGAGATGCGGTGTAGGTTACTATGCGACTGACAACCTAAAAAATAACGTTCCAAATAGCCTCCTGGTTATTTCTTAGGTTGTCAGTCGCATAGTAACCTACACCGCATTTCATCATTAAACACGTTTCGGACTTCTACCCATAAAATAATAAAGTTGCGCCCAGACTGTTGGCTGATTTTTTAAGTTTCTTTACAACCCTTATTAAAGTTTCTCCAAAGTGTTTTTTTTCAATTTTTCCAAAGTTTTTGCAATATTCAATCTGCCAGTTTTTCTGTGTTTGATCTGTTCTTAAGGTTCTACGACTGACCTTTGTATTTCAATTATGACAAAGTTGCATGCTTCTTGGAAAGACTTGTGTTAAGAAAACACACATTCAGCTAGTAGGTACCTATCCTTTTAATTATCACAAAATCAACCCTTCCATTAAAAGCACTCTGCTGACGCAACGACAGTAAAGCGTTTGAAGATATTCAGCAAAAACACACATTAAATGACCAACTTAAGCTAAATAAAAATGTCGATATAGAAATCCTTCAATACCGCACGAAATCCATAAAGTTAAAGCCTTGCACGGATCCAATCAATTGCTCCTGTCACATAAAATATCGTCCCAGCCAGCCCAAAAGATTACACAAAAAAACCCCAACGTCCTTCTTAGACGTTAGCTATACGTTCCAAGTCGAAGCATCCGAAGGAGTAGTCAGATAGTCCTCGTCCTTTTGACTGTCGTCTTTAAAAAAGTGCACTGAATTGACCAAATTGCACATAAAATGGAATTACTATCTCATAAGATGTCAAGAACGGTTCGGGCCCAGTTGTGCTGGTGGTTCTGGTTCGGAGAAGGTGAGTCTCTACAAACGAGGGTGGCCCCAAGATCGGATAATGCGATTTTATTGCTTCAAACTCTTCAAGCAATCCTGCAAAAGAGAAATGTTCGTTCTAATTTCCGGACGGAAAGGCGTATATTGTGTGGCGTGTGTGTGGTTCTATAAAAATCAAAGTTTTTTTTCTCATAGAAGGTCCTCCAGCACACACAAACCAGTCTTCCCATCTACTATAAAGCCCACTGAAATGACATGAAATTTTGATTTTGATCCGATTCCTGGATTGAAGCCTGCTAGGCATATCCTGGATAGCGAAATAGAACGACTATAGACATCCATATAGGATCCAAGAAAATAACATCGTCCATTGTATTCAAGACTCAGTCCGGGAACGATAGAAACGACGACGAAGAAGGAACATCTTAGAGATGATGCTCCTACCCGGGAAAAGACTCTTCGATAAGTCGAATCGATGGCTGTATCCTGGAGGTCCTTAAAGCTTTCCTTTTATTGCACGAATTGCACTTTCGCCTCTTTGTGTTTGCTTCTTGTTATGTTTGGCATCAATCGAATTTTCTCCATTGAGAGATTGTGCAAAAATATGGCGAAACAATGAAGCGGAAGAAATATAATCCGGGTCCTGACTATGTGTGTACCACTTTATTTTTTGTTATCCTTTCCAGCAACAAAAATACAGTTAAGAGATTTGAAGAGCTTTCCAGGCGATGTGTTAGCTCCAAGGAGTTTCATCCGCGAGGACGACAAGGACGAATGATGAATGTTGCAATCAAATTGTAATTTGTTTGAATAAGGGGATAATCTGGCGTAAATAATTTTGTCATATGTGAAAAGTAGGATATTATTTGCTAAAAGGATATCCGGTAATCGGATTAGCTGTCGAAATGGAGTTTTGTTATTTAAATTGATTGTGGCTTTTAGATTCTGCAAGGCATTTATGAGCATGAAATTTTTTTTAATCACTTGGTTGGAAAATACAGGACTTCGAGTGAAGAGTGTTGGAAAGGGTCTAATGTTGACTATTCACAGGAATTCAGAATTAATGCTGCGATGCCCCTTCCCCAAGCTAGATCGACTTCTTGACCCTGTTCATACCTTAGCCAGACTCTAAGTCTGTACAAATTTGGATTCGACTTCTTGACGGGGTCCAGGTCTATAAGCTTTTCGCTTCCTATCAATTTCCTCAACCCCGTTCAACTTCTTGATGAAATTCAGCACCTTGTCCAGGTCAAAATTTTTAAGTTTTTCCCGCCACATCCAGGATTATCAACAGAAAGCTGGGCGAGTCCTCCTCTCGAAGGTTTGTCAGTAGAGGTACACCACAACGTGGCGTGCTCTCCCCTCTTCTTTGGAATTTAGTGGTCAACAAACAACTATTGAGACGGGAAGGGGCGGGCTGCAAAGTGATTCCTTATGCAGATGATGTTGCAATTGCTGTCTCGGGAAAGCACCACTCGCTGAGTGAGATATTGCAGAATGCTCTCTCTATTCTCTCTCAATGGGCAGCTAAATGCGGGTTGGGCGTGAACCCACGCAAAACAGAATCAGTCCTCTTCATCAGGAAATGCAAAATTCCTCACGTAGACCCTCCTTCTCTGGATAGTGCAAAATATTTAGGTCTTATTTTGGACAGGAAACTTCACTGGAAACCTAACATCCAAGAACGAGTAAGGAAAGCAACAGTTGCGCTTTACTCGTGCAAAAAGCCTATTGGCAAAAATGGGGTATGCAACAACGAATAGTTCATTAGATCTACGTCTCCGTCATCATACCGATACTTATGTAGGGTGTTATTGTCTGGTGGACGGCCTTAGGCAAAGCGGTTAACCGCATCACCCTAGGGAAGGTACAGAGATCAGCATGCATATGTATCAGCGGAGCAACTCCTTCTGTAGCACCAGACATGCTATTTAATCTTCCACCCCTAGACATTTTTGGCAAGCAAATTGCAGCCAGTGCAGCCATTCGACATACAGCCTCAACACAGTGGACTGGTATACATGCAGGTCACTCATCAATCTTGAATCACTTCAACAACATTCCTGAAAAGACCGACTACAGCCCTCCCAGTTATGATTTTGACCAACATTTCCTAACAACCATCCCAACCCGTCTAGAATGGGTAAGGTATTCCACATATAGGTATACGGACGTCTCCAAAACTGAACGCGGGTTAGGTGGAGGTGTTTTCTCTGACATGCTTAACAGCAGCAGCTCCTTCCGTTTCCCGGACTACTGTAGTGTCTATCAGGTGGAATATAATATCTATTTACTAGTGATATTATTATAGCATTTTCACAGACAGCCAAGCGCAATAACATCCTTGGGATTGGCCTCGAGAACATCAAAAGTCGCAGTAGAATGTCGATCATCTCTGAAGAAGATGGCAGATCAGTTCAATATTCTTCTGTGCAGGGTGCAAGGAAACTGGGAACTGTATGGCTGACGAACTCGCTCGGCGCGGTACTACCCTTCAGATTATGCCGAAACATCGGAATCTGGATGTGCCTCTCTCTACATGTAAACTGCTATTGGGATTGGACTCAGTTGAGAAAACCAACTCAAGATGGGCAGACGGTTTTACATGTCACCCTACGAGACAGATCTGGCCGAAGCTGGATCCAAAACGGTCTAAAAGGCTGACTTTGTTCAAAAGGGCGAATATCAGTACCACAGTCGGTGTCCTGACCGGACACTGTCTTATAGGTCGGCATGCTAAAAGATTCGTCTTCTTTTGGAACGACTTCTGTAGAAGGTGCCTGGATGGGAAGGAGGAGAAGACAGTCCTTCATCTTCTCTGTACCTGTCCAGTTCTAGCCGCTAGAAGGAAAGCTCATCTTAGGCTTAGTGACCTTGCCGCAACGGAGGTAACGAGAATCCAACGCTTCATTGCAAGCTCTAAAATGACTAAATGGTTTAACGAGTAGGACCGGATTCGATGATCCTGCGGTAACACAGCGGACCTTTTTAAGTCTAAGTGTGTCCACTCGAAACTACCTACCTACCTTCACTCTATATGAGTGCTATAAGAAATTATTCCGTAAAATCCTTCAGAATTATTTTTATTTCAAATGAGATGTCAAAGATTCTGGCTTAGTATTAGAAAATGATTCTGATGTGAGCTAGGATTTCGCAGAGATTTCTATATCGTTTTATTATTCGCATTCAATAATCCCACTACTGGCAACTACAACTTGATCACAGCTCGATCACTTCTACCAATCCAAATCGCTTTACAAATACTTTCGCGCAGAACTGACTCTCGCTTCACCGTAGTTGAAACTATGTTTGACTGCAAACTCTGTCGTGCTTATATACTACATGTGTTGAGCCGAGAGCTTTCCTGCATATTTGGTGGTGTGAAAAGGGGAAAAATGTTCGAGCAGAATGTTGAACTACATAGAAGCTTACAGATTTTTTCCAAGCCTTTCTCATTGGGTATTGCAAGGCTGCCAATCGGATGTTGTTCTCTTCTTTCCAGTTAGGTTGGCTGGAGGTTGTTGTTTCTCTCACTGGAAACTGATCGAGTTCTGCGGGTTGCCAGGATATCAAGTAAAATTCTTCAGTTGCTGTATGATAAGAAACTACTCTTTTACTTTTCGTTGACATTTTGGCATAACTGCGACTCAATTTCACCAAAGTGATCAATAATAATAGCCTGTTTTAGGATATGATTTGTTTATGGATCGATTTCCAAAGAATTGCGGACCGATCACTCCATCAAACATTTATTTTCTGTGAATATACTACTTCTCAATGTCATTTGTCCAAACACGTAAATTATTCTAGTACAAAAAAAATTTAACTGGCGCCCTATTTCAAAAACAACCTCAGTAGAACACCCTTCATGAGAAAAGCAGGAAATTCTTACTATTAGCAAACGCAGCTTTAAAACTCATAGCAACTATGGAGTCAAATGATGAACCAGGTGCATCAACTTTTTCTCCAGTTATTGAACGATTCACCAATTTATCAAAGACATTTGTGTGGTAGCTAGTTCCAAAGTTGTTTTCATGGTTTAAATTCCATTCATCATCATCAATGGCGCGAAAGGACGAGTCGGGCCCTGGCCTCCTAAATTCCATTACTTAAGTGATAAAAAACCATAACTACCTAAGTCAAAATTTTAGATTCATAGCAAAACGAGTTCTTCAGTTTACACGAAATATAGTTCATGAACTTTTGTATGGTAGCTATCGGAGGGAGTAAAAGGCTATTGTCCATTAAAAAAATGTTGTAGACCTTTTATCGTAGGAAATTGACTCATATTCGATGTGGCTTTACAACCCAACCCACGTTGATCGGAAAAAATCAATCCATATAAATGTCAAAAGGCTTTTTGTTTCAGACAATAAACCGGTATGTCAAAATAATGGAAAAATTAAAATAGTGTTCAGTACATAGAAATCCATAAATATTTAAAATTAATGGTTAGAAAAAATCGAAATAGGGCTGTTTTGGAGCCTCGCAATGATTTTGGCTATCGCGTCTGGGACAATCCAAGCGATCAGGAAATAGCTGGCGTCGCGATCGAAGAACGACCACAAAATGCTAAAAAATTCTCCGTTTTAAATTTGATCAATCCGTTTTGGATGGTTTCGTCCTTGGCCAGGGCCCTATTCCGTTTAATCGGCTTTCGAAAACGAGTGAGTATAATTTGACGAATTCCGAAACTTTTTCATCTATTTTCAAATTAATGCATTTTTAAAGAGCTCATTGACGCCACAACGGCCACGTGAATACGACTCCATGAACGCACTCTCCGACGATTATATCGTCTTTAAGTATCCTTTGAGTTACTCGCTGCAAAGTATTGTACCGGATTTCGATGAGGACGAAATCAATTCAGATACGAAATGCACACAAACCGAATGGGACGATTTTGTCAGTTCGAAAATCGATTCACAGCTCGAACAATTGATAAAACTACAACGTTTCCGAAACGCAATTAGACCAAGCCGAAAGAAAGTTCGCCGAATGCTTGCCAACGATTCGTCAAAGTGGTATAAGGCGATGGCTAAGCGAAATCGGAGTCGATATGGCGGAAATATCTCGAAGGATCGGCGAACTCGAAAAGATAAGATGTTACGAGGTTTACGCAGCATTAAGAGTAAGACCAGCTCGGTAAATGTTCATAACGCCATGGAAGACGTGTTTTATATTTCCGATAGTGATAACTAGATCAGTTTAGATTAGATTGTTATAAAGACATAAATGTAAAGTGAAAAGATAATAGAAAAAATGTAAGTTTAGTAATTTTGTAAAGTACGTTTTTGTAGTTATATTACGGTATTAAAATAAATTAAGTATGAAATAAATGGCAAAATAAACGATATAAAGCCGTTTTAATTTATATTCACTGGAACTACACGTCACACCGTTACTGTCCCACTATTACTGCTCCACTGAAGAACTGCAACGAGTACTTATGTTCATATTAGTTTCAGTTCATTTTCAAGAAGGGGCGCAGCGCTAGAACCACCACGCTCACTAGGCACCGTACGGCCCCCTTGCGATCCCTTCAGATCCTCCTTCCCCTCAAAAGTACTCCAAATCCCAGCAGAACCTCACCAGTTTGTCATCCCCTAACACCTCAAATCCTCGATGTTATCGAAGAATAGACTACCCAGCATCTCAATCGCCTTCTAGCGATCCCTGGGCATTCACACAAGATGTGAGTGATGTCCTCCACAGCGTACAGATCATGGTAGAACCTTCACATGTCCGTCTCCAATACCCCTAGCTGCATAGCAAGTTTCCGCAGCATACTGTGACCCGTCAGTGCTCCAACGAGCAGTCCTCAGTTCCTCTATCCCAAGTTAATATATTCCTAGTTTTTTGACTAGGCTCTTGAAATCCTGCAGCTTGTCAGCCCTGCCTACCTAGAGTTGCCCGCCTCTTCAGAACGCTCACCAATTTGCGCTTTGATGCCGCATATCGGTGGACAAACATCCTCCTCAACCCTACCATTCGATCCCGATCTCGCCAACTCATTCGCTCTTTCGTTCCCTAGTATATTACTTTCCCCCGGCACCCAGCAAATCAAAGTACCTTCAGCACTTCTCGACAACGCTTTACTAGCTGGGATTTAATAGTGACCGATTCCATCGCCTTTATGGCCGCCAGGCTGTCAATGTAGAGTGAGATATTCTGATCGCATATCTCCCCATTAACAGGATGTTTGCTGCCTGTAACACAGCCAAAATCTGAACTTGGAAGACACTGTATGCATCTGGCAGCTTGAACGACTTCCCTACATACAGCTGCTTAGAGAAGATGCCTGCGCCAGTGCCATATTCCATTCTCGATCCGTCCGTATATACAGAGATTTCCCCCTCACGTATTACCCTATTGTTCTCCCAGTCCACTCTACTAGGATATACAATGCTCATATTAAGTAAAAAAAAATTATTTTGACCTTATTTTTGCAACACATTTGCATGTAAGCTACTTGAAGGAACTGAGTTCTTTTTGTGTTGATTCGCCCACAGCAAACCGTAGGCCTAGTGAACCTCTGATAGAGAAAAAAAAATGTTGGGGCGTAGGTGTCGAAAAAAAATTCTGATTTGTATTTCTAGAAAGCAGCAAAGTAGCTAAAAATTGACAACTATAAAGAGCCACTATCAGTGGCGGAGCTGATAGTTTTGGCGCCCGGTGCACTTTCTACGTTTTGGTGCTCAAAATTTTATATTTTGTTTCCGAAAAATTAAGGATAATTTTCAAGATTTAGCACGATATAAATAGAGGAGAAGGTGGTACAGTGACCCCTGCTGTTAATTTGGTCCCCTAATTATTTCTAATGATTCATAATACCATTTATATAGTTTGTGTTACATATCGAGCTCTCTGACATGTAACAGATAAAAAGGCACCATAGAACAAAACCGAAGTGCATTCCTTATTCATACGAAGGATTGCCTTGATTCCGCAAGATTTGCAAAATTTATTCTATCCACATCTGTGATTGTCTTCAAACGTGCATCTTATAAGGATCAATTGAAGAATATATCAAAAAAAGTCAAGGAGCGAAACGTAGCCGCGGTCAAGAATGTGGATGTAATACAGGATGATGAACAGCTCAGCCCGGATAGAAGTACTGAAAGTGGTGAAAATGAGGCTTCTTCAACTGAATAGAACTCGACCAGGGACGTCATTTCAGTTTTACCCAGGGTACAAGATCTTTTTCACTGCATATAAATGCATGTGCGTCGATATTAAGATATGTAGAGTATGCATGCGCGCAAAAAAATGAAAAAATCAAAAAGTAAACGTCGTTCCTGAATTCGACATCTGGCAGCGAAGACACATATTGTGAAGGATTCTTTCCTAGTGACAAAAGAAATAAAATATGCATTCAATTGTGATTTTTTGGAGCACAATGAATGTCCTGAAGCAGAAGGCAATAATTATATTTTTTTAAGCTTTTCCCTATGGTTTTATGCACACATTTAATTTGGCTCTCTGGTGCCATATTACCCACACATTTTCCATGACAGCCGTATGTAAAAATTTTTTAATTTAAATAATTCTTAGAAACTGAGGCGTTATTCCTATTTTAAGTGTATTTTAAGTAATTATGATTAAAGGTTGTATCGACATAACGAATCATTTTAAAGTAGCCTTTGAAAGGTATTATCTACTAGCACTTAGCACAATTGTGTAGGTAGGTGGAGCAATAGGTGTGGCGCCCTAAAAATTTGGCGCCCGGCTCAGTTGCTCCAATTGCTCCTATGGAAGCACCGCCCCTGGCCACTATAGAAGTATCCTAGAAGAAATCTTAAATTTATGATAATAAAGGGTGTTACAATAATCATTCGCTTAAACGTCAAATAATTTTTGACAACTGTTTTGACATTTTGGTAGTTCAGTTTTTGGCAAATTGCCTACTGACCATTTGAAGCGACTTACATTCGGCAATTGGATGCATGAGCAAAACCAAGTTGACAATGGATTTGTTACCAAAATCTCCTTTTCTGATGAGGCTCATTTCCATCTCAGTGGCTACGTCAACAAGCAGAATTGCAGAATATGGGCTGATGAAAATCCAAGGGCACTGTTTGAAAAACCAATGCATCCACAAAAAGTCACTGTGTGGTGTGCATTTTGCGCTGGTGGAGTGATTGGCCCGTTTTTCTTCGAAAATGCAGCTGGCAACTCTGTCACAGTGTGAACGGTACCGTACCATGATCACCAACTTCTTGTGGCCAATTTTGGATGATTGTGACATCAACGACATGTGGTTCCAGCAAGATGGTGCGAGGTACCACACAGCCAACGCAACAATGGAATTATTGCAGCAGAGATTCCCCCGGCGAAAATCTCCAGAAACAGTGAAATCAATTGGCTACCAAGATCGTCCGATTTGACTCCGTTGGCTCCTTTCTTTGAGGTTATCTCAATAAACCCACTACCATTCAACAACTGAAGGGCGAAATAACAAACAATATTCGTCTAATCGAGAAGCAATTATGCCGCGATGTTATCAAAAATTTGAACAAACGGGTCGAGGTGTGCTGTAGTTGCAATGGCGAGCATTTGAGTGATATCCTTTTCCATACTTAACTGTCATGGTCTAAATAACATTATTTAATAAAAATTTTATTAACTCCATCATCCACTTATTTTACTTTATTATTTTTTAATAATAAAGTATTGTGATCGATCTGAAATTTCAAAAAAATTTGTTACCCTGAAATTTTGTATTTTCACGTTTTAGGACTAGTAAACCCCAAAAAAGCAAAAAAAAAAAAAATTGTCCGTCTGTCCGCCGTAGACGCCGTACGCCGTCCGCCGTACGCCGTACGCCGTACTCAAAATCCTTTGAAAGCGCGTAGCTCCCAAACCCGTTGAGATATTAAATTTAAATTTTTATGGTGGGTAGATTGGGTGAACCCCTACGATTGGTATATTTTCGAGGAGTAGGGGTACAAGGGGAGAGGAGAGGGGAGCGTTTTAGACGAAAAATTTTGGTTTCTAGATCTCAGGAACCACTTATGCTAGGAGGCTGAAACTTGGAACTTATGTAGTACTATGATAATGGACTCAATTGCAAAAAAATAGTCGATATTGGTTAAGGGGTGTGGAAGTGGGGGGGAAAACAATGAGTATTAAACGCATGAAAGACGGGATTGAAACATTCTAAAATCGATATCTCCTGAACAATTGATGACAGAAGATTGAAACTTTGATGTTGTCCTTAGGGATACTTCAAGATTAGACAAGTACTAACATTTTTAAGAGGGGTGGTGGAGTGTGGGGGTGGGGGGTGAAAAACTTTGGATTACAATATCTTCTGAACCAATTACACCAGGAAGATAAAATTTAGTTTCTGTATATGGGATCACAAGAGGAGTCTACTGAAACTACATTTTTTGAGAAGGGAGGTGGAGCACAAAAGTGGAGGGACAGCAATTTTTCAAAATTTGTAATTTTTATATCTCAGAAACCGTATCAGATATGATCTTGAAAATTTTACAGGAGTTGGGGTCGGTAAACTTCTTATAGGGAAGAAAATGTTGGTGGTGTGGGTGTTGGTTGTGACGGTGAAAGTGGGTAGCAAGGAAAACATTTTGATTTTTATTTCTCAAAAACCATAATGAATAGAAAGCTAAAAATTTAGGATTATATAGAGCCACTATGGAGACATCCTAGAAAAATAAAATTTTTGATAGGGGTGTCAAGGTACGAGGGAAAGGGGTGGTTTTTCATATCTCAGAAACGTCTTATGCTAGAAAGTTGAAACTTAGTACGTATATGCAGATGTACTATTAGAGTAATTAAAGCAAAAAAAAAGTTCAGATTTTTATTGGCATTCAGAGGTTGAATAAAAAAATTTTCCGTGAATCCATATTTTCACAAACTTCGTTAAAACTTTTAGACATGTCGAGCTATCAAAGCAATTTTACTTCTGCGTGCAATTTATATAAGCGCCTAGTATTGATCTTCAACATTTTTCGATATCCAACCCCTAAGGGGGTGTAAAGTGGTTGTGTACATATTCACGAATTCTGATATATTTCTAAGGTATATTGAGATTTGTAATTCACTTTTACTTCTATAAGCTTTAAACGTAGTCGAGGAAAAACCGATTTAAGTATTTTTCTCAATTAAACCCCCTGGGTGTATTGTTCAAGTTTTCACTGATTCCGAAAATCTCTTAGGTTTAATGTGATCGAATTCGCCTTTACTACTATGAATTATTCTATTGATAAAAAAATACGTAAATAAATAAAAAAATGTGCCAACAGTCTGGGCGCAACTTCATTATTTTATGGGTAGAAGTCCGAAACGTGTTTAATGATGAGATGCGGTGTAGGTTACTATACGACGGACAACCTAAGAAATAACCAGGAGGCTATTTGGAACGTTATTTTTTAGGTTGTCAGTCGCATAGTAACCTACACCGCATCTCATCATTAAACACGTTTCGGACTTCTACCCATAAAATAATAAAGTTGCGCCCAGACTGTTGGCAGATTTTTTAATTTTACTTTAACTTTGGAACGAGTTTTTGTAACACCCTTTAGAAGCGTGATACGGTGGTAGGGGGGGTTCTTATATCTCAGAAACGGCTTATGCTAAAAAGCTGAAACTGAGTACGTATATGCAGATGTACTATAGGAGTAATTATAATAAAAAAAAAAGATTTTTATTGTCGTACAAAGGTGGATTAAAAAAATATCCGAGGAAAAGGTTTTTTCCACATTTTCACGAATTTCGTTATATCTTTTAGGCATGTCGAGTTAGCAAATTAATTCTTTTTCTGCGAGTTATTTATAGAAACGCCTAAATACTTTTCCAAATTTTTTGATGTCCAAACCCCAAGGGGTGTAAAGTGCTTGTGTATATTTTCACGAATTCCGATATATTTCTTAGGTCTAATGAGATATCGAATTCACTTTCACTTCTAAGCGTTTTAAATATAATCGATAAAATTTAAGCATCGGTAGTTAACCTCCTAAGGGGTGTAAGGTATTCATCATGTTTTCACGAATTCCTACAAATCTTTTAGGTTCAATAAGGTTGAATTTACTTATGTGAGCTTTATAAATAATGATCTAAAAATTAATTTCAGGATTTTGCGATATTCAACCCCTAAGAAGGTGTACAATGATTGTATACGGTTTTACGAATTCCGACATATCACTTAGGTTAGTTTTTTCTTTACCGCCCTTTCTATACTAAAAGCGTCTGAAAGTCAGCTTTAGAATTTTTTTGATATTCAACCCCTAAAGTTCTATATCCATATTTTTATTTAAATTGAAAAAAAAACATCTGGGCGCATCTCTATTATTAAAATAATGCGTCAGAAACGCAAAAAAGCCGAGATCGACACATTCTAAAATCCATATTTCCTAAACGGTTAAAGTTACAAAATTGAAACTTAATGAATATCTGTAGGTATACTAGGAGAATAGATCAGAAACAAATTTTTGAGTGGAAGCAAAGGCGTACGGGGGTTGGGGGGTGAAAAACTTTAGATTACAATATCTCACGAACCGATTGCACTAGACAAATAAAATTTGATTTGTGTATAAAGGTTGACAAATGAAGTTTGCTGAAAGAAAAATTTTTCAAGGGGGAGGTAAAGCATGAAAGTGGAGCAAATAAGATTTTTTCTAAAAAATCACGTCTCATATCTCAAGAACAGTGTAAGGTAGATGCTTAAAATTTTTACCAGAAGTAGACCTAATAGACCCCTAGCAGAAAACAAATTTTGGAAGTGAGGGTGTAGAGTGTGAGGGTGGGGGAGGGTGAAAAGGAAAAAGTTCCGATTTTAATATCTCGACAACCTATAATGATATAAAACTGAAACTTGGTATTTAGATAGAGCTATATTAGTAGCATGTTGGAAAAATATAATTTTTAATAGGGGTAGTATGGTACGAAGGTGGGGGGTGTTTTTCCTATCTATAGAACGGCTTATGCTACAGAGTTGAAATAATTTAGATAAAAAAAAATTTCAAATATCCATTGGCGTTCGGAGGGGCGGCAAAATAAATGATCAGTGAAAATGGAATGCATATATTTTCACGGTTTTCGTCATATCTATTAGGTCTTCCCAAATATTTAATTCATTTTTATTCTACGGCTTCTTCATATAAATACCTAGAAAGTATTTTCAGGATTTTTTGAAATTCGACCCCTAAGAGGGTGAAAAGGGGTTGTATACTTATTCACGAATTATGCCATATCCCCCAGGACTGATCAAATATCGAATATCTTTTCACTTTCACGGGCTTGCATTATAATCGCCTGAAACTGGTTTTTAAGCTTTTTCCTTTTTCAGCCCCTAAAGGGATATAAAAGGGTTGAACAAGTTTTCACAAATTCCGTCATATCCTTTAGAAATGATAAGTAATTCAATTGTTTTTACTTTCTCGTGCTGTCTTCATATTTATCTATTAACTCCTTTCAGGATTTTTGGATATTCAACCCCCAAGTGGGTGTAAGGAGGTTGCATATGTTTTCACAGATTCCTACATGTTGCTTCGATCTGATGATATATCGAATACATTTTTGCTTCCTAAGGTTTCCCATATAAGAACCAAAAAGTCAATTTCAGTATTTTCAGATTTTCAATCCTAAGGAGTGTAAGGGGGTTGTATGCTTTTCAAAGGTTCGATATATTTCTTAAGTTTGATGAGATATTAGATCGCTTTTCATTTCCACAGACTTTTTATATAATCGCCTACAAACCCATTTCTCAATTTTTGGATATTCAGCCCCCAAGGGTTTCCATATGTTTTCACAAATTTTGCCATCCCTTAGTTCTGATGAGATATAAAATTGGTTATTACGGCATTTGATGTAATGACCTAAAAACTAATTTCACGATTTTTCGAATTTCAAGAATGAAGAGTTTGCTTACGTTTTCACAAATTTTTCAAAATCCCTCGTGTCTCATGAGATATCAAGTTGGTTCTTATGAAATCGTTTAAAAACCTGTTTCACAATTTTTCCGAAATTCAAACCCCAAGTGGATGTAAGGGGTTTGTATACGTTTTAAGAATTCGTCATATCTCTTAAGTCTGATAAGGCAAAAAAAAACGTTTTTACTTCTATGGGCTTTTAGTGTACATAATATGCCGAAATACGTATGGTCTACAGGGGCTTTTTCAATGTTTAATTGGCTAAAAATTTCTATTTCAAATATTTTTATTTTAAGAACAAAAATAACTTTCCAAGAAACTTCATAATCTCGAAACTGCTGATGATATGCTCCGACTTTGACCGCTTCCGAACTTTGACCCGAATAATAATAAAATTTCGCCCAGACCATTGGCAGAGTTTTTTAATTTACAATGAAACTTTAAAGTATTACATAACTTTTTTTCCATTTATTTATGGTACAACTTTAACTTTTCGGGCTCCATTAAAGCTTAAATTTATGTAGAAAATGTCATGAAACAATCTTGTAACTTCAACGAAATATCTCAAATTTAGTGAGTTGGGACAGCTGAATATTTCATTTTTAAAGACGTTTGAATGGCAGGTACTCGAATAAATTGCTAAATTTCATACAATCGATATTTTGTTCAACTAAGGAATAAACCACTGTAAAAAGTGCTCGTTACCGCCAAGGCTGGATTATCCTTTTCTCAACAGTGATACCAATACCAGCAATGAATTACTTAAACTTTTGATCAATTAAAGTAAAGTTAACAATTTTAATTAAATCATTGGCATCAATCATTTAAATCAGCTTCCAAGGAAAGTTATGCTAAGATGTTGTGGTATATTTTCCAGCTCAATTGGAACAAATTCCCCGAAAAGGACAATCCGGTCGAGGTCTGTTTCGAATTAATTTCTAAAACCGAAAAGTGCTCAAGATGTCAGAAACCATCAAATGAAGGTCCTGGCTGTCTGTTCCTACCCGAAAGTATCTTAAACCGCTCCTAATTTACCTTAACCATCGCGAAGCCATCAAGAAAATTAAATGAGTTTTGTATGACTGGAAATTAAATTCGAAATGTGATAGCCGTTTTGTTTTTTCCCCGCTCCGCTCGCCGAAGGAACTTAATGCCAGGATCTTAATCGGGGTTCTCTTAAACACCACAATAGCCCAAATAAAAGAATAACACAGGCGTCCTTCGACGGCAGCTTCTTTCCATAGGTCATCTTCGTCTTAGCCATGTCTGTCGGTTTTTCATGCCACCGGAGAAGTGTAGGTCGGTGGAAATTAAGTCAAAAGGACATATAAAGTAATTGGGGCCCACTTACTTTTACGGCATCTAATTTCGAATTTAAATTCGCAGTGTCACAAGGTCATTGGGTGTGGGTGGAAAAAACCCGAGAAAATCGCGAGGGTGTTGGAAAAAAAAACCTTGTATTTGTTTTCTGCCTCGTATGGATACCTTTTTGTAAAGCGATATGACCAGATGAATAAGCTTAAGAAAACAAGAAGATTTTTTTAAGAACAACCACGAAAAGGAGCGAGGTAGAGGAATTTGTTCTTAATTTTTTTCTCCTGTTTTTTTCTGTATTTTTATTTTTAAGATTTCGAACCATGTAAAGGCGGGCTGGAAATTGCTGAAATTACTTCTGGCTTTTTTCGACGGAACCTTGCCATATAAGGGAGGAAAATGTTGATATTCAACTTTAACTTGAAAACTTAACAGAGAGAAGGACACCCACTACATTTTTTTTTTAAGCTAATTCCGGATATTATATTTCTCTGGAATTTATTATGCTGTTACGAGCTACGGGTTTACAGGGACTTCAAGTAAACCACAATACGTTTAGAATAGAAAAGATTAACAACGATATATTATTTGCATTCAATAATCGCACTACTGGCAACTCTGTCTGATTTCATGTATTACTTCATCACTGCTCGATCGCTGCTACCAATCCAAATCGCTTTACAAATACTTTCGCGTAGAACTAACTGTCGTCTCGCTTCACCCTAGTACAATTTGTCCCTTATGCAAGCTTTAAGAACCGCTTATATACAGCATGTGTTGAGTCGAGAGCTTTCACGCATATTCAGGAAATGTTAAGATCAACCGAGAAGGGGAAAAGTTTTCGAGAAAAATGTTGAACTTTGCAGAATTTTCCATGCCTTTCTCATTGGGTATTGCAAGGTGACCAATCGGATTTTTTTCTCCGCTTTCCAATTAGGTATTGAGAGGTTATGGTTTTTCTCACTGAAAACTGGTCGAGTTGTGCAGGTTGCCAAGGTTTGTTCAATTTGAAAAAGTCAATTTTTTAACGACAATTGTATGGAAGAGGAAGTTGCTTGTTTTTTACCATGAATAAACCCGAAAATGTTGCAAAAATAACTTCTTTTTAACTCTATACTCCATTCAGCTTAGTATACCTACTTACAAGCACAAAGCTTCAACTTTGTAGCATTATCTTTTCAGGAAAATAAAAAAAAAATTATTTGATTCACTGACTGGAATCAAAATATTCTGATTTGATTTTGTTTCTAATATTTTGCACTGGAAGGTTGATTAAATATGGTATCAACAGAAGAAATGGACAAAAAATATGACAACCCTCCAGATTTAACATTATTATTTTTTTGGGCAATGTTCGTTCAAGACCTTGATCAATACGACAGAAGTCCGTAAGACACTACAAAATTTTTAATTTAATGAACATCTTTAATATCACATTTAAACAAATTTTCTTATTAATATCGTCACCCAACCTTTTTTTTAAATCTAAATTATTCTAAATTACATGAAATTTTGTTTTTATTGCTCAATACGCACCCAAGTTGGCGTAAGTTTGGGCGAATTCCAGAATTCGGTTTTTAAGAAGTACTTTTATTAGTTAACCGTCAAACCCACTTTAGCTGCGACACTGATTCCAAGCTTCGTACTTGCTTGCTTCCATTAGCGATTCCTGAACCATAAGAAATCAAATTTTTAATTTTAAAGCATTCATCTCGAAGGAGTTCATGAAATCTACCTATTGAAAACAGGAGCCAACTACAAACTACCATAATACAAAGAGTTCAATCGACCTAAAGGCTTAAAACTTGTATTAGCGTTCTATTGGAAAGGAATCGAACAATTTATAGTCCGTCGAGCCGGAAGCCAGACTTTTAGAGGATAGAAGAGGTAATAAAATTTTTTTAGTGAACCTAAATTACAAAATAGTTTCGCCACATTTGATTAGATAATTATAGGTTTGTATAAAACTATAATACTATTTTTCAGATCATTCAAATAGCGATTCCTGAACCATAAGACATCAAAACATTCATATTTTGACTCCCAGCTCAAACGAATTCATAAAATCTACCTATTGAAAACATGAGCAACTACAGACCTAACACAAAGAGTTCAATCGATCTAAAGATTTATAAATTGTAGTAGCGTTCTATTGGTAAAGTGTCGAACATTTTATGGCCCGTCGAGCCGGAAGCCAGTCTTTTGGAGGTCAGAAGGCCGAAGCAAACATTTTGTAATAAACTTAAATTTAAATTACATTTGGTTGGATAATTATAAGTTTGTATAAAACTACTATTTTTCAGATCATTCAAATAACGATTCCTGAACCATAGGAAATCAAATTTTTAAAACATTCATATTTTGACTCCCAGCTCAAACGAGTTCATGAAATCTACCTATTGAAAACAGGAGCAAACTACAGACCTAATACAAAGAGTTCAATCGACCTAAAGATTTAAAACTTGTAGTAGCGTTCTATTGGAAAAGTACCGAACATTTTATAGCCCGTCGAGCCGGAAGCCAGACTTTTGGCGGTCAGAAGGCCGAAGCAAAAATTTTGTAGTGAACTGAAATTACAAAATAGTTTCGCCACATTTGATTGGGTAATATAATAAGTTTGTATAAAACTACTCTTTTTCAGATCATTCTAATAACGATTCTTGAACCATAAGAAATCAAATTTTTAAAACATTCATATTTTCATCAGCAGCTCAAACGAGTTCATGAAATCTACCTATTGAAAACAGGAGCAAACTACAGACTTAATACAAAGATTTCAACCGACTTAACGATTTATAACTTGGAGTAGCGTTCTATTGGAAAGGAATCGAACATTTTATGGCCCGTCGAGCCGGAAGCCAGACTTTTGGAGGTCAGAAGATCTAGTAAACCTAAATTACAAAATAGTTAAGCCACATCTGGTTGAGCAATTATAATTTACTATTTTTCATATCATTAGAATACAGAGCCCTTCTTGCTACTCTAGACCAGTGATAATTAAGATTTTTAATTGATTAGAAATTGGGGTATAGTAGGTGGTCGTTGGATCGAATTCTGGACAGCCTAGCTGGCGGACTATAATGCCTAAAAAAGTGGTAGAAAAAACTAAAGATATTCCACAACATTCTTATCCACCATGATTGATAATGTGTGATTTATTAAATCTTCAAGAATCGGACATTTTAAGCTCTCGTGCTTAATCCCGACCTGAATATAAAAGGAGTGGTTCCAAGCGCCAAGACTTTTCATCCGGCCGATGACTCACATTATTTCGAAAGCAAAATGAACAATGTAAAAGGATACCCTATTCGATTTCGAGCATTACAAAGCATTTTAACAGTCTTCTCAATGCCGATAGTCGATAGAAAATCGTCCTTGCGATACTTTTCAGAAAAGGAAGTTTTGAATAATTTTTTAAATGGATGGTGTAAAGCACTCCCCTGGCTAAAAGGAGCGCGTTCCGTCGAAAATTCTTCAAATATGTGCACGAACGAAGCTTAGCCAGCAAACGTTCCCAGATTTCGAAGGATGGATAGGGCTGTAAGGAGCAAGGACGTTCATAGAGAACCAGAAGTCGGGCTGATGGGCGGTGAGCAATGAAGCAACGCTTGTAAACCTTTATGTAGCCAGACACCCCGAAAATTGAAAGCAATATATTTTATGGAGCCATAAATAATCCCCGGCTCGAGATGACTGAGCATTATTTTGATTCGAAAGGAATTTTTCTTGAAGGAAACGGAAGATAAACACGATCATCATAAGGACTAACTCTGAAGGAACTACAAGGCGAATGGAACACAAACATATTAAGATTTTATGCTGATATAAAACTAAGGTACTAAGTACGTTTACAATTTCTTCCAAACTATTCACCATCTTTAAGTCTAATGGTAGAAAATTTACGATGTCTGCAATTTTTTCGATTATTTTTTGGTTTTTTGCCCAGAAGATTTCGATGATACATGGATGATTTCTCCTCCCTATGTTTTCTATAGATTTATGTAAGTAAGAACTCTACTTCTCGTTGGTTGAACTAAAAAAAACGCCACCATGTAAGAAGGCAGGACGACGGAAAATAGACCATAAATTGGGGGTGGAATTATAGGTCATTTAAGATAGGACGGGATTATAGTAGCGGGTGTATCGCCGTCTATCACCTTTATGGTCACTTCTAACCAAACGCTTTAATGAAGATAGCTCGGTATAATAAATGAACGTGAAATAAAGTCACGATGTCCTGAATGGATACCATTCTTATTTATCATAGTCATGGTCGACCCTTCGTCTGAAACTAAGTTTTCCTTTCTTGAAAATCCTCAACAACAAGTTTTTTTCGCACAAATGTTGTACCACTAGGAGACGATACTCTCATTGATGAAATACAAAGAATAAAATCTTCCAACGGGTTGAGCCCAACCTTATTATTTTTTTTTTGGTAAAAGTCCGGAAGGTCTTTAATTCTTAATATGCAGTGCAAGTTGCTAAGCGAATGGCCTTAAATATTTAGCGTTCCAAACAGCCTACTGGTTAATAATTATGTTGTCAGTCATAGTACAGCCCACTATCCTAAACCACATCTCAACGTTAAACGCATTCCAGACTTCCATTCAAAAAATGATAAAGTTACGCCCAGACTAGACTGTTGGCAGATTTTTATTTATTAATCTACTTATTTTTACAATTTCAATAAAAACATTGGGGAGAACACATTGAAATAACCACTTAGGGGTTGAATTTCACAAAATTTTGAAATCAATTTATAGGCGATTATGAAGAAAGCCCCTCATCAGACCTAGGATATATGTCGGAATTCGTTAAAACATACACAATTTTTGTACACCTCCTCAGGGATTAAATATCGCAAAAAAAATATTATAGACGATTATATATAAAGCCCATAGAAGTTAAAACGAATTTAATGTTTCATTAGACCTAAAATATATGTCGGAATTCGTGAAAATTTACACAACCACCTTATACCCTCTTGGAAGTTGAATATCGATGCTTATATTGCAATGTTTTTAGGCGATTATATTCAAAGCCTGTTAAATTAAAACATAGTTCTAAATCTCATTAAACCTACGAAATATATCAGAATTCGTGAAAAGGGATACAACTAATTATTTACACCGCCTTAGGGGTTGAATGTCGAAAAATCCGGAAAAGGGTTTTTAAGCGCTTATATAAAGAGTCCGGAAAAGTAAAATTAATTCGATGAAATTCGACAGACCTAAAAGATATGACGAAATTCGTGTAAATGTAAACAAACCTCTTTTTAAGAACAGCTTTCTAGCCCCACTCTCGTACGTTGCTGGAAACCTGATTTTTTTTACTAAAATTACTTTTCGTTTGCATACTAAAAAACGTACACAATTTTTGTACACCTCCTCAGGGGTTGATTTCGCAAAATTATTTTTTTTTTTTTTCTCTTTATTTTGCTCAATCTGTATTAATTTCAGTGTAAGTTATAATAAAGTTACTTTAGAGCTATTGAGTATCTGTACCCATTTCAACTAATGTTTATGTATTTGTCGTAAGACGTGGGAGTTAGTGTGATTAGTATATGAGATTAAGGAAATACAGCAAAGTGAAAAAACCTTATATGTACAACTTAATACTATGCTTAAAACTAGAACTAACCTAGGACTTAAATATTACCTAATTAGCTATATAATCCTGAGATTAGTGGATTTTCCGATATCGAACTTCGTTGAACAAATTTTTGTTGTATGATGTCGATCTTGTCCTTCAATTTTGAAACATTTGCAATTTCATGAAGTTTCCGCGTGGAGAAATGCCAGGGTCGGTTTAGCAATAATTTGAGGACTTTATTTTGGGCAATTTGCAATTTTTTGATATGGCAATTTGAGACATCATGCCAAACTGGGGCAGCATACAGAAATTTCGCAAAATTATATTTTAGACGATTATATATAAAGCCCATAGACGAATTTCATGTCTCATTAGACCTAAACGATTTTTCGGAATTCGTGAAAATTTACACAATCACCTTACACCCTCTTGAAAGTTGAATATCGAAAAATGCATACTTTTTAGGCGATTATATGGAGTGTTTTTTTAGAGGTATAGTATTTCTTTTTTGAAAAAATGGCAAAATTTTTTTTTTATTGAAAATATTATTTTATGGCATTTAATTTTTAAAAACAATTTCGGGCATATGACCACCGCGACTGCGTCTAATGAACACCATCCGATCAGTCCAATTTTCATTTCTGGCCGTAGCATCAATAACCCGTCGAATGTTGGCTTCTAAATGTTGAATACTTGCTGGCTTATCAGCATACCCCAGTGAGTTGATGTATCCCCACAAAAAGTAATTCAATGGTGTCAAATCACACGATCTAGGCGTTCAATTGACAGGTCCAGCTCTTGAGATGATTTTTTCACCATATAATTGACGCAGCGATCTGTGAGTTTGCCGTATAGAACGCAAATTTCGAAAATAAATTTCCATAATTTGTAAACGTTGTTTTGGTGTAAGTCTTTCCATGATAATTTGCCAAAACATACTGAACAAAAATGTAAAAGACACAGTCAAGTTTGACAGGTAGTTTGACAGATATCTATACTGAATAAACTATACCTCTAAAAAAAACACCCTATATTTAAGGCTTTAATTCCCCTCTCATTAAACCTACGAAATATGTCAGAATTCGTGAAAAGAGATACAATTAATTTACACCGCTTTAGGGGTTGAATGTTGAAAAATCCGGAAAATGGTTTTTAAGCGCTTATATAAGGAGTCCAGAAAAGTAAAATTAATTCGATGAAATTCGACAGACCTAAAAGATATGACAAAATTTGTGTAAATGTAAACAAACTTCTTTTAAGAAACAGTTTTTTACAACCACTCTCCTACGTCACTGCAAACCTGAATTTTTTACTAAAATTATTTTTTTATTGTGTTTACATACCAAGTTTCAACTTTCTGGTATGAAAATCGTAAAATACAAAAATCACCCCTATCAAAAATTTTCTTTTTATTTTTCTTTTAGTTTTCTAGAGCGGCTTATTCAGACTTCAACTCTTCGCTTTCAGTCCTTCGACGTTCTCGGCAAATAAAAATCAGAATTTCTTGCTTTCCATCCTCCTCACCCTTAACCCTTACACCATCAACCCCAATATTTTTTTCTCCTCTGGGGGTCTACTACATATAATTATAAAAATTTAAAATTCTTATTACCCAGTTCCGTCCTCCGCTGCCTCCTCAAGAATTAAACATTTAGCATACTCCACTGATGAACTTATTTAAAAAAAAAAAAATTGGTAACCTAATATTTTGTTTTTTCTTGTTTTGAGACTAGTAAAGCTAAAAAAGGCAAAAAATAAAAATGCGTCTGTTCGCATACCCAATACAAAAAGCTCGTGGAAGTAAAAGCAACTTAACTGATATGGCAGAGTTTGTAAAACTTGAAACGGATTTTTCGGCAACTAAATAAAAAGCTCATGGAAGTAAAAATCAATGCGATATCTCATTAGACCTAAAAATAAAATAGAAATTCGTGAAAAGGTATAGAACCGCTTTATACCCACTAAAGAGCTGAATACCAAAAAATCACAAAAGCAATTTCTAGATGTCTATATAAATGGTCTGTAGAAGTAGAACTAGTCTGATATCTCAGCAAACCAAAAAGTTATTCACAATTATTCTGGAACCAGTCGGCGGGAAATTGATCTGTATCTTTTCCATTTTTTAAATATTGAAAATGCGTGAACAATTCGTAATGAAGGTAGTGCCCATAAAAAGATATAACAGAAACACGTTTGCGTACGGAATATGGTGGACAGACGGACACTACATATTTGTTGCTTTTTTCGTGTAGTGTCTAGTAGTCTTTAAGTAGTAGTAGTTAGTAAGTAGTCTGCAGGCCCTGGCCCGATTTGGCTTGTCGCGCCATTGATGATGATGATGAGTAGTCTTTAAACCCAAAGAAAAGATTTCTAAGAATCATCAATAATGACTAAAGCCTGTTTTAGTCAGGTACTATCCTGTATGCCATGCTGTCAAATATTTGACTAAAAAAAATTTCACAAGAAGCTCAGTTAAACCTTTTCCGTTTTTCTGTAGAGCACATAAAATATTGTGGCAAATAAAAATTTGACGATTACACTATCGGACTGCATTTGCCAGAGAGAATAGTAAAATATTTTACAGCATGGCATACAGCGTAATACTATAATAGTTTTAGACTGTATCATGCCAAATATTTGGCTGTTGTCGCTGGCAAGTGCAGTTAGATACTATAATCGTCCAATTTTTGTTTGTAATTTTTTTTACTTGCCCAAAACAAGCCCAATTTAGAAAAATTTTACTTAATATTTTTCTAAAAATTTTATTTAAAAAAAACCTTTAGGCAAAATTTATTCTTGGAAATATTAAACTTACATAAAAGCGCTTATATCCATCCTACTGTTTTATTATTAGAATGAATAAATACGTCTGATTTAATTTTAAAATATGTACTAATTTTTATTTAATTTTTCATTCAGACTCTTATCCAAATATAAGTTTTGAAATTCTAGTTTAAATTAAGGTTTAAATTATATTTTAATTATTTGAATTTGTTTCTTTTATTTCATTTGATTTATTTATACATTTATTAGTTTTAATTTCAGTTTTCAGTTTCAACATTCCTTAAGTACAGATTCCAATTATAAATTTGTTAGTTTATGCATTTTTCTATATTTTAATTTCATATTTTTATCTTAATTTTTTATTTTTCAACTTTAATTAATTTAGGTTATATGTGTATTTCATTAATTTTATTTTGAGTCAATCTAATTTTTTTAAGTTTATGTTTTATTTATTTCTAAATTGCGTTTAGGTATACAATTTTAATTTGATTAGGAATAGCATTTCTTGCTTTACGTTTTATTTGATTTAAATATTATTAAGAAATATTAAAATATTTAACTTTTATTTTGAATGGGTTTTATTCAGGTTTTTGTTTTAATTTTAATTCGTTCTTATTTTCTGTGTTTAAGGTGGTTTATATAATTTGAAATTTTTACAGTGGATAATCTCGGTGGCGACCTTTATGTGCTAACATATTTCTGGTAGTTGTGAGGAGGTTGAAGATTGAGGGATTTTTGGGTCGAAATTATTGGGTGGTTTCTTAAAACTTAAATTTATGAACCACTTGTGTTACAAAGTTGAAACTTGGAACGTATATGTTGTTACATATGTGGAGCCAAGAATAATTTAAACGTTTTTTTTTTTGTAAGCCTAAGAAAATCAATAAAGCTGGAGCGAAGAAATTTCGCGATTAAATCATGGAACGACTGGTAGAGAAGCATATTAGGGAAGTGGCTCTCAGAGCGCATCCTCGTTATTCGGAACAACATGCGTATCAGAGCGGAAAGTCTAGTGATTCAGCGCTCCACTCTCTGGTATCCAGAATAGAAGGGGCGCTGGACCGGAAAAAGTAGGCGCTGGGCCTTTTTGTGGACATTGAGGGTGCTTTTGATAGTGCGCCTACTTTGAATCACTGTGTGATGCTGCCAAAAGGCTTGGGGTGGGTGACATTTTAGTTAAGTGGATTCACTCCATGCTCACACAAAGAATGCTATTCGCGGAGACGGGGGATGGGCAATATGCTACGACGGGGGTCAGTAAGGGCTGTGTTCAAGGCGGGGTCCTTTCGCCACTGTTGTGGAGTATACTCTCTGCTTCTCGAACTGCAGATTCTGAATATTCACGTACAAGCTCTCGCTGATGACGTGGCTGTACTAGCTGTCGGGCTATCGCTCAGGGATATATGCGACAAAGTGCAGAGAGTCCTATGGGTTATCGATAGCTGGTGCGAAAGACACGGACTTTCTGTGAGTCCTAGCAAAACCGCTCTAGTTTTGTTTACTAGGAAAAGAAAGACTGAAGGTTTAGTGTTACCAATGCTGAAGGGTGAAACTATTCAGCTCTCGGAGAAAGTTAAGTATCTTGGAGTTATCTTGGATAGCAAGCTTCTCTGAAGGGAACATGTAGATACAAAGGCGAACCGTGCGCTAATAACATTCTGGCAGTACCGCAGAGCTTTTGGAAGGACATGGGGTCTTAGGTCGTCAATGGTATATTGACTATATACGGCGATTATAAGACCCATCCTAATCTATGCATCAGTGGTTTGGTGGACTTAGTCCGAATGTGAATACATTAGAGCCAGTCTTGCTAAACTACAGAGGACAGTCTGCATCGGTGTAACATATGCCTTGCGTACCACAGCGGGTGCGGCACTCGATGCACTGCTCAATCTGCCACCGCTTGACATTGTTGTTCAGGCAGAAGCAATGAGAGCTACACACAGACTAATGAGATTATGCCTGTGGAGAAAAGAGCATTGCACGGGTCATGGAGAAATGGCTCGAAAGTTGTCTGGAAACTCCATCTTCGATATGCCTTCGATTACTTTGGCTTCGACCTGACCGAGTTGGGCGGAGTGGGAAAACCAGTCCGCACTGCTTAGCGGATTCACTGATATATTCTATAAGGACAGCTCAATGACTGAAGAAGGGTCGGGAGCTGGAATGTACTTGCAGACTGACGATCTCAGGTACTCTTTCGCCCTAGGAAAACATTCTTCGGTATCTCAAGCTGAAGTATATGCTACCTTTAAGGCAGTAGAATCGATTATAGAGGGTAGATGGAGAGGCAGGATGATCTGCATTTGCAGCGACAGTCAGGACGCTCTACAATCCCTAGATAATCCAATCGTTTTTTCGAAGATGGTACGTGAGTGTAAAGAACGGTTGAATTCTGTTGGCAGATTCAACGACTTAAAGCTCATATGGGTTCCAGGCCACCAGGGTGTAAATGGCAATGAAATAGCTGATGCATTAGCAAAGGCTGGATCGGAGTCAGCCATGGTCGGACCAGAACCAGTTTTCAGTGTGCCGGTAGCCTCTGTTAGGGTTGCCATTGCTGAGTGGGTGAGTAAATCACATATTGAGAGATGGCGGCTTCTTCCGTGAATGCGGCAAACCAGAAACCTTGTTGAGGGACCAAGTGGACGAACCGCTGCTTTTCTTCTCAAATTAAGCAGAAAGGAATGTGGTAGTATGGTTGGTGTCCTCACAGGGCATAACTCGTGTGGCCTACACCTGGTCAGACTGAGAATCATTGACGACCCCATGTGCACTGCTTGCGACGAGAGCGACGGCACAACGGAACATTTCCTTCTCGAGTGACCAGCTTAATCTTTTGCGAGAATACCCGTATACGGCGTTGATGCTATGAGGATGGAAGAACTCCTTTCTCGAGCTCTTGAAATTCGTGAGGAGGACGAAAAAGTTCGGATAGAGACTGGGGGATTCGAGTGTAATGGGCCATGTAGGCCTGAATGCTCAAGATGCGCTGCTTTGCTGCGTGGCTTCCCCCACACCAAACAACAACAACAAATCATGTAAATGGCTTGTCCTAAAAGGTTGAAATTTGCACATATACATACGTAAGACTTTGGGATAAAAATAGAATTGTTAGTATTAGAATAATATGCGATAGAAGGGCACAATATCCCGAAAATTGAGTCCTGAATATAAAACAACAATTCTTAAACTGATTTCAGTACTGTCAGTTTTATGAATAGGGGTATCACCCGGACTGATTTGTGTACATAATGCAATATTATATTATGTGTTATATAAGGTTGTGTTTTACGGTGTTAGCACAGTCTATTTACTGCCTCATTAACTCCAACTAGAGAGAAATGTTTCTCGACTAGCACCAAAGCGATTTCAAGTCGTTGAGAACAACAAAGGTGAAAAACGTTCAGTTGCAAGGCTAGTTAAAATGTTATGTCGGACTTAATTATTGATGAGACAATCGGTCCTATTCTGAAATTGTGAATTGTGTATCGTAGGTCACAACCTGCTGTGACTAAATTTGGTGACGCGCTAATGATCGATAGATCGAATCGTTTTGTCGCATTCTCGCGCTGCAGTCACAAGAAAGGCCACAATAATTTCTCCACATGGTTGGAGACATGTGAAAATAATGATGGGCTGTCAGTGTCAGTGATCAATTCGCAAAGTTAGTAAACATCGAAAACATGGCAGTCTGAAGTAACTCTCAAATGTTTTGTCGATTAATGAAAACAGATCACTTGCGTTCGTCTTCTTTCGGAGTGTGGCTCTTCTTTATGCCCTTAAATTAATAACAATGTAAAACAGTCATCTAAAATTACGTTAGATGACTTTTGTTCAGCTTCTTCCAGTAATTACAGCTGCAAATATAACAAACGTTCCATTTTTTTTTTCAATATTAAGTATTGAAACTTCACGAAACGTTAAATTTGTTTACCTGGATGGCCGTTGTGATCCTCTATTTGGCTAGTCACTGTTTTGTGACGGTTTTTTGAAACGTCGAAATTGTTACTTTAAAATATTAAGTCACACATTTTCTAAAATTGTAACTCTCCGCTAAAATTGTGACTTGTGACTGTACACAGAATAGACCAGTATATTTTGATTTTGACTAAACAACTTTAATTGATTTATTTTCTTCAAATGTTAACATATTTTATAAAATAAAATTCTAAACCGAAGCTCTCTTCAAACTCAAAGTACTCGTAATAAGATCGGATGGATGATAGTCCGGATCAATAAACGCCTCGTGATTAATGCATCGCGTTCCTCCCAAACAAGTGCACGAACAAACCGAAGTTTGTTCAACAAAATCCGAACAAAAATTCGAATTTTCCAGCAATTTTCCGTTGACATGAAACGCTTCCCCATCAAAAGTCATGGGCATATTGGCCGCTTTAGCTTGCGCTTCGGACTCTTCACGTCGTATATCCTCAGCATTCCTGGAACAAACAAAAACACAAACATCGATTAGTTTTAACCGCTCCAAGACAATATCCTGAAATTTTCAGTATTTTTCTTTTACATTGTCATGAATCGCAAAACAAGCAAGTTAATACTAGCAGCGACTACAGCAAGCCCAAAAAGGATAAAAACTAAGCTGAGCGCCACATAGCCGGGCTTATTGATCAGTGCCTGATCATTTTGTAGCGCAACATAGTCGCCAAAACCAATTGTTGTTAACGTAACAAAACAATAATAGAAACTATCGAAATAGCTCCATCCCTCATAGCGCGAAAAGACTGCAGCGCCAGTTGTTATTATGATCGAGGATAGCATACCGGTCGCCAACATCAAGTTCATTTCGGTTGCTTCCATATGTTTGCAATGCATGTAACTTTTCGCGCGACGAATTACAACCGATGCGAATTTATTCAAACGTTCACCGATACTTTGGAACATGACCAAACCGAGCGGGATTCCAACCTGTCGAATTAAAAACAAGAAATTTAATGGAAAAATTCGGGAAAATAATTTAAAAAAAAGAAAGGATCATACCATTGCGTATGCCATACAAAAGGCCTTGCCTCCAATTGTTACGGGAGTCGAGTGTCCGTATCCAATCATCGCTAAAACTACGGTTGCGAAATAAAACGCTCCGGCAAATTTCCATTGTGGGCCAGCTTTATGTGGCTTATTTTCGATAATAACTATTTCCATCATACGATAGTCTTCCGTTGTAATGTTGTATCTTCTGACGAAGCTGGTTTTGATTGCTTGAAAAAAAAATTTGTTAAGTTAATTGTTGATTATTTAATCGAATAAGAATATTTGAGTTTTTTTTCGTCGTCAGAGAAGTGAAGCCCCAGTCCCAGCTGGAATTGATCGCTGTCTTGAATATACCTACTCCAAATGAGAGCATGGCAGTTAAAAAACCTTCACTGGAACAACCAGTTTGAAACAACCTATTAGCAATTTCAGATTGCAAAACACTCCACGAGCGTTCACGCTTTTAAATGACTTTTGTATGCAAACAAAGTGTTCTCTTTACAGCCCTCCACTCCTCAAACCCCTTCTAAATCGAATTGCATGGGATCTGTATAAAAGATCAAACCGTAAAGGACTGTCAGGGATTGACACGTGGTTTTCGAGATAATTAGTTACACCCCAACTGCTTCACTGTCTCCTTCAAAAATTTGTTGCCAAATATCAAAATATTGTCAGGCCAACAAAACAAGTAACACAGATCAGTCGCCTTGACGTCGTGCTGTAATTTTAGGGTCATCCCGACGTTGACGTAACTCTACAGCGACGCTATGCCGATCACCATCCAACGCTGGTTGGTTGGTTGGTTTACGTGGTGGCCCGTCAGTCGGAACAGGGCCCAATTAGCACATTAGCGCCGTTTTGATACCACAACTCGCTTAACCTGGTCGTTGAGGGCTGATGAAGTAGATACAAGATAAGGTATGAGGTTCTATGAATCCGATTCACTTAAACTTGTAACTGTACGTCAGTAGGACACCGCTTCTAGCCCAAGCGTAGCCACCTTAGAAGCAGAAGACGAACCAAGCAGAGACGAACCAAGCAGAGACGGACTGAGCAGAGAATACCCAAGCCATCGACGAGCCAAACAGAGAAAACCGAAGCAAAGAACAAAAGAACCAAGCAGAGACGAACTGAGCAGAGAAAGCCAAGCAAGCGACGAGCCAAGCAGAGACGAGCCAAGCGGAGACGAGCCAAGCAGAGACGAGCCAAGCAGAGAAGAGTCAAGCAGAGGCGAGCCAAGCAGAGACGAGCCAAGCAGAGACAGGCCCAGCAGAGCAGAGTGGAGGCAGTTAGACAAGCAGGATCAGGACGACGAACCAACACACGCAGACGTCGAGAATCAACTATACATATACACGAAATCTAGTTTTTTATATTAAACAAATAAACAAGTGAAGTCAACAATTAAATAATTATTTTGTAACGAGCCCTGACACCCGCTGAGCCTTACCCCGGCTATGAAAACGAGTCGTTACAGAGTTTTACAGAGACCTGGGAATGGATTATCATATCCATCTGGAGCTGTTCAAAAAGATAATCAGTTCTCCAATCTTATTTTTCGAGATCTCATCAAGGTTATTAAGGAAAGGTTTGCCTAATGCACGAAGTCTGGTTCTAGCTAGGGCCGGACACTCGCAAAGAAGATGGACAACAGTTTCCCTCTTGTTTGCATCCCTGCAACTGCGGCAATTGATGTTAAAGGGAATACCCAGTCTGGCCGCGTGGTTCTCCAATTGGCCAGTGACCCTTGCTGACCGTCGTGCATCTGGAGACGTCTACATGACTACTGCTCGAGAGTTCGTCTGTTCAGCTCTGCCAGCAGGATGGCCATATCTTCCTAGATATGACGCAGTTAGTCAGTCCTCTCCATCTGGAGTTCGCGATTGTAAGAAAGTGGGATGATATTTGGCGCTTAACAGTACCTAGTGAGATTTGAACGGGTTCCACTAGAAAGCCCTGAAGAGCAAACCCTTGCCTAGCTAATTCGTCTACCCGCTCGTTACCCTCTATCTTGCTGTACCCTGGGACCCAAAGCACAGTAACTCTGACCCGACTTCCTAAGTAGGCAAGCTCCTCTCGGCACTGTTCGACGAGTTTAGAGGAGGTGGTAGCCGAATCTAAGGCCTTAATTGCGGCTTGACTGTCACTGAGGATTACAACATTTCGCTTTGGCGAAGCGTCTTGCGGCAAAGTCCGACAGGCCTCCTGGATCACCAGTATCTCCGCCTGGAAAACGCTGGCGTAGTCCGGTAAGTGGTAAGACTTTGCGACATAGATCCGACGCTAGTCGGACATATCTGATTTAATCACTTTCCTTGAGTACACTACCTCACCCCACTGAACTGGAGACAGTACAGTTTTTCAGCTCAACAAACTGGAAAAATGTTCATCACATCAACATACTCACGCTGTTTGCTGGCATTGGGCTCATCGAGATTAAGATGTGTCGGAAGTGCCCACAGTTACTACAGTGCACTGGTATTAGGGGTACATCATTTTGCCCTAAACCATATCCGTACACCGTATACCTTTTAAACACTAGAAAACTTTTTCGTCACCCCAGAAATCAAATTTTTTCCAAATATTTACTTTGCAAGAAATCCCAGCGTTTCGATTCCGTTGCCGATTCCAATGAATCGAAAACTGCCGCACCAATCAATAAATAGGTAAAAGTACAAATAACCAGCGACAAAGTTCGTACGTTTTGTCGTTTCATCGTGCAAGAAACAATCAATCCAAAGAAGGACTCGTTCCGCTCAATGAGCATCGAGATATTATTTTTGAAAACTTCCGAACGTTGTTTGATTCGCCCGAATTTTTTCCCGGAACTAAAAATCACTTTAATCTACATTTAAACAAATTTTCCTCTGTCTCAAATCCAGCATTTAACCGATAAAATCACAAAGGATGTTGTCGAATTTTCAACAGAAATGTTAAGTTAGTTGTGCACTTTTATTTCGTTGGTTTCTTCATGACTGGACTTAAAGCAGTTTGATAAAAATTGTAACTTTAGACGCGGAGCTAGTCAAAGATGACTGCTATTCTTCAACAATTAAGATGTCGGCCATTTCGGTGCCAACTATTGATTTTTTTTCGTGATGCTGCGCTTTAAGAAGAATTCCCAACATTCAACAAGTCCTTCGTCCTTGTAGCGTGTTGCTTGTATTGAAAGTGTGGTTTTTATGTCCAGTTTCGGACACCTTTTTAGCTGTGTTCGTTCAAGTTTTAATTTATTGGGCCTATTTATTTATTTCCCTGGAACAGAATACCGCCTTGTTTATTGCAAAAATTTCGATCAATAGATGTATGGATACCCATATGATTGGAACGGCTAGTACAAATCTGTCCAGGTATATTTGCCTCTCAATTACCACCAGTGGTCTAAAAAATACTGTAGAGGTTCTCTACAGTGAGGACATTCTCACTTTATACCAGTGCGTATTGTAATGTGGTCCGTAGACTAGGACCCTGGGGCTCCATGAAGATAGGATGTATGCATTAGGAACTGTTTAGGCTAGAAAGTTGAAATACGATATATATAAAATATATAATAGTTTCCACAGTGGAGTGTCCTCTATTGAACTTATTGCTCAAGAACACTAAGATCAAATATTTGTACAGCGTGTAGTTTGGGTGGACACTCTTTGAGTGGAAGCATTTTTGGGATTTGAGGGTGTAAAAATGAATTTTTCTTAATTGTGCAAATATGTAGGTGGACTATATTTCAGAAACCACTTACGCTAGGAAGTTGAAATTTGAAATACAGTGAAGGTACTGCAATTTTGGAGCACTTGGTTGGTTGGTTTAAGTGGCAGCCTTATCCTCCAGACAGAGCTCAATCAGCTCAATGGCTGTTTTGGAACCTCAAACTCGTATTAATCCCGGATGCTAGGGGTTGTTGTGACTGGGGAATTTGATGTGTGTGAGAAAAATTGGTCCGTTATACCCACCCTGTACTGTTTTTGAAGAGTAAAAACTCTCCAATTTTCTTCCTCGAAATCTCCCTCAGGTCGCCGTAGAAGGGTTTGCCTAGTGCACGCTCTCGGTCTCTAGCTAAGGCCGGACATTCGCAAAGCAAATGAACGAGCGACTCTCGCTCGTTCGTGTCCTGGCAGCTGCGGCAGTGTACATTGAACGAAATGCCCAATTTGGCTGCATGGACCCCAATTGGCCAGTGACCTGTACTGATTGCCGTGATTCTGGAGATGTCTGCCCTGGCAGCACTTAATTTGGAAAACTTTTTTATTCGGAAAATATAGATTTGTGCAAAGTAGATGGAATTTTTCCAAATTATAGAAGGTTTTTTTATATTACTAAATTAAACATTTAATCCGAAAACAAAAGCGAACCCAGCATTTTAATATTCGAAAAATATTCAAAAGTAGATCACTAAAGCGATTTAACTCTTCGAAAATGAATTCGCCTGAGACTCGAAATTGACTCTCTGGATGTAAGCAATTCACATTCACTTGTGAAACTTTTTTTCGATTAAAAAGTGGTTCACCATCAGGGGAATCTCCATAGAGAAGCAAATGTACATTAAATGCTAAATAATCATTTTGGTGAACGTTAAGCGAATCGTTTCTAAGCCAACCAACCTAAGTTACTCTCTCCCTTTCTTGGGGCCATGCAAGTTGGCTGGGTTGGACGGAAAAACATCATGAAAATATTGATATAAACAAAAAATCAATTCCGCAAAACTTAGAACTACGAGGGCGGATTGATAATGACGTGCAAAAATCAAGCAGGAGTGGGCAGGTAAGGAATTCGTTATTTTTTTTTACCTGGACCATCCTTAAATAGATTACCTGCAAAGTTTAAGCCTGATACCTCGTTTAGTTTTCGAGAAGCAGCCGTCTAAGCAAGTCGACTTACAAAAATTGTTGAAAATGGATAAAAGTGAATTTCGTGTGTTGATTAAACACAATTTTTTAAAAGGGAAAACAGCTAAAGTAACCAAAGAAAAATTAGATAAGCATTATGGGGACTCTGCACCATCGATCCGAATGATTTACAAATGGTTTTCTGAATTCAAGTGTGGACCTACGAGCACTGAAACCATACCAAGTCCAGGTCGTCCAAATGAGGCCACCACGCCAGAAATGATCGATAAAATCCATGATATCGTGATAGAAGATCGTCGAGTAAAAGTGCGTGAGATAGTTAACGTAGTAAGCATCTCATTTGAACGTGTTTGGAATATTTTGAAAAACCATTTGGACATGAGAAAGCTATCCGCAAGATGGCTGCCGCGTTTGCTCACAAACGACTAAAAACGCAATCATGTGACAGCTTCGTAGCACGGTTTGCAACTGTTTTAACCTAATACAAATGAATTTTTTCGTTGATTCGTAACTGTTGATGAAGCATGGATTCACCACTACACTCCAGAAACCAAACAACAGTCAAAACAATGGAAGGATGTCGGTTCAAGCGCACCGAAGAAGGTAAAACCGTTCTATCGGCTGGAAAGGTTATGGCGACAGTTTTTTGGGATTCCAATGGAATGATATTCACCGACTACTTGGAGAAAGGAAAAACAATGACGGGAGCATATTATTCTGAGTTATTGGTTCCATTGGATGTTGAAATCAAGGCAAAACAGCTTAATTTCGCGAAGAAAAAAGTGTTGTTTCACACGTCCGTTGTTGCAACGGCAAAACTGTTTGAATTACTGTACGAATTGCTCCCTCACCTACCGTATTCTCCAGATTTGGCACCCTGCGACTTTTTATTATTTCCAGACTTGAAAAAATGGCTTGCTGGAAAAAGATTTACCACTAATACTGACGTCATAAGTGAAACCAACGCCTATTTTGAAGGGTTGGACAAATCATATTATTTGGAAGGGATCAAAATATTGGAAAAACGCTGGACTAAGTGTATCGAGCTAAAAGGAGACTACGTTGAAAAATAAAATAAATTTTTCCGGATAAAATTCCGCCCTCGTAAAACAAATTTTTGAACAGAACAATGAGAGTATAAAAAAGAGACTATCTTACAAAAAAACAGGAAAAAATCTAAAAACTACAGAAATGCTATGAATGTTCTTACTATCGACCTCGCAAGCCTCATCGTCACTCTTGATAAGGCGGGAAGGAAGGCAACCCACAGTCTTTACAACTGCCTAGGAAAATTGAAATTAAAAAAATGGGTTAAAACCAATGCAAAAAAAATATCAAAAATAAAATGTCCGAAGAGTGGAATTACAGTGAGAGCAATGCGTGCGATGGCTTAATCGCGCCGCGCGTCCGCTATCGCGATAACAGTTATAGTGTTCGCGTTTAATTGCTTCCCGCAACTGCCAAATAATATTATCAAATACTAAAATATTTCCTCTTTTCAAACGACTTCTGTAGAAGTTGCCTGGATGAATAAGAAGAGGAGACCGTCCTTCTTCTTCTCTGTACCTGTCCAGCTCTATCCGCTAGAAGGAAAGCTTATCTTGGAGTTTACTTCTTCAACAGTCTTAGTGACCTCGCCGCAATGGAGGTTGCGAGAATTCAACGCTTCATTGCAAGCTCTAAATGGTTTGACGAGTAGGACCGGATTCGATGATCCTGTGGTAACACAACGGACCTCTTTAGGTCTAAGTGTGACCGTGTTGTACCTACCTACCTACTTGCCCAATCGACTGACGATTGGCCCGCTAAAGCTAGTATTACACTGTTTGACCAAGTGGTCAAATTGCAGTAATAAGCAATGCGAAATAGTGAGGGCCAATTAATCTCACGGTATCCGCTCGGTCAATTCGCTATTTCGCAATGCTTATTACTGCAATTTGACCACTTGGTCAAACAGTGTAATACTAGCTTAAGTCAACGCGAGCCAATCTTTCAAAGACATCAGTTAAGCTAGTATTACACTGTTTGACCAAGTGGTCAAATTGCAGTACTAAGAAATGCGAAATAGCGAATTCCAATTAATATCACAGTATCCGCTCGGTCAAATTCGCCATTTCGCCTTTCTCATTACTGCAATTTGACCACTTGGTCAAGCAGTGTAATACTAGCTTTAGGCGGGACTTGAAGGCTTGTCACATCACGCGTTCTGAACTACGCGCTCGTTTGGCTAGCGCTACGTTGGAGATAATTTGTTTTGTATACGGAGGCCTTATAGAGATTATTTCGACTTGAGTACGTCAAAAAAAAACTTAGGATGGTTTGAGGATCAAGAAACAGAGGGCCGACTCCGCCTACGTTCGAATTGGTGGCTGAAATGCAAAGTGGAACAATGAACTGCTCTCTCCTGCAGCCGCAAGTGGGGGGGATATAAGAAGAAAACGTAACCATCGTTTCCCCGAAAAGGAAACAATTTCGAGCAACCGACCGCAAGGCATTTCCCGCAGACAAAAAATTGGAACAATATTGAGCATTGGGGTTGAAAAACAAAGGGAGGAGAATCTGGTTTTGGACCCCGGGGAGAAATTCTTGTTATTGAAAGGAGGGGTCTGCTTGGATATCCAGGCGGAAAGATCCGAATTTTTGGTCCGATTAGACAGTCCTATTTATTTATTACACCCCGGTAGAAAAGGGGTTCTTTCGGCTAACTATGACATGCTGGAGTGCTCCCAGCTATGCTGTGAGTCCAACTATGTCATATTTTTTGCCTACATCCTGAGACGCACAACTGTTACTGGCCATTCAGGTTAACTCCATGTTCCCTCCTCCTTTCTCAACCGGGCTTGCGACCGGCTATGGTGGAGTTACCAGGCCAACCAGTTGTATTTTTTATCGTCTTATCCGGAGTTTGATTGAATCATCATCAGTGGCGCGACAGACCAAATCGGTCCCTGGTCCCCTGAAGTCGTCGCTTCCAATCATCTCGATCCAAATACCGCGTCCTCCACCTGCTAATTTTTAATATGGCTTTGCTATCTTCATCAACCGAGTCTTCTTATCGCTTGTGTGGGTTGCCACTCGCTTTCCCTTTAAGAGCACGTTTGGGGATGTATCAATCTTGCATTCGCTCTACATGGCCAGCACACTGCAGAGTTCGTAGCTTGAAGAACGTTGAAGCTTCTGGCTAATCGTAGAGTTGATACAACTCATGGTTGGTATCTTATTCACCAGTCCGTTCCTTCCTTCACAGGTCTCAAAATTCTTCGGAGGACCTTTCTTTCGAATGCGTTGACTGCTTTTTCGGAATTTCGCGATAAAGTCTATGTCTCGTCGCCATAACAGACAGCAGGTCGTATATAAATTTAAATATTGCTGAAAATTGTCCAGCCTTTTCTTCCAAAATGGCACCACTCACAGGAATGTTGGCCACACGATTAACTGTAAACCATTACAGCACTGTTTTGAAAATATCAGGGTAGCAAATTTGCTTCTTTCTTAAATCGATGAGAATAATTACAATAAAGTAATTTCAACCGTTAGGACAGGTCACGCAAAGAAAAGCTTGTTGTCAAATTTTCAAATTTTTAAACGGTTACAAAGTGGCGCGAAAGTTTTCAATGTATGTCCAATGTGTTGCTAGCAACATTTCTCACCATCCACGAAACATTTCACCCAGCAACATAATTCTGAACAACCTCCAAAACGTCAGACCGCAGTTACAGTCTGCTACTGTCAAAAATTGTTGTGTTGTACAGCCCCCGCGTTCGACGATCGGAAAACTTCAAGAAAACTCCCTGAAACCGTCACTCATCTGGCAAATATTTACTCCGGAATCTTTGAATCAGATCAGCAAACAAATGCCTCAACCACGCACTTAGGTAATATTCGATCGGAACCGAATCCGCCCCAGGCCCGACCGACCTCTTGCTCCAAAATCCTCATCCCATTCTTGTACCTATTTTAACTTCCTCGTTTTTTTCTCCGCTTCGTCTTTTATTGTTAATTAACGCGTTCCATTGAATAATTCGTTCTTGATATTTACATTTCTCCGTGCCGCAAACGACAGGAAGTACGCATTCAGAGAAAAATTTCGTAACGCATGAAAGGTGATGTCGGCGGAGGGCAGTAGACCTGCGGGAAAAATCGATTATTCTTTGCCGTCGTCGTCGGCGTCGTCGGGACATTTACATCACGAAGTAAAAGACGAGCTTGTGTACTGTCGGCCTCACTTAATGGCCCTCAAGTCCGCGACACTTGAGCAGCTCGAAAAAATGCAAAAAGACGCCCAGCAGCGGCTGCAACAGAATCACCAGGCTGAAAGTGAGCAGTGAAAATAGAACTGAAAAAACCAAGGAAATTCCACTTGTTGATAAATTGCAATCTCAGTAGTTTAGTGCTATGGCTTATTTACTCGGCATCGCCATATTCGTAGCGTTGTTTCTTGCCGCTCTATCGCTTTACCGCTACGGGAACATTCAACGTCAGCATCCGATTGTCACGCTCTCGGTCCTGACAGCCTGGTGTTTTTCATTCCTTATCGTTTTTACAATTCCGCTCGATGTTACGTCGGTAAGTCGATTGTAGTCTTGCCGTTGCAACTTCATCTGTTATCTGGGAAAATTTCTCTTTTCAGACCGTCTACAGACAGTGCCTGCAGGAGCACGCCCTTCAGGAAAGCGCTCAAAACAAATCGCCCAACTCAACACTTGCCGGTGCGCCTCATCCACTCGACGACGACTTAATTCGCTGCGAGAAACCATGGGGCATGGTGCCCGAATATGTTTTCCCCAACTTGTGGCGAATCATCTACTGGACATCGCAATTCCTCACGTGGATCATCATGCCGCTAATGCAGTCATACCTAAAAGCGGGCGATTTCACATTCAAGGGAAAACTGAAGTCCGCTCTCATCGATAATGCCATCTACTACGGATCGTACTTGTTCATATGCGGCATTCTTCTCATCTATATCGCGTTCAAGGGCGTCTCGTTGGATTGGCAGAAGCTGAAAGCAATTGCATCGTCCGCCTCAAATACCTGGGGACTATTTTTGTTGGTGTTGCTCTTCGGTAAGTCGTTCATTTTTTTTAAAAGTGAGGCTTAAATCATCATCAAAATTAACACCTTAAAACGTACACGTAATTTCTAATCAACATTTTTTTTTTGTGATTCAACCGCAATCAAAGCTGTCGCAATTTATCATGATGTCGTGGCTCGTAATATTTGACCTGAGATATGAGCTGATAAGCGGTGATAACGGGCCATTTTTAAAGTAGTTTCGGTGTGATAAAACATGACAAATCTTAAACTTGTCACCGGGTTTCCGTTTTGTACCTACGCACAGCATAGTTCCGGGGAAGAAAGACTGCCTTCAAAGAATTGATTGGATGAATTTCTGCTTAAAAGATTTGCGATGGGTATTCAACATTCGAAGGTGCTCTTTTAATTGCTGGCACGAGTAGCAAAAGACCCGAGACTTCTGGACTTGAGAGTGCTCTTCTCGGTGTGTTTACTTGTGTGAGCCTCGGTCATGGAGCAGTGACCGAACAGCACTTTTGCCAGGCGCGAACGCAGGGTGGGTTTTGGGCGTTAAACCCCCCCCCCCCACCCCCCAATTAAATACTCACAACTAAATGTAACACGACGCGTAAATTTGTCTGTAACCCCCCCCCCCTCCAAAATAATTTTCTGCGTTCGCGCCTGACTCTTGCTGATGGTTAGGTTAGGTAAGGTTATAGTAGCAGCCATCCAAACTATGGATCGACTCACTTAGCCCATTCGGTTGGTCCATTGTGATAACACACCCGTGACACCTTAATGAAGTCCCATAGGAGTTATCGTAGCATTGCTACAGGGGAAAAGCTAGTCGAACCAGCCACAGATGCGAATGAACTTGGCTAGCTCATCAATTCGTGCTCCAGCCATGTCCCCGAGTCTGGAGAAGAAGTATGTAGCTGCCCATGGCTCTGAACCTACAGCTGGCTAGCTGGGGACACTCACAAAGTAGATGCCTAACGCTCTCTTCTTCTTCACTTCTGCAGTATTAATTATATTGAACGCCTAAGCGTTGTGCATGTCTGCCTAAGAGACAGTGCCCCGTTATGACTGCCATAATATTACGGGTCTCTATACGACTTCTTTTCAGAAGATCGGCAGTCCTTCTAGGATGTATTAGTGGCCATAGCTGCCTGGAGGTTTCACACGTAGTTAGGTTGAACCATCTGCCATTGGTCAGCTCCATTGCCTTCCTGTTAAGATTACGCTTGACGTAATTGAGCGGTATTTTTACCGCTTGGTTTGCATGTATAGCAGCCATTTCAGATCCAGTTTTGGCCAGCTCATCGGCTGCCTCATTTCCTGGTATAGCTTTGTGTCCCGGAACCCAGCACAGGAGAACCTATTGAGCTACGCCCAATGTTTTCAGACGCTCCCTACACTCCCTCACTAGCTTTGACTTTACAAAGTTTGAGCTTAGAGCTTTCATTGCTGCTTGGCTGTCTATATAAATCTTTATGCACGACTCTTCGGGAAGATTTGTCGCGGAATTTAGTATGTCCACTGCACTGCTTACGGCAAAAACCTCGGCTTGAAAAATACTGCAGTAGTCCGGCAGACGAAAGGATACTTGTATGTTCATGTCGGCTGAGAAAATCCCTGCCCCCGTTCCAGTATCAATTTTTGACCCATCCGTGAAAATAGCAACTTTAGATTCCCTTATCACTTTTTGATTATCCCAGTCCCCTCTAGTAGGGAAAAGGGTATGGAATCCTGTATTGAAGCTTAAAAACGGAGTTATATAGTCGGTGAGTTCACTAAGCCCACAATCTGGAAATAATGAAAGAATTCTGCTATGCCCCAGCAGCCACCAGTCTTTTTTAATCTTAGGGCGCTCTTGGCAGCAGCGTTCATGATTTGAATATCTATTGGCAGCAGAAGCAGCATAATCTCCATTGCAGCTGTTGGCGTTGATTGCAAAGCGCCCGTGATGCCTAAGCAAGCCGCTCTCTGCACTTTCGGTAGACTATTCTTGTGCACGCTTTTGTCCAGGGCTGTCCACCATACCAGGCCACCATAAAGAAGAATGGGCCTTACGATAGAGATGTACATCTAGTGAACCATTGCGTGCTTTATTCCCCATTTCCTGCCAAAGGCCTTCTTGCAAGTATAGAAGGCAATTGTTGCTTTCTTGATGCGCTCATCAAGGTTTCTCTTCCAGTTAAGCTTAGCGTCAAGAATAATTGCTAGGTACTTAGGAGTTTTAAGCTCCAGAATGGTATTACCTATTTTTGGAATTGTAAATGGGGGTATTGCGCTCTTTCGAGTGAAAAGAACCAGCTCAGTTTTTGTGGGGTTAACCCCCAAACCCCACAACTTGCCGCCCATTTGTGCAATTTCCGTAGTGCTCCCTGCATTACAGGGTGGCGCGCGGCAGACGAATGAATTTGAAACGTCAATAAAACACAAACTGTTCGAAAATTGCTTTTTTTTATTTTTTCCTGGTTTCTTTACATGGGAGATTTAAGTTCATATAGTTTTAAACAATGTATCTGTCAAATGACGGTCCTCACGCTCCGAACATTGTGTAACCCTTTTTCTGAAGTTTTCGTTCACTCTTTAAAGCATTGCCACAGGAATTTTGAGGATGCAGGTGCGAATGTTGTCTTTGAGGGCTGTTAGGGTTGTGGGACGATCGTTGTAAACAAAAGATTTTAGGTATCCCCACAGGAAATAATCGCAGGGCGCCAAATCAGGAGAGGAGATGAGGCGCCCGGGGAATCTGTCACGCAAAAAGTCCATGCAAACTCTTGCTGTGTGGGCTTTGAAGATGTCCTTTAACAATTCATTGAATGGAACGTCTCGAAATGCCAAGGGCACCTGCCTGTTTACGAATTGAACGCGTGGGAGATTGTTCAATTGCAGCTCCAACCCTCTCGATGTTTTCTGGAGTAGAGACAGTTCTCTGAGCCACCCTTCTTATCGTGGACACATTTCCGCTATCCTGGAAGGCATTATTAACCTACGCAAGAATTCGATTTCGATCGGGAACTCGACCGCGGGGGTGATATTGAGCTGTAAACGAAAGGTACGCTGCATATAGACGATCGAGAGGTTGTTTGAAAAATAGGCTTGCACACAAAAAACACGATGTTGAACAGGCCACTCCATCTTGGCGACTGAAACCAAGTGCTAACAAACCTTCCTTCCCCCTCTTTAGAACCATCCCACTATCAACCCTCTACGACCGCTAGGAAGAGAGCAATGACCTTTTCAAATCCATGCGTCTGCCGCGCGCCACCCTGTAGTTCAGCTATCGTGGGTAGAAATTTGCCAGAAACCAGTCATCAGCGAACGCTACCACTTTGATCCCGTCCCTCTCGAGCTGGAATAAAATAGGATCGACAACTAATACCCAAAGTAGAGGTGATAGAACTCCCCCCTGCGGGGTACTTCTGAACACAGTTCCAGATATTTCATTCTCACCTATGGATGCATGTATCATTCTACTTTCAAGCATGCCGTCGATCTAATTGGTAATGCCCAGATCAGCCCCTGCATTCAGCAGGGCTTTCCGAATGGCATTCCTCTCAACGTTATTAAAGGCTTCTTCAACATCTAGAAAGACACCCACTGAGTATTCTTTATTATGCAGCGTACTCTCTATGGTCCTTACTACCTCATGTAGAGCGGTTTCTACAGATTTACCTTTCGTGCACGCATGTTGTGCTGTAGAGAGAGTGCTTACGTCCAGATTGCATCTAATGGAAATCTCGAGCAACCTTTCTAGGGTTTTCATCAGAAAAGAGGTTAAGCTAATGGGTCTTTGGCCATTGTGTGGCCCCGTATACCCGCCTTCGGTATAAATATTACTTTAACCCGTCTCCAAGCAATCGGAACGTACTAGTAGTATAAACAGCTTTTATAAATAATCAATAGCCAAGGGATGATTGCTTCAAGAATTTCCTGAAGCATTATGGGCAAAATTCCATCCATCCCTAGTGATTTATACGCCGCGAAGGATTGAATAGCCCACGCCATTCTTTCCTTGGCTATAACTTCCTCTATGGTGCCCAGTGACGGATTTTCCGGCATTCCTGACTGGTTCCCTAGGCATGTGTCACCCGCTTGGGTTGTACAGTCTGGAAAGTGGGTCTCTATGAGAAGTTCTAAGGTTTCCCTGTTGTTCCCAATCCACGTACCATCACTCCTTTGCAGTACGATGTGTACGATTGGATCGGTTGAAAGTACCCTTCTGAGTCTGGCAGCCTCACTAGTGCTCTCAATTGTTTCACAGAAGATAGTCCAAGAATGTCTTTTAGCCTTTTTTATTGACCTTTTATAGTCCCTCACACTCTTGCCTATACTTGAATAATTGTTTTTACTCCGATGCCGATTGACACTGCGCTACGCAGTTCGCAAGTTCCTACCTAGCTCACTCTTAATTAAGATTTCTGGGATTTTTACCAGCCACGCTAGAATCAATATTCTTCCATTTCAGGTTACGCGCTTGTCGAAGTGCCACGCAGTCTCTGGAACAATTCGAAGCCCGGCTTTACGCTACAGTACGCCTACTTTAAAGCCGCAAAACTAAACACTGACAAAGCCGAAGCCGAAGAAAACGTCGACGACATACTCGAATCTCTTCAGGCAGCGAGCCGTGCTGTTCCCAACAATCACGAACTACGACCATACGTTGAAACAATACTCCGAAAAGTTCCGACCGAACTTCTCGAAAAAGCCAATCGAAATTTCAATCGAAGCGGTGGCGGCGGAGCCTCGACAATCGTTCCGTCCGAAAAGGCATTGATTCGAATCCATAAGCAAGTTATTAAGTCGCTTCAGACGTTACAGCGAACCGATTCGTTGTGGAGTGTACAAGTCGCTAAGGTATTTCATTTGGAAGATGTTGCACGCAACTTGAACTCAATGGATCGTCGATTCAAGACCGAATTCACCAAGACACGAAGTCGACTATCGCGAATTTTCTATAGTCCGACGATCGATTGGTACTGGCAGTGTTTAATGAAGCCGCCGTATCTGAAGGGATTGGCTGTCGTAACCGGAACATTGTCGTTAATGGTTGTGTGGAGCGAGCTGACATTTTTCAATCGAAAGCCAGTACTCTCGATATTCGCAAATGTTTTGAATGTTGCCAAGACACATTACGATTTTTTCACCATCGAAGTCTTCTCGATGGCGACACTCTGCTATCTCTGCTATTGCGCTTATTCGACAGTCTTTCGAATCAAATTTTTAAATCTCTACTATCTTGCACCGCATCATCAGACCAACGAGCACAGTTTGATATTCAGCGGGATGCTGTTGTGCCGTCTGACGCCACCGATGTGTTTGAATTTTCTGGGCTTGATTCACATGGACTCGCATATTATCAAGGAGCGTGTAATGGAAACGTACTACACTCAAATAATGGGTCACATGGACGTGCTCGGCATCATATCCGACGGCTTTAATATTTACTTTCCGATGGTAATGCTGGCATTTTGTCTGGCCACTTGGTTTAGTATCGGCAGTCGAGCGCTTAGTGTTCTTGGCTTTCAGCAATTTTTACCGAACGAAGTGATTGCAACGGAACTGGTACAAGAAGGAAAGGATTTGATAGCACGCGAAAAACGTAGGCGAATACGTGCCGAAGAATCGTTGGCAAGAAAACGCGATATGTCGCGTGATCCGACAATGACTAGTACCGGACAATCGTCGAAATATCGATCGTTTCGAGCCGATACAACACTTACGCCGCAGGATGGTCTGCTTCGCGATGCCGAACCGGTCGATTATTCGACGACAAATCGCGATAACGATATAACACGAAGCCTGTCGCAAGAGATTAACGATCGGTTTGGTGTTAGTACACAGGTTCAAATCGGCTTCAAAGGAGCGAACCTTTACGAATCGGACAACGATGATAACAGCGAGAATCGGATTGGACCGCCTCCTCGAGGAATTTTCGATGATGTCTAGTTTAATTGAATAATTTCACAATTATTTTATTTTTTAATTAATTTCTCGTCTAAGTGATAATTCCGATTGGTATTTTTAATTTGTAAATAATTCACTTGTGTATAGTAAAACTTGTATAAATTATTTCTAATGTAGTTCCTGTAGGATTTAGGCAGTAGTGAAAACCGAAGACGGCGAGATATTCCCGATGACGCCCTTTTATGCTTTGTATTCGTTTCTACCATTTAATAGAAGCTTCTGTTGTATAAACAAAACTATTAGCAAGATATTCGATAATAAACTAAGCATTGTTTTAACTATTTATTTTGTTCGATTTTTGAAGATTTGTTTAGTGGATCGTTACTTTGGTTGGTTGGTTTTCGTGGTGGCCCGTCTGCGGAAAACAGGGCCCAATTAGCACAGGAAGCGCCGGTTTGATACCACAACTCGTTTAACCTGGTCGTTGAGGGCTTATGAAGTAGATATATAGTTTTACAGAGACCTAGGGCTTGAATGGTTTATCATATCCATCCGGAGCTGATCAAGAAGGTGTTTTTCGAGATCTCATCAAGGTTATTAAAGAAGGGTTTGCCTAGTGCGCGAAGTCTGGCTCTAGCTAGAGCTGGACACTCGCAAAGCAGGTGGGTAACGGTTTTCTTCTTGTTTGTATCCCCACAGCTGCGGCAATTGACGTTAAAGGGAATACCCAGTCTGGCCGCGTGGTCGCCGATCGGCCAGTGTCCCGTGCTGACTGCCGCGACTCTGGAGACGTCTACACGGCTCCAACTCAAGAGTTCATTTGTTCTGCACCGGCAGTAGGATGGCCATATCTTCATAGATATGACGCAGTTGGTCAATCCTCTCCATCTGGAGTTGGCGTTTGTGAGAAAGTGGATGGATATTTTATGTTTGACAGTCCCTAGTGGGATCTGAACTGAGCCCTGAAGAGCAGAACCTTGCCTAGCTAATTCGTCTGCAGAGTCAGTCCAGTTCCCGTCTACTCGCTTCACAAACGACGGGTTCGTGTGCTGTTTGGACAATATTTTACTGATTTTCGCAGAGTCTCGGGTGCACTCAATGGATTGGCAGTAGTCCACCCAAGCTTGCTTCTTGGCTGTTCTAACAGATTTTTTGTATATTTTTAAGTAATCCTTATAAGGTTGCCAGTACTTGTGTTTGTAGCAGATGTTGAAGACATCTCTGGTAATCTTCCTGAGATTGGATAGGTCCTCATTCCACCACGGGGGAATGTTTTCTTACTATATTTCGCTGGACACGATACCTTAAAGGCAGCACTGAATCCAGTGTCTTCACCTTGGCATCCAGCTCTTCTATGGTGTTAGGGTTGAAGTTAGGTATGTTTGAGAGTTTTGCTTTCACGACTTAATTTCTTCCAGTTAATTCGCTTCGGGCTTCTGAACGGCTTGGTGGTATCGATCATGATACCCACATTGTATAGGATCCAGTTGTGATCCGAGAATGATCTTAAACTGGACACTCTCCAGTTTTCAACCTTAAACCTATCATTGTCTGTTAGTGGTGTAACATCCAGCACCTCCTTCCATCCCTGAAATCCCTCCACACTGGGAAAGATAAAGGTTGGGGTATTGCCAACTTTAGAAATGACCATTTTAAATCTGGCAAAGTAGTCGCCGTAAACGGCACAATCAAAATGTCGAGAAAGTATTCAAATTGTTTTCAACGATCCTCAATTTAATTAGATTTTTTTTCTTTCGATTTTTTTACATTTAAAAATTTGAGTCAATCTTTTTTTTATATTGTCTATTTTGTACGATTTTAGTTTGTTGATTCGCCAACATTCAATTTACCGAATTTTTGATAAATTAGAATGCGTGAAATTGTCCATATACAAGCGGGCCAATGTGGCAATCAGATTGGTTCGAAATTCTGGGAGGTGATTTCAGACGAGCATTGTATCGATGGTTCCGGAGTATTCTATGGCGACAGTGATCTGCAGGTCGAACGTATTAACGTCTACTATAACGAGGCAACCAGTGGCAAGTATGTACCGCGAGCGGTTCTAGTCGACTTGGAACCGGGAACAATGGACTCGATACGTGCTGGACCGGTCGGAAATCTCTTTCGACCGGATAGCTTCATATTCGGACAGAGTGGAGCTGGAAACAATTGGGCTAAAGGACATTATACCGAAGGTGCGGAACTTCTCGATTCCGTGCTCGATGTGGTGAGACGCGAGGCTGAAGGATGCGATTGTTTGCAAGGTTTTCAAATAACACATTCGCTCGGTGGTGGTACCGGTTCCGGAATGGGAACACTTTTGACCGCGAAAATTCGTGAAGAGTATCCGGATCGAATTAATTGTAGCTTCTCGGTCGTACCGTCACCGAAAGTTTCCGACACTGTTGTCGAGCCGTACAATGCGACGTTAAGTGTTCATCAGTTGATCGAAAATACCGACGCAACTTATTGTATCGATAACGAAGCCCTCTACGATATTTGTTTTCGAACGCTAAAGCTAACAAACCCAACATACGGCGATCTAAATCATTTAGTTTCGGCCACTATGTCCGGCATTACTACATGCCTGCGATTTCCCGGTCAGCTGAATGCCGACTTGCGTAAGCTGGCCGTTAACATGATACCGTTTCCGCGAATGCATTTCTTTATGCCGGGCTTTGCACCGCTTACATCGCGTGGATCTCAACAATATCGAGCCGTAACCGTTCCCGAATTGGTTCAGCAGATTTTCGATGCCAAGAATATGATGGCAGCATGTGATCCACGACACGGAAAATATCTAACCGTTGCCGCTATCTTTCGCGGTCGCGTTTCAATGAAAGAAGTCGACGAGCAAATGTTGAACATTCAGAACAAGAACTGCAGTTACTTTGTCGAATGGATTCCGAATAATTGTAAGACTGCCGTATGCGATATACCGCCGCGTGGATTGAAAATGTCCGCAACATTTATCGGGAATACGACAGCCATTCAGGAACTTTTCAAGCGCATTTCGGAACAGTTTACCGCAATGTTTCGGCGAAAGGCATTTCTTCATTGGTATACCGGGGAAGGTATGGACGAGATGGAATTTATCGAAGCCGAAAGTAATATGAACGATTTGATCAGTGAATATCAAGCGCATCAGGAAAGTACCAACGACGAGGAGGGAGAATACGAGGAAGAGTTTGAAGGGGGTGAATAAAATTTATTGTATAAAAGAAAGTACGTTTGAATTTAATATGAAATTATAGTTGAAAGAGATTGGGGTTTAAATGGAAACTCGACCATTTTGGGATAAATGATTCAGTTTATTGGCTATAAGCTACGTTGGGGGATGTGTTTATCATCATCATTTTGCTCCGTTGCTCCCATTATTCCATCCTCTATTTTCCATCCTCTATCCACCAATCCTCCATCTCCTATCCATCATCCACCATCACCCATCCACCATCCACCATCACCCATCATCCTCAATCCTCTATCCGCCATTCTTTTTTTTTTTTTTTATTGATTTAATCCCTTCATGCTACATGGGCAAGTAAGTCATCCCTACTTCAAGAGTCGGAGGCAATACAGCCTCTTAGCTGAAGCCAAAACGGAACAGTACCGCCCCATAACTCAGTGAAATTAACAAGATAAATTGCTCCGTTTCGGGTACACTTTCTCAGCTCAAGGAGCTGGAGACATAACCGTCACTCAGCTCAATGAGCTAAAAAATGTCCATCATATCAACATACACATGCATGTATGATGACATTGGGCTCAATGCCTAATAATCTACTGTTGCGAGCTAGGGGTTCGCCGGGATTTCAAGTTAAACACAATTCGTTTAAAATCAAAATAAGTAACAATTTATTAATTCGCACTTTAATTATATTCGCACAATTCTTCGCACTATATGGCAATATCGCCCGCTTATTTATTCCGCTTGATTCGATCACACGCAATCGATCGCTTTCCACCAATATGGTCGCGTATACACGCTGGCTGCCACAGTCGACGTAATAAAAATTACTATGTCCCTCGCTGAAAGCTTCATCTGCTTTTATACTACTTGTCTGTAGTCGAGACTGTTCTTGAATCTTAGTTCGGTGGTGTGTGTAGAGGGTTCTCGAAAGCTTTAGAGCTTTCGATTTTGATCTTCTATACTATTCTAGTACATTCGATTAGAATCGTGTTACTCCGCTCTCTTATATACTTCAACTAGACTTTTGATTGGGTAACTTTGCAACTAGGTATTCGGTTGTTGCTGTTTCCATTATTCGTAATCGATCGAGTTGCGCGGTGGCCAGGCTTACACGTAGCACTACCTTAACCCCTAGTACTCCTCAGTCAGTACAGCGCACTGATATAAGAGGTAGTACAAAAATAATTTAGTAAAGTTAATAATAAAAAGAAATTAAAGTAATAAAGTGATTAATAAGGAAAATACGAATATATTACTAAAATATTAAATAATACATGCAAATTTATAGTTAGTTTTTTTTTTTCTTTTTTCTTTATTTAATTTATAAAAGAAAAATAAAAAATATATATAAAAAAATAAAATTAAAAGGATTTAAAAGATAAGATAAAAGACGTATACATTCTACAACACAAACCACAACCGTTTCTTCAAGCGTCTTTCAAGACTGCTTGTCTAGGAAATATCCCTTCATTAGGCTTTGAAGTCGGCAATACTGGTTGCATTTTTTACGGAGCTGGGTAAGGAATTGTACTCAATGATTGCTTCGTAAATTGGGTCTCTTCTCAGACGATTCGTTCTTGGTCTGCATAGATTTGCAATATTGTTCGCATTACGTGTCTTAAATTGATGTAAGTCTTTAATGTGTCGTATGGTTAGCGGGGTTTTAGTTTGTTCATTTAGAGATTTGTATATGAATTTTACTCTTTCAAGCGCTATAAGTTCATATATTGTTAACTTCTTGTAGTCAGAGTAGAGAGTCAACGAAGGCGTAAGTCGAGAGAGATTGTATACCGCCTTGATTCCTTTGTTCATTAATCTTGCAATTTTTTCAGATTATACAAAGCTATTTGGCTCCAAGAGAGTAGTCCATAGCTTATATTGGAAAGGATGAAGGCATTAAATATGAGGTCCTTCATCTGATAGTCAATATGATGGTTGTGTCTTAATAATCCAATAATGGCTGCTATTTTTTTCATATTGCTGTTATATGCGTTGTACAGTTTAGGTTTTCGTCAATGATTACTTAGTCTGGTTAACTCTAGAAATTTCTTTGCCACCAATTTCAAGATGAAGCTGAATATCTGGCTTGTTTTTCAATTTAAATAGTATATAATTTGTTTTTGCGGCATTTAGAGATAATCTATTCCCATTTAACCATCTATTGAACGTAGCAAGGTCGTTATTGATTGTAGGTTCTAAGATTATCGGTCTGTCATTCTTATACAACAGCAGCGTGTCGTCCGAAAATGTAATGTATTTTCCCGAAAGACCCGCATTTTGAAGGTTATGAATATATATGAGATACAATGTCGGTCCCAGGATCGATCCCTGTGGAATTCCTAAGTTGATGCGTCTCCACACTATCCTCTATCCACCATCCTCCATATTTCATCCACTATCCTCTATCCATCATTACTCCAACTTTTCTATTTGTTGCTTCCGTTACTCCATCCTCTATCCACCATCCTCCATCTTCTATCCATCATCCTCCATCCACCATCCTCCATCTTTTATCCACCATCTTCTATCCTCCATCCACCATCCACCATCCTCCATTCAACATCCACCATCCTCCATCTTCTATCCATCGTCCACCATCCTCCATTCTCCATCTTCTATCCATCATCCACCATCCCCCATCCACCATCCTTTATCCTCCTGGTTTCGGAGCGTATACGGGACAGACAGACAGACAAACATTCATTTTTATATATATTGAGATTGATGCAATCCCTTCATGCAAAATGGGTAATGCCTTCCCAATTCAAAAGGTCGGAGACATCAAGGCCTCCTAGCTGCAGTTGCAGCTCAGAACCGACCAATAGCCCATTTTTGTGGAGCGAAGGAATATGAGGACTTGTTTAACAGCTCATTAAACTGCACTCTAGTGTGCGTCTCGCAGCACCCAGCTACCTAACAAATGGATAGACAAGGTATAATATGTGCATGCACTGGACTGACAATTTTTTTTTACCAAAGATACATTTTATTAAAATTAAATAGATACTCTAACTACATACTTAAATATCGCCACACAATTTAAAAAAAAAATGTACTACTCTTCACCACCTCCTTCTTCCTCTTCGTCGAATTCGCCTTCTTCGTCGGCGGTTGCTTCCTGATACTGTTGATATTCCGAGACCAGATCGTTCATGTTACTTTCGGCTTCGGTAAATTCCATTTCGTCCATTCCTTCGCCGGTGTACCAATGCAAAAAGGCTTTTCGTCTGAACATGGCCGTAAACTGTTCCGAAATACGTTTGAAGAGTTCCTGAATTGCGGTCGAATTTCCAATAAATGTGGCCGACATCTTCAATCCTCTGGGCGGTATATCGCATACGGCCGTCTTACAATTGTTCGGTATCCATTCGACAAAGTAGCTGCTGTTCTTGTTCTGAATGTTGAGCATTTGTTCGTCGACTTCCTTCATCGACATTCGTCCGCGAAAGATAGCCGCAACGGTTAGATAGCGTCCGTGTCGAGGATCACAAGCTGCCATCATGTTCTTGGCATCGAACATTTGCTGTGTGAGTTCGGGAACGGTAAGGGCTCGGTATTGTTGCGAACCGCGCGAAGTTAACGGAGCAAAGCCGGGCATGAAGAAATGCAATCGCGGAAAAGGAACCATATTCACTGCTAATTTTCGCAAGTCTGCATTCAATTGTCCCGGAAAACGGAGACATGTTGTCACGCCGGACATTGTTGCCGATACTAAATGATTTAGATCTCCGTACGTTGGAGTTGTTAATTTTAAGGTCCTAAAGCAAATATCGTATAAAGCTTCATTATCGATACAATAAGACTCGTCGGTGTTCTCGACCAACTGATGTACACTAAGCGTGGCATTGTACGGCTCGACAACGGTGTCCGAAACTTTCGGTGACGGTACAACCGAAAACGTGTTCATAATTCGGTCCGGGTATTCTTCGCGAATTTTCGAAATTAGTAGCGTTCCCATTCCCGAACCAGTTCCGCCACCCAGAGAATGAGTCATTTGGAAACCTTGTAGACAATCGCATCCTTCAGCCTCTTTTCGTACAACGTCCAGGACAGAATCGACTAGTTCTGCACCTTCTGTGTAATGACCTTTGGCCCAATTATTTCCGGCACCGGATTGACCAAATACAAAATTATCCGGTCGAAAGATTTGTCCGAAAGATCCTGAACGAACCGAATCCATAGTGCCCGGTTCCAAATCGACAAGGATCGCTCTGGGAACGTATTTGCCACCGGTCGCCTCGTTGTAGTAGACATTGATGCGTTCCAGTTGCAGATCGCTATCGCCGTAATATGTTCCGGATGCATCGATACAATGCTCGTCGGAAATGACTTCCCAGAATTTCGCTCCGATTTGGTTGCCACATTGGCCCGCTTGAATATGGACAATTTCTCGCATTTCGTTTTTATTAACTCATAAAATTCAAGGGACGTTAATTATTTATTACCAGTGGTGTGTACTGCTTTTGTATATTTGTAGTCTTTTATTTTAGCTTAAATTCGAAAATCGAAAGAATTTTTTTTAGCTTGGTTTAAATTATACGTTTAGATATGGAGGTGGTTTGGCTAGACTCGATTATATTAACGATTTTAATTGTTTTTGTAGGCCTACTGGGATACGTCGGCTACTAGAGCGATTTTTTGGTTCAATAGAGAAATTCATGAGAATTACTGTGCATCGATTGGAGCAGGTGTTTTATAAATGGCTTTTGGATATTTTTCAATTCAAATTCCTCTCATACCATCTCTTCATACCTGTATTTGGCGAAAGGCTAGTTCTCGAAAATAGGCGAAATTGTTGAAGTGGTTCTTAATCTTATGAGACTTACATACAGCAAAATACCTTGAAGCCACCATGAACTTTCACGGTAAATATAGCGATGAATTACGTCGCCTTATTCAGCCTCTTTATATTTTTCCTCGTAACACTCAGCTTGGAGTCTGCCATCCACCGATTTTCCTTGTGATATTTCTGAAGACGATTTGGGTTTCGTTGAGGACACCTGAACCTTGTTCTTGAAAGCTGGTTTGGTATTGGGATCCTGAACCATGTTCTTGACTGATGCAGACTTCTCGGTTCTAAATCCGTTCTGGTGTGCTACCATCAGATCTGCCTTTTGACACCTTCCAATTTACGTAGACCCACAAGCTGTCTGACTTGTATCCATATCACTAGCATGTTCGGCATTAATACGTCACTTATAGGCTCCAGAGAAGTATTCAAACTGCCTCTCCGACTCGAGTTGCGGTAGGTTTACGAGAATTTCATCTGCATTAGCGACCATTGGCTCCTAATTGCTGATATCATTCGAGCTTTCTACAACTCCTCTGCACAGAGAAGAGGTGAGGAGATTCCCGACATCATGATGGTCCGGCGGTGTCATCTCGCCATCAACGCTTCCGGTAAGTTCCTGGGGGTGCTAATTCCTGATGGCACTACGTCGACGCACGCGTATTCCGTGAAAATGAGATCCGCACCAGCTGAGCACCCAGTACGGATGAAATGCTAGATTAAAAAGGACTTCCGTCCGGTGCCCAAAGGAGATCGTTCACGGTATCACATTTATACAATATCGGCACGAATGCTTATATACCCTGGCGTTAGTGTCGATCACTTTTTGATCACCTCTCCTCTCAAGTAATCAGAGTGGAACCACCCAACTGTCTCCAGATTTGCGACACAATCTAAAACCATGGAAACAAGCGCTACTCAAATCCCTAACTGGGAACGCGATCGCTGTGTCAAGATGATCAAAGGCCGATTGCACCAGTCATGATAAAGATAACAAATTGTTAGTAGCCTTAGCTATGCAACAACAGGAATGATTCCTTAAGATAAAAACACACAAAATAGAGTGGCAAATTAAAACACGCAAAAATATTAACCAACAGTTAAAAAAACTAGCCCCGTCCTTAATTTATTTACTTAATCCACTTTAAAAAAATCCACTTAACAACAATTGTAATTTTTTGGCCTAAAGTATGCTCTGAAAATCGAACGTTTTTCAAAACAAAATCGTTGGAAAGCCCCAGTTTAATAAGCGCTCATGTCCCTAAAATTCAACAACGGTTAGCTTTCAATTTTAAAGTTTATTTTTTTACATTATTAAAATAAATAAAAGCGTTACCACTAGACTGTTCTGCGAGTAGTAGACAAGAAACCACCTAGACTAAGAACCCTCGAACCCAAAAAAAATAATAAAAACAAGATGCGTGAAATTGTGTACATTCAAGCAGGACAATGCGGTAATCAAATTGGTGCAAAATTTTGGGAAGTCCTTTCCGATGAGCATTGTGTCGATGCGACCGGATCGTATTATGGCGATAGTGATTTACAGCTGGAACGCATCAATGTGTATTACGATGAAGCGCGATCGGGAAAGTACGTACCCAGAACAGTTCTAGTGGATCTCGAACCAGGTACAATGGATGCTGTTCGGGCAGGACCATTCGGTCAGATTTTCCGTCCCGATTGTTTCATTTTCGGACAATCGGGCGCGGGTAATAACTGGGCCAAGGGACATTATACAGAAGGTGCCGAACTGGTCGATTCAGTTTTGGATATTGTTCGTAAGGAGGCCGAAGGATGTGATTGTCTACAGGGTTTCCAAATGACACATTCACTTGGCGGCGGAACCGGATCGGGAATGGGAACTCTACTTATTTCGAAGATACGTGAAGAATATCCGGACAGGATTATGGGTACGTTCTCGGTCGTTCCGTCGCCGAAAGTCTCCGACACTGTTGTCGAACCATACAACGCGACATTGAGTATACATCAGCTGGTAGAGAATACCGACGAGACTCATTGTATCGATAACGAAGCATTGTACGATATTTGCTTTAGAACATTGAAACTAACAACACCAACGTACGGTGATCTCAATCATCTGGTGTCCGCCACAATGTCTGGTATAACAACATGCTTGAGATTTCCGGGTCAATTGAATGCCGATCTACGAAAGTTGGCCGTTAATATGGTACCATTTCCGCGATTACATTTCTTTGTGCCCGGCTTTGCACCGCTCACATCTAGAGGATCGCAACAATATCGAGCCATTACCGTTCCCGAGCTGGTTCAACAGCTCTTCGATGCGAAAAATATGATGGCAGCATGTGATCCACGACATGGAAAATATCTGACCGTAGCAGTAATATTTCGAGGTCGTGTATCGATGAAAGAAGTCGACGAACAAATGCTAAACGTACAAAATAAAAATAGCAGCTATTTTGTCGAATGGATTCCAAATAATGTGAAAACAGCCGTTTGTGATATTCCACCGCGCGGTCTTAAAATGGCCGCAACATTTTCGGGCAATTCGACATCGATTCAGGAACTCTTCAAACGTATATCGGAACAATTCACCGCAATGTTTCGACGCAAAGCATTTTTACATTGGTATACCGGCGAGGGAATGGACGAGATGGAATTCACCGAGGCCGAAAGTAACGCAAACGATTTAATTAATGAATATCAGCAATATCAAGAAGCTGTGGGCGATGAAGAGGGCGAATACGATGAGGAAGAAGGAGCTGAATAATTGATTTTAGCGAAAGTTTTCGATCAGCGATTCGGTTTTGTAATTTATTTATGAGCGCAACTGAATTAACTAGTAAATTGCATTAATTCTGTATATATTTTGTGAGAAATCGTGTATTTGTATACTGTATGTATTTTTTTAGAAAATAGGGAAGTTTTATTACTTTATAGAATTTAAATTTGTCGTTTTACTTACAAGCTGGCAGTCTTCCTTTTCTTGTTTTCGTGTACCTTCTTTTATTTTCATGAGTAGCCTCAAATTTACTCTGATGGTTCGAAGTACAGTTACGTTGCTGTAATCACGGCTTGAATTGAATCTACAGCCAACTCCAAGGAACTTGCTGTTCGAGCGCTCGTCAAAATCAAAAATGTATTTGGAACCTTTTTTTTGTTTACAACAAATTAATTTATTAATGTAAAAAGGATTTCAATGACAAGACAACTTTACAATAAAAATCGGTACGATACTCACTTTAAAGAAAAAAAGCTAAGAGTTTAAAAAGCCACCCTAATAACTCCTGCCGAAAAGAGTATAGAATTTCGGTTTATTGGTGCAGGCTGGATGAACGCATTTGTCACTAGGAAGAATAGTCGTCGGCTGTTCGAACGGTATGCAAAGTGATTTTGCACCCATTGCCGGTTCACCAGGCTCAACATCTTGGTCTCTGAAAACAAAAACAAAAATCCAATTGAGCACCCGAAAAACTAAAACGGTTTTTTTTTTAAATTACCTTGCACTATCGCCCTTAATCTTATCCTCGCATTTTTCCTCACCGCAAAACGGTGACATGATAATATTCTTTGTGTCCAAAAACTTACAGAATTCGTCCCACGACTTTGTGACTTTCGTGTGTTCGGTTAAATCGCGTGTTGCCTTTGCCAGCATACTTTCGTGTATCGTTTCAAGAAGTTGAGCGATTTTCTTATCCGCTTCGGACATTGGTATCGTCATCTTTTCACCCGTATCGCGTCGTACCGCAACAATTTGCTGACTTTTCATATCTTTCGGACCGATTTCAATTCGAATCGGTACACCTTTCAGTTCCCAATGATTGAATTTCCAACCGGGCGAATAATTATCGCGATAATCACCTTCGGCTCGAATTTCATTGGCCAGTAATTTTTTCTCGAAATTTTTACAGCATTGTAACAGTTCGTTCTTTTCGGATTCGCTCATATTAACCGTTATACCGCACGGTACAACAATTGTCTGAATGCAAGCAACGTGAGGCGGTAAAACCAGTCCTTGATTATCGGCATGGATCATAATCATGACGCCAATAGTTCGCGTCGTTAGACCCCATGAATTTTGAAAAACGTACTGTTTCTGTTGCGTTTCGGGATCTTCGAAAACGATATCGAACATTTTCGAAAAGTTTTGACCTAAATGATGACTGGTTGCGCCCTGAATTGCTCGACCACTGGCCGAAATAAATGCCTCCACGGTAGTCGTGTAATCGCCGCCGGCAAACTTCTCTTTCTCGGTTTTACGTCCTTTTATCACGGGTATGGCCAGAAGATGCGTGTAAACCAGACCGTATAAATCGAGAATTTTCAGAACTTCTTCTTCGGCTTCCTTCTTGCCGGCATACGCAGTATGACCTTCTTGCCATAAGAATTCACGAGTTCGCAGGAACGGTTGTGGATGTTTAAATTCCCACCTCTAAACAAAAACAAAATAGATCAACTCTTTTTACCCCGCTCCCAATCAAGCGATTTTATTCTCATCTACTCACCACCACATTATTCCATTGATTCAAAAGAATCGGTAGATCACGATACGACTGAATCCATTTGGCAAATGCCGGATACATTACGGTTTCGGATGTTGGTCGAACAGCGATCGGTTCGGCCAATTCGGAATCGCCCGATCTTGTAACCCATGCCACTTCCGGTGCAAAGTCAGCAATATGCTTTTTCTCTTTTTCGAGAGCTGCACGCGACACGAAAATCGGAAAATAGCATTCCTTTACGCCAAGTTTTGTAATTTCGGCATCGAACCAATTTTTTATTGTCTTCCAAATTGCAAACGACCAATGCCGAAGAATATAGCATCCGGACACGTCGTAGTATTCGATCAGTTCGCCTTTTGTAATGACCTGGTCAAAAGGAAACATTTCAGAAAATTGATTGCAATTTTTATTTTTTATTTTCGTTTACCTGCGAATACCAATCGGGAAGATTGTCCTCTTTGGTAGCTTCCAAACCTAACCGAGTCACTTTCTTAACAGCCGACTCTTTCGATGGATCAGCAGATGGTTTTGGTTTTGGAGCTTCCTTTTTAGGCTTTGGTTTTGTTCCGCCGCTAGCTTCAGCTTTAGGTTTTGATGGCGCTCTACCGGCAACTGGAAAATCGGTTCCTGTAGCCGTTTTATATTCAGCTTTCAAAGCCAAGAGTGTTGCAACGGCTGCATCGATTTTATCCTTGGCAGCTTTATCTGTTTTTAGTTGTCGAACTTGTTCACCTTGTGCATTTATTTTTTGTGTTAGTTCGGTTTTAATCGTTTCTTTGTCGGCCATGGTTTTGGTTTCTGAGAACAACAAATTGGATTGGTTCCGATTAGTTTATTAGAATTTTGACTAAATGAAGACAAACACAAAAGGACTGGATATGAAAGGAGACAAACGAACAAAATAAAAAAAAAACTACTTAAGTAAAAGAACGTTTATTTTTTCTTTATACAAATAAAAAATTCAATTAAAATAGGACAAAGCAGTCAATAAACGATAAAAGTTTGAAATGAGTCAGCAAATGCAGTCATGTGATTGACATCATTTTGGTTTGCTTAAGCATCGCCTAAAAACGATATAAAGATTTTATTAAAGTTAAATAAAAAAATTAAAATGGTCGACAAAGTATCGTTCGTCTGCCGATTTTGTATCAATGTGGTTCACACACGTTTCAATTTCCTTACTGAATAAACACGGAATTATGAAATTTTAAGCTTTAAGCAAACCAAACAGATATCATTCCAAGATCAAGCGCATTTTTAATTCAAATTGTTTAGTAGCGACGGCTTTATGTTACTGTTTCTCTGACAAAACAGTTTTTTCCGAAAGACATGCCTTACGTTGGCTGCCAAACATTTTAGCAAAAAGTTTTGACAGTGTTATTTAAAGAGGTCAAAAGCCGGCGCATTATATATAGCAAAGTGTACACGGAATAAAAAAGCAATACGTCATGCGGTGGAGAAACTTTTAGGAGCTAAGGTGGTATTGGCTCCGCCTGAGCTCTGCCAAAACTCATAAGCCGTCGTACCTATAAACGAACCAATCAAGACGGAGCTAGCGGGAATGCATTATTTTTTTTCACAAGTAAAAATCCATCAATTTAAATTATTTACAATTGCATGCCGGTAAACAATTGAAAAAAAAATAAAACCCAAACAACAAAAACCACTAACCTTTAGGAGCTTGCTTTTCACTAGCAGGAGCTGATTGAGTAGCTGTCGGCTTCCAAACTTCTCCGGTTGCTGTTTTATAATCCGCTTTCAAATTCAATAGGTTCTTGACTTCGGTATCGATTTGGTCTTTTGGAACTTTTTTCGCCTTCAAATCACGAACAAGTTCACCCTGTGCTTTGATTTTCAAATCGATAGCTTTAGCATTTGCCGATTGGACTTTATTGTCGACAGTCGCAACAATTGTCGGAGCTGACGTTTTCACAGTCGATGGCTTCCAATCTTTACCGGTTGCTGTTTTATATTGCGCTTTTAAACTCAAAAGACTTTGAACTTCCGAATCGATTTGACTTTTTGGCGCCTTCTTAGCCTTTAGATCGCGCACAATTTCACCTTGAGCGTTGATTTTTGCATCGATATCGTTACCGTTTGTTGGGGTCGCTATGGCGGCCGGTGCAGTTTTTGGAGTAGGTTGTGCAGGCGGTTTCCAATCTTGACCGGTGGCTGCCTTGTATTCAGCTTTTAAATTTAAGAGTTGACTTACGGCAGATTGAATTTCATCCTTTGTAGACTTCTTGGCTTTCAAATCACGCACTAGGTCACCTTGCGCTTTGATTTTTCCATCAATTTCATCGGCTTTTGAATTTGAAGCGATTGCAGTAGTTGGAGTCGTTTTCACTGCACCTGAGGTTGCCGGTTGAACAGCGGTACCGGGCTTCCAGTCTTCACCGGTAGCTGATTTATATTCTGCCTTAAGTGCGAGAAGAGTTTGTACTTCGGCTGTAATTTTTTCTTTCCTTGCCTTTTGAGCTTTTAAGTCTCGTACGAGTTCACCTTGCGAAGTTATCTTAGCGTCAATATCACTGGCTTGATTTTTGGAGGGCTGAAAAGAAGAAATTGTTTTTTTAATTTTTTTAACAGGATTGAAGGATTTGTTTCAACTCTGGGCAAAACCTTCTAAACGATTTATTGGAGAGAACTTATCCTAACTAAACCATTCGATCGGAATGAAAAGATTGCCACGGTTTCTCTTTAGTTTGTTCACTTAAAGCGCGATGATCGCGTTCCGTATCCGTCTTGCGCTTACATTAAACGATCACATAATGTCATGCTATGCAAGATTAATGAATTAATACCGATCAAAACTTAATCAGAACGTAAACATGTGCTTCCGATTAAAGTTTTAATAAATACCGTGGTAGCTGATATGTTAAAAACACGATTTAATCAGCCGAAGAAAAAATGATCGTTATTTATACAACAAGATCGTTTAGAAACAATGATTACGCACGTCATCAAACACTAACCTGCTTAAAATCGATAATTGAACATAATTCAAAAAGAATAATCCACGGAATTAACAACCATCAGATACCACGTCAAACTGAACACTGGAATCTTTCGTAAAGGTGAGCAACACCGCCATGTGGCACATTCACTTTCACCTGAGATGCAAGCGATCGTGGACAATGGCTCCACTCCAACACCTTAACTTGAAGCTTCATATAGAAGAGAGCTTCACATTCGAATTTGATACAACTCACGTGTACGATTTCTTCTTTTTTTTTAATTTAAGATAGCGGGTGATTTTTTTTTGAGTAGATAGAATATTATTTCGAGTTTTTTACAGTTACATATGTGGGGTTCATAGAAAAGAAGTAATGGAGGAATGGCAAAGAAATGTTTGATGCAACGATGTAAGTTTTCCTGTGTTTTTTTACCGCCCACAAAAATATTTATGTACGAAAATGTACGACATGGATCAGTGGGGTTTGCTTTTAGGCCTGAGAAACGTGAAGGAAGGTTCTGAAGTAACAGTCAAGAAAATTCTTAAGTTCCTGAGAAGCAGATCGCAACAGCAGTGCCCATTCGTCCATACATGAAACTGTGTTAATAACTTCGTCTTGTCAATAGAATTAGACTAGAAAGATCTGAAGGGGACCCACAATTTTAAGTGATGGAATACTATTTTTTGTAGGATGGGATGAAAAATGGAAATTTTACAGGATGAATACAAAAAACCAAAAAGAAAAATTACATTATTATCGATCGCTTAGCGACGCTTGAAAGGCGAAATCGGATCAGCGAAAAAAATGCCAGCTTTGCAGGTCACCGAATTGAAGTTTGACCACTGTCTTCGTCGCATCTTGGGAATATTCTGGCCAGACGATATCATCAATAACGATGTTAGGAATATCATTCTAAATCAAGTACTACATAAATGTCCTCAGGTACCATATATATATATATATAATTTTTGATAGAGCATGACTGTTACCAACCAGGCCCGTGCGCAGGATATCGTCAAGGGGGCTTTCGAATATGTGGAAATAACTGCTGACATTCACAGCTTGAAATTCATCAATGCTCAAACATTTTCTAATAGATTTGAATCTGATGAATGTGACGGTTAATCCAGTTCGTTATAGTTCCTGCAAGAATGCGGTAATTAAATTCACTATCCTACACCCGACGTACACTCGCCATCCGGCTATGAAAAAATTTTATTTGGTGTTCTGCGTCATAAGATTTTCCAATAGGTATGCAGCGTGGTTAATTTAGTAGTCATAACGGGTATATTCACTGGTAGTATTTTAGGTAATTTAGTAGTAACTATCTGGTATCGTTAACGAGGAATGAAAAAGATGAAAATATTGAAGGTAGAGGTTGAGTCTCGCACGCTTGTATAAAGTGGAATTTGTCTCGAGGTGATGAAAAGATACACAGCTACCACAAAGCTAACTAGTAAAATTCTTGCCTATTTCTATGCAGTACAAAGCCGACTTCAATAATTTGGATCGTTGTCATCTTGTAGTATCAAATTTTAATTTTTCCTTATAAACCATCTTTGGACAGATGGTAGTAAAGCCTATTGATGTAATTTGACCATTTTAGAAGCATTCAAATTCTCGGTAAAAATGTAAAAAGGGTCAAATCTCTGTTTGGCGAATAAGCCTTAAACCATGATCTATAACTCGATGTTGTTACTTGGGGTGGTTTGAACCCCCAAAACCCATCCCGTGTGCATTATTACTCGAATCTCAGGTTAATGTTTACTTAGTTATAAGCTTTTTATAGTTTGTAACTTTTATTTGGTATTTAGAATCAACTTTTCTTTTGTTCATTTCATTAGACTGACTAATTTCTATTTTTTTTTAGTTTTAAGTTTTCTCCCGTTCTACTTTTAATTTTTTTTTAGGATTGAGTTTTATTAAATTTTATTTCGTTTTTAGGTTAAAGTTTTATTTTTTTAGTTTTCAGAATCCATTTTTTTTAATTTTAAGTTTTATTTAGCTTTTAAGTATTTGACCGGATTCGATAATCCTGTGGTAACACAACGGACCTTCTTAGCCAAGGGTTATATTTTTTTGGTTTTTAAAAAGTGAAAAAAATCCGAGGGAAAGGTAAGTGGACGATTCCACTTACGTCGAAATTGGTGGCTGACGCCAGGGCTAGATTGATAATCAGACTATAAACCATAGACCTAAACAACAAAGAAATGCATGCCGACTTACCATCCGATTTAAATGAAATTAGATGTGTTTTCCGATAGATTCTAAGAGATGGAGAAACGTTGATTTACACAGCTTCGCAACTTATTAAGACACTGGATAGTTAGCGCCCTATTGTTTCACCCTGACTAGGCCACGACATTCCTTAAAAAATATTGCGTCGTGGCCCTTCTAAAGAGCTAGGAGACGGTAGACAACCCGCTAACTCATTATTATTTTTTTTAGCTTCGACTAAAATTCAGTAAAATCGATTTAAAAAATTAAAAGACTAATTTAATTAATTATTAAAAAAAAGTGTTGGTGTTGTTTTTCGTTTGCCTAAATCCCGTTTTCCAAAATCGCGTTTCTCAAAATCCCGTTTTTATGGATAAAATTAATGTTTATTAATTCGGGCGCCCGGTACGAGAGTGCAGGTAAAATAATGCCGAACGATGCCGAAACATTCAAAAGTTGAGATCGGGACATTATAAAATCGATAACTCCCAAATGGTTAATGTCACAAAGTTTAAACTGAGTGATTGTTTGTACGTATACTAGGAGATTAGTTTAGAAATATAATTTTGAGAGGGTTCAGTGGCGTGCGGAAATGGGGTGTAAAACTTTACTAGGAGAATAGTTTGGAAATATAATTTTGAGGGGGTTCACGCGTGTGGAAATGGGTTGAAAAACTTTAGATTACGACATCTCACGAACCAATTACGTTAGAAAGATAAAAATTGGTTTGTGTTTGCTGAATATAAAATTTTTTCAGGGTGCGTTGCAGCATGGAATTGGGGGGATAAGAATTTTCCTAAAAAATCAAGTCCCATATCTCAAGTACTGTTTAAGATAGGATCTTATAATTTATATGGGATGTAGGCATGATAGACCTCTAGCAAAGAAAAAAAATTCTAAGGGTGAGGGTAGGGAAGGGTGAAAAGGAAAATGGTTCGATTTTTATATCTCGAGAACCGCTAATGATGGATAGCTAAATCTTGGAGTAGCGCTACAGTAATGGCACTTTCTAAAATTTAAATTTCTAATAGTGGTAGTATGGTTCGAGGTTGAGGGTGTTTTTCCTATCTCTAGAACTGATTATGATAGAGACTACTTGTGGCGTCTACATGACCATATACCAGAAAAGTAATTTAGGTAAAAAAAATTTCATATATTCCTTGGTGTGGGGAAGTGGGGCAAAAAAATAATGCCAAAATATGCTGCATATATTTTTACGAATTTCGTCATATCTCTTAAGGTGCTCTTACACGAGCGATTAAAATTGCTCAATTTGCAGCAATCGTCAATTTTGACGTCACGAAAATATGAAGCAACACACAGCAACAATAGCAACAGGCGATGTGGATCAACTTTTCATCAACTCGTTGCTAAATTGTGATGAGCGATATTGACCAATATCTAGCAATTCGGCAATAAGGGCTTATACGAGCAAGTCAGTCTATGAACAAAACAAAAGCAAACTTCGCAAGCAAATCTACAACTTAAAATAAAACATGGAAATATTTGAATTCCAAGCCATTATAACACGAAACTTGACAAATAAATACAAAACTCAAAACAAAACTTGACAATTGCATCACCGAACACCGAATTTTCCAGTTGAGCAACTATAGGGCGAGCAATACCAGCAATCTGTGAAAACACAGCCACATTGCCGAAATATTGCCGCAACTAGCATGATATTGTCCTGTATTGCTTCATTAATCGCTGCACTAGTCTCGGCAATAGTCGTCGGGCAATCAATTGCTTGAAAAAGTGCTCGTGTAAGAGCACCTTTAGGTCTGATGAGGCAGAAGATTGGTTTTTATTTCTGTTGGCTTTTAATGTAATCGCCTCAAAACGAATCTTAGGATTTTTTGATATTCAACTCCGAAAGGAGTGTAAAGGAGTTACATACATTTTCACGAAGATACGACGAAATACAAGACGTATATAAACGGAATTTTTACATGTATAAGCGGATGAAAATCAATATATTTATTTCTATGGGCCAGTTATTTATTTCAAAAACTTCTTTGTTTTGAAACAGATGTTAAATTTCGACTTTAACTGCGTCCCAGACTTCTTCGCAAGCACTTCTGTCACACTGTCACTTTAAACGCTTGCCGGACCTTTTAACCCAAAATATAATAAAGTTTCGCCCAGACCGACTGATTTTTTTAATTTTATTTCAATTTAAAGTTTTATTTGGTTTCAGACTATAATTTTTTAATTTAAATTCTGTTTAGTTTTTAAGCTCTACTTTTAATTTTTATTGGATTAAGTATCCAATTTTAATTTTTTGGATTCAATTTTAATTTTTAGATTGTTTTATTTAAGTTTCAGATCTCTTTTATTTTTTGGGGCTTAAGTGGTTTCCTCTGTCATTGAATATTCAATTGGACCTATTGTGACGTCCCCTAAACAATCTATAGTTCCCCTTCAATACCGGCGCTCTTAATGAGGCACAGTATTTTTTAAGCACTACTTAATTTAATTCTATTTAATTTTCTTTTCTTTAATATCTCGATTTAATTTTAATAACAGGTTTCATTTTATATAAATTTTAATTTAGGTATTTTAATTTATTAATGTTTAAGAGAACTTTTTTTAGGATCAAGTTTTATTTAATTTTAAGGCTTATTGTAAAGGCCAGTGGACACTAGCAAGTAACTTGCGACATTTCTTGGAAGAGTAATTTGCTGCGATGTTTACACTAACTGCCAAATTGCAGTAATTTTACTCTAGCAAGCAATAAGCCTGACTTGCTTATCCGTGTACATACGTTTCTCGTGTGTCTACTCTCAATACAAAAATATCGCGCGATACTTAAAATGCAACTGACGTGCGCAATTTCAACTCTCGCAAGTATACGTCTACATTAACCACTTGCTTGAAAAGGCAAGCATTTGCTGGCTAGAGCTAAAATTTGGGCAAATGCGCTCTCGGAACCGTGTACACATAGAGCAATAAATGTCTGAGACCGACTTTAGCAAGTTTTACTTGCTAGTGTCCATGAGCCTTAAGGAGTGGTATCCAGTTTTAAAATTTAATTTTAATTGTTTTATTTAATTTTAAATTTTATTTAGTGTTTAAATTAAATTCTAAGTTTTCAGTTTTATTGAATTTTAAGTTTGATTTAGACTCTAATGTTTTATTAATTTTGATTTGATTTGATTTCAGAATGTGTACAATCTGGAGTACAAAAGGAAGAACGAAGAAGGAATGAAGAGTTTTTATTGTAAATGAAAAGTTGGTTCCGGCATTTGTAAAAATACCACAATTGGAACCTAAAAGAGGTATGAGCATCTGCGAAAGAGATTACTTTACTCAGTTTTGTTTTGATTTCCTGAAAGACGATTAAAAAAAAATATTTTCCCTACGTCAATTCCTACCTAAAGACTTCCGAAAACTTCTAATCACTTTATTTTACAAGGCTACAGTTACGTTTAATAAACTTTTTAAAATATACTGCAGTGGTATTTAATAAAAACTGTCCCAACTGTGGTTTTAAGAGTACTTGACTAATTTTATAAAAATCGAGAACTTATATAATAAAAAAGTGTCGACTGATACAACATCAAATATCAACCAAATTCGCAAGGGTAGGTACGCAAGGCTGTCTGTAGGAATACCAGACACACTTACACCTAAAAGGTCCGTTGTGTTACCACAGGATCATTAAATCCGGTCCTACTCGCTAAACCATTTAGAGCTTACAATGAAGCGTTGAATTCTCGTTATCTCCGTTGCGGCAAGGTCACTGAGACTGTAGAAGTAGGCTCCTAGATGAGCTTTCCTCCTAGCCAGAGTTGGACAGGAAGAGAAGATGAAGGACTGTCTCCTCCTCTTCCCTAGTCCAAGAAGCTTCTACAAAAGTCGTTTGAAAATAGGCCGAGTTTTTTAGTATGCCGGCCTATCAGACAGCGTCCGGTTAGGACACCGAATGTGGTGCTGATATTCGGCCTTTTGAGCGAAGTCAATTTTTTTGAGCGTTTCAGAGCCGGCTTGGACCAGATTTGTCTTACAGTGTAATATCCTCTGTCCATCTTGAGTTGGTTTTCTCAACTGAGTTTAATTGCAGTAGCAGCTAACATCTAGAAAGAGGCACACCCAGATTCCGATATTCCGGCCAAAACCCCAGTTCTACACAACACTGTGGTTGGTTATAGAAACACGACTCAAAAAATAACTAAATAAAAAAAACTCGACTAACCTTCTCCGGAACCTCAGCAGTAGTCGCTTGTTTCTTCGATCCAGATGTCGGCATTTCTTTGGTATGTCCGTCCGGAATAGAGAATAAAACAATCGGTGATGTAACCCCCGTCAGAGGACTGGGCGGCGCATAAGCGTTGTCCACTTTGAAGAAGCCTCGACGTTGCAACTGAATAATATCGCCCTTCTTGCACTTCTTCAACTCCGGATCGCCCAACATTTTCACTTCCGTCTGCAATTTTTACTAGTAAAAAAAAATTGTTTTCGAATCGCATGTCGCGCTACAACTTACCCTAGTCTGTTGACCGATAAACTGCTTGAAATCTTCATCTTTTCCTAGCACCGGTTTACTAATGATGTGATCGAAGTAAACACAAAACGTTGGCGGATATTCCTCGCGTTGATCCATCTCACAGAGCCACGTTAGTTTCAGCGTCTTCTTGAAGTCCTTGTTGTCCAAATTCAAATCGGCATCGATCGACGTAATCCGACCGTTCGCTGTGTTGATCTTCTTGATCAATAGATTGCCCCAATTGATGAACGTGGCATTTTCGCCGGCTGTCAGAGCCTCGGCATCGGCGTAGTCGATTAGAATTCGCGGTCCGATCCAAACTGTCTTTTTGCCGACTTCGTCGTTTTTCGGATGCGCCGCTACTTCGATTGATTCTTTCTTTGCGCCGGCCACGTTCACCACAACGGGATTCTCAATTTCCAGGGCGGTGTAGCGCGGAGCGATAGGATCGATGACTTTTTTATTAAATGCCCAGATCTTATCCCAGTTCATGAAAACGACCGACTTGCTCGAACCTTGTGCAATTATGAATTCCTTGAGACCCTCGACAGTCATACCGCGTCGAAGAATACCACGAACTGTCGGAAAACGAGGATCGTCCCAGCCGTCGACGAGTCCTTGTTCGACAAACCACGTTAGCTTTCGTTTCGATAGCACGGTGTTTGTCATGTTCAGACGACTGTACTCCCAAATGTACGGCTTGCGGAGTTTCAGGGCATCGATGAACCAGTAAAATTGATCGTCGCGATCGTGGTACTCCATGGTGCGGAGGGTGTGTGTTACATCTTCGATGGCGTCGACTATTGGACAGGCGAAATCGTAGGTGGGATAAACTTTGTATTGTGTTCCCGTCCTGGGATGCGGTTCGTTCTTGCATCGATAAATTGTTGGGTCGCGCAAACATCCGTTCGGCGAGCCCATATCAATTTTCGCTCGGACACAGCACTGCTGTCCCCTGGCCGTGCCCGCTACCATTTCTTTCCACAATTCGAAATTTTTCGCAACAGCTTAAACACATAAAACGTAATATTAGCTTTGAAAAAAAGGGAAAATTCGACCTGACTACTTACAGTTGTTCCTATTGGTCGATTCGATTCGCTGTTCGCGTTCCGTCTTCATAGTCACCGGGTCGGTATCGTCCACGTACGCCTTACCCTCTTTCATCAGCGTCTCGCAGTATTCCAGCATTAGGTCAAAGTATTCTGAGGTATGAGTAAAGCGGTCCGGCTTAATTTCCAACATTTCTAGATCCTTGAGGATCACCTTCTCGAACTCGGCGTTCTCCTTGGCCGGATTCGTGTCGTCAAAGCGCATAATGAGTTTTCCCTGGAACGCCTGCTGATAGTACTGATTGAGGAGGGCGGCCTTAGCGTGCCCAATATGCAGAAAACCGGACGCCTCCGGCGGGAATCGAACGATCACTTTTCCCATCTCGGCACCGGGCAAATCGACAAATTTTCCCTCTTGCTTCCGTTCGCCCGTCTTCGGCTCTTTCTCTTTGCTGGCCGCACGCTGATTGCTGCGCAGCACCTTTGCCTCGGCCGGCAAAGTTTGCAGGACCTTCTGGATGAGCGGCTGCGCCAGTATTAAGTTGTACCATCGCTGAACGTGTTGTGGGATTCCTTTTTTCGATAGAACATCGTAGCGCGAGTGCATTTCGTTGAATAGCGCAAAATCGGCAATGGTAAGCTTGTTGGCGGCCAGGAACGTGACCGGAGCAATGGACTTCTCCAGGTACGACATCGCCCACGAGATGTCATCGTCACAGGTCAAACTAAAGGACAACCAATGATCGATTTGGGTCCGTTCGATTGCCGTCTCGCCGTACAATTGATAGTTGGGAGCTTCGCGGGCCAATGCACGCAGCACATCGTTGTTCGAGTGGCAGACAAGTTTTGTGCCGTTGGCAAATTCGAGCGATGTCTCGCTACCCCACGCAACTGAAACGGGATGCGTCTCGTTGATGAGCAATGCTGTCGCCAAACCGCCTGTAAAAAGATTTCCAAAGTTCCGGTTGAAATTGCACAATCTAACCTCAAAGTGGCGATTCCAGCCACGAATCGAAAATAGACTTACTTATCGGCGGGTTGTTAAGATTCGCTGTGAGTTTTGTAACCATTTTCACTCGCTTCTTATTCAAATTGCGCTAATTTTCGCGGAAAATTGCACACCGAAATTAAATTTCCACCGACCGTGCCACACTGCCAGAACGAAAATATGACAGGAGAGAAGCAGAAGGTTTTTAAGGGTTGCACAAAATAACAATATGCCAACGGTTACAGCGGTGCAGAGGTGAAAAAGTAACGTCTTTTCTGCAAATTTACCGTTTAATGATTTTATTTAATCACATTAAAACATCTTTTGCATATGGTTTCCAAAAAATTATCGGATACATGTGCAATTTCACCCCATTGAGCTAGTGGTATATCTTCCTATCGATCTTCAATTCTTTTGTGACCTTCAGCTCCAGCGATGGGGTATGGTATATGGGATGGTGATCACATCAGCCGCTCTCACTTAGACGTTATTGTTCGTGCATTGTGATCTCCGTTTGAGTATGAAAACTCCTGGAACCTAAAACCATTTAATAGATTTTATGAAGTTTGCTATTTTACATAACTTTCCCTTATCGATATCACCAAGATCATCGAGGAAATAAGCGCCGAGGTTCCGTCATCTCGTTCCCGATAGGGCTGGACACTCGCATAGGACGTGAAAGATTGACTCTTCCACTTCTAGGTCACCGCAGCTATGACAGAGATCATTTGCCTCGGCTCCCAGTCGTCTAGCGTGTCTACCGATCAGGCAGTGCCCTGTGAGCACTCCGATTAGTGTGCTAGCAGCTTTTCTGCTCAGGCTCAGGATATACTTGCTTGTCCCGTGATCATATTCAGACCAAAGAGTTCTTGATATTGAGCATGTAGTTAGGTTTGACCATCTATTGCCTGCGCACTGCACGCATAGTGAGTCGATAGACTGTTTTATGGATCCGATGGGAATATAGCAATGTTCTCCACTAGTGAGCTTAGGCTGGAGCCTACTCGACTACAGCTAGCTCGTTCCCCTGGATTCCACAGTGCCTGGCACCCAGCGGAGAGTAATATTGTGTCGTGTGCCGATAGAGTTAAGAACGCCACGACATTGTCTAACTAGTTTTGATCGTGTTGTGTTGGAGCTAAGGGCCTTAATGGCTGCTTGGCTGTCAATGCAAATAGTGACGTCTTCTGTTCGATACACCTTTGCCTCAATAATTTTGCAAGCCTGACGTATTGCAAAGATTTCCGCTTGGAATACACTGGCATGGTCCGGTAGCCTGTAGACCTCGTGAATCTCGAGTTCCCGTGAGAATACTCCCGCGCCCATACCAGAAATCATTTTCGAACCCTCGGTGAAGATCATTGTAGTTCTATTGTCTAGGTAGCGTTCTTTATTCCAGTCGTCTCTGTGTGGGATTTTGATAGAAAATTCCCAACCGAAATCTATTTCCGGCATAGTGAAGTCCGTTTCCCTATCGATATTACACTCCAAGAAGTCGTTGAGTATGGTACTGTGACCAGTAGGTCTAGTTCTCCAGTACCCTAACTCTTTGAGTCTGAGAGCACCTTTTGCAGCTATGCTTTTGATGTATATGTCCATTGGCAGCAGATGGAGGATAGTTGGGAGTGTTTCTGAGTGCGCTAGTGACCCCAATGCATGCCAAGCGCTGTACTTTTGTCAGCTTGCTTAGATACGAGGACTTTCTAGTCGCTTCCCATCAGATTACTAATTGTTGGTAAGTATTTCACTGAGACGAGAATGACCACGTCGTCGGCGTATGCGCATGCCTTGACTCCGAGGTTCTCAAGTTCAACAAGGATTTTATTGACGACAAGTAGCCAAAGTAGGGGCGAGATCACACCTCCTTGCGGGGTGCCTCTGGAGACTGACTTTATAATAAGACACTGTTCCCAGTTCGGATTCAATGATCCTATTGTGTAGCAATATCCAGCCAATTACAAATCTCGGTTTCCACTTCCATCGACAGCAGAGTGCTTTTGATAGTCGTAAGTCGAACATTAAAAGCACCTTCTATATCAAGGAAAGCGGCGAGCGTGTATTCCTTATACGAGAACGATTTCTCAATCGTTAACACTACCTCATGTAAGTGTAAGGCCGTATCCATCGACTTGCCCTTTGTATAGGCATGCTGTGATTTTGACAATTGGTTGCACGTGATTTTGTTGCGAATGTGGTTATCTAATATCCTTTCAAAGGTTTTTAAGATAAAGGACTTGAGACTTATAGGTCTAAAGTCTTTCGCAGTCGTGTGACTAGGTTTACCCACCTTGGGTATGTAAACTACACGTACCCTGTTCCATTCTAACGGATCATGGTTGAGTCGAATACAGCTTTTAAAGATTACCACTAGCCTGGGAATTACCGTTCCTGCCGCGTGCTGCAGCATTGCTGGTATAATTCCATCGGGTCCTGGCGATTTGTACGAGGAGAAGGAACCGATTGCCCAACCTATTTTGTCAATGTCAACTATTAAGTTGGACAAAACTTGGTTTCCTACTCTCTCCCTTAGTGACCCATCAGTGTCCCAACGAGCAGTCGTAGTTTTCCTATATCCCAAGCTAATATATTCCTAGTTTTTTGGCTATCCAGCTCGGTCCACAAGGCTCTAGAAATCCTGCAGCTTGCCAGCCCTACCCACCTAGAGTTGGCCGCTTCATTAGAACGCTCTTCAATCTGCGCTTTGATGCCGCATATCGCATCCTTCCATCCTAGGCAGATCAGCCCCAGGAGGGGGATTATCATATCTACACGGACGGTTCTAAAACAGACGAGGGTACATGAGCGTGAGGTGTTCCCTGTGAACCAGAACCATTGTGAGTCGCGCAGACTACCGCACCATTGTAGCATGTTTGAAGAGGCAATTATTGATATCATGTTCGTCGGATTCCTTGCAACGAGGCGGGAAATGACCATCAAGGAGAGGTTCAACGCTGTATCAATCTGTGAGTAAGCTAATTGAATCTACAGAGCATGCCATCGACGTTGGTCGGGCCTTACATCATGTTTCGATGCGAGGCAAGTTCGACCAGCTCAGCATCACGGTATCATTCGTTTCCTCTTTGTTTTTTCTCGTGTTTCTATTTAATTTACATTCACGTCTATCCGACAATAAAATATCTTTTCCGCGTAGAAACAAGTTCGTTCTACTCAAAGAAAGGAATACCCTACGAATCGGTGTACTGACGGGTCACTGCTTAATTGGCAAGCACCCCAGAAAGCTGGGGCAGATTTGTGCTGCTGCTGCAAGAAACCCGACGTCGAAGGAAATAATTTCCATTTGCGTTGCGATTGCCTCGGATAGAAAAGGCGGCGAGACCAAACACTGGATAGACGCTTTAGTAACAATAACAACGACTTACGTGACGGACTTCTGGATTTTTGCTAATTCAGTCTGAACTAACGTCTATTTGGCTCCTTCGGTTACAAGCGTTCGGAGTGATGCAATGCCATCCGTTTGGTCTTCACAATTGGAATATTACTCGAAAGTAGAAAAGCATGTTGCGTTGGCTCGAGAAATCAAAGAAGTTTGGTGTGGCGATTCAGCTTTTATCGGTGATCCACAAAAAAAAGTTCCATGTAATCCGTAACTGAATTTATTGCCGCAAATATGGTAAATAAACGGTATTTCGAGCGCCAACTGTAAAACAGCAAATCGAAATAAAATCTTCCTTACTTCTAGAAAAATAAAATTAAACCCAACTCCCAAACTGATCACCACATTTTCTCTCCCTACTTCTTCGGCTTATTTCCCGTACCAGTTGTCTGCTGTTCGACCGAACTGCTGCTACTCTTCGTCTCGAACTCCTTCGAATCATCTTCCGTGTCTAGGCGTTCCAATTGTTCGCTAATTTCCTCCAAATCATCTTCAAATTTGCTATCGGTCGATTTACGAGCAGCATTCTTCGCATCGATTCGATCGTGTTCGCGACGAACTAAATCGCGTAGTTCTTTGCCCCAACCGATCGCATCGGCCAACGCATAAACTCCATCGTCGCAATCACCAATCCAAGCAACGTCGCGCTTATTCTCCGAATCGTCGTAGAGCAGTCCTTTACCGAACAGAAGCCACGAACTCAACACGTCATGCTTGCTGCCGACTTTCTCGCGATTTATTAACAATCGAATACAGTCGAATTTCGCGCTATCGATCAACGACGCGAACGGTTGCACTTCTAACGACGTGCCCATAATTATTAACAAGTCGCAGTCTTTGAAATCTTTCGACGGTAACTCGTAGAATTTATCGGGTAGATTTTCACCGAAAAAAACAATGTCCGGTTTGACCAGTCCCTGGCAGATCGTACATTTTGGTATTTCGTCGTTAAAGATCTGCTCCTTCATCCATTCCATGGTGTAGAGTTCGCGGCATTCCAAGCAGTGATTTGTGTAAAATGTTCCGTGTGCTTCGACCAATTTGTCATCTTCGATGCCGGCTATACGCTCGAGCGTATCGATATTTTGAGTATAGTGTCGTACCAGAAGTCCCTTTTCGGCCAGTAAACGAACGAAATAGTGACACGGCGTCGGTTTGAACGAACCGGGATACAGCTCCTTGGCGAGCACATAGAACGGTTTCGGATTGTCGCGAAAGTAATTCATTTCGAAAATTGCCGTCGGATGCGGTAAGTTGTATTTTTGCAGATTGTGGTAGAGACCTGATCCGGGCGATCGAAAGTCCGGTATTCCAGCGGCTAAAAAGATTTTTCAGTCAACATTTCGTTCCAATGATTACATGGAGTAGAGAACTTACACGTTGATATTCCAGCGCCGACCATAGTAACGATTTTCTTAAAACCGTTCTTCTTCCAGTAGTTAGTCACCCCCTCGAAAGTCAGATCATCTATAATCTGAAACAAGAATAAAAGCATTCTTACTGACCAGTAAGTTTTTAGCACACTGAATAGTCTACCTTCGCTTTATCGTCGGATTGAGTAGGTTTTCCTTCGGATTCCTTGTAAAGGCCGAGTTTATTCTCCAAGTAGTGTCGCACAGATTCAATTGAGAATCCCATTTCTCCCTCATCGGAAGCTGTTGATTTCGCGTCATCGGTTGCATTGGACGAAGAAGCTGCTGAAATAAACAAATAATTAAACAGAGTCCAGAGTCAGTCTTTACATGGCCCTATTTTGGTTGTAAACAAGCTTTCCCTATACACTACTGGCTTAAGCTGCAGGGAATTTCTGGACAACGAGGCAAGAATGATTTCAGAAACCCGAATGGCTGCCCATAGATTGTCTTGTCCACTCTTTAATGGGGGTGGTCCTAAGTGGTGGTCTACGGAACTTGAAATCTGAGAGGAAAAGGCGAGGAGGCTTTTAGAAAAGCTGAACGAAGCTAAAGTAATTTGGACTGGAATGCATACAGAATCAGCCAAGCCAAGAATTTTAATCGTCGCTCAACTTCGCCAATCGTAGTTCCTAAAGGAAACTCTACGAAAAAAAATAACGCCTTGATGAATTGAGGAAAATTGACGGAAGCTGGACGGAATCTAGTCAAAAAAGTTTGTTGATGGAGTCGCACTTCTCGGACAGCATCTTGGAACTTGGATCTCTCTGGTTACCATTGTAAATCGGACAATCACTCTTGAAAGGTTAAGCTCATGTCTTTCTCTCCCTTCCTGTCTTCGGAAAAAAATTATCTGGTGCCGATTATGCTACAGAAGACCTTGCCAAAGACAAGGATTTTAGACCCATGAGTCTTTCATCGTTTTTGCTGAAAACGATGGAGAGACTGGTGGACTACCAACTCAGATGTGTTCTGGGCATGAGGGGCTTCTCCGCATGCCTACTAAAATCCTTTGAAACGGACGGACGTCTTGATGGTAGAAAAATCTTTGAAGTTAAAGAATATAATTTGGCAGCGTGTAGAGGCGAATGCGATCGAGAGGGCACTGGATGTAATGCTTTCATCACGCGCTGGATCGTGTCGATGTTAGGGAAATAAGAATTATTAACTCCTCATTGGGGGATGGATGTAGTAGAATGAAAGCAGCCCGAGGAAGCCCGCGAGGTGCTCTGAGCTATCTCCCCTGTTATGGGTCACAGTGATTGATTTTACAGGATCTAATTTTGGCCGGTGTCAAGGTAGTTGTCGTTTTAAATCAATCCGCAGAAGAGCACAAACTCAACTCTGGGTACCAGCTTCCTTCAGTTCTTACACCTCACCAACTTATTTATCCGAACAAATTTAATCGGACGTGAGGTGAAAACAAAAGTATTCCCTGCGTGCAGACAATTGGAAAGCGGGTTCAATAAACGGAGAGACATGGAAACAGCTCCAGACACAAACCGAAGGACATCGACAACGATGTATTCATCAAGTTTGCCTGTTCTCTAGGGCACAGCAGCTGATCTAGGTGTTTTTCTTATTCTTATTCTTTATTCTCATACAGTAAATTCCTTATAAAATAATTACAGATGATATATAAAATGTTTAAATCATTAGTTACGAAATAACGCTTTAATGGAAGCAGTATTACTGTTGAATAAATCAATTGAGTTGCTAAATTCGTTACCAACTCTCATTAATCGTTCTGGAAGTCCATTCAGCTCATTTAAAGCACGGTGGGCTTCAATAACAAAAATATCGTGCGAACGAGTTCTAAAACTAGGTATCCGAAACTTTAAAAAACTTAGTATTTGGGGACAGTCAATGTTGTTAACAAGAATATTAAAAAGAAAAATGAGTTCAGCTTGTTCTCTGTTCTCTACGGCTAGACAAGGTTGAAAGTTGTAGGGTTGATAACAGATCGTCATAACTTACATTTTCAATAGTAATATTAAGCTTAAGAGCTATGAGTCTTAAAAACTTAGGCTGGATTGCTTCAATCCGACCACCATGTACTTCAAAATATGGGTTCCAGATTGGTGAAAGATATTCAAGTTGAGAACGGACTAAGCTAATAAAGATACTTGAGCGTGAAAATATTGGAAAAATTATTCGTGATTCGTGATAGGAAACCGAACATACGCCGAGCAGAGTTACATATACTAGCATAATGATGCCTGAACGAGAAGGAGTCATCAAATCAAACACCAAGATCTTTAATAACCTTAACATTATCTAAAGGCGAACCGTTCAAATTGTAATCATATTTAATAACTGAATTCGTTTTACAAAAGATAATGTAGTTGCACTTCGACACATTCAGATATAATAAATTATCATAACACCAAATAAATTATCTAAATTATCTTGTAACACCAGGCAGTCATTCATAGATTTAATACATTTATAAATTCTTAGGTCATCCGCGAAGAGAAGGAATTCCACATCACAAATATCATTTATGAATAGCAAGAATAGTAGTGGTCCCAGATAGGAACCTTGAGGAACACCAGAGGTAACAACGAAGGATTCTGAAAGCACAAATTTAATTTGAACGACTTACTAGGTAATCTGTAATCCAATTAAGCAGCGTATTTGAGGAGCCCATGAAACTAAGCTTAACTAAAAGTAACGAGTGATTAACGTTATGAAAAGCTTTAGAAAAGTCTGTGTAAATGGAATGTGTTTGATTACGGCCACTTAAGGTGGAAGCGATAAAAGAAGTATAGACAGATGGATTTGTGAGCGCTGACCTAGACCTAAAAAAAACTATGTTGATGCGATGATATAGTACATTTACAAAGTGGTGTGATACTGTCAGTTATAAAACTATCAATAATTTTAGGTAGTGTCGACTGGATACAAATCGGTCTATAGTTCTTTATATCATTTCTATTACCTGATTTAAAAACAGGAATTAGATAACTGGATTTCCAGGCACAAGGAAATAAACCAGAGCTTATAGATGAATTGAACAATTTATAAATTGGATATGCAAGAACTTCACAACACATTTTTAAAAAGATCGGTGGTATATTGTCGGGACCAGAATAATAAAGTCATCGTAACATCGCAGCATAAGTTTTTTACACTCTGCTCTAAGATTAGAGAACACGAGATAGTCATCAATAGTTCCCGAAGATTTATACAAACAGTGAGCCATTTTTTTTTAAATCACTACTGAACCACTGTGGACAAGTAGAGCCATGAACAACAGTGGTAGGTACATAGAACGCAATAATTTTATGTAATATATCGTAAAAAGTATCGATAGACTGATCAATATATAAACCGTTTAGAATGGAGTCCCAGTTAACTAATGAGATCTGCTGACAAATAGAATCCTAGTTAGCATGTTTGAAATTGTAGGTTACAAAAGAAATATCTGAATTTAAAACAATATTATCACTTAAGAAGACTTTTATAACTAATGCCGGGTGGTATAGAGCATCAAGTAGTAAAATATTACACGATGTTTGATATACAGCAGACGATTCCAACGTAGAAAAAACAAGATCCAGCAATTTATCATCAGCATTCAATATATTGTTGGCTTGATAAAAGTTGAGTTCCGAGTATGTATCAGCAATTTCATTGATTGCTTCGCAGTTATTGGGGGCTACCCTATACTCTACATCAAAATAAATTCAAGGTAAGTTGAAATCACCAGCATTAATCACATCAGCAACAGGATATGCATCCGTGACAAGTCTAATGGTGTTGCAATGCAATTTATATGCCTCAAGACTACTGGATGGTGGCAAGTATACAGCGCCAATGATTAGTTTACCATTGACTAGTACAAAAAGTTCCTCAACTTTAGCATTATCGAGTCAATACATTTAATACGGCGATAAGGCAACCACCACCTCTTGTTTTGTTGCTGGTATACGTAGTATTGGAGCGATCAAATCTAAAAACATGGTAGTTAGATTGACCCAATTCATTAGAGGTGATACTGCCATCAAGTCAAAATTATAATATCATGATTAATTGCATTAATGTTCCTCCTGAATGTATTTAGTTTCGTACGCATACCACGAACGTTCTGGTAGTACACGCGTAAGGACAGATTGCTAGATTTACGATTCAGGTAAGTTGAGCGTTTGGTTGACGCTGCCAAAAATTAGTAGTCCTTTTCTTTCTTACGAAATCCTTGACAAATGCACAAGGTGGCCAAAAGTCAGTCGAGGCAATGATGGCCATATCGGAGGGATAACTTATTTTGAAGGACGCACTGAGACGGTCGATAAGATTATCCGGCCTAAGCTTAATGCAGACAGCATTCGTCGATGGATAATTTAATTTCGAATTCATGTAACACAGAATTTCGTGACATGTCGTATCAGAGGCCAGACGTGAGATGAAAACACTTTTCGGTGGCACAACAACACGTAGCATTGATGTTGACTTAAGTATTGGTGGCACCGGTGACAGTGGCACCGCCGCAGCAGGAACAGCGTTTAAAGTATTCGAAGTATTAGATTTTTTTCTTTTGCTTTGACACCCAGTTGTTTCGAAGCCTCCACAGCTAGAGCAACTGGGAAAGTTATAACATTGGTTCCCTCAAAATACACAGGAGAGCCTATGCATTGACACTACGACAATCGGCGATGAGGAATCTTCGAAAGACGCGAAGGAAGACAGTCAAGAGTATTCGGAGTTATGAGTAGATTCTTCGGCAACAATCTAAAAGGGACTTCATAAGAGTGATGAATCCTAAGGTGAGCCGTGGCAAAAAAAGGAACACGGGGAAATTCAAATTCAAATTCCAATTCTCTTTATTTTGACTAATCTGTATAAATTTCTGTGTAAGTTATAATAAAGTTACTTTAGAGCTATTGAGTATCTGTACCCATTTCAACTAATATTTTATGTATTTGTCGTAAGACGTGGGAGTTAGTGTGATTAGTATATAAGATTAAGGAAATACAGCAAAGTGAAAAACCTTGTATGTACAACTTAAGACTATGCTTAAAACTAGAACTAACCTAGGACTTAAATAAACACGGGGAAAGTATCTGTTAGAATTTCAAAAAATAGTACGTAAATGGTCCCATAGTCCAGCAAGCAATCCCTCCTTCGTTTCAAACAAGGAAGTTGTATTCGTCCTACATCTGCCGTACGGACTTGTGTAGAATTAACGCCCAGCAGCGGAATTTTCAAAGCCTGTGTGGAGTTTAAAGCGTTTTGTTCTCCTGCCCTCCTTCATTGTCACTCAGGAGGGTTGATATCCCCTTTGTAATGAATGATTCAATAAAATAAAAAAAAAGTTTTAAGGAGTGAACTAGTCCCGGTAAACAAAGGCCGAAACTCAAGATTGTCTTCCAGAAGAACACGATAGCCGGTAACCCAGAAGACGATAACCGGTAAGTATACCAGGTGTATAGCCTTAAAACGATCGTTGACACATAGATGGCGTTAGAGAGAGTGTTAAGCAACCTAGTGACGCTATTTTTTTTTTTATTTAAGAGTTGGTTAGTTGTTAACATTAATCAGTACACATCGTCAAAAATTTCATTCAACCACATACGTTTGTCCTGTGCTGATCATGTCTAGTTTTTTGCAAGAAAAAGAGCATATGCGGGATTTGCTTCCATTTGAAGAAAACGGCTGCTGAAATTCAGAATTCAGCAGCTGAATCGCATCAAATGCTTGTGGAGGCCTATGGTAACAATGTTTTAGCGAAATCAACGTGCAGGGCTTGGTTTCGTCGATTCAAAGAATTTTGACCTGAGCGGACAAGAAGCGTGAAAATCGGTCCAGGAAGGTTGAGGACGAGCAATTGCAGGCTCTTTTGGACGAGGACGATACCCAATCGCAAAAAACGTTTGCCGAGCAATTGGATGTTATTTAAGCAGCCATTTCCAAGCGTCTACGTGCCATTGGAAAGCTTCAAAACATCGGAAAATGGGTGCCGCATGAATTGAACGATAGGCAGATAGAGCGACGCTAAAACACATGCGAAATGTTGCTCGCCAGACACAGAAGAAAGTCGTTTCTGCATCGAATTGTGACTGGCGATAAAAACGAGATTTATTTCGATAATCCAAAGCCCCGAAAATTGTGTGTTGATCCCGGTCAACCATCAACATCTATCGCAAGACCAAATCGCTTCGGACGGAAGACAATGTTGTGCGTTTGGTGGGATCAGCAGGGTATCGTCTACTATGAGCTCTTAAAACCTGGTGAAACTGTCGATGCCCACCGCTACCACCAACAATTGATCAAATTGCACCGTGCTCTGCGTGAAAAAAGGCCGGAATATCAACAAGGACATGACAAGGTGATTTTCCTCCACGACAACGCACCATCGCACACGTTAATACTGGTCCGCAACTACTTGGACACACTCATCTGGGAGGTGCGACCCCACCCTGCTTATTCACCAGCCCAGGCCCCTTCTGACTACCACTTGTTTTCGTCGATGGGCCACGCGAACGCTGAGCAGCACTTCGGTTCTTACGAAGACGTCCGAAAATGGCTTGATGAGATGGTTTGCTTCGAAAGAGAAGGAATTTTTTTGGCGTGGTATCCACAAATTGCCCGAGAAATGAGAGAAATGTGTAGCTAGCGAGGATGAGTACTTCGAATAAATTTGTTTTTGTTTTCTTCGAAAAACATACTGCAGTCACGATCGGCTGCAAGCCAATCGTATAATACTCTAGATGAATACTGAACTCCGATTTATATTGTAGTTGGGGATAAAGTAGAATTACGTGTGTGCATGTTGTATACCCTTTATTAAGGATTGCCATTAGATTGCTACTCAAACCTAAAAGACAATATTCAGTGTTTAATTTCATATCTTAAACTGGGTAAGTCATCGAACGAAAATGTTCTTTTTGAAGGACTTTCACATGGGAGGTGCAGGAAGGACTCACTCGATTTCTTACATATTTATCCTTTTCCTTGGAACCATTCAAAAATTAACGAGTACAAAATTTCAAAATCGTAGCTTAAAGCGTTCAAAAGTTATCGAAAATATTGTTGAACACGTGCCTTAGGGACATTTTGTATGGCAGCTACCAGAAGGAGTAAAAGGATTTCGCTGATTAGTAAACTCGAGCTTTGTTTTTACTCAAAACTAATTTGTACAAAATTTCCAATTCATAGCTAAAAGATTACTTGAGTTATAGTGAGTTTCGTAAATTAAGTGAATACATTTTGACAGGATATTTGTATGGCAGCTACACGAAGGACTAACAGGATTTTCTTCATAATTATATATTTAGCTCCAACTATTGAAAAAATAATACATACAAAATTTCAATGTCGTAGCTTAAACCCTTCTGAAGTTATCAACCAATATTCTTGAACACCTGTTTTAAGGATATTTTGTATGGCAGCTACCAGAAGAAGTGAAAGGATTTCGCTGACTAGTAAACTGGAACTTTGGTTTTACTAAAAACTAATTTTTACAAAATTTCGATTTCGTACCTAAAAGATTACTTGAGTTATAGTGAGTTTCGTAAATTAAATGAAGACATTTTGACAGGATATTTGTATGGCAGCTACACGAAGGACTAACAGAATTTTCTTGATATTCATACATTTAGCTCCAACTATTAAAAAAGTAACACATACAAAATTTCAAAGTCGTAGCTTTAGGCGTTCCGAAGTTATTGGTAAATATTCTTGAACACGTGTTTTAAGGACATTTTGTATGGCAGCTACCCGAAGGAGTAGGACGATTTTGCCCGTTAACGAACTTAGCCTTACAAATTCAACCAAACATCCAGATTCAAAATTTCAAGATCCTAGGTGAAGGCGCTCTTGAGTTATCGTGTTCACGGACAGACGGACGGACGGACGGACGGACGTCAAGCGGATTTGAGGTTTTTGGGCACAAATAAACAAAAAATAATATATAACTTTTTTTCGTCCGAGGCTTGGTTCTATGCGTTACAAACTTTTCGGCTGGATTAAACTTATAATACTCTATATGATTTCATCTAGAGTATAAAAACATGTGTTTTTCTGACTAAGAAACGATCGTTTTAAGGTTATACACCTGGTATAAGACACCAGGAATGTGAAGAATGTCTTAATTCAATTATCGATTAGTTGCTTAAGTACCCAGCCCATGACCTAGAGACCCGTTTGCCTATTTTAGAACGAGCTGAACGCGTTCCAGTTGTTTAAAAAATGCTTCCAACTACAAAGGCGAAGGCTTAAAAACACATCGCGTATAAAATGCATTAAATTTGGATTAAAAATTGCGAAGAAGTTGCATTTTAAAAAACGACCTTCACCTCCACCGTTTCTCACTTTTTTTTAAAGTCCAACGCCAAAAAGGAGCTCCATCAGCCCTCAAGTGGTTTGAACCTCCACTAGAGTTCAAATGATCGGCGAAAACATCAACAAATCGGGCGAAGAAAAGAGACCACAACCCTGAGGCTGAGCAAGACAAAAATAAACATCTCGCGTCACGACCACTTACCCCCGTATTTCGGCTCACGATCTTCACTCATTTTCACGGCCGCTTTTAATTTAACCGGACAAAATGCAAAATTCACGTTGGGAACAAGACGACGAAAAACATTTGAGAAGCGAAAAATTCCAGCCGTCTTGACGGTACACAATGCAAACAACGGCAAAAAACTTCACGAAGGCGACGGACAGACAACTGTCAAAAAAAACCGTACGAAAAAAATCCCACCCCAAATTGAATACGTTCAATGCAAAAAAAAAAAAAAAACAGCGTAAATTAATTTGAATTTGAATTTCACAAGGATCAGGTCGTCCTCCTTCAATTTATTTTGTACATTTTTTTGCTTGTACAAACGGGCCCGTGTAAATAAAAGAAAAAACCGTAAAACTAACCGACTGCTTCACTCCTTGGCATCGCCCACTCCGTCCGCATTGATCGCAAACATCGCTTCCGATTCGGGCAGGCACGGCGAGTCGTAGATTTTACAAATTCTCGTCTCACCACGGCCCTTTCGCAGGTAAAGTCTCGTGGTGGATGCGTGCGCTATGATGTTCCCGCCGATTGGCTTCTTTGGATCGGCAGCAAACATCGAGGCGCCGTCAACCTGCGCAACTACTTGATTCGTGATTAGAACGGCCACGCCAAACTACGAGGGAAAAACAGGACACGCCGTTAGAAAGCTGAGAATGAAGGGGTTTTGCTTGTTTTATCAGAAAATCGAGTGGTTACCTCGTCCGCTAGACGCAGAAGCATTCGCAGGAACCGAGCCAAGTGCATTTGTCGCGCCGAAAGTTCACCACGTCCCGAATAGTCGGTGCGGTACAGAGCGGTTGCACTGTCAACGATTAGCAGCGCGTACCTGTGAATTGAAAAGGTTGGCTGTTATCGGGGGTAGGGTAATCGATCACAAGATGCTCACCTTGATTCCGCCATCATAGCGGCCGCTTGAATTAGCAGCTGTGTCTGATGGTCGGTGTTGTAGGCCCGCGCGTACGCCACATTGTCCAGAACATCGTTCCCGCTTAGCTTGTACCGATCGGCAACGGCCAGCAAACGTTCCGGCCGAAACGTACCCTCCGTATCGATGTACAGACACTTTCCTTCACCGCCGCCCTGACTAACGGGCAGCTGGCACGTCACGGCCAACGTATGGCACAGTTGTGTCTTTCCGGTCCGAAACTCTCCGAACATTTCCGTTATCGAGCCCGTTTCGATACCACCGCCCAGCAATTTATCGAGCTCCTTCGCTCCCGTCGTCAGTTGAATGATTTCCGAACGCTTCTGATGGAATTCGGTGGCCGTAGTGAAGCCCATCGGGACAAGTTTCGACGCTTCGGCCAAAATTTTGTCGGCCTTTGCCTCCGAAATGCCCTTGATCGTAATTAGATTTTTCTTCGGGGTGAATGCAACCGATTCGATTGTGTGATAGCCTGACTCCTGTAACTTTTTAATATCGCCCGAAGTTATTCCGTTGCCCTGTATTCGAGAAAATTCGTAAAAAGGACGATGATGAAATTATCGACGAGTTTCAAACCTCCAAATTTGTGATCATTTGCGGCCCGGCGTCGTCCTCTTGCTCCTCTTGATCGACTGTTGTAGCCGTCCTTATGGACCGATCCATAGCAGCCATAGCTTGTGTTTTATTTAATATTTTTGCCGGATTTCGTAGCAATTTTTCGCGGATATTTTAATCCGCGCGCGATAACTTTCAAAACAAACTTAGATTGACGTTTAAAACAGCTGGAAGACGAACACGATCTATCCATGCTGCTTTCCAACTCAAAAAAAAAACCATTAAACGCACCCGTCCATCAATCAAAATTCAATTTCACCATAACCCCGAAATATTACATAAAATTTCTCCAGGAAATTTACTCCTTGCCGCCGCGGACTAACTCGAATGTTTTCCACTCTATCGTAAAATTCCTGCTCGTTCCAAACGTTGTAAACATGCCAAAATGATGTCCCGCATCGATTAAATTATGTCTGGATATTTTTACCTGGACGTTTCATTGTAAGTTCTCGCGAATTTCACAATCAAAATCTGTCACTTTCGAGGTTAGAAGACCGAAATCACACCGTTTTCACATTTTCATCGCGTTTTTCCTTTCCATTTTGCAGAGAACTTTCCGAACCAACGCGAACAATTCTACCAGTCTACTTCAAGGGAAGCATACAACAATCGTTGACCGCTACTTTCGGTGAAATCGGCGGACAAACGGACGTGGACGTTTTGAAATTCGATCGGGAAACGGGTCGCGGAATTTTACGAGTTACCGAAACGCACTACGTAAAAGTCCGGGCAGCTATTGCATTGATTGCACGCTTTCAGGAGATTCCGTGCCGGTTTCGTGTGCATAAAGTTTCGCCGGTACTGGCCTCGTTGATCGGTACACATTTGGAGTTCGACTGAACCGTAATCGGGAGCGACCGGCTTACTGAGGACTGGGAAGTTTGCGCGGACAAGACCGCGACATAATGTCGTTCTGCAAGCAGATCGGAAAGGATCGAGTGATTTTTGCGACCAAAGAGGATCATGCCGAGCCGAGTAAAGTTGTTTTGCCGCCATCGGAACCTGCGGTCGGCCTTATTACGCCCGACGGCGAGATCAATTGGAATTGTCCGTGTCTGGGCGGCATGGCAACCGGACCGTGTGGTGTCGAGTTTCGTGAAGCGTTTTCATGTTTTCACTACAGGTGAGTGGTTTTCGTTACGTTTACAGGCGGCTGTGATGGCGGCAACTGTTGCTTTGTTTCCCTCGATAAGTTCCCTAAAGGCTACTTCAATTACTTTCCTTGATCTGTTCCGTTGGCTTTTGCTGCTCTTCCTCCGCAATACCCAACCCAAATAGCAGGCTCTGGATAGAAACCCCGTGATGCGTCGTCCATGAAACACTTGCGAAACGAACAAAAAGGAATTTGGTTGAGTTGTGATCCGCGGAGGCTAAAGAAACGAAAAGTATGGATTCAGCGGGCCTAATCCCTTCTACAGTGGCGGCCACTCCTCGGTCATCGTAAAAACTTTTCATTTAATTTTGCCTTGTGGCTGTAAGCAAGTTTTTGGACGGTATCGCATGATCAACGAGGACGAGCTGCAGCAGGAAGCCCATGGTTCGGTTCCGACAGAAAACTTCACAGAGAACAGTGTACTCAGTTCAATTTTTAATTTAGATCTCAGCACTGGGGAAACTTTACAAGCAGACTAAAGGGGCGGCGGTGGTGGCTGCGGAAATTTTTGTGGAAGAATTTGAAAACCAAAATTGTACCTCCGTCCGACATGTTGATACTTTCACCATTTGGCAGAATGGAAAATAGAAATTTGATATGTTTCTAGATTATCTAGACTCTCATCACAGAATCGGGGATCGAAAAAGTCTGCTTCGTCCTTACGATTTGCTGCAAATTGCAGTTTACAGGTCACCTACTCACATAAATTGATACCGACATGCGGCATCTCACCATAACCCACGCCAAAAGGGAGGAGTACAAACCGGTCGAGATTAATCAGTTAATTCAGTTTATTATAATTATTGTTATTGTTGCCTGGAAATAAATTTCGCAGGTAACAAATCTGAAGGTATCTTACGAGGGCGGATTGATAATGACGTGGAAAAATCAAGAAGGAGTGGACAGGTAAGGAATTCGTTATCTTTTTTTACCTGGACCATCCTTAAATAGATTACCTGCAAAGTTTAAGTCTGATACCTCGTTTAGTTTTCGAGAAGCAGCCGTCTAAGCAAGTCGACTTACAAAAATTGTTGAAAATGGATAAAAGTGAATTTCGTGTGTTGATTAAATACAATTTTTTAAAAGGGAAAACAGCTAAAGTAACCAAAGAAAAATTAGATAAGCATTATGGGGACTCTGCACCATCGATCCAAATGATTTACAAATGGTTTTCTGAATTCAAATGTGGTCGTACGAGCACACAAACCATACCATAGAGCTACTGGAGACGACAAGCCACCGGTTTTGTATAAAGCGCTTTGAAGCCAAAAACACGATGAGTAGTGAGACAAAACAGGGTCGTTGTTGTTGTTTTAGCGTGAGAGTGAGTGAGACAGAACAGGTTCGTTATGTCAATTGTTGTTGTTTTTGCGTGCAAGTGAATGCGACGACGTCCGCCTTCAACTCAATCGCTGCTTGTCATCTCCAGTATATATATCTCTATGAACCATACCAAGTCTAGGTTGTCCAAATGAGGTCACCACGCCAGAAATGATCGATAAAATCCATGATATCGTGATAGAAGATCGTCGAGTAAAAGTCCGTGAGATAGCTAACGTAGTAAGCATCTCATCTGAACGTATTTGGAATATTTTGAAACATTGTTTGGACATGAGAAAGCTAACCGCCAGATGGCTGCGGCGTTTGTTCACAATCGACTAAAAACACAATCGTGTGACAGCTTCATAGCACGGTTTGCAACTGTTTCAACGTAATACAACTGAATTTTTTCATTGATTCGTAACTGTTGATGAAACATGGATTCATCACTACACTCCAGAAACCAAACAACAGTCAACACAATGCAAGGAAGCCGGTTCATCACACCGAAGAAGGCAAAAACCGTTACTTCAGCTGGAAAGGTTATGGCTACAGTTTTTTTGGGATTCCAATGGAATAATATTCACCGACTACTTGGAGAAAGGAAAAACAATAACGGGAGCATATTTTTCTGAGTTATTGGTTCGATTGGATGCTAAAATCAAGGCAAATCGGCCTCATTTCATCACGACAACGCTCCGGCTAACACGCCCGCTGTTGCAATGGCAAAAGTGTTTGAATTACGGTACGAATTGCTCCCTTACTCACCGTATTCTCCAGATTTGGCGCCCTGCGACTTTTTATTACTTCCAGACTTGAAAAAATGGCTTGCTGGAAAGAGATTTGCCACTAATACTGACGTCATAAGTGAAACCAACGCCTATTTTGAAGAGTTGGACAAATCATATTATTTGGAAGGGATCAAAAAATTGGAAAAACGCTGGACTAAGTGTATCGAGCTAAAAGGATAGTACGTTGAAAAATAAAATAAATTTTTCCGGATAAAATTATGTTTTCTCAATTTTTCCACGTCATTATCAATCCGCCCTCGTAGCTACTGGGCTTTATGATGCCGTCTTTTTTATATGTATTGCTCGAAAACTAACTTATGTTTAGTAGCAAGTTTTTATCCCACATTCTGTGAGTCAGCAAGGCCGCTCGAAGCTTATTCAGTGTTGCTCGGTTTGTGGGATCCAGGGTATCACGCAGTGTTGCCGATGGATCTTCCGTTGGTCCCAATTGGACCAGCTTAGACATTGGACATTCTACCAGAATATGTTTTACTGTGAGCTGTGTACTCTGCATGTTGAGCAATCTACTGGTTGTCCATGTTCAAAAAAGTGTAATATAGCGAAAAGAGGTTTGCCTAGTCTTATTCTGAGGATAGATATGCATTCTGCCCTAGTCAGCTGGCTGTTTTATGGTAATCTTGAAGTGGTTGCATTATGTGATCGTAGAAATGAATTACTACTATTCCAGGCTATAGTTTGGGCTTCGCACCTCAAAGAAATGAACGGATTCCATATGGTGAGATGTAGGTTCGGAGTTTCAACTACCAAAGGAAGGGCATGTGCCGCTTTGGCTGCTGTATCCGCAGCTTCATTACCCCTAATACCAACGTGGCCTGGTACCCATGCAAGGAAGGTATTTTCGGTCGCATAGAGCATGTTACGCAGAGTTTTGACTGCAGGGCATTTATTGGATGAGTTTCCTATTGCCTGAAGGACTTCCAGATTGTCCGTCCATATCTTTGTGACATGGTTATTGGTCTTAGCGATTGATAGGGCATGATAAATAGCAGCTATTTCTCCAAAGTAGCTACCTGAACCTCGGGGAAGTAGGCCTTGGTGGAGAACTTCCAAGTGAGTTGTCGGAAAACAACTACGAGTAATCACAGCGTATGTTGTAGACTCGTTCACGTAGGAGCCATCCGTAAACATATTGTATGTATGGTTTCATTGATGGAGGCGAGGTGTGCGAATTGGTATATCTGGGGCGGTGTTAAATTTTTGGGGAACCTGGCTAGTCGTAAGTCGATGACCTTGGGCATTTTCCAGGGCGGGATTGTATTGTCTAGACACACTTCAGTTGGAGTTTGTGGTTTCAAAACGGCCTCTGAGCTAATTGAGCCCTGTCTGGGTGACAGGGCTGCCACTTAAACCAACCAACCAGACACACTTCAATCGCAATGTCTGTAGTGTTTGGAAGAGGGAGTCTATGTAGCAGTATCAGTCTGGCAATGTGAGATATCCCTGATTTAGGAGTGGGTGTCGGGCTACTGGTGATAGGTTTGTGTATTTCACTCCACATAATAAGGTGCAGTGGGTTGGATTTTTCGGATAGTGCTCTGCTGGCTAGCTTAATTCCTCTTAACGTTACATAGTCCTCCAAAGATGAGTAGGCTGCCTCAACGCGTAGTGCTTCAACTCGCGTTGGTCGTAGTGCTCCAGAAGCAGACCGAAAGCAGCTATTGATAGCTACATCGATTTTCTTCCTATTTGTTTCCGTTGTAAATGCATAGAGGGTAACACCGTGCTGCAATGCACCGAAAACAATGGTTTTTGCTAATCTGATGACCGTGTCTATATGTGGTTCTTTCTTACGAGAGCATAGCATTTTAAGTACGTTGTTCTTCTTTTGGATATTGGACCGACTACACTCAATTTGCTTATCCCACGAGAGGTTTCCAGTGAAGATAATGCCGAGAATCTTTAAGTCTCTTTGAAGCGGAATTATACGATCACGCAGTTGAAGGTGTCTCGACATACATTTCTTTTTTCGACAGACGTGAAGCGTGAAGCGCGTCGATTTTTGTGGTAGAAATTTTTTTGTCTACCATTTCCAGGGTGGCATTGACGTCTTCCATTTGGCCAGATGCGACAAGATAAATATTGTCCGCATAGGCGCCAAAGTTGTGGAAGATGGTATCAACGTATGTGTTTTATAGGACCACAGAGAGCGGGAATCCCTGTGGTACACCATTCTGCACGCATCTACGTTCGCAAGAGTATCCATCGATGTTGACCTGTATGGATCTGTTTGTTGCAAAAGACAAAATGGTTTGAACTATGCGAACTGGAAGGCCCCAGGTGTTGAATTTATCAAGTATGGGCGTTGTCAATACTCGATGAAAGGCCTTCTCAATGTCAACGGAGAGAAGGACGGAGTGATTTTTCTTTTGAAATCTAATCGCAAGACAATGCTCCAGTAGGTGTGTGATAGTATGCCCTCCTCTATGAGGGTGGAAGCCATGTTGGTTTTCCGCCAGTTTTTGTTCCGTGACCCAACCAATTCGTCTCGCAATTATTCTTTCGAATATTTTTGAGAGAACCGGTAGAAGTGAGATAGGTCTATAACCACTGTAAGTATGTTTGTCCTTTCCTTGTTTTGGAATGGGTCTAAGTTCGGCTACTTTCCAGTCCTGCGGAAAATATCCTGTGGTTATAATGTTGCTATATAGTGTGCATAGTCGGCCAAGAAGTTGTGGTGAGGCTTCCCGAACCATTTTGTATGTGATTTTGTCCATACCAGGGTAACTCTTTTTGCAAGTTTGCAATACTTTGTAGCTAACAGAAATACGAATGGAAATAGAAAAGCATGGAAACAAAAGCCGAAAATAACAAAAGATCAAGAGGATAAAAATGAGAAATTGAAAATTATTCAGCGGTGTGTAAGATCACCACGCATAAAAGGAACCACGAACAGAGTCGGGAAAATCCGCAAACGAATATCCGAGGCATTCTAAGAAACCAAAAAGAAAAAAATTCCACTGGCAATGGAAACGATCTATAAAGTTTTTTGTGGCTCGTGCAACAAACTGGAAATGAGTTGCACGATCAGAACAAGAACTCGCGAACATTACGGATCTTGCAGCTTTGGAGAGCCACTCCATTGATGTTCGTATCGGAGAAAAAGTCAACGGATTGTAAGAGAAGCAATTGAGATCGCTAAACACTCCCAACATTTCAACCGAGACGTTTGATGCAACCTCTCGTCACTCTGGTTCTGCTCTAAGAACTTGCCTTTTCAATATGAAAATGTTGTGTGAAAACATTCACCAAGCCAGGACTAAAATGAATTTATTTTTTCGCGAGTCTGCTGCTCAAGCAACATGCATTTTTGGTTTACGACATTCACCGGAAACGAATTTAGGTCGTTTATATTTGCCACTTTCGTCTCACAACCTCAATGCATCGTGTTCTGCCCAGTCGTCGTCGGAGTCCGCTTTTTAAAATCCCCGAAAAATCAAAATATAATTTTTGTAACTAACTTTTCTCTATATTCACAGCGAGGCTGAACCAAAAGGAACAAATTGTTACGATGCATTCAAAGAGATGCAAGACTGTTTCTCGAAATATCCAACTGTCTACAATAAAACGAATGGAGACGATGGTATCGATGAGAACGACGAACTGGACTTGTCTAGTTTGCAAGGTTTACATGACGACAACGAGAATCAAAAGAGCGCCGATACCGTTAATATAGTCGATGAGAAATCAACCGGAACTACAAGTGTTGACAAAGCGAAATAGTTTCTTGAGGTGTTTAGTGGTCGGTCGGGCTGGCAGTTAGGATAAAATTTTGTTAAATACTTGAGTTAATAATTAAGAGTAAAAAATTCATAGATTTTTAGTTTTTTTTCTCGGTAGTGTGTGGTCTTTTTTTTTAAAGTAGTAAAGGTCTCTTTCGTGGGCATCAGTTGGTGTTAGTCTCAAAAATCAAAATTAGGCTAACAACATCCCAAACACGCCATAGAAGAGGGTATACTTGGCTCAGGAAATCGATTTTGAATTTCTAATGAAGCGAAAATACAGATCAAAGGTAGGTAGGTAGGTACGCGTGGATGCCCGTGAGTACACGGAAATACTTAGACCTAAAAAGGTCCGTTGTGTTACCACAGGATCATCAAATCCGGTCGTACTCGTCAAACCATTTAGAGCTTGCAATGAATTCTCACGACCTCCGTTACAGAACAAGTCATGAGAAATTAAGGATCTCACGTCAGATATAGCATCGTTATCCACCTAGTTGGGGTTTGGCCTAATCGTGGTATCATTTAAGCATTGGATCTTCGAGCTGGTATCTGTGTGACCACAAGTGCTACGAAGGTAGCAAAATGCTACTATTGACAATTTTTTGCTACTATGTTACTACATGTCTAAATTTGCTACCCTGGTAAAATTAGCCGTTATAAACCTTGTGGACGCCAAAAATATGATACTTTGACTATAAAATGAGTCGTCCAGTTGCAAAACCAGCCATATATGTTTCAGAGACTTGTGGCAAAATGGCAAAAACTGATTATGCAGTAAAATAGCCTTATTCTTTTTTTTAAAAAAAAACACAAAAAAAATGCTTTGTTGGCTTGCAAAAGCTTTGATATTATCCTTATTAAATGAATAAGATATTATAGTTTTAAATCTAGATATGGCTGGTTTTGCACCCGAAATTCAAATATGACTGGTTTCGCAACTCTAGCGGTATTGCTTTGCAATGTTTCTCTTCCATTCTTTCGGTTGAGGTTTTTTTTTCATGAACTTTGTAGTTTCTTGAATTCCTTGTTGTTCCTCGACCTGATGATCTATTCCTTGTTGTTCTTCGAGCTGATGCTCTATTTCTTGTTGTTCGTTGACCTGATTATCACTAAAAACTCTTCATCTGTCTCTAAAATAATAAATTCAACATTTTCCTCCTTCATTTTCACAACCTTAAGGCTAGTTTTACATGAGCGGTTTCACCGCGACAGCGACTTAGCGATTTAGTAGAGATTTGACAGCAACTGCGACTCAATCGCGAGTCGAAATTTTCCCACTTTATATGGGCGGTTTTGAGAAGCGATCGATAGTCATCAAATTAGAGGAAAGTGAAGTGCTTCGTGAAAATTGGAAGTGCATTGGTAAATTTGGGCTCAATATTTAGTGTGCATATGATTTATAAATTAGCTATTATATAATAGAATATGAATAACGATATGATGACAGCAATACTAATTCTTCTTGATGAAGAAGAGGAAGACCAAACGTGTTCCAAAAAAAAACGATCCTGTTGGGTGCATCCATATCTATCAGACCGATTAAACTCAGGTGAGTCAACATCATAGTGTAATTGTTTTTAATGTCCTTCTTGTCATTCTTAATAATTAATTTATACCTGTGTAAAGGATTTCATTACAGGACTTACGAGTCTCTTCGTAGTGACGGAAACCGTTTCTTCAAATATTTCCGAATGAGTATAAATTCATTTGATGAATTGCTAAGTTTAGTTGGAGATGACATCAAGGGGAATATAAATTCAGTACGACAGTGCATTCCCCCATGTGAACGATTAGCATTAGCTTTGAGGTAAGTGAAGAAAAAAACTTATTTCATAATTTTAGTTTTATTTTGATTTTAGAAAAAAATACAAAAAATGAAAAAAAAAATTCACTACTTTACAAGAAAATAAATTATTTCATAATTTCATTTTAAATTAAAAAATTAAAAAAGAAAGAAAGAAAAGGAACCATTTTGGTTTTTTATTTTGAACCTATGTTCTCTTGAACTTATGTTGGTTGTAGTTCATAGTAAACCGGTGACAGCTGTGGCGTGGAGGCGAAACTCCAAGTGTTCGAGCTATTTTTGTATTTCTCGACCAGTTCCTGAAAGTTATTCAGGAACTCGGTTTTGAATTTCAATTTTAAATTGCTTGGAATGGATTTTAAATCGTCAACGAGCGAAAGGAGAAACATTTTATCTGTATCCTTGCAGATCTCTCTCTCCGCTGTGTTTTCCATATTGGTTGCGATGTTGTCGTGCAGTGTTTTTAACAGCTTTTCCCTCAAGACCACAGTGTCCCCTTTATTTTTCGTGCTTTGTGCCGGAGTTGAATATTTTTTTTTTTTTTTCTGCGTTTCCATTTGTTCTTCCTCGCTTTCACTACAATGAGCAGTTTCCTCACATAGTTCTTCCATGCTATCTTTGGTGGGTTTATTGACCATAGAAGGAGCCAGAAAATTTAGTTGGCTATAAAAAATATATTGCTTATGCAAAGTTGCTGCAGATCCTGACTTTCCGTCCTTTTGAGCTCGATTTTCTCTGCGATAGCAGTCTCTAATATTTTTCCACTTTTTTTTTAAATCCAAGACTAAAATTAAATTAATGGAAAATAATTTCAAATTAAATTAAAAGCATTGAAATATGAAACAGAAGAATTCTAAAAAAATTAAATTTTATTTCAGATACTTTGCGAGCGGCAATTCTATGCAAGATTTGCTGTTTAATTATCGCATTAGCGTGTCTGCAATAAGTAACATTATAAGAATTGTGTGTAAGGCAATATGGAAAAATTTGAAGAATAAGTGTATGCCAGCTGTATCATCAAAATGGGAATCAGTAGCAGCAGGATTTGAAAAAACATGCAACTTTCCTAACTGTTTGGGTGCCATCGATGGCAAGCACATACGAATAGTGAAACCACCAAATTCTGGGTCTTCATATTTTAATTACAAAAAATATTTTTCAATTTTACTTCTTGCTATTTGCGACTCCAACTACACTTTTTTATATATTGATGTGGGTGCGTATGGTAAAAGTTCGGACTCAATGATTTTCCAGGAAAGTACATTTTATAAAAAACTAAAAGATAACAGTTTGAGTATTCCCGGAAACAAAGTATTGCCGAATTCAACTTTACCAACCCTACCACATATTTTCTTGGGGGATGAAGCCTTCAAATTGGAACACAATATATTACGTCCTTTTGGAGGAAATAATCTCACAGTGAGAAAAAGGATTTTCAATTATCGGTTAAGCAGAGCTAGAAGATGTATTGAATGCGCATTTGGATTATTAGCCAACAAATGGCGAATTTTCCATCGTCCGTTAGATGTTTCAATAGATTTAGCAGAAGACATCATCCGAGTATGTTGCTTACTGCATAATTTTGTCAGGGAACGCGACGGTTACAATTTCAAGGATACTCTCACTGTACCTTCGTCAATCTCTGGCATGGAGAATGTTGAGGCTGGAAGAACAGGAACATCAGTGCGAGATTACTTCGCAGATTATTTCCAAACAGAAGAGGGAAGTGTTCCATGGCAAAGTTCTATGATATGAACCAAAATGCATACAATATTTCACATATTCTTACAATCATTATATTATAATTGCAACAGAACCCAGAACTTCAATTGCTAGTTCAGTACACAACTCACAGCTTAACTTCTACTTTAAATTTAACTCACGATTGCAAGACTTATGAAAATATGTAATACTATAAAATCCTGATAAGAAATACCGCAATTTTTTTCCCGAAAATCCTGTATATTAATGCCTAATATGAAATGTATATAAGAAATAAATAAATAAAAATCGAATATTTACCGAATTTATCTTTTTCCTGGTCGCTGATTTTATCAAAATCGGGACGCATTTCTGTAGCTATCGTCTTCCACGCCTCTTGTTTGCGTGTATGGTTGGAGTAAATATTTGACGAAGTATCCCACAAGCAGGAATACTTCTCAATTTGAACTATAAATAGTTCTGTGTCGAACATTTTTCACTTTTACTTTCACCAAATGCGTTCAAATGCGTTGTGACAGTTGTGAAATACCGAAAGATTGAGTCGCGAAATCGCCGCGGCTACGCTAGGTGAATGGCGACAGATGTCGACTATCGCAATCGCTGGCGACTGAAAACGTGTTATGTGGACAGTTGCATTCAATTCAGGGTACTTAGCTAAGTCGCTCAGTCGTTAAGTTCTAAATCGCTGAGTCGCTGTCGCGGTGAAACCGCTCATGTAAAACTAGCCTAAAACACAAACGAAACACGAAAAAAACTCAAATCAATGATTGTGCAAGGTTATATCAACTATCAGCTGTTTGATTTTATAAGACTCAGGGATACTACCATTACCTAGCTATAACAACCCAAACTAGTGACGTCATCATTGTGTTAAATAAAAATATGGCTGGTTTTGCAACTGATAATATAGGTCAGCTTTTGAAACCAAACTCAAAGAAATATGGCTGGTTTTGCACCTTACTGGGTTTTTCAAACCTAATTTTTAAAGGTTTAGGACTGGTTTCTAAGCTCAATTTAGTTTTAAAATTGTAGCCTGAGACGAGACGAATCCAGGGATACCGAAACCTTAAAATCAAAAAAATAGACGTATGGCTGGTTTGGCAACTGGACGACTCAAATGTAAAATTCATGCACGCCACTGGTCTTGCATTCGAAATCGCGTACCATCGATATTATTGTACTGAGAAATATAGTATAGTGGAAGCGCATACCGCATACATAATCGCAATCGAATTAAGCATCTTTTTCGAATCTATCACTCGTTCGAGCGAAGGGCAAAATGTGCATTTTGTGTGAATTTTGATTTTCCTAAATAAATGTTCACACTTTAAAATATTATTTTTTCTTTAAACATTTTAAATTTGTAGTGGATATACAGTGTTATGAGTAACAGATAAGCATGTAATGACGTAACTAGTTCCATATAATTAAAAGAAGTATTAGAAAATATTTTTGCTACCCAAGCTAAAAATTGCTACCCAAATTTGCTACCCTGAGAAATATCAAAACGGTCACACTGGCTGGTATCCGTACATTTCGTGTTCGTGAAGTGCGTACTGCATGTGCAGTTGGTATCCATAATAAACTTAAAAGTCACCAAACCTAAAGCATTTTTTTTTTGCAAAATTCAATTTATTTCAATAGTTTTTTCTATCTACAATATTTCATACAAATAGTAATAGTTCGTTGTTGCATTATTCTTCTGTACTTCCCAGACAGCAAAGACTGGTATAATGGAAGTAGTGATAATAAATCCAAAGTAGATAATTATGTTTACAAAAGTGAATCGTAAATATAAATTAGTATAATAGTAATAATAATAATTTTGTTAGGCACTTATAAATAATTCATAAAAGGATGCCAAAATAAAGGAAATAGTCCAAATGATTAATAAAAGAAGATATAAGAATAATCTAAATAGAAACAAATTAAAATAACATAATTCAATAAAAAATGAAAAAGAATAAAAAGAGGTAAAAAAAAGCAGCTAACAACAAGTAGAAGTTAATTGAATGAAGAAATAAGGGTGAATAGAAATTATTTATATATGATTACTCCTCTTCAAGTAACCATGTCCAGATTCAGCCTCATGTTGGTCCTACCTGACCTGTTAGCATTCACCCAGTTTGTGTCGCTGGAGTTCACCGAGCTATGATGAGTGTCAGCCGCGTCAGGATTACTCTTTAAGTAGCTTTTCAACATCTTTGTAAAGTTCGTGATAGTTTCCGCAGTTTTACTTAAATCCGGAAGTGCATTATAAAATAAAACTGCTCCATATCTTGGGTCTTCTCGTACTCGATTTGTTCTTGGACAGTGGAAATTTCTTAAGTTCCCGGCATTTCTAAATGGATAGTAATGTATTTCACTATTAAGTCTTATTGTAAGCGATGTTTTTGTATTATAGTTTAGGGAGTTATAGATGAATTTGGCTCTTTCAATGGCTATAATTGCTTGATATTATGCCACCCCCCCCCCCCCCCCCCCCCCCCCCGTAAGTTCATATAACTCTACTGGCGGAGTCAGGTGAGGTAAGTCGAAGACAGCTTTAATGCTCTTATTGAGTAGCCTGGCGATAATGTCAATCTTACTCAATGATGCTTCAGACCACACAATTAACCCATATGTTAGTACTGACATTATGTTTGCATTGAATATCTTTTTTTTGGCGTCAATTTGCAAGCCTTTCAGCCTTCGTAGTATGCTGATTATAGGAGCAATCTTTTTTCTTACTTGACGAATGTGGGCACTCCAGTTCAATTTTCTATCAATAGTAATTCCCATATATGTATTTAGCTTCGGTCACTCTGGATAAAGTTTGCCCATTAATTTTTAAATTTAGTTTTACGTCCGGGTTATTACTTTAATTTGTCTTTTTACTTTATTATTTCAATAATACAGTATTGTTATCGATTTTTAAAAAAAAAAAATTTGCTACCCTCAAAATTTTTTTTTTTACGTTTCATAACGAGTAGACACGAAAAAAGCAAAAAAAAATTTCAGTCCGTCTGTCCGCCGTACGCCGTACGCCGTACGTCTACCGGTGTACGCAAAATTGTTTGAAGGCTCGTAGCACCCAAACCCTTTGAGCTATTTAGTTGAACTTTTTTTCGTGGGTAGAGTGGGCAGTCCCCTTAAAGTGGCCAAATTTGGAGGGGTGGGGGTGTGAGGGGGGAGGAGGGGGAAGTGTTTTAGACGGAAAATTTTGGTTTCTAGATCTCAGCAACCGCTTATGCTAGAAAGCTGAAATTTGGAATTTATATAGAGCTTCAGTAGTGGACCCATTTGCAAAAAAATTGCCGATATACGTGAAGGGGTTTGGGAGTGGGGGGAAAAATAATGCGTCCGAAACGCAAAAAAGGTGAGATCGACACTTTCTAAAATCCATATCTCCTAAACGGTTAATGTCACATAATTGAAACTTAATAAATATCTGTAGGTATACTAGGAGAATAGATCGGAAACAAAAATTTGAGTGGAAGCAGTGGCGTGCGGGGGTGGGGGGTGAAAAACTTTAGATTACGATATCTCACGAACCAATTGCACTAGACAAATAAAATTTGGTTTGTGTATAAAGGTTCACAAATGAAGTTTGCTTAAGGCAAAATTTTTTAAGGGGGCGGTGGAGCATGAAAGTGGAGGGGATAAGAATTTTTCTAAAAAATCACGTCTCATATCTCAAGAACCGTGTAAGATAGATGCTTAAAATTTTTACCAGAAGTAGACCTAATAGACCCCTAGCAGAAAAAAAAATTTTGGAAATAAGGGTGTAGAGGGTGAGGGTGGGGGAGGGTGAAAAGGAAAAGGTTCCGATTTTAATATCTCGAGAACCTATAATGATATAAAGCTGAAACTTGGTATTTAGATAGAGCTATATTAGTAGCATCTTGGAAAAATATAATTTTTTATAGGGGTAGTATGGTACGGGGGTGGGGGGTGTTTTTCCTATCTTTAGAACGGCTTATGCTGCAAAGTTGAAACTCGGTACGTTTATGTAAATCAACTAGAAAACGAATTTAGATAAAAAAAAAATTCAAATATACATTGGCGTTCGGAGGGGGGGCAAAAAAAATTATCAGTGGAAATGGAATGCATATATTTTCACGGTTTTCGTCATATCTATTAGGTCTTCCCAAATATTGAATTCATTTTTATTCTACGGTTTCTTCATATAAATACCTAGAAAGTGTTTTCAGGATTTTTTAAAATTCGACCCCTAAGGGGATGCAAAGTGGGTTGTAAACTTTTTCACGAATTCTACTATATCCCCAGGTCTTATCAGATATCGAATATCTTTTCACTTTCACGTGCTTGCGTAATAATCGCTTAAAACTTTTTTTTAAGTTTTTTCCTTTTTCAGCCCCTAAGAGGGTATAAAAGGGTTGAACACGTTTTCACGAGTTCCGTCATTTCTTTTAGAAGTGATAAGAAATTGAATTGGTTCCTACTTTCTCGTGTTGTCTTCATATTTATTTATTAACTCCTCTCAGAATTTTTGGATATTCAACCCCCAAGTGGGTGCAAGGAGGTTGCATATTTGGTGATATATCGAATTCACTTTTACTTCCCAAGGTTTCCTATATAAAAAAGACAAAAAATCAATTTCAGTATTTTAGATTATCAATCCTAATGGGTGTAAGGGGGTTGTATGCTTTTCAAAGTTTCGACATATTTCTTAGGTTCGATGAGATATTAGATCGCTTTTCATTTCCACAGACTTTTTATATAATCGCCTACACACCCATTTCTCAATTTTTCAATATTCAACCCCCAAGGGTTTGTATATGTTTTCACAATTTTTGCCATCCCTTAGTTCTGATGAGATATAAAATTGATTATTACGGCCAACCAATTCACGATTTTTCGAATTTTCAGAACCAAGGAGGTGTGAAGGGTTTGCTTACGTTTTCAAAAATTTTTCAAAATCCGTCTTGTCTCATGAGATATCAAGTTGCTTCTTATGAAATCGTTTAAAATCCTGTTTCACAATTTTTTCAAAATTCAAACCCCAAGTGGAAGTAATGGGTTTATATACGTTTTAACAATATTTTAATATCTCTTAATTCTGATAAGGCAACAAATTCGTTTTTGCTTCTATGGGCTTTTAGTGTACATAATATACTGAAATTCGAATAGTCTACACGGACTTTTTCAATGTTTAATCGGCTAAAAATCTCTATTTTAAATATTTTTATATTAAGAACAAAAATAATTTTCCAAGAAATCTAATAATCTCGAAGCAACTCATGATACACTCCGACTTTGACCGCTCCCGAACTTTGACCCGAAAAATAATAAAGTTTCGCCCAGACCATTGGCAGATTTTTATGTTTATTATTAGTTTGTTGCCATATATCCAGGTAATGTAGTTGTCTAGATCAATATTTATCGCATTTTCCAGCGATTCAACAAGGGTCTTGCCGCTATATAGTAATACTGTGTCATCCGCGAATATCACGTACCTTCCCGTCAGTCCAACAAATTGCAAAATATGAACGTATAACAAGTAGAGTGTTCGTCCTAGCATCAAGCCTTGCGGAATTCCAGTATTGACTGTCAGTTTGTTACTTAAGAGCTTGTTATTTTAAGTTTTATATATTCTGTCTTTAAGATAACTTGAAATTATTGAGTTGGTTGTACCTCTTATGCCTAACTCCTCCAAGCCCTGGAGTAACCGCTCTAAAGCGCCAAAAATAACCAGTGTCATAACAGCATTATGCATAGAGCTCTATGGATTAGTGTTTTAAGTACAGGTAGGCCTCCTACAACGGGGTTCATACGTTCCTAGAAAACGTCGCGTTGTAGGAGATATGCAAATATAAAAACCGGCGTTCGGTTCTAAAAAGATGAATTTACTTTTTTTGTTTATTAAATTTTTTAATAAATATAAGCATTGTTGAAGATTTCTTTTAAAAATGTTGGCTCTCTCCGTTAAAGGATCATTCTCAATTAAGTAGCAATCCAACTGATTCGCTATATCTAAACCTCTTTCAATACCTTTTAGGGTAAAATTTTTACTTTCTTCAGAAGAAGAATTTTCAGAGGAACTTTTACTTGGTAATGTTTTGGTTTGTGCAATCAAATCAGCTTCGTTTATTTCGTCATCAATGACTAAATCTTGGATATCATCAATTGTTATTTCATCGAATCCATCATCTTCTATTTCTCTCCGAACTTTAGGATGACTTAAATCAAGTGGATGTGAAGGTGCATTATCCAATAGGAGTAGAACTCGAAACGACAGATTATTTTAGGACAAGTAATTTTTAACATCAGGAATAAAACAATGATGGAATCAATCCTTAAATAAATCCTTAGTCATCCATGACTTCTTCGAATATATGGGAAGGTTATTTTTATTGCAGCTTTTCATTGATCGTGGATTTTGTGATCGACAAATGCACATTGGTTAGTCACAAAATCACCAGACACGTTCCTACATAAAAGTAAGGTTATTCTGTCTTTAGCAGCTTTAAAACCTGGAGCGGTTTTCTCGTTATTTTAAATATAAGTCCTTGGAAGCATTTTTTCCACCACAATCCCATTTGATCGGCGTTAAACACCTGGTCTGCCAGATAACCCTATTCCTGGATTATTTTTGCAAGCTTTGCTGGATATTCGCCGCATCAGCAGACACTTTGTCTCCTTGTAATGTTAAATTATGCAATGAGTGTCGTTTTTTGAATTTCTCAAACCAACCATTGCTAGCAAAGAATAGATGACTGGTTTCATCAGTTGACGACTGACCCATTTCTTTCAAACAATTAAATATTTTAAGTGCCTTTTGCTTAATTATACGTTTATCTAAAGGTAACCGTTTTGTGGTCTTATCTTCCACCCACTCTGCAAGCACTTCCATTTTTCCATTATGTTAGGTCTTGGACGAGCAGCAATTTTGGCAAGTACAGACGATCCGAATGCGATGGAACCTCTAATTTTGTCTTCAGCTTGCTTAATAGTTCATATTGACGATTCATTAAGATTAAAATGTCTAGCAACATCAGCTATCCTTGATTGGATACCTGAGCAGGCTCGGTTGCCAGGTTTTCAAGTGTTACAAAAAAAAGAGTTGAAGGAAGATTTACAAATTATCTGAACCGCGTTGTAGTGAGACCGCGCTATAGAAGTACCGCGTTGTAGAAAAATTTTCGCATTACCTGGACCTGGACCGCGTTGTAGGAGGCTTACCTGTACTTCCTTCTGCCGTGGGTGAAAAGAAAATATTGGTCTACACCTACACTAATAAGTGCAGAATACGTGAGGTACAGAAGAGGGTACACTGCACCTGGCAAAAAGAATAAGCGTAAGTTTCCTCCCCCCCTGTGTTATAATAACAAAAAAAAATTTTCCGTGTTCCGGCGCGTGATAGCTTTCTAAATTTTAGCTTGTCAAGCGGGCCTAGCTGCGATGACCTCAATTTCGATCAAGATACGAGCTGCCAGACATTTTTTTTTGTAAACAATGAAGAGTTCTTGGTACTAGAGAAGCGCGGACGCAACACGCAAGGGACCTTGGGTTGTTTGTTTGCATAATAACAACAGCTGATAGCGGACTAAAAAAAAAGGGAAAACTAGAAAGCATGGCAGAGTAGTGCCATATGAATGGAAGGAAATTTTCAATTGCTGCGTATTTTCGATTCTTGAATGAAATTTTCGGCTGGAACGATTCGCGTTGCGGTAATTTTGGGTGCAAATATTATCAGATAAGTCTAAGGGCGATTTTCGCGACTAATTAACTTGGAAATTAAAAACCCTTTCCACGAAAATACCAAGCACCTTAAGAAAATCCCGCACCAAACTACCCACCAATATGGCCGCACCGTACGCCATTCCAATTAATTTCACCCGAATGACCCGTCACATCACATCGTTCGATCCCACTCGCACCCACCCCATTCCGCCTCGTTTCTTCTCTACCAAAACTCCGTGTGACGTTTTTGTTTGGTTCCGTTCACAGGCGAATTGCTCGCGCTCAGTGATTTTATCACCTCGCACAAAGTTTGTGTGTTGCATCCCACGTTCCACCGAGAGTTGAATTTCCGCGAAAACAAAAAGGATTCCGCGTCGTATTTTCCCCCCCAACCCCCCAATTATAATGTGTCGACAGTTTACAGTGTTTTCAGTGTTCGATAAATCGAAAATAAATCGCCAGGATACGCTAGCGCGTCGCTAAGTAGCCGCACACAATCGAAACCGATTATTCTCCCGAAATTTCTTAACAGCGCGCGATCGTTTTTACAGTGCCGAAAGAAAATAATCGTTCGTGTTAAAGCCAGCCCGCCAGCAGCCGAAAGATTTGTGTAGTTGTGTGTTCGTGTGTGCCAGTGTGCATAACGACGTCGTATCTGTGCTTAATTGGGGAAAATTCGGAAAAATCAAATCGGTGAAAAATTATTGAAACGAAATAAAAAAAGAGTCGGAAACGCGCGAAAAGGGAGTTAAATGCGAAAGTGTCGTGACAGTTCACCGGAAAAGCCCTACAACAGTGTCTCCGTCTTTTTGGTGGCCCGTTCGCCCGAAACTGTGCCCGGAAAAAAGTGTCAAAACTCGCCAACAACCGCAAACGGATTACAGCGTGCATTCGTGAATTTGGATTAAAGCAAACCCGAGAAATGGAAAAACCGGCGGCAGTGAGTCCTGCTCCCAAGCCCTTCAAGGAGAAACGAAGGTAAGTCGCGCGAACTGTCAAATGTGCAAAGTGCTCTGTGTGGTCGTAGCGCCAACTGTTTTCATTTTGGGCTGTTTGCTGCCAAATGTTGTTCCCTTTTCGAAGGCAAACCGAACAGTTTTTGGTAAACGTCAAAAATTAGTGCAATAAAACGTTGCAGTATTCAGTTCATGGACCTTCCCTTTAATTTTACAGTGACCCGCGATTGTAATTATCCAGTATCCCAGGTATCGGGCAACTTGAATGGTTGTTTTTCTTTTTTACATAATAAATTTAATCGTCGCACGATTGTTGTGAACTGGGTTGCCAGATTCGTAAAACTGCTCGCAATTTAGACACAATTTTATGCATAGGGTGGTGAGTGCGTGTTGCAATCTTTTAAAGGGAAGGGTGCAAACAGTTTTTCTGTTGCATCTCTGTAACCGGGTGTCTCATAAAAATTTTGTTAAAATCTTTTTTATGAAGAATTTCATTCTTTATAACTTTTATTACCAAACTTTTCACGCTTCGTTAATATTAATAAAGTTGTAAGAAAAAAACTTAGGGCGCTATATGTTTTTATTTTTAATTTTTTTTTTAGGTTAGGTTAGGTGGGTAGCTATTGACAGAGAGCTAACACATAGATCGCTAGATGGGTCCGTTGTGATCCCACTGCACCACGACACGGCGCCTACGGCTGATGGCTGTTTTTGGCTAATTTTCAAGAACATACTGAGCCCAATTGGCCGCGATATTGTTATATCAAATATTTTTCCGTGTTTCTTGGTGCGAAGGAGAGGAGAGTTGGAAGGAATTGTGGAGAAGAAATGGGATACAGAACTTATTCAGTTTTAGGAATGGAAAGGAATATCAGGAATCGGGCCGGGTATGGCAGTGTACTAGCAGGTGTTAATGATCATAATTTTTCAGTAGGGGAAGGTGTTGTACCTTGGAACGAAAATCACTTTTTATTTTTTTATGCAAAATGTACTATATGTAACGCGATGAAAATTTGTGGGGATAACATGACCCACTTACTTATAATACATTTTTTTTTCAGCGAACAATATCATTCCAAATTTGAAAAAAAAAAAATTTAAATTTCAGAAAAATTTGTTCCAAGGTACAACGTTTCGTTGTACCTTGGAACAGCACTAGTTGTACCTTGGAACGCCTGCAAATTAGGTAAAAATAAAGAAAATACTAACTTGGAAAATGCTAAAAGAGATATTTATTAAACATAATTAAAAAAATTCATCATAAAATGGTAAAATAATATAAAATATGTTAAAATGGATAACTATGTAGTGTATGTAGTAATTTATTTAACATTGAATTTATGGAATGGAAAATTAAAACATGTTTTTAGCATCGATGGGAACCTTACGAATACCATTCTTACTGCAAGGCATTTTCTGCAAAAAAAAACACTATTGTCAGTCAAAACACGTTAGTTTTGTATCAAGATTGCTATTTTATACCATTCCAAGGTACAACACGTGTGACGTTCCAAGGTACAACATGGTCCATTAATTGAATAAAAGCTATTTTTTTAAACCTCCTAATTATCTTACAATCAGATGTTATAGAAAATAGATAATACACACCTTATTGATAATAATCCTGCATAAAACGATTGTATACCACTACAACACAATAGTTTAATTATTAAACAAACTTAGTTAAAAAAATTACTCATACTAACCTCAAAACACAAATGTCAACAAAACGCAAAATAACCGACAAAGTAAAGTGATAACAAGACAGGTTGTCTTGATATCAGCTGTTGTAAATGGAGTTCTTGATTCACACACCAGAATGCTCTTTTTAAACACAAAATTAACAACGTTCCAAGGTGCAGCACCTTCCCCTACTATTGGCTGTGATACGATCTACCAGAACAACAAAGTTGCCTATAGCAAATCAACTACTGTCTTGCAGCTCTGATGGTATTTGTGAATCTGATAGGAATGTAAACAGAACTCATTTGCTCAGGTTTAAATCCTTTACAAGTGATCCTTGTAAACATTCCGCACTGTTCACGATTATTATTAATATTCTGAAACCAATAGCAATTGAAAAATGCATATAAATAAATTATGCATTGAGTGGGAATTGAACCCCGGTAGCAATGTTTTTAAGACTTAGTACACTACCATTGGACTACATCCAGCTTTTTTTTTTTTAAATAATTTATTAATTTCATTTCATTTATTAAGGGGTAACACCACTGTAACAGCCTAAAAAAAGTCTTTTTCGACAATTTTTTTTTAATGGAAGGAAAGGAAATAGACTAATAATATTAAGTGAAGTTAATAAGGATGTACAGTTTGTCAACTAATTCTTTGCAAAATGAAATATTGACCACAATTTTTGTTCAATTAGAGTTGTTTTGCACCAAAACTAGCTTTTTCAAATTTTTTCTTTCACAATAATATAGGAGTAAGCATAAGCTATTAATATGATTAACAAAAATTAGAAATTTCGAAATAAAACATACAAGAAAACAAACAAAACCAAAAAGCCTCCAATATTGAACCGTCAATTAATTGTTTGCAAAATGCAAACATATCCGTGGAAAAGAGACACGAAACTTACTAACGGTAGATCAAATTCGAGAAAAATTAACATGTGCTGCTTTAGTATGCCTTCCTTTATTGCTTTCATTGTAATTTATGCCTTGGGCAAGTGCACATATTGGTGAAATCGAAGTTTTCAACAATGCCCGGCAAACGAGTTGATGAAAATTTAATTCAGTTAGTTTATTACAACCATTATCAAGGACAAACGGCTAAAGAATTGGTGGTAATGTTTGGTATTAAATTAAGGTCCGTATATAATATCATTAAGCGTGCCGAGAAAGAAAATCGTCTGCACCTAAACAATTCTGGAGGCAGACCACCAAAGCTCACAAGACGCGATCATTCTAAAATATTAAAAACGATTGGCGATAATCCGCACACAACACTGAGGCAGTTAGCATTGGACATGAAAAAGGATTGTTGTAAGGAAGTGAGCCATGAGACGGTAAGAAAAGTTCTTAAAATGCACAATTACTCAGCACATGTAGCCAGAAAGAAGCCATTGCTTTCTGCTATTAACATTGAAAGGCGGCTGAACTTTGCTATTGCTCACGTAAGCAAGCCCGCAGAGTACTGGAACGACGTTATTTTTTGTGATGAGACTAAAATAATGTTATATTCTCATGATGGACCCAGCACAGTTTGGAGACAGCCTAATACAGCCTTGCTGCAGAAGAACATCATACCAACAGTAAAGTTTGGCAAGCTTTCTGTAATGGCGTGGGGGTTGTATCTCATCCGAAGGCGTTGGTGAGCTGCGGATTTTCAATGACATTATGACGAAGGAGTACTACTTGGACATTCTGAAAAATGAATTGTCACGGAGCGCGATGAATTTTGGGTTTGTTGATCCTCGCAACGCAAATAAACAAAAGTACAAGCTGTACCAGGATAATGACCCTAAACATTAAGCGTTGCTATGCAGGACCTGGCTGCTGTACTCTTGCAGTAAAGTTTTCGATGCACCTGCCCAAGTCCGGACCTCAATCCTATCGAGAATTTGTGGGCTTTGCTGAAGAAGAAAGTGGCTAAACGCAGACCTACCAATAAAAATGCTTTAATCAAAGCAATTCAAGAAGAATGGCAGAAAATGCCTGAATATTACGACTTAAATGGCCTTATACTGTCAATGTCGCGTCGTCTGAAGGCATTCATGGATGCTAATGGCCACCATACCAAATACTAATACTATTAGTATCATGGTTTTTCAGATTCAGTTATAAATCCAACATGTGTTTACATTTTGCAAAGAATTAATTGACAGTTGAATATTTGTTGTTTTTGGTTTTGTTTGTTTTTTGTTATGTTTTATATTGAAATTTAATATTTTTGTAATTCATGTTAATAACTAATACTTACCATAATAATATATTGAAAGAAAAACAGAAAGAAAACTCGTTTTTGTTAATCAATTTTCACTTCCAAATGAATTTTTATGACTTTTTTTCATTTTGCAAAGAATTAGTTGACAAACTGTATTTAAATATACAATAAAAAAAATCAGTGAACAATTTTCCAAAATGGCGGCACTAAAGCCATTCTCTCGAGGCATGTTAAATATTAGGCGCTCTGCGGCACACAGTTTAGCTTACGTTATTTTGAACCTGGCACAAAGAAAAAAAAATCACTTAATTTTCATGAGTATAGCTAGAGAAACACGTAGGGGAATTTAGAAATATTGAGTTTTGTGTGATTGGCGAGTATTTGAACAATTTTATTCAATTTTCGACCAAAAACCGGACAGTTATTTGCTAATAACTAATTTTTAAATCAACGTAGCGAAAATCCCCTACGTGTTTCTCTTCGAAATGTTATTTTGAAGATATGGTGAAAAATTCGAATGAAAATTGTTCGAGTTGTGCGATTTCAAAAATCGCGTTCAAAGTTTTGAAATGTGTTTTAGACATAAAAAAATGAAGAATTTAACTTTTTAAAACTTTGGATTACAATATCTTTCGAACCAATTACACCAGGAAGATAAAATTTAGTTTCTGTATATGGGATTACAAGAGGAGTCTACTGAAAACAAATTTTTTGAGGGGAGAGGTGGAGCACGAAAGTGGGAGACAGCTATTTTTCAAAAAATGTAATTTTTATATCTCAGAAACCGTATCAGATATGATCTTGAAAATTTTACAGGAGTTGGGGTCGGTAAACTTCTAGTAGAGAAAAAAAAATTTGCGAGTGCGGGTGTTGGGTGTGATGGTGAAAGGGGGTGGAAAGGAAAACATGATTTTTATTTCTCGAAAAGCATAATGAATAGAAAGCTAACAATTTAGGATTATATAGAGCAACTATTCAGACATCCTAGAAAAATAAAATTTTTGATAGGGGTATCAAGGTACGGGGGAGAGGGGTGGTTTTTTATATCTCAGAAACGGCTTATGCTAGAAAGTTGAAAGTTAGTACGTATATGTAGATGTGCTATTAGAGTAATTAAAGCAAAAAAAAAGTTCAGATTTTTATTGGCGTTCAGAGGTTGAGTAAAAAAAATGTCCGTGAATCCACATTTTCACGAATTTTGTTAAAACTTTTAGACATGTCGAGCTATCAAAGCAATTTTACTTCTGCGGGCTATTTATATAAGCGCCTACTAACGATTTTCAAAATTTTTCGATATCCAACTTCTAAGGGGGTGTAAATTGGTTGTGTACATATTCACGAATTCTGAATTCACTTTTACTTCTATAAGCTTTAAACGTAGTCGGGGAAAAACCGATTTAAGCATTTTTCTCAATTAAACCCCCTGGGGGTATTGTTCAAGTTTTCACTGATTCCGAAAATCTCTTAGGTTTAATGTGATCGAATTCGCTTTTACTACTATGAATTATTCTATTGATAAAAAAAATACGTAAATAAATAAAAAAAATCTGCCAACAGTCTGGGCGCAACTTTATTATTTTATGGGTAGAAGTCCGAAACCTGTTTAATGATGAGATGCTGTGTAGGTTACTATGCGACTGACAACCTAAGAAATAACCATTTGGAACGTTATTTTTTAGGTTGTCCGTCGCATAGTAACCTACACCGCATCTCATCATTAAACACGTTTCAGACTTCTAGCCATAAAATAATAAAGTTGCGCCCAGACTGTTGGCAGATTTTTTATTAATAGTTCATGTCCATTTAAACCAATTCCAATCGGTTATACTCCCCACTCGACCTGAAATCAAAAGATATCGCTGTTTAAAAACTTGAAATTTTCTTACCATTTTAATGTGAGCTGGACTTCAGAATGACATTTCGCATGGCACCAGTATTGCCATATTCAAACTTTTTATGGCAATGTTGGTGCGTAGTAGTCAGAGCATAAAAAGGTTGGAAGCCAATCGTATAATACTCTAGATGAATACTGAACTCCGATTTATATTGTAATTGGGGATAATGTAGAATTACGTGTGTGTATGTTGTATGTCCTTTATTAAGGACTGCCATTAGATTGCTACTCAAAACTAAAAGACAATATTCAGTGTTTAATTTCATATCTTGAACTGGGTAAGTCATCGAAAAAAAATGTCCTTTTTGAAGGACTTTCACATGGGAGGTGCAGGAAGGACTCACTCGATTTCTTACATATTTATCCTTTTCCTTGGAACCATTCAAAAATTAATGTGTACAACATTTCAAATTCGTAGCTTAAATGGTTGTAAAGCCATCGACAAATTTTCTAGAATACGTCTTTTTAATAATTTTTTGTTTAAAAATTTAAAAAAAAATAGATTTTTTTTTTATTTCATACTATTATTCTATACTCATTTCTGCACATCACACAAAAACCGTACCTCACTCGGGTAACGGGAAGTGCCTCAAGTTTTGCTCTGAAGTCGGGGAAGTCGAATAAGTCACTGCAAGAAAATTTTCTTTTTAGATATTAGATATTAGCATCTTCACACAGTTCAATATTCTTCTATGCTGGGTGCCAGGACACAGGGATATTCCAGGGAGCTGCATGGCTGACGAAATCGCTCGGTGCGGTAACACCCTTCAGATTATGCCGGAACATCGGAATCTGGGTGTGCCTCTTTCTTTATGTAAACTGCTACTGGGATTGGACTCAATTGAGAAAACAAACTCAAGATGGGCAGACGGTGTTAGATGTCACACTGCGAGACAGATCTGGCCGAAGCTGGATCTAAAACGCTCTAAAAGGCAGACTTTGCTCAAAAGGGCGAATATTAGCACCACAGTCGGTGTCCTGACCAGACACTGTCTTATAGGTCGACATGCTAAAAGACTCGGCCTCTTCTCAAACGACTTCTGTAGAAGCTGCCTGAATGAGGAGGAGGAGGAGACAGTCCTTAACCTTCTCTGTACCTGTCCAGCTCTATCAGCTAGAAGGAAAGCTCATCTTGGAGCTTACTTCTTCAACTGTCTTGGTGATCTTGCCGCAATGGAGGTCGCGAGAATCAAACGCTTCATTGCAAGCTCTAAATGGTTCGACGAGTAGGACCGTATTCGATGATCCTGTGGTAACACAACCGACCTTTTTATTTCTAAGTGTGTCCGTGCTCTCACGGGCAGCCACGCGTACCTACCTACCTACCTATTCGAAGGAGTAAAGGAATTTCACTGACAAACGAAGTCTAACTTCATTTTCGCTCAAATCTTATTTGTACAAAATTTAAACTTCGTGGCTAAACGATTTCTTGAGTTATAGTAAGTTTCGTGAATTGAATGAGGATATTTTAACAGGATATTTGTATGGCAGCTACACGAAGGACTAATAGGATTTTCTTCATAGTCATACATTTAGCTCCAACTATTGGAAAATTAACACATACAAAATTTCAAAGTCGTAGCTTAAGCCCTTCTGAAGTTATCGGCCAATATTCTCGAACACGTGTCTTAAGGACATTTTATATGGCAGGTACCAGACGGAGTAAAAGGGTTTAGCTGACTAGTAAACTCGAACTTCGTTTCCACTCAAAACTAATTTAACGAATTCGTAGCAAAAAGATTACTTGAGTTATAGTGAGTTTCGTAAATTAAGTGAAGACATTTTTACAGGATATTTGTATGGCAGCTACTCGAAGGACTTATAGGATTTTACTTTTTTCCGCGAGTATTACCAGACATATTCGAAACTGTCGTCACTATTTTTTTCAGAGTAGCCATTAACAAATATCCTTTTAAAGATTAAAAAGAAATGCGACACTGCAATTCTATGCAAAGTTTCATAGGTGTAACTACAAGGAATTCGGTTTCAGAGCTATGATAGTAGTTTTAGTAGACCATGTTTCCAAAGTTTTTTCCGGCACTGTATACTTAATAAGTTTCAACTTTCTAGCATAAGCCGTTTCTGAGATACAAAAAACCACCCCTCACCCTAGTACCTTGCTACCCCTATCAAAAATTTTATATTTCTAGAATGTCTCTATAGTGGCTCTATATAATCCTAAATTTTTAGCTTTCTATTCATTACGGTTTACGAGAAATAAAAATCAGAATGTTTTCCTTGCTACCTCCTTTCACCATCACCCCCAACACCCACACCCCCAAAATTGTTTTCCCTACTAGCGGTCTACTGACCCCAACTCCTGTAAAATTTTCAAGATCATATCTGATACGGTTTCCGAGATATAAAAATGACATTTTTTTGAGAAATTGCTGTCCCCCCACTTTAATCCAAAGTTTTTCACCTTCGTACAGAGGACTCGTTCAACTTTGTGTTGATAATTATAAATGTGAGCATCAGATTGATTGGCGCGCAAAGAGAAGATTCCACTTTCAGGTTTCGAAGTGCTGTAGATGCACGCTCTAAAAATATATTTTTTGATAGAGGTAACAAGTTACGGAAGGAACGGCTTATTCTACAAAGCTCACACTTGGTGTGTATATGGCGGTGAACTTGAGTAGCAAAAATATAGATTTCAGATTTGCGTTGATGTGCGGATGTGAGCTAAAAAAATTGTCAGTGAAAAGGCGCATATTCACGAATTTCGCCATATATTTGGGTCAGCCAAAATATCGAATTAGTTCGAAACTGGTTTACTAGAATTTTATGATATTCAACCACTAAGGGGATGAAAAGTGGTTTAATAAGATATCGAATTCGTTTTTTGCGACTATTTTTTTCGACTCTCAACCCGAGAGGGGTGTAAGGTAGTTGCGTACTTTACGAATTTCGACGATTCTTTTAGGTCTAATCAGATATCGAATTGGTTTCCAATTTGAGTATAATTGTCTAAAAATCAATTTCAAGGTTTGTAAAGGACAAATTCCACCATGCTTACTCTTAAGATCACGTTTTACGTTTTCGAGATTTTTCAGTATTCAAACCCTAAGTGGGTGCAAAAGGGTCGTTTAAGCTTATGCCTTTTAGGTTCGATGGGATATCGATTGGGTTTTGTATGCAATTTGTATTTTACAAGAAGTTGGTCTAGTGACGAAATTGACTTTCCACATAACCTGCTTCATCATTTATTAAGGGTCCTTGCCTTGCAAAAATCCAGGTCTTTGTTTTGACTATGATCCAAAATTGTAATACTTGAAAATGTTCAAAAATCATTCCGTTCGAAGTGTTCAGATCGTGGCAATCCACTAAGTCCGCATTATTTTTTTTTTTGCTCTGTGGCCACGTGATGAAATCTATGCCGACATAATAGAAATCTTTTTTGTGTCTTGTGAGCGTGAGTTACGTTTTATTATTATTTGTTTGTGATTACTTTAGCTACAGCACGAAGCTGTTTGTATTTTTGGAGAGAAAAATGCCTATAAACCTACCGAACTCATTATCGTAGACTTACACCTGTGTAGTATTCGAGAGATTGACGTACAATTAAGATCGTCTGTAGTCTAGATCGTTTCGAAGCTTGGGCTATTTTTAAAATGCATTAACTTCGATCAAAAAAGAGCTGGTAATGCGGAAAAAATGCGGTCGTATTGTGTGGTCTGAGCGATTGCAACTTTCCATGCTGGTATTTTCGTTTAAACACAACAATGTCAGAGCGATCGTTCCGATATTCCGGATTACAAACTGGAAATTGTGTGGAAGAAGTATCGAAGTGACCGTCTTTTACGTGTTTGCTGTCAACCTTTTAAAGGTCGTGTAATGCGGATGACGCTCGTTTGGATGGTTTCCACCCAAGACTTATGCCAGGTACTTATAGTGCATTTTGTTATCAATTTAAATACAGAATTTTGTTTTTTTCAGGCCCTTTCCTTAAGAAAATTTGATGCTAGTACTGAAGGTACTCATTTTTGGTCTTCGAGAAAATCATCAACCAGTTTTGCTATCTTAGGAATACAAAGGATGGTGCACATACGCCTGTTGAACTTGGACAGAATAGAAGGAGGGTCCCTCCTCAGATCTTATAAATCTTTTTAATCTGGGAGTAATTTTGATTTGGAAAAATATCCACTGAAGACACCGTATGCAGTGGCGTGCCAGAGAAACCGGGTTGCAGGTCCTTATTTAACGCCTCCAAACAAAAACGCACTTTCCCAAGGAATGTTCCTTGTGGCTTAGATACAATACTTAGCAGTTTCGATAAGAATAGTGACGATGTGTTTCTTGTCTCTTATCTGAACAATGTCTTCGTCAAAATATGGAAATTTCCTTTTTAACATTGCAAATATGATCGTTCTTTTTCTTGGAACAAAAAATCATTCCATTTTTACAGAAAATCTTTTCACAACAAAATTCCGACTGAACAACTTCCGATCCAAAGGTCATTTATTGGTCATAGTGTAGCGAGTGCATGCGACTTAAATGCGCTATACTTTTATTTTATCTTATCAACGAAATGACTGGGTCCTCTCGACTAAGTTACTTGGTCGAAATATTATCCGATAAATTTTTAAACCGGTCTCGCGATCGTCATGAACACACTATTTTTATTTATTTAATCTCTGTTCAATTTGCAACGTAATTTTTTCCCGGTCATTTTGACAAGGGCTCTCTAAACCAATTCGAAATTGTATTTCATGTCAATTTCAAGTTGCTGAGTCGGTAATTAAGTAAAATTATATTTTTATTTGCATACTAAATTACAGAGCATTCGGATTTTCAATCGGTGTACATTTGGCATGCATTTGATTAGAATAAAAGTGGACAATTTGCTCTCATGTAAATGTGTGAGTTGTTTACAACAGTTTTTAGATTTTTATAAAATTATCTACGCTTGCACGGCAAGAACTCATACAGAGGGTCAAAGTAATTAATTTCGAGAAAACGGAATAAGTTCAAATAAAAATCTGAAGGAAATTATTTTTCCTACAAATATTTGTTTACAAAATCTGGGAAAAAATTCAGTAAAATTTTTCAGACAAAACAGACATTGTGTTAGGTAATCAAAACTATTTGACAAACAAAAATTTGACGAAACACAATAGCGGACCTCATGTGCCAGTAAAAAAAGAGAAATATTTGGCAAAAGTGGCAAACAACATTTTTTTTTCTATAATTAAGTACTTAGAGCCACACACTTTTTAGTTGTTGAATTTTTCTGCCAAAACACATGTTTTCGATTACTGAAGGAAATAAAAGTTGAATCAATCAAATTTAATAATTTCTTGAACTGTAAGGCCCGTTCCTATGATGTTCAGTTACGTTCTAACTGGGACTTTAACCGACAGATTTTCATACAAAACTTCCTGTTAAAGTTCCAGTTCCAGAAGATCGTAATAATGGCTCTAAGTCAGTTAAATTATTGGTTGAAAGCACCAAACATTTTGAACACCGCATTATTTTATTTAAGTATAAAATAAAAATTTGTTTTGTGTAACGCATTTATTGCGAGAATCCTGTATTTGACGGATACATTTATTTCGAAATTTCAAAATTGGAAGTAGTCAAGTCAAACTTTACAAATTTTGAAATTAAATTAACCGAAGTCAGGATTGTCACAAAGAGAAGATTCTTGTTGTTTTGTCCTGTACAGTTTCAGTCAACAAACAATCATCGAATTTCGATGCAAGGTGTTTCGAAGCCTTGTCAAGAAATGATATATCCGGTTTGCGTGCATTAATTTGATGGTGTAGCAATCGAGACGACGGAATCGAGTTTTGGTGGTTAGGTCCAGCCTTGGACTGTATGCTACTTTGGGAAATTTATGATTTTTTTTTAATTGTCAAATTTGGCAATTTATTTTTATTGTCAACATTTTGACAGTATGGCATACGACGGTGTAAAACTTTAGATTTTTTTTAACTATTCCTTTAAAGTTAGAACTTCTTAACTTAACTGACGTTCTCTTAATTCAAAAAAGTTTATTATACAAAAACTGGGAAAAGACAACAATAATAATATCAATACAATAATAAAAAGTAAAATAAAAAGAAATATTAAACGTAGTTTGTTCATTCCGGGTGCAACCAGCATCTACACGTCGAAAAAGCATTCTTAAACAAACAAAGAAAACAAAAATTACGTTAAAAAAGGCAATAACAATTTTAACGATCAAAATATAAAAAAAATCAATAAAATAAATTAATCAAAAATGGAAAAAAATAATATAAAAAACGAAACAAGAAAAGAAAATAATAAATAAAGGTCGTTTATTTAAAAACAAAGGCAAAAAATACAATAAAATAAAAAAAACAATAAAACAAAATTATTATACAAACTAAACAAACTGTTCACTTAACGAGAATCGAACATATGTGAAAAAGTATTGTTAGTATAAACAAAGAAAAATGAAAAACATCAAAATATTACTAAAAATAAGAATAAAAAAAATTAAAAAGGAGATGAAAAACAAGAAATTGTAAACAGAATACAAGAGAATAACAATAAAAACAATTGAAGGCCTTGGAAGCAACAAGGGGTCAACGTCAACTCATTTTTCCAAAAACATGGAAAACCACTAAGTAGGGGAGACTAGGTAGAAATGCACCATTTTTCATTAATTACTCGATATCTCCGAAGAAAATAGTGGAACTTGATTAATTTTTCTTTCTTCATTTGATCAAACACCTTGCGCAAAAATTTTATTCATAACAAAGAGCAAAATATAAACAGAACTTGAGGACTAATGAAGAAGAACGTAGTCAGTCAAAATGGTGCATTTCTCCCATCATATGGGAGAAATGCACCACATTTTATATATATAGCCAATCCAAACCAAATTATTGGAAACAAAAACATGAAATATATTTATAAAAGTAACAAACAATAAAATAATAATAGAAAATGCCGAATAATAATAATTCAGTGGTTTTATATAAGTTTTGATAAGTCAACGGACATTAAAATTTGAAAAATCTATTGCAAATTTGATATGTTACTGCTGTCTCCTTGTAGCACGAATCCGTTCTGGTTGCATCAAAATAATTTGAATATCATTAAGATTTGTGGCCATGAATTCAGGCATAACAATCTGGTGCATCTCTCCCTATATGCTAGTGGTGCAATTATACCAATTCCGACCAGATGGATATTTTTTTTTATTTTTTTTTTATAAATAAAAACAAATAATAAACTAGCACTTTACTAAAACACACCTTAGACTACACGCTATATATGTGCCTACCTAGAAAGGTTCACAATCGATAATTTGTCCTTAAACAAAAATGTTGCATATATAATAAAAGTTAGTTTCCTTTGCGTTTTTCTTTTTCTCCGAATAACTGTTCTCGGAATTTTAACGATTCTTGAACGCGATCGTATGGATAGCAAAGAGAATACTACTTCTGCTTTGCAGATTTTACTTGCAGGCGAGCGCCAATGGCGAGTGGGTCATTTCTACCTATGGTGCAGGGCTACCCATTCTACCCTACCCTGTTTTTTCTATTCGGTACATATTCTACTGGTAATATTACCCTACCTACCTAAGATTAGTGTCAACTTATTTCTACCTGCAGTTCTAGTCCGCCAACATAGACGGTATCGGACCAGGGCTCCTGGAACAACAACATCGACTAATGAGACGTGATATTGTAGGCAATGAGTCTGCGGACCAGTTAGCGAAAAAAGAAGGTGACTTAAAATTCACAGAACCAGTGCCTTTCTGTGGAATACCAACAGCTGCGGCAAAAGAAAGATTGTTGTACTGGATTAACATCCAAGCTGACCTCCACTGGACAGGGATGCTGGGGTGCAGACAGTCCAAACTGTTCTTGGAAGGTTACTCCAAGAAACGAACCTCCGATTTGTTTAAATTGAGCCGGAATCAGGTTCGGCGCTTGATCGCGCTAATTATAGGACAATGTAAGCTTCAAAAGCATCTGCATACGATTGGACTGGTTTCAGACGATATTTGCAGATTGTATGAAGAAGACGAGGAAACTGCAGAGCACGTTCTATGCCATTGCGAAGAACTCGCACACAGAAGACTCAGACTTCTAGGACATTACTTCCTAACACCAATGGAACTCATGCCTAACTCACTCAAGAGCATATTAAAATTTATTGATATAACCGCCGAGAGTGAGGTATAATAAGGGAGGACAATCACAATCAGTGTTGCCAAGTATTTTTCTTGGTTGAGCACTAAAATATGAAATTTTGGGCGTTAATTTCAACTTAAAGGTACTAAAATTTAATTCAAATAAAGTGCGAGCGGTAAAATTAATTTTTGACAGCTGAGACGATATTTTGAGCACCAAATTTAACGCTGAAAGCACTAAATTGGCATCTCTGATCACAATAGGCTCACTAAGGCCGCTGTGAATCGGGATTTTTAGACCGTCCTCCACCATCTACAATCTACAATCTACCTTGATTTTCTGGCTCGTTATTGCATTAAAATTATTTTATTGTTTTTTTTTGTTGATTTTATTAAAATTATTAAGGATATTATTAAATCATAAAGGGTTAAAGGGTAACACCACTGTAAAATTTTCAAAAAATCTATTTTTTTTTGCTTTAAAAATTCTTTGAACCTTGGAGAATATGGGGAAAAAAGTTTAAAACATGAAAAAAAATGTTTTCCTCAAAATTTCGAGCTCCTTACCGAGCGCGCCGGGCTTCTTCGAAACGACTACCTGCGTCGGATGGATACCTGCTGAGAAGCTACTGCCTTAAGACTTACCTGTTGGTTTCTAACTTCACTAATACACTACTTAATAGATGTCGTTAGAAAGTTTTTGATCCATTGGAGGGTCATTCCATCATAATCGCCAAAGTTGTGACCTTACCATCGCCGATTCTTTTGAAAATTTTTGTACTTGAATAACTAGTGAAAAAAAATATAATTTAATTTTTTTGTTTCTATCTCATTTTTTTTGTTAGTTATAGTATGTTAAAGTTTTCGCAAAAATTGTGTCCGAGTCCTCTTTGAAAATTCATATCTCTGGTAAATTGTATCCTAAAATAATAAAATATGACTTATTTTTAAGGGGAAGATTGTCGCAATATAAAAAAAATACGAATAAAAATTATCCTTGAAATTTTTTTTCAAGCATAACGCTTTTGTCCTTTATCCTTGAATATCTCAAAAGACGGTTTTTTTTTATTTTTTTTAAATTTTATAGGTTATACTGTTTTACAAAACATACCAAAAAAATTACTTGGAATCTTAATGGGATCGTGGTCAAAAAAATCGAAGAACATTAGTGCTTCTCAATTAAATACTTTATAGAAAAAGGGTATTTCCATCAAGAACCGCCAAAAGTGTGACCTTACCGTCGCCGATTCTTTTGAAAATTTATGTACTCGAAGAATTAGTGAAAAGAAAAATATGATTTCAATTTTTTGTGTCTATCTCAATTTTTTTTGTTAGTTATAGTATGTTAAAGATTTCGCAAAAAAGGTGTTCGAGTCCTCTTTGAAAATTCATATCTCTGGTAATTTTTATCCTAGAATAATAAAGTAGAACTTATTTTAAAGATTGTTGTTTAAAAAATGTCGCAATATAAAAAAATACGAATAAAAATTATCCTTGAATTTTTTTTTCAAAGGTAACGATTTTGTTCTTTATCCTTGAATATCTCAAAATCAGTTTTTTTTTTAAGTTTTATTTTTTTATGCTTTGTAGGTTATACTGTTTTACAAAACATACCAAAAAATTAACTTGTGGTCTCAATGGGATCGGGGTAAAAAAATCGAAGAACATCAGTGCTTCTCAATTATGTTATAATTGTAATTTTTCTATAGTCTATATTCTATAGAGAAATACTTAAAATAAAAATGATAACAGCAAAACCCCTTTAAAAATATTATGTATAAAAAATAACAATCAAAGATTAAAGAAACAATAAAATTACTAAGCTACGAACAGTGTACAGTATAAGAAACTACTTAAAAAAAACTGTAAAAGGGTACATGTGCAGAACGCGTTTAATGCTGAAATTGGGTGTAGGTTACTATGCAACACAAAATAAATAATTTGTCAAATATCATCCTAGTTATTGTTTAGGTTGTTGCATAGTAACCTACATCCCTTCTCAGTATTAAACGTGTTTCGGACTTCTACCCAAAAACTAATAAAGTTACGTCTAGACTGTTGATTTTTTTTGAATTTCAATAAAAACATAGGGGTTGAATATCAAATGCTCCGATTTATAGGTGATTATATAGAAAGTTTAAGTAAAGTTAAAGTAAAACACAATTCGATATCTCATCAGAACTAAGAGATATGTCAGAATTCGTAAAAACGTACCCCCTCTCCCTTAGGGTTAATTAATTTGTATATGATTTTATTTTAAGCCCATAGAAGTGAAAGTGAACTCGATATCTCATTAGACCAAAAATATTTGTCGGAATTCGTGAAAACTTATACAATTGTTTTTTTTTTACTTTATATTTATACATCTTAGAAGTCAAAGCGAATTTCATATCTCATTACACCTAATAATTACGTCGGAATTCATGAACACGTACACAACTGCTTCACACTCTCTTAGCGGTTGAATATCACATCTGGAAAAGGGTTTCTACGCGCATAAGTAAAATTAGTTCCATACCTCACCAGATCCAAAAGATATAACGAAATTCGTGAAAATGTAGAGAACCTCATTTTAACGGACAATTTAAGCAAGTAAATGTTTAAAAAAATAAAAAAAAAATAGGAAAAAATTTAAAAAATTAAAAAAAAATAGGAAAAAATAAAAAAAAAATAGGAAAAAATAAAAAAAATAGGAAAAAAATAAAAATAATAGGAAAAAAATAAAAATAAATTAAAAAAAAAAAGAAAAAATATAAGAAAAATAAAAAAAATAAATAGGAAAAAATACAGACAAACGAAAATGCGATGGAATATCATTTCTTTCGTCACTTATTCGAAATATTCAGTTTTTTGTCAATATTCTAAAAGTGGTTAATTTATTATAATTCTACATGATTTCAAAATATAATATAATATAAATGGAGTCACTTGACTTTTCGGACGAACAACTGATGGGCTTAAAGAGGGTAAAGTCGCGGCGCAATCGTTCGGTATAACGTCACCATGATTGGTTGATTTTTATGGTGAGGGTAAAATAACGCCGAACGCATACGGTGGTGTAAATTCAACGTTAAGGTCTTTTAATTCTAAAACGTAAAGAAAAATGTAGGAAATTTTTTTTAAAGCCTGTGTTATTGAAATAATAAAGTAAAACAAAGTAGCCAAAAAAGAATATTTAAAATAAAATGATCTCTTTTGTTCCTTTACTACATTTTTCGTTACAAATTTGTAACCTCCACCCGTCGTACGCCACTGGTTTCGGTCAATAAAGAAATTTAGGTCAATGACAAGAATTAGAGTTATCAGCCAAGAATAGTAGACGTTTTTCTTTTAGAGAATCTTCAATATATTGTTGATTATAGTTCGCTACCCTGACCAGAGATTTAATCGGAAGATGGGCACACTTAATAAACAAAACGAACTTCGGAATTGAATCATTTTATTAATTTCAAATTCAAATTCGGACCATAAAAAACAATTTATTAATTAAAAAAATTTATTAAATTTTTTTTTTTTATCAAGAACTATGTCATATTCTTGACAACATTAGATAAGATGAAAATTAATTTTCTATTCAGCTATCAAGAGTTACTTAATAGCGCAAACCATACGAGATGCGACTAGTATAAATTGCAAGCAAGCAATAAATTCAAATAGCCCCATAATTTTTTCGTTTTGTGTACGTTAGTCGGCCGGCCGGAAAGTATTAAATTACCATTCAATTAAAATTGCCATTTATAATGCTTAAATTGATCCCAGTCGAGTATGGAAAAATACGTGTACATATTTATAAAAGAATCATCACATATGCTACCCTATTACCTGAAGTATTACGATAAAATTAATAAAGCAAATCAATTAAAAAGAAAATTGATTATGTTGTTTGGACCAGTGCTACTAAATTTCATTTGTTCATTTAAAAGTTTGTCAACAGTTCATCAAGCGATGATCAAAAAATGTAAACAGTATTTTGGATAACTAATGAAAAATGTAAAAAAAAAAAATCATTTGCAATAATCGCGCAAGTGGTAGCTTAGCGAAAGTGCGCTGAATGGCTTTTATTTACTTTTTTGATTAGAGGAAATATTTTTGAGCTTGAAAACAATTTCAAATAAATGAAAAGTAAAAGATAACTTCGAATGAAAGTTGAGAGGTCACTGGGATTCGAATACGAAATTCTGTCAGGCTTATCATTTGTGGTTTAACAATTACGAGGAAAGCGAACCTTTTTCATACTTTATTAAGTTAGGTATTTAACGGAAAAGTTAATTTTCAGACCAACAGTTTTAAATCGCTTTACCAATAAAAGTTTTTCACCTCGTCATACTTTCAACAACGGCTTCGATTCGTTTTAATACCAGCCGAGTAGCGTCTACTCCAGCTGTGGGTTGTTTTGACACCGAAAAGGACACATGCGAAAAAAGGGTTAAGTTCTAAGGTTTTGTCTCGAGATTCTCGTTTAAGGCATATTTTGGGTCTTATTGAAGATAATGAAGAGAATGCAGAATGTAATCACTAGCGTCTTGATCCAGATTTTATGGTGTGACATTTTTTTTCGTTTAGATTTTTTTTTTTAAAGTAGTGGCTATACGTTGAAGTTGTTTATGCCAGAATGTGAATTGAGCGTAGTATGGATTTGTCTAGCAGAAAACAACTTTCTGACGATATCCGGCAGGTTATTTTAAATCGAAGTAAAAAAGGTAAGTCCACATACCAAAACATGATGAAATAAATTTATCTCGGTCCGTTATGTATAGTAAAAATTACTTTATTTTTTCCCCAATTTTCTCTTAATGATATTTAGACAATTTAATACAAGAAATCGATCATGTCGATATTTGAATAAAGTTGAATTCAACCTTTATTTAAGTGGTACAAAGCTCCAAGTGCCTGTAAAACTAAGAGACTTGAGTTGCTGTCCTTGATTTGTAAGTTCACAAAAACATTGTGCGAAAAAGTGGGAATTTTAATTTTAGACGTTGTGCATAGGCCACTCAGACGTACAGAACTCTAAAATAAATAAACTTAATTAAAAAAATAAAAAAAAAAAAAAATAATTCAATTCGTCTATAAAAGTAAGAGGTGGTAGCCTAGGGGCTAAGCTTGTTAGTCAACTAACTCTGAGGTTGTAGATTCGAATCTCTCTTAGCTTATCATCCAGAGTCTAAGCAAAGAAAACATAAGATTTAGTAAAGTTCCTTAAACGAGCGCTGTGATCGCCCTTTGTCGCAGAAAGGGTTCTCAAGAACTGAAGATACAAAAGGATCGTTTTTTAACTGACCTCTACATTTCCCATTTCTCGTGTAATCGAACTTATTTTAAGGACTTTACTAAAGTGATTTAACCATTTCACGTAATAAAAAAATTAGTAGTCTGCAACAAATGTGACCGCGAATTTAAGGGACATTTGTATGGCGCTACATGTAAAAGTTCTCCACCGAGGTGTGACGTTAGCCTAACCACCTATCTCCGAAAAAACCGAACTTGTCCAGCTTCGTGAGAAAAACCCAGATCGGATTAAGGGACGACCGTAATATCCGAACAATCTGATCGAAGAAATATATTCGAAGAGTTTAAGAACGATTTGGGCTGTCGCGCCATTGAAGAAAAGCTTGTGGTTTATTTTTTTAATTTTTCTAAATCAATCGCCAAAATGTTGTCTCGATAATTGTCCACTTTTTTTTAATGACTTTAGTGGGGTAGGTAAGCGAAGGAGGGCAGGTAGAAACGGCTTATACTAGAAAGTTGAAACTTAGTAGGTATATGCAGATGTGTCACAGGAGTAAGAAAAAAAATTAGGTGGTAAAAAATGGTCCGTGGAAAGAGGGTGTGTTCTACATTTTAACGAATTTCGTTATATGTTTTAGGCAGGTCGAGTTATCAAATTAATTTTACTTCTGCGGGCTCTTTAAATAAGCTTCTGAAAATAACGATATTCAACCCCTAAGGGAGTGTAAAGTGGTTGTGTATATTTTCACGAATTCCGATATATTTCTTAGGTCTAAGACAACCTGACCTGACAACCTAAAGGTTCTCTTACACGAGCGATTAAAATTGCTCAATTTGCAGCAATATTCGTCAATTGTAACGTCAGAAAAATATGAGGCAACATACAGCAACAATAGCAATAGGCGATATGGATCAACTTTTCATCAACTCGTTGCTGAGTTGTGAAAAATGTGGAGCTATATCTAGCCATTCGGTAATAAAGGTTTTCACGACAAATTCAGTCTATGAACAACTCATTGATTTTTGGTTGCTACAAGCCATGATAACACAAAATCAAACTTCACAAACAAATCTAAAATTCAAAAGAAAACTTGGCAATCGAATTAAACACGACCCACGACAGACTAATTGTATTCATCGAACGATGACAATTGCTTCAGGTTTCTGGGTTCAGTGGAAATACAGCAACTATAGGGCGAGCAATACCATATTGCCTAAATATTGCCGCAATTAGTATGATATTGCTCCACTAGTTATGCCAATAGTTGGTGGGCAATCAATCAATTGCTTCAAAAGTTGCTCGTGTAAGAGCACCTTAAAGAATAATCAGGGTATTTGAAACGTTATTTTTTTTTTGGTTATCAGTCTACACTGCATCTCAGCATAAAACGCGTCCCGGACCTCTAGCCAAAAAATAATAAAGTTGCGCCCAAACTGCTGACAGTTTTTTTTTACGTTGATAGACTCAAAAAAAAATTATCTGTTCGTTCCCTCCTTCGGTCTCTCATACTTTAACTATTAACTCCGAAAGGGTTGCACATAATTCAGCCATTGTAAAAAATTGGTCTAAATATTTCAAACTTTTAAGGAGTTCCATATTTTGCGAACAGACGAACAGATTTTTTTAAACGATCTACTAATCCCAAAACCTGAATACTCAAAATTACAAAGAAGCACTTTTATTTAAATTTCATTACAGCACTTCATTATTAAAGAATTAATTACATAGAAGTGAGTGCGACGGTGGCACCGATTTTAACATATCTCAAACTTTAATCGACTAGATACTAGATTATTTTTTATTGTTTATAAACAAAATATTAAATTTATAGGGTCTTCATTTTTCTTGATTGATGTTAGACAAATCGTTCTCAATACGTTTTACTACAACTAGAGATAACGACTATCGGTTCAGATCTAATACTAAAGCTTGTATGTATTAGACTTTATGCCATGCTGTCAAATATTTGACTAAAAAAAAAAATTTGACGAAAAGTTCAGTAAAATTTTTGTCGTCAAAATAAAGCTTCTGTAGAGCAAATAAAATCATGTGGTACGAACAGAATTTGACGGTTGATTTATCTGATTGCATTTGTCAACGAGAATAGTCAAATATTGGACATGGAGGCATACAGTCCGTAGCAGGCTTAAGTGTTTAAGAATACAGTTCCAGGACTGGAGCTACTTCTACAAGTTGCAGTTGATACGAAAGTAAGCCGTTTCTTACAGATCCAAAACATTTATAATATCACGCGTGACATTATCAATAAGAACCAATGCCTCCGAATCTAAAATTAACCATAAACTTTGATATAAAAATAAAAGTCTATGTGAGTTGACAGACTTGTTCAGTTTGATGTGAACTGGCTTAGCAGATAACCGACTGACTCGACAAAAACCAAGATTGAACAATATCACCCAGTCCTTATCTAATCATAATAATTGTTAATAGACCTTGTCAATTGAATGGTCTTAAGACTACGTATCGAATTTGTAAAACGTGTAAAGGTTGGAAAGTGAGTTTTAAAATAATTAATTTAATATAGGGATTGATGTACAGAGGACTATTGTAGTACAGTGTTAAGTGCGGCTATCTATTAATTGAAAACGGAGGACCATGGCTTCGAATTGCTCCTAGTTGTAGGCTTAATGTTTGGGAATTAAATTTTGTTTAATGTCACAGCAAACAGGTCTAAACATTATTAACACCTACTAGTACACTGCCATACCCAGCGCGATGATTGACTTTGCTATCCCTAAAACGCTATTTTGTATTAAAGGCTTTAACGTCCTAAGTCCAGTTCTGTATCATTAAAAACAAGAAAGAAACGTTCAACTTTATTGGTTTTTGATGAAGGCTTTTGGATGCAAGCGAATTTCATTTTCCTAAAAAATATTTTTCAATTTATTCCCTACTTTCAGTTAAACACCCCCTATATTTTTTGAGAGAAAAGAACCAATTGCAAAGCAATCCTTGGTAGTAGCGCCAGCTTTAAGGGTGTTTCAGATAATTACATGATACACCCTCTGATGATTCAAAGCAACCCGTACCCTAGTCCAACACGGTTTTCAAACTGTCCTTTCCAGTTGAGGTTTCTCCAACTGTCATGTCCTCAAGGCAGCAATCAATCCCTGTCGTGTTATTTCGTGTGTTCAAAAATTCCATTTTTATTTAAAAAAAATTTGGCAAATTATTGAAAGATAGTCTCCATCGTCTAGCAGAATCTTGTTCTATCACAATTCATTTTCTTTTGTTATTAAGGACACTTGTTCTTTTCGAGAATAATATAATGATTATTTGCATTGCTACAGAAGATTCCCTTTTTATTTTCCGAGCAAACAACAATGTAATTTTCAGCGGAATAAATTCTTCTCTTCAATATTTGTGTGTAAAGGAATTATGAATATGAATATGATTGTGAATTATGAATTATATAACGCTCCACTCATTTCTGTGTCTGTCATACAAAAGTCTTGAAAGTAAATAGTCTTCCACGTCCAGAAAGAAGAATATAAATCCTTCTACTCTATGAAAATGTTTTTGAAAAGTTAGTTCATTGCCATCTGTGGATCGTTCAATTATTTTTCGATTATCTGCCATACAAATGTCTTTAAAAAAATGTTTAGGTACACCTATTTGATCAATGATTGAAAACGGGTTAATCTGCACATTTAAAACTTTAATTTTTTACTATACCCTTTTTTTTAAATAAAAGAATGTCAATTTTGACTACTCAAAGTGGTTCCCATCCAAATGTCTCTGAAAAAATATTATCATACTATTGGCTACTACCGACTATGACTGTAGTATGTTTTTTTTTGCGCATTAATGTAGCTTCGAACTGCATTTAAAAATGTTTGCAAGTAGGTCTTACTGTTTTCCATATACAAATTCAATTAAAGCGTTCATTGAAGCTATTATTTTGCAAATTGCCATTTTTGTATAAATTTTGGCATTTGTATAAGTTCTGACTCATTTAAAAAATAATCAGTAATGACTGACTTTAGGTAAATTTATACATAAAAAAATCGTAAAGAAATACCCTCGGTTTGAACTTTGTATAGCAAATTAAGGTATAATATTTTTTTAAAGGACATTTGCATGCTTGTTACCGAATGGAGTATGCTGCTAGCTTTACGAGTATTTTTTTTGTACCCACAGGATTAGTAACTTTTGTACGGAAGCTATCAGAAGTTGAGAGGGATATTTCTTTCACCAACGGGTTCAACCTTTTAATGTAGGTTTAACTACACAAAAAACTAGATTTTTTTTATATTCATTATTTAAATGTTGACAATTTTTAACGTCTATCAAATTTATATTTCTCGTTTGAATTGTTTTGAAGCTACCGCCTATTGATTCGTTTCTGTTTAACCCTTTAGCTGTCCATGTCGTGTAACCAACGGTTTCTGATCCCTGTATTGTCAAAATTTTTGGCAAAAAGTTTGGCAGTCAAAGTGCTAAAATTTTATATGTGGAAGCTGCAGGAAAACAACTTTTTCGGATCTTTATAAATTTTATCTAATAATGGAATACATTACTAAACTTCAACCTTGTAGGGTAACGAGTTTGGGCAGACCAACGGTCAGGTAACAAGCAAATTTGGAATTTTTTGGCATGCTTCGTTCTATGGGCGCAGTAATCTTCTTAAGCATATCATGTTTTTTTCTTCAAATTCACCATTTATTAATTAAAGTCTGGCATTAATAAAAAATGAAGTTTAGTTACTCTAGCCGTCGCAGGTCGGCGGAATGGCGCTGGTAGCACTAAAATTCATGGTGTACTGGATAATTATTGAATTTCTATGCAATGAAGGCGTTCATACAGTGCGTTTATCTCGTATATGCATAGTATTGGGTGATAGACTGCTGGTACTGACGATATTATGATATGAATACCAGCAGTGTACCCAAGGGAATTAAATATTTTTAGTGTTCAATTAAATTTTCATTACTTTTTAGATAGATTTCTCCAAGCAGAGTATATAATAAGAAATACAGTCCGACGATCATTCTTCAATCTATTCAGAAGTCATACTTCTAAATATTCTTACTTTTAGAACTGAATTAAATTTCTATTATTCTTTAAATAGATTTATTCTGGAATAGTGTAGAAAAGGAGCCTGTATTTCAAATATTTGACTATTAAAAAGCAGCTAGATTGATTAATCGTAAAATATTTCTTATGCCAAATTTTTTTATTTGCACACAAGATCTATTTGCAGGAAAAAATGTTTACTGAACTTTGCATCAAAGTTTTTTTAGTCAAATATTTGACAGCATGGCGTACATTCAAATACAAGCTGTCCGTTCATTTTTCAATAAGATGTAAACTATTTTTAAATATTTCCCAAAAGTATAGTTCGTGAACTAGACGCATAATTAAACATTTTTCTTGTTAGTTGTGTCGCTACAAAGAAACAGAAAAACTGTTGGATGGTTATTCTGAAATTTCGTCATTTAAATAAATCATTTGAGTTTTTATGGTGGAATTTTTTCCAGACTTTACGTCTGACTACACCAAAGAATAATGTTTGTTTTTTGTTTTAAACTGTTGCCGCTTTTAACATGCGTTAGTGGTGATAAACCCGATTAAGTATTTTTAGAACTTGCAGTATTTACGCAGAAAATGTTTCGAGAAGTTTTTCTGGGTCAAAAATTCAAAATTTTTTTTATTTTTATTCACTTGGTTAAACGACTTCTGAAGGATAAGAGTTTATTAAACCTTTGTGGTCACACCGCTGTATTCAATCTCGGTGGTCACACTGAGTCGATTCTACCCAGTCAAAAAGTTCAAAACGGTTTTTTGTCAAAACTATTTGTCCGAAGAGGTTAAAAAAATTACGGAACATGCTCTGAACGTTTTAGATGATGTCCGAAAAATTTATTTATAAGAAATAAAATGGCGACATGTTAAACAAATTTCATGAAGAGGTGAAAACGTAAAAAAGACACTTTTTCACTAAAAAAAAATGATAGCTTCGTCAATGTTCAAAATTTTTTCATAAAATTTTGGCATTTCACTTCTTAGATATGCTGCTTCTGGAAAAAAATAAAATAGTAGCATAGTGCGCGTTTCAAAAAGGTATTTATTCCGACATATGAAGAGGGTCCATCTTACGCCCAAAGTTTGTCGTCAGGTCGATTCTACCCAGTGTGACCACAAAGGATTAAACTGAAATGTACCTTTATTTTTTGAGCGGTCTATCAAGACCACTAGACGTAATATTGGACTGGATATAACGCTATTTGCCAAGTTTTGAATCGATATTAACTAATTGAGTACAACAATTATATTGTCAAGCTATCCAGGCACTCGATTGTATCGTGATATTCCTTCTGATGTTACCACTGTCACGAAATAGTTTGCTTTTTGACAAAGCCTAAAGGTGAAGTTATAGTGAAGCGATGCGACGCGATGACAGCTGACTAGAATACTAGAATGCATGCTAGTGAGTGTAACCAGTTGTAGTGATATCGCATCGTTTCGATAGCCATATTTTTTATGTTGTTTTTTTTACAACAGTAGACGTTGGCTGCAAGTAGTTTCGGTATTTGGGAAAATTTTTTGACAGTTGTAGCAAGGGATTCAACGCGCTTACTATAACTGATGATACATTCGGTGCGTGCGGCGCGATTGTGCCATCGCACGTATCACCTTCTGAATTGTTCAGTAATACCATCAAACTAGCTGAATGGAGTTTTTTTCGCAATCGGGGCGGACTTTCCTGCCAGACCGTTTCTTTTGGGTCAAAAGAGTGTATAATAAGTTTGTTCTTTTTGAATAAAAGTTTTCTGCACATTTAAGTTGAAAAAACACAAGTCAAAAAATGCTTTTTATTCTGAAAAAAAGTGTTGTAATATTTTGTATTTTTGAACAAAAAGATTAGAGTTCGAAATAATTTGTCGGGCTTATCAGTTATCACCACTAAGTGTAAATTGTTGTCTATTCATGAGTGATCTTGAAATGATCGCAACTATCGTTTAAAAAAACGATCTTAAAAAACTTGAAAATATCAGAATTTTGTTCAGCGAAATCTCGCAAGACTGATATTAGATTTCTATAAATGGATCTTAGAGTTGGATCAAGTTCGATTTTAAAGATCGGTCTAATTTCAGCAGCTACCGTCTCCAAAAATCAACAATAAATCTGATTCATTTAAATCTGTTAGATCGCTTTATAAAAGAACTTAAGAAGTGCTAATTAATTGCACGAATTGATTCTTATTGTTCGATTTAAGAAATGTTAATTGCGCACTATTTTAACTTGCGTCAGAACATTACCACATTAACTATTATCCCGAACAAAAAAAAAATTATGGACAACAATATCACAGACCGCTTCATAATAGACTTGTTTTTATAATTTTCTGTATCAACTTAAAACAATATTAAAGAACTAGTTAGTTAGGTTACAAAGTTGGACAAATATTTTGCTGTAACCATAGTTTTGATGAATCTCGGGACAAGTTTGCCTAGTAAATACAACTTGAATCGACTTATCATATTCAGTATTTCAGAAAGTTATTTAATGAACATAATTATTACGTGTTCCGAATTTTAAAAATACACACACTTGTGTACCATTTTGTATTTAGATTTCAGCTCAAATATTTCTGGTTTCTGTGATTATAATTCTTTGTGCATTTCTTATCGTCCGGAATACAATTTTTGAGGTCTTAATTAATGTGAACTTGGATCAGTTCAATTAGTTCTTGGAAAAAATTTCATTGTTTTTTTTTCGATTGGTTTTAATTCAGGCAGATGTAGAGCTTGAAAATGTTTTAACTTTAATGTGATGCACATATTTTGGTCTACTTAACTTTTGGAACCAAGATAATCTACTGTTCCTGTGCGCCTCCTCTCTATCATTGAGTCGACCTATAATTAGATTTTTTTTGGTACATGTATAATAATTAAGCTAAGAGTTTCCTCCCCCTACCTCTTCCCAGTCATCACATGGTGTAAAAACCCAACTTCTTTCAAAAAATATTTTTAGAATTTATTATCGAAGAAATGAAATTAAAAAACGTCATAATTTTATATCTCGACTCGTGTCATGTGGATATAAATGAAGAAAACAACATGAAACTCATACAGATAACACTTTCAATTTTGTGATATAATTTTATATCTCAAATTAAGTGTTTCGGGTTAAAAAAAAACGTGTCAGCATTGCACTGTCGTTTTCGTTAGTGCAATAATTTCAAAGCAATGTTAGGCTAAAATTAAACATTTTTAATTTTTATAAAAAATTCATAGAGATTTCTTTCGAGTTGCGATTTCATGTAATTTCACTACTTTAATTCCGATAGTGTGATATGATAAAAGAAATGCAACTTTGATCGTAGGATAAAGAAGAATGACATTTTCATCTGTTTACTGTACGCAAATACGTTTGATGCTAGATACCTCAAAAGCAATTTTTGTTTGTTATCTGTTGATAGACTGTATGAAATAATGGGTGAGACTATCCCCTCATCCCGATATCATTACTACCTTCAAATAATCAAGTTTCAACTTTCTAGCATAAGCCATTCTTGAGATCGGAAAAGACCTTCCGTACCGTACTACCGAATCCTATTTTTTTTTATAGCCGGAATATCTTGATTCGAGCCATTTATAGTCTCACATTGATTTGCCTTCCCTATCCCAGTGCCGTGCAGTAAATCAACCAATTGTGTCATATCTCTGCGTATATGATATACAAACAATAAATTTTAGTAGAAACCCCCCCCCTTCTACCCTAAACCTGAACACTGTAAGAATATGAACTTAATATCTGAAATGGTTTAAGAAGTACGGGGTTGTCGGGGTTCGTTACAAATATTTATTTAGATTTCGACTTCACTTTATTATCTATTTCGTTTTAAAACACATTCAAATTCAAATTCAATTCAATCTTCTGCTCGCCTTCGATGTCAGGCTGTGCTCGCCTCGTCTCGTCTTCGCTTGACGTACCTCGCTTGTGCTCGCTCGTCGAATCCCGTGTCTGCCACTCGTTTCAAGCTGTCGCTCGTTGTATCTCGTCTCTGACGCTCGTCTCAGCTCGTCACGGCACTGCTTGCTTGCTTCTCGTCGTCGCTCACCTCCGCTCGTCTGATCTACTCGCCTCCGCTCGTCTGATCGACTCGCCTCCTCTCGTCTGAGCTCGTCTTGTCTCGACCTCGCTCGTCATTTCTCCCTGTGTTCGTCTCCGCGTGTGGCTATTGCTCTGCTCGTCACCTTTCCCTGCCTTCGTTTCCGCTTGTGGCCTCTGCTCTGCTCGTCATGTCTCCATGTCTTCGTCTCCGCGTGTGGCCTTTGCTCTGCTCGTTTCTCTGTCTTCGTCTCCGCGTGTGGCCTTTGCTCTGCTCATCCTCTTTCCCTGTTTTCGTCCCCGCGTCTGCCCTATGCTCTGTTCGTCTGTCGTAGTTTGGCGTAGTTCGTCGTGGCTTCTCGTAGCTGGTTTTAGCTCGACTCCTGGCACGATTCTGCTCGCCTTGACTCTGTCATTTCGTTTCGGTGCGCCTGATCTGCTCTGAAGAGTTTTTTTTAATTTTTTGATCAATCGGAACACTGCCATAGAGAACATGCCAGTAGAACTTCCCTGGACAGATCCACTTTCAATTCTAAAAAATGTTATTTCTGTGGAAAATTCCATTCTTCTTAATAAAATAATAATTTTCTATTAATAAATAATAAAGTAATTACGAGAAAGAGCAGGTGGTATTGCCATTAGAGTCAGGGATTTGGGGGTCACTCAATACCTTTTTTCAGTTTTTACTCAAGCTTTCATGGATATATATATTTTTTAAGCAAATCCTGTCATGGATCTTTCTCCATATATCTTCTCTCTTACCTATATGAATGCAAGCCTTGGCACCTTAATCCTTCGATATGTTGTCGCCAAAGTCGTTTGTCAGTCTTGCTTCTTCTTCACAACTAGATGGCGTTGATCGTATTTGGATCCTTCTTCATATTTCATCTCTTTTGCATGCCTATTCTTTGCTATGCTTTCGCCAAAATTGCCAGTCAGTCTTACTTAATTTTTCACATCAAGACGCCATACGTATTTTTTCACTTTCTATTACATTTGATTGTCACAGGTCGAAAAAAACCATCGATTGATTGATAAAACAAATAAAAGACGATTAAAAAAAATAAAATATGAATAAAAAATAAAAGATCAATAGAATAAATAAAAGATGGGTAAAAAAAGTAAAAGATGTATAAAAAATAAAAATAAGTAAAAGATGGATAAAAAAATAAACAATAAATAAAAATAATTAAAAGGTTAAAAAAATATAATTAAAAAAATAATATAAAAAAATAATATAAAAAAATAATATAAAAAAATAATATAAAAAAATAATATAAAAAAATAATATAAAAAAATAATATAAAAAAATAATATAAAAAAATCATATAAAAAAATCATATAAGCAAATCATATAAAAAAATCATAAAAAAAAATCATATGAAAAATCATATAAAAAAATAATATAAAAAAATAATATAAAAAAATAATATAAAAAAATAATTTAAAAAAATAATAAAAAGAAGTAATTAAAAAAAAAAATAATAATAAGAAGTAATTAAAAAATAAAAATAAAAAGAAGTAATTAAAAAAAATAAAAAAAGTAATAAAAAAAATAACAAGTAACTAAAAAAAAATGCAATTAAAAAAAATAAAAAACAACAATTAAAAATAAATAAAAAAAAATTAAATTAAGTAATTAAAAAATTAATAAAAAAAAGTAATTAAAAAAAAATAAACGAAAATAATAATAATAAAAAAAAATTTAAACAAAATAAAAAATAATAAATATAAACAAAAAAAATTAAGAACAATAAAATAAAATAAAACAATTAAAAAAAGATGAAAACAAGTTTCTAGTGATCACTCCTAGTTGAAAAATTTTGTTTGGAGGTCGTCACAGTTGTCTCTATCGACCCAAATTGTATTTGTTTTCAATTTATATTGCGATTGATTGAGAAAATATCAGATTATTGGGAAGGGCACTGTTAGTGTGACTGCTCCTTAGTTAAACATTCACTGTCATGAAGTTCGGTTTGTTTTTATCAACACTGACTGTATTTCAATGAACTAAACGGAATTTCAAAATTCTGCTTGGACGTCACAGAACACGGAGTTGCATTTTGAAATTTGTTTGACATGATTTAACGTCAACAGATGTCAAAGTTTTATGCCGGTGAATTGATACTTCAGTATAGTACTGTGTTCTGGCGAAACGAAATCGATTGTTGAATAACGAACACAGTTCGCTACTAGATGTCAGTGATATAAAATCGAGCGAAATTGGAAAGAAATTAAAATATTGGCAAGAAATTACATTTCCGACACACAACATAACAAAATATAACACACACAAAATTTTCCGAGCACAAACGAACTGAACTGACTTCGAACGGTTGAAAAGTTTGAACTGTCAAATATTTCGCTTATCATAAAAGGTTACCCTACCTTTTGAAACGAAACCAAGCACCATCTATTAGTGACTACTGAAAATGTCCATTCCGCCTATGAAGACAGTACTGAAAAACAAACGAAATATTTCGTCGCGAAAAATGAGCGAAATATTAATTTTTTTTATATGGGATTTGACATTTCATTTCGTTTCGTTCGGAACACAGTACTAGGCTTTATAACTAAATTTGACTCAAAAAAACCACCTGGTTGTCGAAATTTGAAGGAACACCAGATTAACTTAGAAGATTTCGGTGTTCTATTCGGATTTCAATATTCATACATGCAGTCATAACTGATAAAAGGCGCAACAATTGACAGATATAGTTTTGTTGTGATATTTTTCATCTAAACGATAATTTGTTCGGAAAATATCTTCTTTTTTTACTTTCAGTCTAGTCTGGCCAATTTTTATAAAACAAAAGTTTGCTGATTGCATAATGTAGGTTTCAAATTCCTACATATTGTCGAACTCATAAGAGAAAGCCTTATTGTTATACTTTACGTTAACTGCCGTATTTTGTAGTCTCAACTAATTTTCTTGGGGTCACCAATTTGATCGTTTAAAATAAAAAGCTCTTTAAAAAAGATTGTCAATGCTTTAGAAAATTTGCAGTAAGTAAACGAAAGGGGCAAACTTTATCCGTATTTAAGTTCTTCTCACAATTCTATCCCTCATTATTTTCTGTACTCTTTATATTTTATCGTACAATAATTAATTTTTTTTTTTTACTTTCAGGTATGTCTTCTGTGTGATGTACTGCGAGTAATTGGACAATTAATAATTGTGCCAAGTGCATAATAAAACTAACGACGAGTAAGTCTTAAAAAGGAATGGGTAGCCTTTAAAGTGTTCATTTGGTGCCCACTTGTAACTCCTGTACACTAGTGAATTTCAGATACTAGTTAAAGGATCTTTTATTGCAATTATTCGACGTGTGAACCACTCTCTTCAACTTCGATGTACTTACTAATTTTAATTGCAACGAAGGCAGACATAGCCACAGCCAACCAATTCTTTTGTACAATTCTAAGCATAAGAATTGAAGCTTTTGTTCTCTTTCACACGGCTTGACTGAACGCCAGTGTGGTGGTTGCTTAATTCGATTCAACGAATGCTTCTGACCAAAGCTCTGCAAAGCTTGGCGCTGAAGGTGATGCAATACGAAGCAATTTTATAGAAATTAAACGAGATAAGAGAAAGTCAATGAATTACTGAAATCGCATTAAGCTAGTTTAATTTACAGTGCTGGCCCGAAATATTTAGTCACCTTTATTTTTGATTGAAATTTTACAGAAAATTTTGTCTCGGTATTGCAAGCGTCATCTCACAGATCATGGTATGGAAACTAATCCTTATTTATTCATAGATACTAAGTTTGACTGTTATTTTTAAGAATATTTAAAGGGTTATTCAATAGGTATATAACAATTTTGTATTTCAATACAAACGCACTCTTAAACTTTTTTACTGGTCCGTCAGTCAAGGTTTACATTTTTATCATGATGAAGTTCACGAACGAGCAACGTTTGGAAATTATCTCAATTATTCTGTGTTTTATTTAAATACAAAATTGTTATGTTGAAAATTACAATAGAGAGACAAATAAATAATAAATAAAAAAATGTGACTAAAAACAATAAAAATTAGTAAAAAAATAAAAGAAGGATTACAAAATGAAATAAAATGTTAAACAAAAATAAATAACAAAATAAAAAAACAAAAAAAAGGAACAATAAAAGGAAAAATAAATAAAGATAAAAAAAATAACTTAAAAAAATAAACAAATAAAATAAAAATAAAATGATGAGTTGAATGCAATTCGATAACGAAAACAGCTCCTTCGGACCTAGTCCAACACAGTTTTAAATTGGCTTCTTCAGTGAAGGGTTTTTCAACTGTCATATCGTCAGCGGCAGTAACCAGTATAGCAATCGATCCTAGTCGGGATTTTCGTGTTGGTGTTTCACACAAAGAGACTCCTCTGACGCCGAAAAACAACAAAAAAAATATTAAATTTAGCTTCTTTGGTAGCTTTATCATGAGAAAGTCGCATTCTCATTAATGAAAAATAAAATAAACAAAACAGCAGAAAATAAAAAAATTAAATGTAAAATAAGAAATTCAAAAAAAAATTAAATAATGAGAAATTAAAAAAAAAAATAAAATGAAAAATAAAAAATAAAATAAAAAATAAAATGAAAAATAAAAAATAAAATAAAAAATAAAATAAAAAATAAAATAAAAAATAAAATGAAAAATAAAAAATAAAATGAAAAATAAAAAATAAAGTGAAAAATAAAAAATAAAATGAACAATAAAAAATAAAATGAACAATAAAAAATAAAATGAACAATAAAAAATAAAATGAAAACTAAAAAATAAAATAAAAAATAAAATGAAAAATAAAAAATAAAATGTAAAATTAAAAAATAAAAATTGAATAAAAAAAATATCTATATAAAATGGAAAAAAAAATATATAAAATGAAAAAAAAAAAAAAATTTAGAAAATGGAAAAAAATATGATCAAAAATAGATTACAAAATAGAAAAGAAAATAAATAGGTTACAAAATAGAAAAATAAATAAATACATAAAATAATTAAAAACAAAATGCAACTTTCATGTTCTCAATAGGAGTATCCAAGGCTAACTTTCGTGAGGGAGTCTTCAAAGAACGGGTCTTTAACCCAAATTATTAAAAAACGGAAACTAAAAACTTTAAAAAACTTTTTAAAAAAAAACATAAACAAAATATATTCACGCTTATTCTGGAAAACGGCGGATTTTTTATTCCCGCCGACTATGCGGTTCATATTCGATTCCCGTTCACGGCACATGCGATTATTAAAATCGCCCGGAAACTGCTTTATTGATTTATACCCTGTACAGACTATGTATTTTAAACGCATTTTAGTAGGTAAATTTAACATGTTAAAAAAGTAGTGTTCAGACTTGGCAACTCGTTTTATTTTGATACATGATAGCTTGATGTGATTTGTTTTGACAAATAGATATTCAGCTGTGTTTCATTAGCAAATTTATGCTTTCTAAATTGTTTGAAACCAATTAGTTTGTATAGCAGTAATGAAAAGGGAATTTATTAGCTAATGCAGTTGTTGCACAAGCACATAATTGAGTTTCTGCAGCATTAAATAGTTTCTTCCAAAGTTTACTTCGATTTCCGCGAGGGTCGCAGTACATGTTTTCGGTTAAACGCGTAGTAGCTACGTGTTTTCGTAAACGCGTCCGTGAAGTGTTTTCAGCGCATTTAACTTGATTTAAACGCGTTAATCTCGTAGTATGAACATAGTAATAGTTTATAGTTCATATATTTTATTCTTATTATAGTTACATTGCTGATATACAAAATTCATATTCATAGTTTAGAGATTAGGCTGATCTAAAGCCTTTACAACTAAGGTTTGTTTTGTATTTGAAGCCATATTTTAAGGCAGATAAATTTTCAAAATTCTAATACTTTAAATATGAGAGTTGGACCATCCCAAATTTCTCTTTATTAATTGCCAATTACTTTCTGAAAAAAGATTAAAAACGCGAAAACGGATTTCAACTGTCAAATTTTCGAGAAAGTGAATCATTCACGCGTTTTGAATCGCGGGTGAATCGCAGTTTACTTTCCCGCCGGCGGGTTCCATAATAAGGGTGATTATAAAAGAAAAATTAATTAAATATGATATCATTTAAGTACGTATTGTATACACAATTAACTCTACAAAAATTTAAAAAATAACTGTCAGTTGAAAATATATAATTTGTATGTATAATTAAGGACACGCCGGTTTGCAAAACATGGTTGCCTCAGAAAATCAAAATATTGTAGGGAACCATGAGCGGAAAAGGAATTCCAAACCTTAAACTGACAAGTACATGACTAGAATTGTTAAACAAGCTCCATTTAGGTCATTATACATTCTCATCATATAGTTACCCATTGTTTCTATTAGAAGCAAATTTTCCAGAAAGACCAGAAATATCTTGAAGTGTTATTTTTTATTGTCCAAACGATTTAAGGTTATTATACTGGTATTTTAATTGGTTTTGAAATTTAAAATAAAATAAATGTTTCCCATCTTTTTCAATTCGATTTGATTTCACGTATTTTTCGAAATGTCCCTATTTTTTTCTCCATCTCTGTATAGCCATTAACCTTCGGCACCTATCGGCTAATAATTTTAAAATTATCTACAAAATTATCGGATTGAAAACGGAGGTGTTGCTGATGGTTGATGTGCGATCCTGAATGGAACTTCAAATTCACGAATTATAACTAGCCAAACTTTGCCATAGTGAATTTATTCTTGTTAAGCTACATGCACCTCATATTTAAACCAATTTGGTTGTTCACTAGAATGTGAATTTAATCCAAGTTGGTATATTTTCCTCTGACGCCGAAAAAACAACCAAAAATTCTACCTTTAGTGCTGTAAATGTTAACGATAAAATCGTTTCTTCTAATACTGTAAATTTTAATAATAATACATTAATTTTGCAGAAGATATGGTTTTTCTTTTATCAACACGTGATTAAATAATAACTTTTAGTCAGAAAAGCTTCTACATAAATTAACTGAAATATTCTAACTAAGTTTAGGTATTTGTCCACACTATGAGTAAATCTTTTATTTAATAATTATCGTATTAAGTATATCTACATTATAATAAAAGCTCTTAATTATTTTTATTTAAAAATATACTCCAAACTAATCTTATCTAAACGGTTTCGTTAAATTATTAATTTAAGATAACACAAAAAAAAAATATTTAGTTCAAAATCTAGCTTGTGTCTAGTTGCCATATGAAATGTCGCGAATAATGCTATTCACTCTGTTCGGATTTTTGCGTTAATCCTTATTTATTTTAACCGTATTGTCAAACTGATAATTAACAAATTAATGTCGAGGATTAAGTATTAAATTTCGAAAATGATTGTTTTTTGCAATATTCAATGAAATATTTTCTTTCTCTGTCGCTGTAGCCCACACTGGACTCTGGTACTTTCATCTCAGTCGTCTCCGTATAATTTTTGTTTTTTGGGGATATGTTTCAGTCTAGTTGTGAAACTTTTAGATCAACATATGAGAGATAGGTGAGAATAGATGTAGTTCAAATGAACTCGGAATAATTACGATATTGTAGCGTGATAGATTAAGGGATGTCTAAGATCGTACGATGCTTATTTCAAAAAGTAGAATCATTATTCTCAATTTTTTTTTTATTTTTACTGCCCTGTGGTCAGATGGTCTAATAGCACACTTTAATCTACTAAACCAAAGGACAGTTAAGATGGTTTTCACCTGTGAAACAGAACCTTTCCATCAGTCCTCTTAATTCCTTTACAAAACCCTGATATCTTACTCAAAATAATTACTTAAAAAAAAATAACGATTATCGTGTCTATTCACGCAGCCGATTATATAAGCAGCTATGACGATGGAAACGTTTTAAATACTATTCTTAACAGACATTAAACGTATGAGCAATCATTTGCACCCATACAGAAGACCTTATCATAGATAACATAATCAAAAAGACTCTCAAGAGTTAATTTTTGTATGGAAAAGGTTAGAAAAGCCAACAATTGGTTCAGGCATGCGGACAATAATTCCTACTCCTACTCCTACTGGGATATGTGCGAATAGGTAAATGTAGACAAATTAAAATACTGTATCGTCTACAGAAAAAAAACTGTTCTTTATCTAATAATGTTGCCTTTTTTCTAATTAATCAAGTTTGATTTTCCGAAATAGCACTATCAGTTTTAGTCAGTCGCTGATTCTTTGTCGTTGTAGACCAAATTGTTGTCGGTTCACGTTAATGATTTTTAAAAAATAAAAACCTATATATGAAAAATGTTTGAACATTTTCAAAAGGAAGTGACCAAATTTTGACATCTATTTTGGCAATTAAAAACGCGAATGGCAGCGGCGCGCGCGATCTTTTCGACACTATGACTGGATATATGGATAACAATTGGTGGGATCAAGTTCCCACCGAATATTCATGTTCGGAATCACCGAGTTTGTTCTACAATAATAGTTGTCAAAATACTGGTCAAAATTTTGACAACTTTAAAAATAATAACTATCAAGAATCGTTTGATAGTAGTGAATTGTGCGGAAATGTGACATCATTTAATAGTGTTCCGGTACAAGCACCGCCGCCATCGTTCATACCGAACCGTTCATTTATTCCCGGCGGATATAATCGATTCGGACCACAAGCGAATCCTGCGGTATTCTATTCGGGACAAGTGGTCGATATTGAATCATTTGCTGCACCGTGTCAAGGCCCAAAACCGTGGAATTATTCGTACTGCTATGGATACTATGGCGAAGAACCTTGCCAATTTGTCGACGTTGTTGATATCGAAGATTTCATGTAAGTGATTGAAACAATGAAAATCTTTTGTCGATTAACTTTAAAAATGAAATTCCAGATTTAATTTTTTTGATTTTTCTTATCGCATATTTTATTGAATTATATACATAAATTTGCTGACGTCATCTTAAAAAAAAATTCATTGCGATGTCCATCGTAATGTGTTTTTTTATAGAATTATTCACTTTGTTTTAATCGGTGTGTTTTGACTAGCTAAAATCATAAATTCCTTTTTGTAGTTCGAATTTGAACTTAGGTTTCGTGAATATAACAGCAGAACCAAAACAAATGAATTGCATTATTTCATAAACACAAACGTTATTAAAAACAATTTCGCACCAATTAAATTTTGTCTTCGTATTTTATTTGTTTTCCCTTTGTCAAATATTTGAGTATTTTCGCTGCGAAATGCAGTCAAATTTTTGTTTGTTTGTTTCACAATGCCTAATTTGTAAACTTTGTTGGCATAGCATTCAGTCTAATGTGATTTGAACTATTTTTTGCGTAGCACTAGCTGTGATGAAAAAACTGCTTTTGAATAAGTCATATTTTTCGAAACAACGGTTTTATGTTATTCAATAAAAATGCATTCTGTACGTTTTTCACGTACGACTACGTAAATTAGATACTTTTACTTTTTTTTTGAAAAAAAAAAATCGAAAAATAATCCTTTTTTGAAATTTTTATTCTCAACAATTATTAGTCGTACGAATATAAAAATAAATACGAAATTTCGTGCTTTACAACTTTGGTTTGACTCATTTTTGATCTAAAGTGCCGTGAAGAAAGGGGGTTGCGGTGTCACCTTTTCAAGATGGTCGTAACTTTTCACGGTAGTTTTCATTAGGACCAACCATAAAAAATCGAATTTTCCAATTACTTTCCGCTACTTATTGCGTCCTCTATCTAAAAAAATTTCAGATAAAATATTTGGGAGTTGGGTTATGGGATATAAATGTGGTAAATGTCCTAAAATTTAGATATTAAAAAAACGTCTAAAACTAGTTCAAACTTCAGTCAGTCGGTCTTTGAATGGCTCCTTGACATACACAAAACCAGTGACAAATTTTGGCGCAGGGATCATTAGGGTTTGTAACACAAATATTAGTTTTTATTGCTTATTAACCCATAAACATATAACTTCACCTCCTTCTTTAACCACTCAAACAAGTGATTTCACCAAATAAATCCATGGGGGATTTGAAATATTTATTATAAATAATATGTATTTAATTCATTAGACTCACTATAAAATATTAAATGTAGCGGATAGTGTCTTCCTTAGTTTTAGTGTTTATGCAGGATTTTTCCGTACAAAATATTCAATTTGTCACAATTTTAATAATATGTGATTTTTTGCGCACTTATCCAGAACAGAGAAGGTTAGAAAATGTATATACAAAATAACAACAACATTTTTCCATAAATAGTAGGCTAGATTAGAGAATTTATCGCAAATAGCTGCTCCAGTGAGCTCCACGAGTAGATTTGTTGTAGATTTGTCGTATACCTGATCAGTAAGGCAAGTCTGATCAGGCTCGCCAAACTTGCGCCGGATCAGGGCCACGTCAGTTATGAGTAAGCTTCGCTAATTTGTCTAATTGGAAACATCAAGTGATTTGACTTCAACCCTATTACGAGAATGTTCAGATTGGCCTAGTGGCTAGCGTAGCGGACTATTGTGTGAAGTGACAATGGTTCGAATCCGAAAGTGTGCAAGGTGTAAGTACAATTCGCATTTTTCAAACAAATAATAATAATTTACAGGAAAATAAATTCGTAGTTGGAAGGAAAACAAAAGGAAAAAAATTTGTGAATATTATTTTTAGTTTTTTTTTCAAGTTTCGGTAAGACCTTACTCTGGCTCATGTTTGGGCTTGATCAGGCTCAAGTCCGGCCCAGAATTAGGCTAAATCAGGCTTACGTCAGGCGCCATTTCAGGCCCATATTCGCAAGAGTGTTAAACCCTGATCAGGCCCACATTGGGTTCGCCTGATCTGGGCTGGATTTATTTTAAGGCACGCCAGATTTGGGCCGGATCCCCACCGGATAAAATTTCTACTCGGGTCACTGGGGCCGCTATTCCTGTTAAAATCTATATTCTAGCCTACTACCTACAGGGAAAAGCAATACAAAATAACAAAAACAGCAATATTCATGGTGTTTTCAATGTAAATTTTAATCAATACTCTGATCTGGATAAATGCGCAAAAAACATATCTAATGTTAATTAGTCTCACATATCTAAAGAACGTTGTAATTAATTTATTTCCTTTTTTTCTATTGTTTTTCTACTTATTTAACTTTATTTTATATTTTTTTGTTTATTTGCTCTTTTTTTCGTTCTTTTTTTGTTTTCTTTTTTTTTTTTTTCTTTTTTTCGTTCTTTCTGTTTTATACTTTTTCTACAGATCTTTTCTTTGTTTACTAATTCTTTTTTGAATTTCTTCTCTTTTTTATTTTTGTTACTTTTATTTTTTCTGTCTTTTTTACTTTTATTTTAATTTTTTATTTGTTTTTAGTTTTCAATATTTTTCTTTGTTTCTTATTTTTAATTTTTATTAACATTAAACATATTCTTTTCTTTGTTTACTTATTTAATTAAAAGCCATCGTTGTTTATTTCATTTTTGTAGTTTGCTTCCTTTTACTCTCTTTTCCATTTTAAAAGTTTTTTTTTTCGCTATTATGTTTTTACTCGTGTTCTTTTTACACTTTACTGTTTTTTTTTGTTCAATCTTTCTTTTTTATTTTTATTATATTTTTGCTCTATTTTTATTATCAAAATATTTCTTGTTTTTTCTCTTTTTACTCCTTTATACTATTTTCTCCCTTTTAAACGTTTTTTGCACTTATACATACAACTTGTATGTTTTTACTCGTTCTCTTTTCACACTTTACTGCTTTTATTTCTTCTTTCCTTCTATTTTTATTTTTATTACATTTTGTTGTCTTTTCTATTTACTTCCTTCTCTTTTTACTCCTTTTTACTATTTTCTCCCTTTTATTCGTTTTCTTTTTACACTTTACTGTTTTTATTCGTTTTTACTTTCTTTTTTATTTTTCTTAAAATATAAATGCAACCTTTCTTATAATTTTTTTCCTTTTTTTATTCATTTTTCCTTTATGCTTGGTTTTCTACCTTTTCTCTTTATTTTTCTTTAAATTTTTTAGTGCTTTGTGTTTATTTTATTAATTAATGATTCCCTTTTTTATATCTTACCCTTTCTATATTTTTTCTTAATTTTTTCACTTTTTGTTGTTTTTTAATTCTTTTCTGTGTTTTTTTTTATTTTTACCTCTTCTATATCTATATCACAACTTTTTATCTTTTTCTTTTTTGGTATTATCGCATTCTTAATTTCTTTTTTAACTGTTCCCTTACATTTTTTCTTTTTTCGCTCTTTCTCATTTTTTTGATTATTTTTATTTTGCTTTTTTTTTATTTTATTTATTTTATTTTTTTTTTATTTTATTTTTTTTTTATTTTATATTTTTTTATTTTATATTTTTTTATTTTATTTTTATTTTATATTTTTTTATTTTATTTTTATTTTATATTTTTTTATTTTATATTTTTTTATTTTATATTTTTTTTTTATTTTATATTTTTTTATTTTTTTTTTTTTATTTCATTTCATTTTTTTTTTATTTTATTTTATTTTTTTTTATTTTATTTATTTTTATTTTGTTTTTTTTATTTTATTTTTTTTTATTTGTATTTTATTTTTTTTTATTTGTATTTTATTTTTTTTTATTTGTATTTTATTTTTTTTTATTTGTATTTTATTTTATTTATTTGTATTTTATTTTTAATGTGTTTTATTTTATTTATTTTTTTTTTTTATTTTTTTTTTATTTTTCTTTTATTTTTCTTTATTTTTTTTTTTTTTTTTTTTATTTATTTTTTTTTATTTTATTTTTTTTTTTATTTTTTTTTTTTATTTTTTTTTTTTTATTTTTTTTTTTATTTTTTTTTTTATTTATTTTTTTTTTTTATTTATTTTTTTTTTTTATTTATTTTTATTTTATTTATTTTTTTTATTTTATTTATTTTTTTATTTTTTTAACCGTATAATCCTAAATGACGCGCAGAGTTCTTCAAAACGAGAATGAAATGAATGTCTTTCATGACCTTAACTTAACTTTTTTTCGTGTGTATTCTCCAACTAGCGCAGAACAATCGTTTTCGTCAAAGCAAGACGAAGTTATTGAGAGTATGACGAGGTGAAAAACTTCCACTGAAAAAATCAGTAGAACTGTGCTACACTTGTCCCGTAAGTAAATTGCTTAGTTAGTGAACTGTTTCTGGCTAATGAAGGATCACGGTCCCTAGGCTCCATGGGGGATCACAAAAGACTTCAAAATGTGGCAGTCAAATAAGTTGCAGATGTTCTCTCTTTGATTTGTTTACATAATTCTAGGCCAGCCTTTTAAAAGTTTGACAACAAAACCAGATTACTGACCCTCTTGCCAAAATATTGACTCTTAGAGCCAATTTATCATGAATTTGAATAGAATTTAAACTCTCAACATTTTGAATATTATTTTGTTCTGGCGGATAATTAAAAATGTGAGTCTTCTCTTAAAACAAATCAATTAGAAGCCATCATTAAATTTGGACACTAGTTGAATGAATGACAAAATTTCCATATCAATTAATTGAATTAATGACGCACCAAATTACTTGTTTTGATCTTAAAATCGACAAAATAAAAGATCAAAAGATCGCTTTGATTTGCGTCAAACTCGAATTTTGCATTCATCTATCGATTTCTTAAATATTCTAGTCAGACGTTGACTACAGAATACCCGATATATCGCTTCATTACATTACCATACTATCGTACGATCGCAATATGATCTTGTCAATTCTAAAGAGGTTTGCAGTTTTCTTAAACAAGAATTGAATCGGATATAAATCCGGTTGCGTCACAGGTGTAAATTGCATTCGAATCACAAATCAGATGCTAATTCGGTTCTTTGTATTTCGATCGTACACCTATGAAAAAACAACGAAATAATGTCATTTAAAATCTTAGTTTGTTACAAAGGTGACCACGCGCACGCCTAACCGCAGCTATCAAAATGCATTGAATTTCCATTAAATAATTTGTTTGTTGTTTGCTGTAAAAAAAGTGGATACTTCAACCATATTATTAAATTATGTACAGAATTTATACGATATATTTATTTCTATGGTTCTATGATGCGGTAATTGACGCACTCAGTTATGTTACATTCGTACTCCCCTTATCAGAAACTTATTGTTACATGATTTGAAGTACAATGCCGAAAAATTGATCAGAAAATTATATTAACAATTGTTACTACAGTAAAAGTCCTTTAATTTGAAGTCACTTAATTTTGAAAGCTCTTAATTCGATTTGTCCAAAGTTCTTCCTTTAAAAACGAATTCACGAACGACTCGTAATTGATTCCCCCAACTATACGTAATAAGTATCCAATTGTGAATCGTTATCACGATTTAAAAAATATTCACATAATCTTCACAAAAGCGAGTGACATTGGCGAACGTTAAGCGATTCGTTTCTGAATCATGTAAAAGATTCGTTTAGGAATGTGCATTATGTACAGCTAGAGAATTGATTTTAAGTCTCTCTGGGGATTTGGAAGATGTAGATGAAATTTTAGTGAATATATTTCAAATAGAAAAAGATACCGCAGTTTTTAAACTTCGCTTGCTCTTATCAAAGTGACGGGCTGATGAACTGTTGACTCTTTAAAAGTTTCATTTGATTCCATTAAAAATATCATCACTCACTGTTTTCTTTACGTTATTCGTGTTTTCTTCACTGTTGGTGAACGTTTACTAAAATGTTTGCTGGGAAAACAAATCAAGATAATTATCTCGGTATGTGAAGCGATCTCAATTATCTATTTGTTCGCTTCGTATCTTTATTTGTTTTTCACTGACTGTTATTGTATGGTCAGGTAGTCGTTAACGCACGTAAACGTTAACGTAAACGCGCGCAATGACACATTCGCTTTGCGCGCGCCCTATCGCGACACCAGTTATAGTGAGCGCGCTAAATTGCTCCCTGTAACTGCCAAATAATATTATCAAATACTATAAAATATTTAGATTTAAAAATTTTAAGTACAACCGCCGCGTTACACGTGCGACGAAATTAGAAAATAGTCAATACTGTAGCGGGTTGCACGCAGTAACATTTGAAAAAAAATATTTGTCTCAAGTATTTTTGCTGCGGTAGCTCTCATAGAAGTAAACATTTATAGGGTTTTGTTTGATTTTTTGGTGCAGACATGCTTAATTCATTTTGAGGAAAATCGTTCAATGGTTTTTCTCTCAGTATTAGATAAGCGCTATTTGTAGAAGAACTCGATACCGGACTGAAGAAGAACGATGCTGCAGTTAGTACCGTCCGAAACTTAAGCCGTCGAAAGTATTACAGTAGAAAAACTTTCACTGAAAAAACCAGTTGATATTCTCTTTTGAAATAGCGTTCTTGTTCTGAAATAAAGGTGTTCCGTCAATAATATGATATAAAAAAAAATCTCGACAAAGACCATCAAGTTGTAATCGCTAGGTGTATATTACGGCCTCTGATGTACCCAGGAATATGTATGTGACAAAAGTCGTTAGAAAATTGGTCTGACAGAGCACTTGATAATCGAGTAATCGAAATCTCTTCACTGCTTGACATAACCCTTGTACAAATCCTTGAAGTACGAGGTCAGATCTTTTACACGATAACTGGGTATTGGTTAAAAAACAGCACAGCTTCGTTTTATAATATTTCTGAACGCACGTATCAAAATTTGTTAAAGTGAACTCCTTTGATTATCTCGCATACAAATGTCATTGGAAAAGTGGAGCATTTTTCATTCCTTACTCAACACGTTGTGGCATCTTGTTACAATTTGTTTCATGTTTTTCGGCGTCCGAGCAGTCTGTGAAGTCTATCACACGTACTGCCCGACTCGGTTAGAACGACTGCTCTAGATTTAGCTTTTTGAAGAAACAATCCATTGAGGCCATAACAGATGAAAAACCGTCACTTTGTAACTGCAAGTTGCTCAAAATTCATAAAATCGTTCTGGTAAGTTCCAGAGACAAGACCTTAAAATCGGGGTTGCACCCATGGCTTGATCATTTACGAATGTAACTATGTAGGAAAACATTCCAGAGACAAAAGTCCTTGAAATCGTGGTTGTACCCATGGCTTGATCATTTACGAATGTAACTATATAGAAAAACTGGGTTTATATTGGTTCTTAAAATTCCGTCCACTTTTGGTTTACAATAAACTATTTTCAAAATCAGAACTAAAATTAGTGAAATTCAAGCTACTGTCTTCGAGTAAGTAGATACCATACAATAATTATCCTTAAAAAATATGTTCAAGCTTCGGATTGAACTGATGATACATGGCAATGTGATAAATTTTATTTGCTTGAATACTGAAGTATGATGAAAAACACTTCAATCCTTCGAGCCATACAAAATTAATGAAAGCGTTCACTTGTCACCTCACTTAATTATCCATAATTTGAAATTTCTCTTACCTCAATTCATTTACACTATATTTTCAACTATAGGAGCTGTTTCTTCGAATCGCACAAAACCATCAACAAAAAAATCTTGAAACTTTTGATCAAATTACGTGGTTTTGTTCATCTGCTCCTAATTGATCCCATATAAATGTCCTTACAATTTATATCTACCTAAAATTTCACTGCATTGGTTTTGTAGTAGGAAAAGGTCCTTTTCGAAAAAATTCAAGTGACTAAAATTTTTTTTTTTTTTTTAATAAAGGGCACATTTAAATGTACTTAAACATTTAATTATAATATAAAAAAACATATCCTTCTAAGTCCAACGTAAAATTTATTAGTAGGTCAGCACTTCATTTAGTTTTGAATTTATAATATATTATCGGTTGCTATATTAAGTACACAGTAAACATTTTTGTAAAAATACCTGTCCTTAAACCAGTAAAATATTCGGAATTAATGTAGTAAATTTACAAATCTGTGGTAAAAAGCGATAACAGCTTATGTCGAGATAAGAAAAAATCATTTTTAAAGTTTTCAATTGCATTTTTTCAAATGAATTGCCATTGTTTGATATATTTTTATCTCATATATTATATTATTATTGTGTTGTATTATTTAATTCAATAAAATTAGATCTCCTAATATATTTTCTATTTTTATTTGTCAATTTTGATACACGTAACTGCCTAATTATTTCCTCGACTTAAGCTGTTATCGCTTTTTACCACAGAAATTTTCATTAAATCTAACAAAATTATGAGTAATTTTTAAAAGTTTGTATTTTTACACATTTTCATCAAGAATTCACTGGCTAGAAAGTAAAATTAGAACGCCACTTTTAATGTGTAAAATTTGGCATTGTGTATAAAATTACACATTTTGCATGTAATTTTGATACTTTATGCGTAGTAATTTGTGTTTGACATGAACTTGACCGTTTCGTTGTTAAATTAACTTGTTTCGTGGTTTTGAGTAAGACATGATTTAAAATTTAAAAAGAAAATAATGTTTTTAGAGTGTGAAGTTTGTGGCCTTAAAACAAATAAATTAAATTTATATAATAATCATGTATACCTATAATGTTTTATACTTTCCACCCTTTTGACTGGTTTTTTCTCAATTATCATGTGTTGATTGATCTCATTGAATTTTTCCAATTGTCGATTGCTGTGTCCTTTGCCCTTCAAAATACGTCTGGGGATTCATCTGCCTATCATTCGCTTGAAGTTTATTCACTTATATTATCAATAAATTAATAATAATAAAAAGCAAACATAAACATGTCGCACTTTTGTAGTACTTATTAGTTTTTCCACGCCGTTTGTAATTTTAACCATTGTAAAATTTTGCCTTTCCACACCAGCAGTAAATTTACACATTTTTAGCGATTGATTTCCACACTTATGTGTGAATTTCCGCATTAATAGTGATGTTTTTCAGCGCAAGCAGTAAAAATCACAAGAGTACTCAATGAAATTTGACAATAGTAATTTTACTGCTTTCAGAATAGGCACTAAATTGCCTGTCTACTCTGAGAGTAGTAAATTTTTTTTACTGTGTAGTATTGCAATTTTCGCGGTGATTTTAAACACAACTAAACACATTTTCCAAGTTAAAGTGTTATTCAATCCGTAGCAGTTTAGTTTAAATTTCGCACTCACAATAATGAAATTTCCTCTAAGAAACTTAAGCGGCATCTATCAATTCAATGTTACTGTCAGTACCTTGGTGTAGCAAGCACATCCTAGATGGCACTAGTTCGACGTTGCCCGAACTGTTGCGAACTGTTCACTTCGATCGACGAAACCAAAAAAAATTTGCTAGTCTTTTGTGTTTTTTTTTTTTACTTTTCTGTTTTTGCATGTATTTTTAAGGAAATTCGATTTCAATTTTTTTATTTGAGCGTTATATTTATATGACATTGTTGTAAAGGGTTATTCATAACAATTTTGTATTTTAATACAAACGCACTCTTAAACTTTTTTGCTAATACGTCAATGTCAAAACGTCAGTCAAGTTTTACATTTTTATCATGGTGAAGTTCACGAACGAGCCACGTTTGGAAATTGTCTCAATTATTCTGTGTTTTATTTAATCCTTCGTAGTCACACCTCTGTATTCAATCTCGGTGGTCACACTGGGTTGATTCTATCCAGTCAAAAAGTTTAAAACGGTATTGTGACCAAACCATCCGCCCAAAGTGGTTAAAAAAATTACAGAACATTCTCTGAACGTTCTAGATGATGTCCGAAAAATTTATTTATAAGAAATAAAGTGGCGACTTGTTAAACAAATTTCATGAAGAGTTAAAAACGTAAAAAAGACTTTTTCGCTAAAAAAAATTATGGCTTCGTCAATGTTCAATATTTTTTCACAAAATTTTGACGTTTCACTTCTTAGATATGCTGCTTCTGGAAAAAATAAAATAGTACCATAGTGCGCGTTCCAAAAAAGGTATTTATTCCGACATATGAACAGGGTCCATTTTACGCACAAAGTTTGTCATCGGGTCGATTCTACCCCGTGTGACCAAGAAGGGTTAAATACAAAATTGTTATGTCCCTGTTGAAGAGTTGTTATGTCCCTTTTGAAGGGTTATTCAATAGGGACAGAACAATTTTGTACACAGAATAATTGAGATAATTTCCAAACGTTACTTGTAAACTTCATCATGATAAAAATGTAAGCTCTGCCTGACGTTTTGACATTGACAGACCAGCAAAAATTTTTAAGGGTGCGTTTGAAGATACAAAATTGTTATGTACCTATTGAATAACCATTTATTTTATATCTTTTAAGTGCAAATTATTAAAGTACTAAAAAATCCCCAAAATTCCGTGATTTTCTTTTAAACCAGGCAAATAAAAACTCGGAATATTTAATTTTCCGTCTTTGAAAATAATCCAAACCATATCCAGACATTTTAGAAAATTAAATTTTTCTCAAAAAGGGTTACTCACTATTAAGTTATACTACAAATTGTATATAGAAAAAAACATGTAAATATTTACAAGTAAGTTGTATACGATGTTTACGCCATAAACAAGATGAGTTTTTGGCGCAGTTTGTAATAAGGAGGCTGTACATCGTAGAAATTTTGAAGATAAAAACAATTTTAAAAGACTTTTCTAAGGCTGTAGCCGTGGTAGTAATGAGTTAAATGCAATAAAACATTTTTAAACGAGTCGACAGATAGGTGGAGTAGTTGCCAACCGGAAAACGAACTTAGAGGAAATTGAAATTCCTACTAAGTGTTTAATACTTAGCATTGACGTTAAGCTTAAGACACCACTCTAAACGCTCATTAATAAAAACAATATAAAATATATGTTCTCTTAAATTGCACTAAGTAATTTGAATATATTTGCTATGTCACGGCACTGGAAACAATAGTATTAAAGAGTGCTTAGCTACGGCAAGGCTATTGTACTGGAATAGAGGAGACTATCACTTTTATTTATTTGATTGCTTTGCTTATTTAAATCAAAAGCTTTGAGTAATACCAGTAGCGTAAAATATTTGATACTTTTTGTCCATTTTATCTTAACTACATTGTACAGAAGAACTACTTTTTTCTATTTAATATCCAATGTAAGATATCATCAGAATATACTTACTACAAGTGTAGCAAAAACAGCTTAGAAAGTTGTACTTTTATCTTACATTTGATTAGTCTGTCTTATCTAGTACAGCCCATTATCGAGTTTATCAATACATCGCTGCACACACTGCTGTTTTTTTTTGTTTCAAATGAACCGCTGTAGTTTACTTAATTATTTTCCTATTTTATTTCAATAATACAGTATTGCGATCGATTTTAAAAAAAAAAAAATTGGCTAGTAGACATGAAAAAAGCCAAAAAGATTTTCAGTCCGTTTGTCCGCCGTACGTCGACCGCTGTACGCAAAATCGTTTGCAGGCTCGTAGCACCCAAACCCTTTGATCTATTTAGTTGAATTTTTTTTCGTGGATAGACTGGGTAGGCTCCTTGAAGTGACCTTGATTCTGAGGGGTTGCGGTGTGAGGGGGGAGGTGGGGGAAGCGTTTTAGACGAAAAATTTTGGTTTCTAGATCTCAGCAACCGCTTATGTTAGGAGGCTGAAACTTGGAATTTATATAGAGCTTCAATAGTGGATCCATTTGCAAGAAAAAATTGCCGATATTGGCGAAGGGGTAAAGGAGTAGGGGGAAAAATAATGCGTCTGAGACGCTCGAAAGCCTAGAGTGAGACATTCTAAAATCCATATCTCCTAAACGGTTAATGTCACGAAATTATAACTTAATGAACATCTGTGGGTATTCTTGGAGAATCGATCGGAAAGAAATTTTTGAGGGGGGGGGGGGGGGCAGTGGCGTACGGTGGTGGGGGGCAAAAAACTTGAGATTACGATATCTCACGAACCAATTGCACTAGAAAAATAAAATTCGGTTTATGTATAAAGGTTGACAAATAAAGTTTGATGAAAGTAAAATTTTTAAAAAAAAATTACGTCTCATATCTCAAGAACAGTGTAAGATAGATGCTTAAAATTTTCACCAGAAGTAGGCCTAATAGATCCCTAGCAGAAAAAAATTTTGTGTTTGAGGGTGAGAGTGGGGGAGGGTGAAAAGGAAAAGATTCCGATTTTTATATCTCGAGAACCTATAATGATGGAAATCTGAAACTTGGTGTTCTGATAGAGCTTGAGGTCTGATCGATATCGAATATATTTTCACTTTCATGGGCTTGTGTAATAATCGCCTAAAACTTGTTTTTAAGTTTTTTCCTTTTTCAGCCCCTAAGAGGGTTTAAAAGTGTTGAACACGTTTTCTTTTAGAAGTGATAAGAAATTGAATTGGTTTTTACTTTGTCGTGCTGTCTTCATATTTATTTATTAACTCCGTTCAGGATTTTTGGATATTCAACCCCCAAGTGGGTGTAAGTAGGTTGCATATGTTTTCACAGATTCTTACATATTGCTTTGATCTGATGATATATCGAATTCATTTTTACTTTCTAAGGTTTCCTATATAAGCGCCAAAAAGTCAATTTCAGTATTTTTAGATATTCAATCGTAAGGGGTGTAAGGGGGGTTATATGCTTTTCAAAGCTTCGACATATTTCTTCTATATTAGATTGCTTTTCACTTCCACAGACTTTTTATATAATCGCCCACAAACCCATTTCTCAATTTTTGGATATTCAACCCCCAAGGGCTTACATATGTTTTCACAATTTTTGCCATCCCTTAGTGCTCATGAGATATAAAATTGGTTATTACGGCATTTGATGTGATGACCTAAAAACCAATTTCACGATTTTTCGAATTTCAAGAACCAAGAGGGTGTAAAGGGTTTGCTTATGTTGCCATGAGTTGCTTCTTATGAAATCGTCTAAAAACCTGTTTCACAATTTTTTCGAAATTCAAACCCCAAGTGGAAGTAATGGGTTTGTATACGTTTTAACAATTCGTCATATCTCTTATTTCCGATAAGGTAACAAATTCGTTTTTACTTCCATGGGCTTTTAGTGTACATAATATACCGAAGTTCGAATAGTCTACACTGACATTTTCAATGTTTTCCCAACTAAAAATCTCCATTTTAAATATTTTTGTTTTAAGAACAAAATTTACTTTCCAAGAAACGTCATAATTTTGAAACAACTGATGATGTACTCCGACTTTGACCGCTCCCGCCCTAACTTTGACCCGAAAAATAATAAAGTTTCGCGCAGACCATTGGCTGATTTTTTAATATCAAAGTATTGTGATCGACCTGAAATTTCTAAAAAAAAAATTTTAGTAATAAATGTCCGTCTGTACGCCGTAGACGCCGCCACTCTGTATAAGCGCATAGAAATGTTTTTTCAAATTTTCCGATATCCAACTCCTAAAGGGGTGTAAAGTGGTTGTGTACATTTTCACGAATTCCGATATATTTCTTAGGTCTAATGAGATATCGAATTGACTTTCACTTCTAAAGGCTTTGAATATAATCGGGGAAACCCGATTTAAGCGTTCTTCGATATAAAACCCCCTGGGGTGTAAGGCGTTGTTCAAGTTTTCACGAATTCTGATAAATCTTTTAGGTTTAAAGAGATCGAATTTGCTTTGACTTGTATGGGTTTTATATATAATGATCAAAAATTAATTTCAGAATTTTGCGATATTCAACCCCAAAGAGGGTGTAAAATGGTTGACCCTCAAATTCAAATTATTTAGGACGCCTACTGTAAACACCTGACCTAGCGTCAGGTTGTAGGTCCTGACCTAAAATATGTATGTCGTTTGATTTTTGGGTGTAAACGCGTAATTCGCCCTAAATGTTGTTTTTCTTTGTATTTTAATAAATCAGTGCAAAAGATACAACAATTTGTCAAGGCATGTGTGGAATGCGTTCTTACATAAGATATCACTGCAGATATTTAGTAGTAGTCCCTGAATTTACTATTTTCATGGACTAAATACGACCCAGCCGAATTTTAGGCCTCTATCGGTGTAAAGAGTTGGCGATTGGACCTACTTTAGGTCACGATATACATAGGTCAGGCCGCGATCAGGTCAGGTGTAAACTAGTTCATATTGTGCGTTTTTACGAATTCCGACATATCATTTAGGTCTGATTTTATATCGAATTGTTTTTTTTTTATTTTATCGGGCTTTCGATATATAATCTCAAAATTTTTTGATATTCAACACCGAAAGAGCTATGTCGATATTTTACCCCTTTTTATTGTGGAGATGTTGAGTTAAAGTTTTTTTTGGGTGTATAGATTGGGTGACCCAAAGGCAGTAGGGGTCAGATTTGGAGGAAGAGTGAGTCTTTTAAGACAAAAATTTTTGGTGTTTAGATCTCAGGAACCGCTTATGCTAGTAGGCTCAAACTTGTACATTGTATTGAGCTATGATAGTGGAGCTATTTGTAAAAAAATTGTCAATATGGGTGAAGGGGTGTGAGGGAGTGAGGGGTGAAAACAATGCGTCCGAGACGCTCGAAAGCTGGGATCGAGACATGCTAAAATCCATATTTCCTTAGAAATAACCAGAAAATTTTTTTGAACTCATATTTTTTTTAGGTTGTCAGTCGCATATATTAGTAACCTACACCGCATCTCAGCATTAACGTTCCGGACTTGTAGCCAAAAAATATTAAAGTTGCACCCAGATTGTAGGTTGATTTTTCTGTGAAGATAAAATTTCTGCAGCTGCTGCGAATAATGTAAAATTTAAATATTTGTCAATGTTAATCTGTGATCAGTTTTTTAAAGGACCTTTGCATGATAGTTCCTTGAAGGAGTGCCTTAAACCCCTTTGTTTCGTTCCCATACGTCAATTTGTATAAAATTTATAAATATTTAGTGCAACAAACAAATTCGTACTCGACTGTTTTCTCTCTAAGAATACAAAGGTATCTTGATCCGGATAATTTGTCTTTCAATATAAAAATGTTCTACATTTCTAGGGTATCTCTGTGCAACAAGTATAACTGCTTTTGTATGGGAGCTACCCGAAGGAGTCGGGAATTTCGCTCCCTAAAAAACCCCGAACTAATTCGTGTAAAATTTGGAATTTTTAGCTGAACAAGTTTTTGAGTTACAGTCTGGTTCGGAAGAGAAAGTACAATTTTTTAAAGGACTTTTGCATGGAGGTTTTTTTATATTCATTCTTTTATAATGAATGCATGCCAAAGTTCAAACTTTTGAACTTGTTGACGTGCTCTGAACTTATCGGCCACTATTCGTGAACACATGATTTAAGGACTGTTATATGGGAGCTACATAAAGAAGTAGAACGATTTCGCCGGTTAACGAATTTAGTCTTCGACTGCGAAAGAAATTTTGATTCCGAATTAGTCACTTAATCCCCGACAATACGAAGACTGATTTATGTGGTGAATGTACTAATTTTATCTTTCAATTACTAGAAAAGTTTTTGTTATTTAAAAATTCAGGTCAAGTGATAAAAGAAAGCGATCATCTGCCTAGCTCTTGGCCCGACATCAAATCACGTGCACATCTTTGTTTGACGAGTTTTTAGAGTCACGAGGCCTTACTCGATCTTTCGTATTTCAAAGAACAACAATTTATTATTAAACTTTACTAATGTACAGAATAGAAAATTATTCGGATTTTTCTAAGAATTTGGAAATATTACACTAAAGCATCGACTATTTCAAAAATTTTGTATATTTTTAAAAATATATTTTTTTTTCGAGCTTATTAATTCGTTGTTGTCAATTTGAGTAGCACGAAAGGCTATTTTCATTAAACCAAGCACTTTATATAAATAATGTAATAAATTGGCACAAAAATCCAGTTTTTTGCGATGGAAAAGATGCATCCAAGAACATTTTTAACCTTCAAGAAATTGGTTGAAGCATCGAAATCACTTTTGGCCAAGAGTTTGTGACTATAAGAAATCCTCATCATCATTTGTTATGAAATTATTAAAAATATGATTAGCTTATTTATTTATCTCTTGCTGGGTAAATATCAAAGGTTGAATGAAGGAATAATAACCGTCCATGGAGGCATTATTTCGTCAATTTACGACTTTTTTCCGAGACATTACAATCGGAATTTCTCCAAAAACTCGTTTGTGATTCAGTGGGTATCGCCAAAGTAACCGAGTAGACAAAGTGACGATATTTGCAACATTTAGCCGAAAAAGTTAACCGGGTTTCTTTTTTATGTGTTGATCTTGGAACGAAAATGTTCCGTAAAACTGAAATTTTTTTTTTATATTTTTATTTAAAAAAAAGCCAGTATTCGAACAATTTGCGAACAACTTTATGCGTATTTGTACTCAGTAGTAATAATATGATAATATGGCGCCGAAGATTGGCCTGATCGATTGGTCTTTTGCTTGAAAACACTTTGGTGTATCTAGCTGAGAATTTAACTTAAAATGGATATGATTTTTAAGGATGGGATTTTTGTTGTTGTTCTTCACGTAGCGTCCATTCAAAAGTTTTTTCCATTCACGTGACCTATTTTAAGAGAACACATAAAGCTAGGAATTTATGATTTTCTGCAAAATAAAAGTTCATGTTTTTAAGGTATAATGGGGAAAACGGCAAAAAAGTATAAACCTTAGAGTAGCTACCATACAAATGTTCTTAAAAAGCTAGTGCCTACACTCCAAAATTAAAACATTTTGTTCCTACAATATAGAATTGCACAAAAGTGACAATAAAATTCGAAATTTTATTCAGCAACTTAAGTTCTTTCTCTCAAATTTGCAGTTCATCCGTCAACTACATATTTATATTCTCGTTATTAAATTTATTTATTAAACTGTTGGATACTTCCCTGTAAAAATGTTATGACCTAAAATTTATATCATAATTCAAAAAGTTATAAAAAAAAATTAAATTCTAGAAATTACAAATATAAAAAGAAAATATTTTAAAATTTAGTAGAATTCACATTTATTTGTTAACATTTTTCAAAATTAATTTTTTTTTTGTAAACTCGTGCACGTTTCACATCCAAGCAAGTTTCGTGGAGTCGTTAGTGTAAAATTATCTCAAATTTTCTTAAAATATAAAATATAAGTAGGTATGTAATTTTTTCGTATTTCTTTTTACATTCTTGTCGGTATTTCTTATTTCCTTCCTTCTACGAGTATTACTTCTATTTTATTTTTTTTTCATGTAGATCCTCATCTTTTCGATTATTTTTTTTCAGTTCGTTTCATTTTACACTAACTTCTTCTTGCATCTTATGATTTCACTTGCATGATGCTTTTGCTTCTTTTATTCTAACCTCTATTTTCGTATAATTTTACTATTTATTTATTTTTTCAGCCCATTCATTTTTCCTTCTCTTTTTTTGAAAGCTGGTCCGTATTTAAGTTTTTTCATTCTATTGCTTTATTTGCGTTTCTTTTTATTTAATCCTTCTCTAGCTTGTTCTTTCTTTTTCTTTGTTTTCCTTCTACCCCTTTTCTTGTCTCTTCTTTTTTCGTCGTCTACTTTCTTTTTTCTTTGTCTGCTTTGTGTTTCCTCTTTTTTCTTATTATACTTTGTTGTTGTTTGTTCCTCTTTCTTTCTCTTACCTGTTCTTCCTTTTTCTGTTTACTCTTTTTCTGTTTCTATTCCATTCCATCTTTTCTTTTTGTTAAGTTTTAATTGATTTTTTCAGTTTATTTTTTTGTTCTTTTTGCTATTTTCTTTCTATTCGTCCAATAGGTTTTTTCTTTCATTTCAGTTTATTCTTCCTTTTGTTTTATTTTAATTTCTTCCGTTTCTTTTTATTTAGTCCCTCTGAGTTTCAGTCTACTTCTTTGTTTTCCTTCTATTTACTTTTTTCTTTTTATTTTCTTCATATGTTATCTTCTTCGTCTTTTTTCTTCTTTTTATTTTCTTCATCCGTTATCTTCTTCGTCTTATTTCTTCTTCTTCTTGCTTCTGATTCTAGTTTTTTCTTCTTCTACTACATTCTTGTTCTTCAACTTCTTTTTACTTCTAGTTTTTTCTTCTTCTACTTCTTTCTTGTTCTATTATATTTCTTCCCTACCACTTATTCTTTTTATTTTTTTTTTTTTTAATTTATTCATTTCATCCCTTTATTTTCTATTCTTTCCGTTATTTTGTTTCGGTTCGTCCAATGTTTCTGTTCATTCATAACATAAACATAAATTTATTTCAATTTTTAACAAAGAATTCGTACAATTAATTAGAATTTCAGTGATCAGATTTAATATCTCTGCATCTGTAGTTACAATTTAGATTTTAAATTAAAATTAGTTCTTTCTCTATTATCTTAATTTTAAATCCAAGGAAAAATTTTAATTCTGTTCATTCAGTTCAGTTTATTTTTTCTATTGCTTTAATTTCTCCCGTTTTTTTATTAAGTCGCTCTGTAACATTCGTCATCTTTGTTTTTCTTCTGTGTTTTTTATATTTTGTGTTCTTTTTCTTCTTGTTTTTTCCTTCTTAATTTTTCCTTCTTCTTTCTCCGTCTTTATTCTTTTTCCTTTTTATTTTTTCATTTTTCTTCTTTCTTCTTCTACTTATTTCTTCTTCTACTTCTTTCTTCTTCTACTTCTTTCTTCTTCTACTTCTTTCTTCTTCTACTTCTTTCTTCTTCTACTTCTTTCTTCTTCTACTTCTTTCTTCTTCTACTTCTTTCTTCTTCTACTTCTTTCTTCTTCTACTTCTTTCTTCTTCTACTTCTTTCTTCTTCTACTTCTTTCTTCTTCTACTTCTTTCTTCTTCTACTTCTTTCTTCTTCTTCTTCTTTCTTCTTCTACTTCTTTCATCTTCTACTTCTTTCTTCTTCTACTTCTTTCTTCTTCTACTTCTTTCTTCTTCTACTTCTTTCATCTTCTACTTCTTTCTTCTTCTACTTCTACTTTCTTCTTTTATTTCTACTTCTTTCTTCTTTTATTTCTACTTCTTTCTTCTTTTATTTCTACTTCTTCCTTCCACTCCTTCCTTCTACTACTTCCACTTTCTTCTTCTTCTATTCCACTTCTTTCTTCTTCTACTTCTATTTCTACTTCTTTCTTCTTCTACTTCTGTTTGTACTTCTTTCTTCTTCTACTTCTATTTCTACTTCTTTCTTCTTCTACTTCTACTTCTTATATTTCTATTTCTTCTATTTCTACTTCTACTTCTTCTATTTCTACTTCTACTTCTACTTCTTCTATTGCTACTTCTTTCTTCTTCTTCTACTTCATTCTTCTTCTTCTACTTGTTTCTTTTTCTTCTACTTCTTCTTCTATTTCTTCTACTTCTTCTTCCATATCTTCTACTTCTTCTTCTATTTCTTTCTTTTCTTCCATTTCTTTCTTTTTGTTCTATTTTTTCTTTTTGTTCTATTTCTTTCTTTTTGTTCTATTTCTTTCTTTTTCTTCTAGTTTTTTCTTCCCTTTTTTCTTCTTCATTTTTCCTTCTTTCTTCCCTTTTTTTTGTCTTTTTTCTTTCTTTCTTCCTCCTTTTTCTTCCTCATTTTCCTTCTTTTTTCCTCTTTCCTCCTCATTTTTTTCTCTTTTCTTCTTTCTTACTCCTTTTTCTTTTTTCTTCCTCATTTTCCTTCTTTCTTCCTCTTTTCTTCTTTCTTCCTCTTTTCTTCTTTCTTCCTCTTTTCTTCTTTCTTCCTCCTGTTTCTTTTATTCCATTCTTTTTTTTTTGTTTATTTTTTATTGATTTATTCAGTTCATCTTTTTATTTTCTAACCTCTCTGCTATTTTCTTTCCGCTCAGTTAATCTTTCTGTTTTTTCGTTTCAGTTTATGATTTCTCTTAGTTTTGTTTTTCTATTTTCTTTCTTGTACGTGTTTTAAATTTTGTCTTTTAGAAACGAATATCCCTTCCTTGTTGCCATTCCTTCCGCTTTTCCTCATTTCATTATTTTCTTTCTTCTTATCTATTTATTTCTTTTTCATTTTCTTTCAGTCATTTCATTTCTTTCTTTCTTTCTGTTCTTTTCTTTCGGTTATGTTGTTCCTGCTTTTTAATTTCCGTTTATTCTCTATTCTTTTGTTGTCGTTGTTTCGGGTTTTCCATCATTTTTGTGCTAAATATTCCTACTCTTTATTCCTTTCTTTTCTTCTTATTTATTTCTTATATTTTTCGTTATTTTAATATTCTATTTTTTCTATAATTTTCTGGTTATTCTTCTTCATTTTCTTTTGTCTCTTTTTTTTTTTTTATTTCCTTTTGTTTCTTTTTTTCGTTTATTTTTCTTTTAGTTTTTAATTTCCTTTCTATTTCGTTATTTTTATGGTTTTCTCCTTCTTATTGTTTAATCGTGTAAATTATAGTTCTCACTCTAAATCATTTTTTTGATTTATTTTGGCTAATTTCATCTCTTATTTTTTGCTTGTTTTTCTAATAATTTATATATATTTCTCTCGTTTGTCCAAATTTGTTCTTCTATATTTTTGCGCTGAACTGCGCTGTTTCTATTTACTTCTGGATACTTGCTTAATTTTATATTAAATATTTGCGATATTACTGTTCTCCTGTTGCTAACGTCGTGTGCAAAATTATTTGTTCTGCATCAATTTGTAAGCCTCGGAATGTAATTCACTTCTGATCTTGAAAAAGTATTTTAACGTTTTGTTACTCTATCACCTTGTCTTTTATGATTTTCTCCCGAGGTTGATTCATTTAACGTCGTAAATAGATGAAATAAATCAGCAGTTTTGTTTCCAACAATTTTCACTATTCAGTTCCAGACAATTACCAGAGAACGAAAATTAAGCTTGTCCCCATGGTTAATTAAAACCACCTTGCGATTAATTACACATTTTTCATAATTATTTTTTGATTGATGATTTTTGTCCGATGACTTTTGGAACCAAGCTAAGCTTAATGAAGAGCATGTGTACGATTTTTTGTTTAAATTGCTAAAAACCGATCAGACTACCGATTAACTACCATAGTTTTCTGGAGACAGTAGAAAAAAACGCCTTAAGCTTAAATATTTAAGATTGCTCCCTTATCTCGACTTTGTCAACATTTGTGTGATTTATTTTTTCAGTATTATGGAGTGTTTTCTCGGTTTGCACTATAATTTTTGTATTGCCAATGATTCTCATTCAATAAATTCGAAATAATAATGGCTTTATCAGAAATCAGATGTAGAACTGTCCTTCTTATCGGCTACGTGCTAATGGCTACCGATAAAAAAATTTTCCGGTTCATGGGATCGTTGTTTCCTTGCAACTTATCATGACTATAATCGGTTACATGAATTTGGGCTTAACGATCGGGACTATTTAACCAAATCAGTTAATTTGTTGCGTCGTCAAATAATATCAATTGCAGTCGGATAGTGTTATTTCATTATTTTTTTAAAATTCTTTTAGTTGCCTGACACCATTTACCAGGCCGGTCATGACATGATTAAAAATTTGACTGAATTTTTTGTCAAAAATTTCAAAAATTTGACATCAAAATTTTGATATTAAATATCCATACAGTAGAATCTGCTATCAGCAGCTCATCAAAGAACAAACACTCCCAATTTAGCCCTGCCCACATAGGTTTGCAAATTTTTGACCAATTCGAAATCATGCATCTATTATATTCGGTATTTTCCACTGAAATCTCAGCTTTTTATATTCTTTGTATCGACTGCCGAAAGTAAATATTGATATCTCCTCTTCAGTGATAAGAATTACGTGATAGTCAATTTTCGATTATACATGCTTAATTCGTTATCATATTGAAATAGAAAAACGACATCTTCTATTTGGCTTCGTTTTGTATGTGATAAATATCTGAACATTTGACTATTCGTTTAACTACTGGCTTGTTTTTGATTAAGCCAATCAGTGATTAATTGATTCAATGCAACTGTGTGCAGTGAATTTTCAATCTGCAATTTTTAAGCAGAGCTTAGATATGAAACGATATATTTTCTTGTATGATTTAAGCCGAACGTGGACTTTGCTCGCGACTCTTTCGTGAGATAAATGCATCAATATGTGATGAGTACTTTGGGGAAAACCTTCAAGAAAGTTATCTATAATTTTTGATCAATGTGACGTCGGTAGATCGTTTTGTGGTCGACAAATGGACAATCTGTAAAAAAACTGATCTGATCTTCGCCGAACTTAAAAGTTACACAAAATTTAAAGTTTCGAAAGAAAAATATATAAAAAGTTGATTGACGTAAATTCTTTTGGGCTATTTTATTCTTCCATAATCTTCACTGTTCTGGGAATCGAGCGGGAAGTTGAATGACCAACAATCCGATTTGGGACTTTCTCAAACGAACAGAAACAAAGTCTTTTATCATATATTTATGGAAATTATTAAGAAAACTGAAAGTTATTTTCCCGGAAAAAATCGATTCAATTTGGAATTCTCCGATTTTTAAGCCCCCTAATGGTCTGAAAAGGGTTAAAATTATATCAAAAGAAATTAAAAGTTTCAAACCCCCTCATAATTCGGGACAGCAGCGTTTATCATTTTCCCATTCATTAAATAAAAACAATTATCTTTCAAATTTTTTAATTTCATTTTTTTCCCTATTTTCAGGAGCAATGAAAAACGCAAAGAAAAATCTAGAGATGCAGCGAGATGTCGACGATCTCGCGAAACTGAAATTTTCACAGAACTTGGACAAGTTTTGCCGCTCCATCCAGACGAAGTCGAACAATTGGACAAAGCCTCAATAATGCGTCTGTCGATTGCATTCTTGAAGGTTCGCGAAACTCTGAAATTATGTAAGTACTTTTCGATGAAAATTAAAAAATTTTCCGACCCGAATTCGAATAAAATTCAAATACATTTTCATGTTTTCATTTTAGTCCCAAAAATTGAGAATTTATCACTACTACCCAGCGAAGACGATAAAATCGAGGAGCCCGAACAGAAACCATTCGATTTGATGAACGGCAATCAGACGTATCAATTCATGTCGTTAGCTCTCGATGGATTTCTATTAATTTTGTCAAGTGACGGTGATGTTACGTACGTTTCGGATAATATTGTAGAATATTTGGGCATATCACAGGTATTTTATTCAAGTATTTGCTGACGAATTGCAAATGTAATTTTGGTTTTGTTTTTTTTTTAGATTGATCTTCTTGGCCAACAAATTTGGGAATATACTCATCAATGCGACCACGATGAGCTTAAAGAAGCGTTGAATGTTCGTCGTTCGGATAAAAGCGGTGATAAGAAAGAAAATCCAGTGAATGGTACCAGTAATGTGAATACTGTTCATCGAGATTTCTTTCTACGATTGAAATGTACGCTGACAAGTCGCGGACGAAGTGTTAACATCAAAAGTGCTTCTTATAAGGTATATCCAGTTTTTTGAAACGTATCTTGCTGTTAAATTCGATCCTGTAAATAATGTAGCGAAAACTTTAGTAGTCTAGTAAAGGCGCGCTAGTCTTTGATCTCATCTCTGGTCATGCCATTTTTCATGCTATTCAACAATCTTCCTTTTCAAAATCTCATCCCGTTCAGGCTTTTCGCTCAAAAGTAGGGCGATATCCTAGCATATGACGATGTTTCGAAAAAGACTGGAGGCATGTCGAAGCCAGGGATCCTCTGGTTGTGGCTGAAATGCCTTAATCTTTTTCGCGGTCCCTTTCTTTTAATGCGGTTACAAGTTTGTTGCCAGTGAGGCTTATAAGTGTCAGTATTATTAAAATACAAAATTCAAGATGATTCGAAGACATCAAAAGCTTCTGCAATGGAAATGATTCTGCTGGTGGGTTCTGCTTATAGTCAAATGGATTTTGATCTTAGTAACAAGCTCATCAGCCAGGCTTCCTTCATATCTTTCAAACAAAATGCGTAGAATATCTCATTTGATCTCGAAAATTTTAGAGAGAGAAGCTTGCTCAGCTTATGCTCTCCCTGGTAACAATATTAAAGGCATATCCCAACTATGTTATGGTTACTCTCGTTTTGTTCAATTATGGTCTGCATTGTTATCACTTTCTTCGAAGCGCATTCTGAATCCCTCACAGTACTGGGGAACATCACGTTTGGTTTTTCGTCTCGGATTTTTATATTCTTTCTTTATTTACTGGCCCAGCTCATATACTACAGATATTTGAACGGGCGCTGTAATAATGAAATCAGAGGCCCCAAAAATTTAGCAGTCGTTTCGCTCTCGTACAACTTAAATGTGCCGTAGTTCCTAACGGAAATAATATGTGTAGTCGTTGGAAAGTAACATCCACCAAGTTTTCTTTTACTTGTATTGTGCTCTATTTTCCTTCTATTTTTTCCTTTTTTGTATTTTCCCTTTCTTTAATGACTACTCTGTACGTTACAGTATTAAAGGCGGAGTCCAAAAAAAAATTCCTCCATAATGTGGTTCGAAACACTCTCCTTTGTCAGAGTCGGGCATAAATTCGTTCTTATAAAATTAAAGACAACCGGATTTGATGCCTCTCTGATCGAACGGATTGGCAGTTTTATTTCACTGTATGGTTTTATATGGCGTTTCAAATTGGGTCTTCTCAATTAATGGCAGTGTCCCAGAGCTCTGTTTTATTGATGTTTGAACAAATCAGTGTTGAATTCAATGCGTTCAAAACTCTACGAAATAAACGCCTTTACTCCTACTTTCGAATTTGATGGCAATACATTAGATATAGTAGAAGACTTCCATCTTTAAGGCGTAATCTGCAATAAACACCAAAATTTAAATCAATTGTATCCTTTCCACCTCCCTATATCTTCGTAAAACTTGGCTCAGCGCCCAAGCATACAAGTTTGCTGTTCGCTCTCTCTTCTCACGGAATGTGAAGCATAGGCAAAGCTTCATGCGTTTTTAACTTCTGTCATCTACGCTGACGATATAAACATCCTCGCAAGATTCTTCCCTAGTGCTAAGGAGGTATTTGTCATTCTTGACTCCGCTGCAAAAGAAGTCGGGTTACGCATAAACGAAAGTAAAACAAAAATAATGACGCAAACAAGAAAGAGAACGCCAATCAGACAGAATGTAACAATTGCGGAGCATAATTTGGAGAGTGTTGACAACTTCATATATCTTGGGGCTAATCTATCAAAAGACGGCAACGAAACGGACGAAATCAAACGACGGATTAAGTTAGCAAATAAAACGTATTATTCGGTACTTCTAATAATAAAATCCAAGCTGTGAATATATAAAACTATTATACGACCTGTGCTCTGTTATGGCACCGAAACGTGGACATTAACGCGAACTTCCGAAAAAGCAGTTAACACATTCGAAAGAAAGGTCCTCCGAAAAATTTTGGGATCTGTGCAGGAAGGAACGGACTGGCGAATAAGATACAACCATGAGTTGTATCAACTCTTCAAGAAACCAGAAGCTTCAACATTCATCAAACTACGTAAACTGCAGTGAGCTGGCCATGTAGAGCGGATGGAAGACAGAAGAATCCCCAAACGTGCTCTTAAAGGCAAAGCGAGTGGTAACAGGCCAGTAGGCAAACCACGCAAGCGATGGGAAGACTCGGTTGATGAAGACAGCAAAGCTATCTCAAAAATTAGCAGCTGGAGGACGCGGTCTTTGGATCGTGACGATTGGAGACGACGACTTCAAGAGACCAGGGCCCGACTTGGGCGTCATTGATGATGATTCATCTACCATCCCACATCTCTCCCCGTCATCGACCGAGACTGTATCTAACATTAAAATTTGTGAAATTAAAAAGTGATCTCCCAAGTTTCTTCAAGAATTCACGAAAGATAAAAAAAACCCTCTACTATCTTGCGATCATTCGCAGATTCCTCATCAATGTCTAGATTCATGATTAGCTCTTTTTTCCGTTATTTTCGAAGAATTGATGCTCCGTTCACTGATCTGGTCGTTGCAAATTTTGCAGTGTCTGTCCAGGTTTAGCAACGTCATGTGTTGATCATCAATCATCGCGCTCTTCCAGATATTAAATCTCTTACTCTCAATGAGCTGGACCAGCTAGACGATGAGATTACACCTACACACTTTATAGTGCTCCGGCTTACTCAAAAAGCGGACGAACTTTATTAAGTTCATCAGGAGCAGTTTCTGTTGCCCGAATAAACAAATAAATAAATTGTTTACTGAATTCAAGTGCACAACAGTAAACCACAGATCTCTGTGCCTATGCAGGTAATAGACCTGTAAGAAACATGGACCTTTTTATATTTCTAGTACTCTGGTTTTGACTAGGGGATGCATTCTTAGATTATAGATATTTTGGCAGTTTGATTGCCGTTTTTCTCTTCGGTTTGCGATGCGGTTCTCAATGTTACAGGACTCGTCTGCTATTTTGTCTCTGCCTTGTTGAACTTAGGGTCCAGGATTTGGATGCACTTGCCATCTGGAGTTCACAATTTCAAGGTTCAAGTTTTGACGATTACCTTGCAGCTTTCTCATTTTTCGTGTTTCGCTTTAAATTGCAGTTCTCCGCACACATCATACCAGTCCCTTACACTGATCCCATCCGGGGGAAAAACGTCTTTCTCTAAGGTTTTTTGTCCGGATATACTTTTGGTGTGACTTCTATCTGTTTTCCGCCAGTTACCGTCTTTTATTCACGCTTTTTTGCTGCGGGCGGGGAACTTTTCTGCATGTACATAACCACAGTCACCACGTGACACCCCGAAGGTCCTTACTATCGTAAAAAGTAAATTCAGTTCTCACGATGGTTTGTACCTTAAGGCCGTAACACAATAAAAGCAGAAAGCAGCGGCAGAAGCAGAATTTTTTTAGAAAACACAGGATCATATGGCGCCTGTTTAAATAAAAGCAGCGGCAGAAGCAGAAACGAAAACAGTGCTGCTTTTTCGTTCTAAATTTTTAAATTCTGCTTCTGCTTCAGTACTGCCAACGGAAATCTTATAAGAATTGGAGATGTTGTCTGCAATGGAAATGTTAAAGGTGTCAAAAATGTATTTAATTTTTCATTTTAAACTAAAAGCTCAGACAAATTAACGGAAACAAAATATTTTCGTCCACTCAAACAAGAGACTAAAATACTTGTGATTGTTGACAGTTAGCATGGACACATTTTTCCCTGCTTCTACTTTCGATGGCAGTTAGTATGAGCACATTCTTCTCTGCTTCTGCTTTTATTTAAATTCATTAAGCAGATCAAAAAGCAGCACTATCGACGCTGCTGTCGCTGCCGCTGCTTTCTACTTTTATTTTGTCACGGCCTTTATAGCTTGGATTGTTCTTCGTTCGCCACAAGTTTCTTAAGCCTACTCGCGGTAAGGTGGCAAGATCTCGAAAGTATGAACTTACTTACATTCGTCTGGTAGCCTTTCTGGTGCAGTGGCTATTCGTACAAGTCTACAAACCCTGAGGTTGTCGGTTTGAATTCCACCTAATCACCTGTCGTATCAATAAGAAAAATGACAGACAGCGTAATTAAAAATTAACCCCTGCAATTTTGAGCAACCTCAAACAAAATAAATTGTTTTTAAAAATAACAACAGCAGGCATACGCAACGAAGATCCATTGATATTACCGTTCGCAGTACCAACTTAAATTTTTTTTTCAACATAAATTGATCTCGTTTATGCTATTACCTTGATTTATTTCTTCGTTTCGAAACTATCTAGTCTAAAGTACGCATTCTCAAGAACCATCATGTTCCAATGCGGCCTTCAATTGGACAATAAATCATGGCAAAATCTCAGTTTCAATAATTCTTACTAATATAAACAGGTGTTAAGCTCCAGCTCTTCTAGCTCCTCGAACAACTAATTCTTTTTATTTACTGATAAATCCGAGAAATTGCAATCTGTGAATCGTAAAATTGTTCTCCTCTACTCCACCGTTCTAAGAACCAATAGAATGAAAATTCGCAAGTGTGAAATAAAAACAAATACTGGAAAGCTATTATAAAATTTCTTGAAAATCAAAACACTCGGTCATATGTCATCCATACAGGAACTATATTTTTACCTCCCACATTTCAATTTTATTTTTTCCCGTTGAGCTTTATTTATACTGTAAATTACTGGAATCATAGGGACCCATGATGATATAAATATCACATGAATTATCATAATATTTTTAATGAGGCGCTGTACTCACGAGTTGCTGAAATAAAAAAAAGAGATAAACGAATTGGTTTCGAGCACTGCATGTGATCCACAAAAAAATACCTCGTGATAGAGGGAAAATTTTCCAAGATGGTATTTAACATTTTAGTCAGCACGCGAATTTAAAAATATCATAATTTTGGCGGATCGGGGCCAGATGAAAAGATTTAAATTACCGAAAATTATTTTCAAACATTTCACAAAAATTTGCACGACAATTTTTCCACGCTTTCACTCTTTGTTGCCGTGTCCAATTTTATTAGATCTTGACTATAAAAAAAATAAATCTACAATTGAATTGCAGGTGATTCATGTAACCGGTCACATGGTTATGAATACAGAAGGTGATCGGGTTTTGATAGCCGTTGGCCGACCATTGCCGCATCCTTCCAACATTGAAATTCCGTTGGAAACGACAACATTTTTAACGAAACATTCGCTGGACATGAAATTTACCTATGTTGATGATAAGTACGAAGCTATTATTTATTTCCGCTAAACAATTATAAAAATTTCGATTGTTTTTCTTTTAGAATGCTTTCAATTCTTGGCTATGAGCCAGAAGATTTACTCGGAAAATCTTTGTATGATTGCCATCATGGAGCTGATTCGGAAAGTCTGATGACAACATTCAAAAGTGGTGAGTTACAACACAATCTTCAATTTGATTTATACTTCTTTTATTATATGTTAAAATTTTTGTCGCGTTAAATATCCGGTGATTTGAAAAAAATGTACACGTGTAGCTGAAAATAAAATTTTCAAAAACAATATCTAATTGGTGGGATGTGGTAGCGCGTGGAAAGAGTACAGTGCTGTCTACCTAATGCCTGAAAAATGTACTGGAAATCACACCAACAGGAAATTTGTTGACGCTTTCCACGTCATTCAGAATAGCGTGGAAATAGAGCAACAGAAAATTATATTAGATAGGAAGACAACTTATCAATTTAAAATGAACCAATTGAAAAAACAAAGTTTAAATATTGTCAGCGGCAAGCTTAAGTAGCATTAGATTCGGATAACAAGGTAGAAATAATTCCTGGCACTTTCATTGCTGTCAAAAAAAGCGAAAAGGAGTCACTGCGATTTGGAAAAGCCATTAGTCGTTCGATTCAAATTATCCAGAATACAAAGGATTCTTGGCAATGACTCCAGTGTACCAGGATACTTGGAGACGATGGATACAAGCTGGACGGATTGTAGTCAAGAAGTCTGGATTTGACAATAAAGTCGAATTTCACGAGAGCAGAATTTTGAAATTGTTTTTATGCGACTATCATATATCAGACAATCTGTCTTGAAAGAGAGTATGCATGCGATCATGTCCTTTCCCTCCTTAAAATTGGTCCAAATGAACAGCACCTTCCATACTAAGAGATTTTTTTTAAAGCACAAAAATCCTTTTCAAAAAATCTCTTGTATTTTTTCTTGAATTTTTAACTCTTAGAGTTTTGTCCGTTGGAGTTTTGTCAATTGATTTTGCCGTTTGGATTGTTGATACTGACCTTTAAAAGTTCCTTCACTTTCGGATATGTTTTAGGCGATAGGTTATGGCTTTTTGAGATCAATTGCCAAGGATTCTCGTTCCATGCATTTTTCTTCGTTCTTGTCAAAAACAATAGAAAAGAGTCCGAAATATGGGAGACTTCTATTTACCACTACTACCTTGCGTGAGAGTGAGATGCTTTCCATTCTGGAAGGTGGAATCATTTCCGAGTATTAAGGAATACACGCTAGCATCTTTTCTAGATGTTGAGAGAACTTTCAACCCTTCGATATTTTGAAGACAGAGGTAATCATAAGGGCATTGGATGAAATGGGTGTTGATTAATTTATCATGCATCGATGCTAGCTTATATCTACGCTAGGCCAAAGAAGTATAAAACACTTCAGTCAGAAATGAATTACATAATGAAAGCAACCAGAGGAACTTTGAAGGGTGAACGGAATTCTGAAGGAACTCTCTCTGACTCGAGATAGGCTGGTTTCCTAAGGTCGACCTTATTTTCTTCATCAGAAAAAAGGGGTAGAACTGTTAAGGACATTGGTTTAACCAATATTGTCGGAGTTCTCACAGCTATGCCGGGAGTCCAAGTATATTGGTGTGTATGTCGCGACGGTAGTATTTGGTGCCGTGGCGCGTCTGGGGGTGTGGTGTTGCTAGGGATGTTGATATCGAAAAAAATATCGATATATCGTTAATTAAAAAAATATCAATATCGGCCGATGATATATCGAATATTTTAAACAATGAAAAATTAAATTCACATACACAGTGCGACAAATAAGTTCCGAGACTCGAACCATATCTGAGTAACTAGTAGGACTATCTATGTATATGTACAGACCGGCGTTTGAAAGCTGTGACACTCCTCTTCCCGGTAATACCAATTTTGTTTAAATCGGTTGATAGATAGAAAAGTTATGACAGTTGTCCCAAAACAACTTTTTTGTCGATGTTGAAATATTAAAATGTTGCTCAAACAATGCTCATTACATTCGTCGATAGCAAAGGAATTGTCCACACAGGGAATTCATTTCAACTGGCCAAACAATTACTGGCGCATTTTATCTCGAAGTTTTGAAGCGTGTGATGGCCAGAATCCGTCATATTTGACCCGAATATCGTGATCCAGAGAATTGGATAATGCACCGAATCACACCTCCTCATTGAGTCAATTTTTGGCTCAGAATCAAGTCTGTGTGTTGAATTATCCACCGTATTCACCTGATTTGGCCACATGCGATTTCTCTCCCGAAATTGAAATTGAAGTTGAAAGGATGTTTTTTTTAATGACATTTCGACCATCAAAACAGCTTCAACACGAGCACTAGAGGCAATTCCACAAAATGAGCTAGAACACGCATTTGACATTACTGTTGAATAACAAGTGTATTGAAACTGGAGGAGAATATTTTGAATAAAAAAATGAAAAATATCCAGATTTTTTCCATGGCCTATCTCGAAACTTATTTGTCGCACTGTGTGTCTTCCCGTATCGCAAGGGCTTTCCAGTGTAAATTTCATGACCCATTTCCACAGAAATCACTCGAATTAAATTTTGGACAAATAGAGTGGAATAAAATTTTATTATTTTTGCGAAGGTTGTATATATTGGACATCTAATTTTGACGATCAGAAAGCTTCAAGTCAGTCTCATACTACATTATTAGTTAATAATAGTTAAAAATTTTAAATTTCCTTCTACTCTATCTGACAGCAGAGGTGGCATGAGAGGTTTTTGAGAAAATGGATCAAACGTAAAAAAATACAACTTTTCAGATTAATCAGTTTTACCCAGAATTGAGTCTAAAATATTGTTACGTGTAATGCTACGATTAGACGGTCACTCAAAACCGTCAATGCATTGACACTGTGACGTCAAAATTACGTAGAATATGGTCACAAAGTTGTCAATTCAATGTCAATCCGTGTGATCGTCATTTTTGTGACACGTCAATGCATTGATAGTAGAATTGACTACCGAATTGACACACATTTTTTGTCAATGCATTGACAATTTTGAATGACCGTGTGATCACCCTGTCAATGCGTTTGCGACGAATTGACTAAAATTTTGGATGAGTCGTCAATGCATTGACACTGTCCCACGGATTGACACGACACGAAATTCCGCCGTGTCCTTTCTCTACAAATTGACACATTGGCAACTTGGTCGAGCGGAAATTATTTAATTTAAAATTATTTAATAATGAAGTTTTGTGATCGAATGGAAATGTCAAAAAATTTAAATACACTGAAATTTAGTATTTGAACATTTTTGGACTAGTAATCCCCAAAAAGGAAAAAAATCTATCTATCCGCCATATGTAAAAGCGTTTGAATATGTGTAGCTCACAAATGCGTTGGGGTATTAAGTTGTAATTTGTTTTGTTTGTAAATTGGATAAGCCTCTACGAGTGGTATGGAACTTTTTGATTGTCTTAAGGGATACAGCTGCCCAGACAAGTGCTAAAATTCTTAAGACGTTGAAGTGTCGGGGTGGTGGTTAAGAAACTTTGGATGACAATATCTTTCGAACCGATTGTACCAGGAAGATAAAATTTGGTTTTCGTCTATAGAATTACAAGTGAAGTGCATTAAACTGAAGCCATAAAATCAAATTTTAATTTATGGCTTGGTTCTATGTCGCAACCTATTTCTCATCTTTATTAACGACCTTCTGTCGTTAACTCACAAGCTCCACTCTACAAGGCATATAACAGGCCACGCCTTGAGTACAATTAGCATGCCTGGGCTGGGGTCCCAAAATCCCATTTGACCTTGCTCAATCGTGTTCAAAAACATGCGTTCCGACTAATTGGAGACGAAGCCGTTTCAGCTTCTCTAGACTCCTTGAGCATTGCCGATATGTCGGAATAATCAGTACTTACTATCGACATTTCAATGGTAAATATTGTAAGTAATTATTCGCCGACCGTAACACTCGCCAAGCTTCACGCACGAGTATACTGTTCAAAACCCTTTTTGTGGAGAACAGTGAAATTTATGCAACCTCTTTCGCCATCAGTAATATGAAAAACATTGCCAGCCGATCTGCCCTGATAATTATAACCTTCAGCAGTTCAAAACCAACGTTCACCGATAGTTCAGAAGCTCCCGCCCTCCCGTTCCACCACCCTAAATCCCCTATCACACCATTTTATTCTCAACCTATGTCGTTCTAGCTGTTCAATCGCATTAAAGGATGACCCCCTAAGTTATTACGACGGTCGTAAATTAATGGTAAATTAAACAAATGTCCTTGAAACGGAGTTTTTTCAATATTTTCACGAATTTTATTATATCTCTCAGATATTTCTATGTAGTTATAAAATTTATTTTAGTTCTGCTGGCTCTTTATATACGCCCATAAATTTCGTTTTGTCATTGACTTTAAAAAATTTAACTGACCGCGAAACTATATATTTTATTTTTCCACACAAAAAAATCACAATTCACAGCTTTCTTTCAATCCCATTTGATTTGAAAAATGTAAATATACAAATTTCTACTGATGTGAATGTCCTATCTATTGTCAATTCGTAGAGATGTGTCAATCCCGTGTGATCGCATAGTTTTTTCGTGCCATTCATTGACAACGTAGGCTACAAATCGAATTGACTACCAGCATCGTCAGTCTGCTTGTCAATTTAGTTTGGGACAGATATGACCAAAATGGTCATTCCGTGTGATCGTCAATTCATCAAGAATTGACACAATGACGATTGAGACTCCATTGACACTGAAACGACGCATTTTTACGTGACGTCACAGTGTCAATGCATTGACGGTTTTGAGTGACCGTCTAATCGTAGCATAAGCCTGGCAACCGCGCAACCGTACAACTCGATCGTTACACATAATGAAAACAACAACAACCGAATACCTAGTTGCAAAATAACCCAACTAGAAATAAGGCGAAACGGCACGGTTGTATCTCTCTTCTTATCGAATGCTCTCCAATATACTAGAATCCTCTGCACACACCACTGAACGAAGATCGAAATCGAAGGCTCTGAAGCTTTCGAGAAGATCCCACAACTGAACGAACGTTCAAGTACACCGGTGAACATTCAAGACTGCAACCGCCTAGTATATAAGCAGGTGAAGCGTTCAGCGAAGACACATTAATTTTGATTACGTCGACTGCGACAGCCAGCGAGTATACGCGACCGTGTTGAGAGAGAACGAAAGTGAACGAGTCAAGCGATATATGGTATAAGCGGGCGGTACTGCCATACTGTGCGAATTATTGTGCGATTATAATTCTGTGAATTAAAGTGCGGATAAATAAATTATCACTTATTTTTATTTTAACCGAATTGTGTTTTACTTGAAATCCCGGCGAACCCCTAGCTCGCAACAATATGAATTTTAAAAAAAAATTTTTTCTTACCGCAAAAACGATGTGCTCTCCTTAATAAACATTACGGCGGTGCGCGGCTTTTAATACAAATCCAAAGCAAATAAATAAATGATATTTCAAAATTTAAAATTTTTCTCCACTTCACTAAATTTTCACAACAAAAAACAAGGCTAAATACAATTTCGGAGTTATAATAAAACAAGCCAATCGTATGATACTCTAGATGAAATACTTAACTCCGATATATATTGTAGTTGTGGATAAAGTTAGAAGTGCGCCTGTAGCCTTTATTAAGGACTCTTATTTGGTTGGTACTTAAAACTAAAAGACAATATCATCAGTGTTCAATTTCATATCTGGAACTAGGAAAATTACCGAAAGTAAATTATGCCTTTTTCAAGGACTTTCGTAGGAAGGACTCACTCGATTTCTAGCATACATATCCCTTTACCTGAAATTATTATTATTATTATCTTTATTTGCCTTGATTCAATTTTTGACTTAACGCTAATATATTATTCTTTACCTGAACCCCTTTAAAAGTTATTGTGTTCAAAATTTCAAGTTTCTAGCTTAAAGCGTTTAAAAGCTATCGGAAAATATTCCAGAACACGTGTTTTATGGACTTTTTGTATGGGACCTACCGGAAGGAGTTAACAGATTTCGCTGACTAGTAAATTCGAACTTTGTTTTTACTCAAAACTAATTTGTATAAAATTCTGAATTCGCGGCTGAACGATTACTTGAGTTATAGTGAGTTCTGTAAATTGATTGAAGACATTTTTACAGGATGGGCTGCTACACGAAGGACTAATAAGATTTTCTTCATAATCATACCATTGAAAAATCAATATTTACAAAATTTCAAAGTCGTAGCTTAAACCATTCTAAAGTTATCGGCCAATATTCATGAACACGTGGTTTAAGGACTTTTTGTATGCGAGCTACCCGAAGGAGTAAAGCAATTTTACTGACTAATGAACTTGACTTCAGTTTTCCTCAAAACTAATTTGTATAAAATTTCAACTTCGTGGCGTGCCGATTTCTTGAGTTATAGTGAGCTCTGTAAATTGAGTGCGGATATTCTTAAAGGATTTTTGTATGACAGCTACTCGAAGGACTCATGGGATTTTTTTTTATATTCATTCCTTGTTGAACTAGAACTATTGGAAAACCAATGTATGCAAAATTTCAAAGTAGTAGCTTAAGGCGTTCCAATGTTATTGACCAATATTCTTGAACACGTGTTTTAAGGACTTGTATGGCAGGACGATTTTTTATTATAATACTCTCAGATTTCATCTAAAGTATAAATATACGAAAAAAGGATGTGACGCAGCAACGGATAGTTATGGTTAACTGTGACTCTTTAATACAAACATATTACTTTCCTCTGGTTCTTTTAAATTCCTTCTACTTGAAAGAGCAAGATTAAAAACCAATACCCTGTGCACAGGATAGTAGTTGCCTGGTTGACCTCACCTACAGAAACCACGCGTCTTGCATCTTTTTCTTTCGACAGAAATTGACTTTGCGTGATCGAAAAACAGTTTTCTAGTTTCAATCTTTCTCACATCCCTCATTTACATTATTATATTAGATTTTCGTTTTGGGTTTGTTTTGGTCACCTCTGTCATTGAAGTCTCAATTGAACCTATTGCGACGTCCCTCTTGATTATCTATGTTCCCTCTTCGATCCCTGCGCTTTCAATGAAGGTTAGTGTTTTTTCGAAGAGGAATAGCCCGGAATTCCGTTGGTTTCATGAAACTCTGACCAAGGTGATAAAGTCTTTTATGAGCAAGTCCCTCACATTCACAGAGAATGTGCTCTGATGTTTCGTCTCCATCATCGCAAATTCTGCATATTTTGCTCTCAGAGAGACTAATTCTATGGACTAGGGTTCGGGTCAGATGTTTGCTTAATTTTAGATATTCAGACGTTCTTTTTTTTCGAATATTTCGGCATAAGTAACTTATTAGATTGCTACGTAAAAATATCAACTAGAAATAGCTAAATTTGCGGCCAAAAGTATGAGTAGGTACATATCGCGCCCGAGGTGCTGACTCCTTCATCTAAAATTCCCATCAGGGTAGCGGTATGTAAGAAGAATTGGTATAAATAACTACCTAAAAGAAAATTAATGATTGGAGAAGCCAGGTAAGGTAAGAACCTACTGTGTTTAAATGAACTTGAAAAACTGAAGAGAAAAAATTTTATCTGATGGATGAAGTTAGCCAGAACCTACTCAGTCGATTCCCAGGCGAAGCTAAGACCAGTCTGAAAAAATCGTCTCAACCCACGAGGGTCACAACCAACCAGGAAGACCAACAGCCCATCCGAGGTATCCTTATATAGGAATCCAAATAACAGACAGAGTTCTTGGATCTGTGATCCAATTTGTGAGGAGTGTTTTCGGCCTGAGTTGTTTGGTCGCAAAACATCTCCCCACAGATCAATCATGCATCCGTGTATGAATGGCATTGCGCTCTTGTTAAATTCGAAAACATCTTCGGACCTACTCCAATCGAACCAGTTTCCAACCTCTCCAGCTAAAATCCTTCCAGACAATTTTTCACTTGGGGCATTCCAGGTAAAAGGCTGAATTAGAGATGGGCAACGCAGTTCCTTTTAGTGAAGGAGTTCACTCCGAGTCACTCACTTGAAGGAACGAGTTCAGTGAACTAGTTCCAGTGAACTGTTCGTTCCGGGATTCTGATGACCAAAAAAAAAGGTCGTCGTTCTTCCTCACGTGTCGAATGGAATTACAATTCACCAAAAGGAGTGAGTCTGGGCGCAACTTAATTATTTTATGGGTAGAAGTCCGAAACGCCTGTACTATGACTAATAACCTACAAAATAACGTTCCAAATAGCCTCTTGGTTATTCCTTACATTGTCAGTCACAAAGTACCCTACACCGCATCTCAGCATTAAACACGTTTCGGACTTCTACCCATAATATAATAAAGTTGCGCTCAGACTGTTGGCAGTTTTTTTTTAGTTTTAATTTCTCTAGTAGCACATCTACATATAGGTACTAAGTTTCAACTTTCTAGCATAACCCGTTTCTGAGATATGAAAAACCTTGCTACCCCTATCAAAAATTTGTCCGGGATGTCTCTATAGTTGCTCTATACAGTTTTAAATTTTTAGCTTTCTGTCCTTCGCGGCTTTCGAGAAATTAAAATCGGAATTTTTTCATTTCCACCCCCTCTCACCATCACTCCCTACACCCACACCCTCAAAATTTATTTCTCCGCTAGAGGTCTAACGGTCCTAACTCCTGTAAAATTTTACGGTTCTTGAGATATAAAAATTTAATTTTCTGAAAAATGATTGTCCCCCCCCACTTCTGTGCTTTACGTCCCCCATCAAAAATCTTACATTCAGTAGACTCCACTAGTAATTCTATATACAGAAACCAAATTTTATTTTCCTGTGACAATTGAGTCGGAAGATGTTGTAACTCCAAGTTTTTCACCCCCCACCCCCATACTGCTGTACCACCCTTAACATTTTTAACTAGTTTCTAATCTCCTAGTGTCTGTTATGATAACTACAGAGTTTCAGCCATCTGACATCAATCGTTCAGGAGATATGGATTTTAGAATGTTTCAATCCCAGCTTTCAAGCGTTTTGGACGCATTGTTTTCCCCCCCACTCGCACACCCCTCAACCACTATCGACAATTTTTTTGCAAACGAGTCCACTATCATAGTACTACATAAGTTCCAACTTTCAGCCTCCTGGCATAAGATCTAGAAACCAAAATTTTTCATTTAGAACGCTCCCTCCTTACACCCCTACCACTACAACATAGTATGTCACTCGTAGGGGTTCACCCATTCTACCTACGATAAAAATTTCAACTTAATATCTCAAGGGGTTTGAGAGCTACGCACCTTCAAACAGTTTTGCGTATGGCGTACGGCGTCTACGGCGGACAGACGGACATTTTTTTTGTTACGTTTTTGGTGTTTACTAGTCCTAAAACGTGTAAATACAAAATTTCAAGGTAGCAAATTTTTTTTAAATTTCAGTTCGATTGCAATACTTTATTAGGTGTGTTTTTTGCGCATTTATCCAGATTAGAGTAGTGATTAAAATTTACATTGGAAACACCAAGAATATTGCTGTTTTTGTTATTTTTTATTCCTTTTCCCTGTAGGCTACAATATACATTTTAACCGGAATAGTTAACGCATTAAGCTCACTGGGGGAACTATTCGCGATAAATTCTCTAATCTAGCCTACTATCTATTGAAAAAAGTTATAAAGAATCGTAAAAGCAGCAATGTTGTTGTTATATTGTATATAAATTTTCTTACCTAATCTGTTCTGGATAAGTGCGCAAAAGAACACACCTATTATTAAAATAATGAAGTAAAATTATTATTATTATAAAATAATAAAGTAAAAGGGTCCTCTCGCCCTCGTTCTTCATGTTTTTGATTCGGAACAAAAGCAGTATCACTTCAATTGAAGTGTTCGCTAAAATGGAACTCTTCGCTCCTTCGTTCCGGACTCAGTTCCACTAGTCACTTCAATTGAAGTGTTCGCTACAATGGAACTCTTTGTTCCTTCGTTCCAGACTTAGTTCCACTAGTCACTTGAATTGAAGTGTTCACTAAAATGGAACTCTTCGCTCCTTCGTTCCGGACTCAGTTCCACTAGTCACTTCAATTGAAGTGTTCGCTAAAATGGAACTACCACAGTTGTGCTTGTAGTTTCGAAAATAGGAAGAAGAGCGGTGTATACATGAACATGTACATTTCCTCTTTCTTTTTTCATAGGATGGATTTTGTTGGTTGATAATAAAGAAAAGCTCGTAGTCGTCACTGAAAACAACACTCAATGTGTTGACCAAAAAAAAAAATATCGTGTGGCCGTCGTTCTTCATGTATTTGTCACGTGTCGAATGGAACTGCAGTTCACCAAAAGGAGTGAGTTACTTCACTCACTCACTTCAATGAAGTGTTCTTTTGGAACAGTTCAGTCCGGAACGACCCATCTCTAGGCTGAATGCAGCTTAATAATGCGCAGACCGCGACCCTATGTAATTTGTGTAGACTTGAATCGCTGTGAACGCCGACTGTTCAGTTCTGGTTCATGTACAAAATTCCTCTTCGATCTTTGTTCCTTCTAGTTGCATTTGATATTTTAATATTTTTTCCTACGGATTTTCAAAGGCAACTTTGCTAATCTCAAAAATTTTCTTTAGTCATTTCCTTGCAACTCTCACAATTATCCCTTGGCATCTTTCTTATTCATTGATTTCATTTTGCTGAACTTTCGTTTAAATTAAAATTAAATTCCAAATATCTGCCCAAGACTAGAATTCATATTTTCTGTCATATAGTGTAATTGAAAAAAAAAACGATAAGGGGGTGATTTTAACGATAAAGGGATAACTTTAACGATAAGAACTAAATTTCTCCTCTCGATACCTCAAACATAATTACAAAGGGTCAAAAGTCGTGAAATCCGTTGATAAGGAAATGGACAAAGGATGTTAAATTTTCTGGACAAAGGCGTTTAATTAAATTTGCGGTCCATTTTAATTGGTGTCCCTGGTAGTTACCGCTTTCAAGCCCTTTAGTGAATTTATTGTAGGCTTGGGAATAGAGCGCTTTAACAATTTTCTTTCCTTTTCGGTATTGATTTTTTCATTAATGGTTGATTTGTAATTTATTCTATTTCTTGATGCTTTTGCATTAATGTAATTTGGCATGGATACACGATGTTTCTTGTTACGTGCAGATTTTTATGATTGCTTTTTCGTTAAATGTATTCAAAAATGACCAGTTCTTCGCAATCAAACAATTTTATTTTTACAATAGCAGCAAGGAGTAACACCAAAATCGGAGTAAATAGGGGAAAACTCATTAAATCATTGAAAGAAATTTGTAGTATTACTTTCGGGGAGTAACATAAAAAATACTCTAGGTGAAACTCTGTTGACGAGGTTGATGAAACCCTTGAGGACGTTTATTTTTGAGCTCACTGGTTTGGGAATCATCGATAATGTTAGAGTTTTTGAGCGATAGCCAACACATGTACATTTTAGTCGTACTTACTTGATTCGTTGTGATCATAATGCGCCACATGAAACTATTGGCCACTGGTTTTGCTCACGATTAACTGATTTTTTTCGCACCAATGATAACACGGAGTCCGTTGGTCACGGTTTTTGTTTTGGTCTATGACTTTTTCGTACTTCTTTCGAAAGATGAAAGGTTTTGGGACCGCAGTACCCTATCAAGTGCTCATTAAATTTTTTCTTGTTTGAGCTCAAAATTAAGACCCATTTTGGTCTGAAATTTTACAATTTTCACCTCACCCACCCCATAAAAACTGTTGATTGTCCAATTTCGAATTTAATTTAAGCTCATAAGTCGTAAATAAAATCCAATCACAGCATGCAATAAACTTCGAGAGAGGGTTGTGCAACATTTTATATAAAATTGGCTTCAATTATTACATAAAAATCTGCTACTGACCGTAAACAAAATGGTCATTTGTTCCGTTGTTGTGAGCATTGGAGTTGGTCTTTCGTTTAAGTAATTGTCGGCGAGCAAGAAATTGGTCCAACGTTTGTGCCAATTGAAAGCGAAAGCTATTGCCTTTGTCATTTCAAGTTTATGGTTGCCGAATTTTATTGCTCGAATAGAAAGAAATGCTTTGATTCGTTTGTTTATAATATTTGTAAATTTGTTAATTTTTATTACACTAAAATATGGAATTCTAAATTATTATTATGATCGAGGGTAGTTTCGGCGAAGAAAAGAAACAAACTCTTTAACGGACAAAAGGGCTTGTACGTGGGTACACAAATAATGGCATACTTAACCCCATGATACCTGTGCATTTTAAGTACTCAAAACCACAACAATTTTATATAAAATGCGCAAAGTATATTTCATAGTGGGCCGATGTCTGGAACGTACATCTCAATCCTTTCCACTTTTATTCACTTTTCTTGTCATTTTCTTTTCGAAATGCGCCAAAGGTTATCTTGGAGAAAACATAAAAAAGAAATTATATGGCTAAGAAAAGATATAATCCGTAAACAAATATATAGACGTTATTCTCTGGTGTGTCCCGAAAACGTGTGCTTGAAATTTATTGACTAAAGTGTCACGTACAGGTTGTGACGATTTCGGTAAAAAGAATATCGCAAAAATCTCGTCTTTGTTGGCAGTATGATACAAGAGTAGTTGTCGAAATTCATTCCGATTAAAATTCGGATTATTTGTATATTTTTGGGTTAAAGACGTGCGTCAGTATGGCAATGGTTTTTTTTTGCTTTATAAATATTTAAATATTTCATTCCTTGTCAATTGCACGTGCGCATTAATTTGTTATATCAGTTACACTATGAAATTTTTGGATACGCTCATTTTACTTTATTATTTTAATAATACAGTATTGTTATCGATTTTTTAAAAAAAAAAAATTTGCTACCCTGAAATTTTTTTTTTACTTTTTATGACACGAAAAAAGCAAAAAAAAATTCAGTCCGTCTGACCGCCGTACGCCGTACGTCGACCGCTGTACGCAAAATCGTTTGAAGGCTCGTAGCACTCAAACCCTTTGAGCTATTAAATTGAAATTTTTTTTATGAATAGACTGGGTAGGCACCTTGAAGTGACCAAATTTGTAGGGTTGTGGGTGTGAGGGGGGAGGAGGGGGAAGCGTTTTAGACGGAAAATTTTGGTTTCTAGATCTCAGCAACCGCTTATGCTAGGAGGCTGAATTTTGGAACTTATATAGAGCTTCGATAGTGGACCCATTTGCAAAAAAATTGCCGATATAGGTGGGAGTGGTTTGGGAGTGGGGGAAAAATAATGCGTCCGAAACGGAAAAAAGGTGAGATTGACCCATTCTAAAATCCATATCTCCTAAACGGTCAATGTCACAAAATTGAAACTTAATGAATATCTGTTGGGTATACTAGGAGAATAGATCAGAAACAAAAATTTGAGTGGTGCAGTGGCGTACGGGGGTGGGGGGTAAAAAACTTTAGATTACGATATCTCACGAACCAATTGCACTAGACAAATAAAATTTGGTTTGTGTATAAAGGTTAACAAATGAAGTTTGCTGAAAGCAAAATTTTTTAAGGGGGCGGTGGAGCATGAAAATGGAGGGGATAAGAATTTTTCAAAAAAATCACGTCTCATATCTCAAGAACAGTGTAATATAGATGCTTAAAATGTTTACCAGAAGTAGGCCTAATAGACCCCTAGGAGAAAACAAACTTTTGGAAGTGTGCGTGTAGTGGGTGAGGGTGGGGGCGGGTAAAAAGGAAAAAGTTTCGATTTTTATATCTCGAGAACCTATAAAGATATAAAGCTGAAACTTGGTATTTAGATAGAGCTGTATTAGTAGCATGTTGGAAAAATATAATTTTTTATAAGGGCAGTATGGTACGGGGGTGGGGGGTGTTTTTCCTATCTATAGAACGGCTTATGCTACAAAGTTGAAACTCGGTATATTTATGTAGATCAACTAGAAAACTAATTTAGATAAAAAAAATTTCAAATATCCATTGGCGTTCGGAGGGGGGGCATAAAAAATGATCAGTGAAAATGGAATGCATATATTTTCACGGTTTTCGTTATATCTATTAGGTTTTCCCAAATATTGAATTCATTTTTATTGGACGTCTTTTTCATTTAAATACCTAGAAAGTGTTTTCAGGATTTTTTAAAATTCGACCCCTAAGGGGGTGCAGAGGGGGTTGTAAACTTTTTCACGAATTCTACTATATTCCTTCCCCAGGTCTTATCAGATATCGAATATCTTTTCACTTTCACGTGCTTGCGTAATAATCGCCTAAAACTTGTTTTTAAGTTTTTTCCTTTTTCAGCCCCCTTGAACACGTTTTCACGAGTTCCGTCATTTCTTTTAGAAGTGATAAGAAATTGAATTGGTTCCTACTTTCTCGTGCTGTCTTTTATTTTATAAAACTTAATTTTATTAATCAAAATAGGCACCAGCATATGAAATACACTTCTCCCAACGATATACAAGTTCATTTATGACAGTTTCGTAGAAGTCCGACTTTCTAGAGCGAAGAAAGTCCTCGAAGGCACTTTTGATGGCTGCTCCATTATCGAATTGTTTGGTCGCCAAAAAATGATCCAAATGTTTAAAAAAGTGGTAGTCGGTTGGCGAAAGGTCTGATGAGTATGGTGGATGAGGAAGAGTTTCATTCTGCAACTCGTTTAATTTTTGGACCGTTGTTCTTGAAACATGAGGCCGTGCGTAGTCATGAAGCAGTATAATTCCATCTCTGTTGACCAATCTAGGCCGTTGAACACGCAATTTCTGATACATTTCATCGAGTTAAGCACAATACTTCCCTGCATTAATGGTTTCACCACGCTTCAAAAAGGAATAGTGAATAAACCCAGCTGCAGACCACCAAACAGTCACCATTATCTTCTTCGGATGAAGACCTGGTTTCGGCATGTGTTTTGGGGTCTCATCAGCATCAAGCCATTGTCCCGATCAGCGACGATTGTCGTACAGTATCCACTTTTCATCACATGCCACTATTCTGTTCAAAAACGGATCGTTTCTCTTCCGGGAGAGCAGCGAACTGCAAATTTCCAGTCGACGCGTCATGTTTTGCTCAGTAAGCTCAAGCGGAACCCACTTATCAAGCTTTTTGATTTTTCCAAGCTGTTGCAAGTGCCGGCAAACTGTCGAATAGTGTACGCTCAATTTGTCTGCAATATTCCTTACAGTATGGCGTGAATCAGATTCCACTACAAAATTGAGCTCATAGTTGTCGATCGAAGGTCCTGGGTGACCACATGGCTCACTTTCAAGGGTCAAATCTCCTGATCGGAATTTTTCGAACCATCGCTGTTTGGTACGTTTGTTTACCGTATCAGTTCCAAATGCCCTGTTGATGTTTTCGGTTGCCTCTGTTGCACTGTGGCCAAGCATAAATTCATAAAGGAAAATTACCCGTTTTTGACTCGAATCCATTTTTTTTCCTGTCCGATCTCAACTAAGTCCAAAACTGAAATGACTCCATGAGTAAATGTAGGGGTATTTATACTTCAATACCCAATACCATTTGTGCCACCTGGCGGCAGTTTGAGACATGAAAATCGCAACTGACTTCACTTCATAGAGAAAAACGACATTTCATTTGCAACAACCTAATATTTTGATGAATTTTAACCGCGGAAGAGCTCATTTAGCGAATCTATGAGAACAATTTATCAAGGAAATGTCTACTGGGGCCAAAAAGTGAAGCAAGGAACATTCAGCGTTGTTGAATAAATTGATTGAATCGTGTTTTGAAGAAGAATAGTCCAATTCCTAATTATGAACTGTTGTAGATGATATTTGCTAATTAATAAAAATCGTAGGCAGTAGCTCAACGAATCCAAACTTTACAAGTTTTACAGCTGGGACATAAACTTGATAAAATTACAAAACTTGGAAGTAATGAGCGTTACCGACATCTAGAATTTGAATATTAATAATTTGAAAGCTGCTAAGTTGGCACTCCAATTATGTTAATTTGCCAGCAGCTACGTAGACACCTGATTCAAGCCAAAGTATTTAGGCTTTCTCCAAATTTCATTTACAGAAATTAAATTATCGATTGAGATTGGATTGGAGAAGCTGAACTTGAACGCATAGTTCTTATGGTATGGTATAGTATATGGGGTGGTGATGCCATCATCCTCCTTCACTTAGACGTTAGTGTTCGTCCGTTGTGCTCCCCGTTTCAGTATGATTACTAATGGAACCTAAAACCATTTAGTGGGTTTTATAAAACTTGCTATGTTACATAGCTTTCCCTTCCTGCCTTTCGTGCCTTTCGGCACCTAGTCATCTACTGATCAGGCAGTGCTCTGTGAGCACTCCGATTAGTGTTCTAGAATCGTTCCTGCTCAGGCTCAGGACATACTTGGTTGGTTGGTTGGTTGGTTTAAGTGGCAGCTCTGCCCTCTAGGCGGAGCTCAATTAGCTCAATGGCCGTTTTGAAACCACAAACTCGTATTAAACCCGGATGTTAGGGGTTGTTGTGACTGGGGAATTTAAAGGATGAGTGCGAGGAAAATTGATCTGTTATATCCATCCTGTACTGTCCAGGAAGAGTAATAACTCTCCAATTTTCTTAACCGAAATCTCCCTCAGGTCCCCGTAGAAGGGTTTGCCTAGTGCTCGCTCTCGGGCTCTAGCTAAAGCCGGACATTCGCAAAGGAAATGAACGAGCGACTCTCGCTCATTTGTGTCCTGGCAACTGCGGCAGTGTGCATTAAACGGAATGCCCAATTTGGCAGCATGATCCTCAATTGGCCAGTGACCCGTACTGATCGCCGTGATTCTGGAGATGTCTGCCCGGGTCTTGTATAGAAGTTCGTCTGACTTGGCTCGGTTGTAAGATGGCCACATCTTCCTAGATATTTCGCAGGTGGTTAGGCTTTTCCATCTGGAGTTAGCCGCTGATTGGAAGTGCGATAGTATGTCTCTCTTGACAAATCCTAACGGAACGTGGACTAGTTCTGCAAAAGAGCCGGGAAAAGCGGAGCCCTTCCTGGCCAGTTCATCAGCCCGCTCATTTCCCACTATGTCTCTATGTCCCGGGACCCCGAGCATAGTAACTTTGAGCCGCTCCGCTAAACCGGCTAGTTCGCTACGGCATTGCTGTACCAGTTTAGAGGAGATGGTAGCCGAATCTAGTGCTTTGATTGCGGCTTGGCTATCGGTGAAAATAACGATGTTGCGTTTTGGGGATAAGACGTGTTTCAATGTCCGACAAGCCTCACGGATCGCCAGTATCTTCGCCTAGCGTGGTCCGGTCTTGAGAATTGGACGTATTACGGCAGTATACAGCCACAAAAACATCCTAGGTTTGAGTCTCCACTTCTTGCCGAAGGTTCTTTTGCAGGCGTAGAAGGCCAGACGGGCTTTCTCCACCCGGTTTTCTATGTTGAGTTTCCAGCTCAGCTTTGAATCGAGGATAACACCAAAATACTTTGCCCTGGAGTAGAGCTGGAGCGGTTGGCCGTTGAGGCGGGGGAGGTTAAAGTCTGGTATCTTGGTTTTTCTAGTGAATAGCACCAACTCAGTTTTATCCGGATTTACACTGAGGCCACAGACGGTAGCCCAAGTGCTTACCTCACCAGATCGTCCGCATACGCAATCACTTTGATTCCCTCCCTTTCTAGTCTCACCAGGATTTTATTCATAACCAATAGCCGGAGTAGAGATGAGATAACACCTCCCTGTGGTGTTCGTCTACGCACGTGCTTGGTCAAGTTACTGTATCCTAGCTTTGAATGGATAATTCTGGTTCGTAGCACGGATATTATCCAATCGCTGAGCTTTCGTCCACCCCCAGTTCGGTGAGGGATTCTTGGATAGCTTCAGTGTGGACGTTGTTAAAGGCCCCTTCTATGTCTAGAAAGGCTGCTAGCGTGTATTACTTGTAATTTATCGTATGCTCAATCGTGCGCACGACTTCGTGGAGGTAAGCATGCTGAGATTTGGATAGCGGTGACCTTTCCAGGGTCTGTCTCACATGTATATCTATAATGCGCTCCAGTGGGTTCAGCACGAATGATGTTGCTAATGAGTCTGAAATCCTTCGTGAGTTCATGACGTCTTTTGCCTACCTTGGGGATAAACACTACTCGGACACTTCTCCAGGCATAGGGCACATGATTTAGTAGGATTTTACTTTTAAAGATTTCCACTAGCCATGGAACTACCACATCTTGTGGATTTTGCAGCATAATTGGAAGTATGCCGCCCAGGGGACTTGTAGGGACCAGGAAATTCTTTCCTCATTGATGACGGAACTGATGTTCTCCTCTAGTATGCGCCGCACACCCTGAAAGCTTGACATCTCCATTCCGCTGTTTTGACACCCAGGAAAACGAGTGTTCATCAAGAGTTCCAGAGTCTCGGCGGAGGAATCAGTCCAGGTCCTATCCGACTTTTTCACAAACGACGGGTTCGTGTGTTGTTTAGATGGAATCTTGCTGAGCCTCGCCGAATCCCGGACACTCTCAATGGATTGACAGTGATCAGTCCAAGCCTGCTTCTTGGCCGTTCTAATTTATTTCTTGTTGATCTTAAGGCATTCCTTGTAAGGTTGCCAGGACTTGCTCTTGTATAAAAACCTCTCTAGTAATTTTCCTTAATTTAGACAGGTCTTCACTCCACCATGGGGTGAGCGTTTTCTTACTATACTTCAAAGGACATGAGACATTAAACGCGACCTTCATAGCACGTTCGAGTGTCCTCACCTTGTCGTCCAGATCTTCTATAGTTTTGATGTTAAGATTGGTAGTTTTCGATAGTTTGGATTTTACGACTTGACCGAACTTCTTCCAGTCAACTCTTTTGGGATTTCGAAAAGGCTTTTGGGTCTCCGGCGTGAGATTCACGTTGAAGAAGATCAACCTGTGGTCAGAGAAGGATTGCAAGTTGGATACTCTCCAATTTTCGACCCTATAAATTTTATTTTCTGATTAGTAGAGTAATATCAAGAACTTCCTCCCAGCCTTGAAAATTTTCCGTACTCGGAAAAATGAAGGTTGGGGTGTCACCGCTGTTACATATAGAGAAGTTAGTGTTTATAATGAAATCAAATAAGGACTCACCTCGATCGTTGGTCTCTGAGCTGCCCCAGAGCGTATGTCGTGCGTTGGCGTCGCATCCCGCGAGAAGATTGCCCTTCCTGGATGCAATTCTGGAGGTAAGATTGTGAAATTGCTCGGGTGGCGCTGGTTGGTCGTGAGCCATATAGACCAAAGAGATGTATAGGTCTCCCCAATTTGCTATAGTTTGGACACATAAAGGCGTTTTTCTGTTTAAGCAAGCATAGTGAGTCGATAGGCTGTTTTATGGATCCGATGGGAATAACAACATGCTAGTCTTCCACTAGTGAGCTTAGGCAGGATCCTGCTCGAGCGAGTTCTTCAGCTGGATTCCACAGTGGCCTGGCAGCCAGCAGAGGGTAATATTGTGCCGTGTGCCGACAGAATTAAGAATACCACGACATCGTCTAATTAGTTTTGATCGTGCTGTGTTCAAATTAAGGGCCTTGCTGGCTGCTTGGCTGTCAATGCAAATAGTTAGGTCTTTTGTTGCATTCACCTTTGTTTCAATAATTTTGCAAGCCTGAAGTATTCCAAAGATTTCCGCTTGAAATACACTGGCATGATATGGTAGCCTGTGAGACTCGTGAATCTCGAGTTCCTGTGAGAAATCATTTTCGAACCGTTGATGAAAATCATTGTGGTTCTATTGTATAGCTAGCGTTCTTTATTCCAGTTGTCCTTGTGTGGGATTTTAACAAAGAATTCCCTACCGAAACCTATTTCTGGCATAATGTAGTCCATCTCCCTATCGATATCGCACTGCGAGAAGTCATTGAGTATGGTAATGTGACCAACAAGGTCTAGTTCTCCTGTAACCTAACTCTTGGAGTCTAAGAGCACCTTTTGCCAGCTATGCTTTTAATGTATATGTCCATTGGCAGATGGAGGATAGTTTCCAGTGCAGCCGTGGGAGTGGTTCTGAGGGCGCTAGTGACCCCAATGCATGCTAAGCGCTGTACTTTTGTCAGCTTGCTTAGAAAGGTGGACTTTCTAGTCGCCTCCCACCACACTATCGCGCCATAGCTTAAGATTGATCTTATTATGGCTGTGTACATCCAGTGCCTCTGGAGACTGACTTTGTGATAAGACACTCTCCTAGTTCGGATTCAATAATCCTGTTCGTACTTAATATGATTTAAATAATACAGTACTTGATTTAAGCATATTCCGCTTGAACGACTAGGGAAAATATTTTAGTGTTTAGACTCGTCTACAGTTCGAGTCCTGGCGGTATTTTTGCCAAGGACATTTTAACATTGTCTTATCCAATTTTTAATAAACGTAATTATATTATTTACTTGTCGGGAACCGATCTCGCGAGTGTGTCGAAATAATCGCTAGTTAACGAAACCAGTGTTTTAGGCCTTACAGAAAGTTGTGACCAGCTGGTCAGTACTTCGTTGGGTGGCATACTTTGACCTCCACTCCTCTTTCATAGTACGGTGTTGTCATTGAAACGTATGTTCGTACTGTAGCGAGCTAGAAAAACCATTCGCATTCAATAATCGTACTACCGGCAACGCTGCCCGATTTTATATAAAACTTGATCATTGCACGATCGCTGCTTTCAATCAAAATCGCTTTACAAATACTTCGCCTAGAAACTGATTGTCGTATCGCTTCGCACCGTAGTACAAACTGTGTCTGGCTGCAAGCTCTGTTGTGCTTGTACGCTGCTTGTGTTGAGTCGAGAGGTCTGTTGTGCTTGTATACTGCTTGTGTTGAGTCGAGAGCTTTCCCGAACATGCGGTTGTGTAAGTTGAATGTTCTGAAGGGATCGCTATGGGCGCTTTTGGTGCCTAGTGTGCGCGGTGGCTCAGCGCTTCGACCCTTCTTAGAACTAAAACTAAGACTAAGTTGAATGTTCGGAAAATGTAAAGAACAATCCAGAATAGAAGGGGAAAAGTGATTCTTCTCGAACACTATCGAACTTTGCTGAAGTTTGCATATTTCTCCACGCCCCTCGCACAGGGTAGTGCAATTTGGCTCGGATGTTTTTCTCCGCCTTCCAGCTGGGCATTGGGAGGTTGATGTTTTTCTCACTAGGAACTGATCGAGTTGCGCGGGTTACCAGGGTAGCATGTAACAATATGTTAGGAGTAGGCCTTATCTTCAAGCATAGCTTGTAGTAGACCTGCTCTTGGGTAAGCAGATCATATTTTGTTGGTAGTGTACTAGTGGGTTCGGCTGAACAACGTCTCCTTCTTGCTGCAATCGAATGGAGTGTTGCTGTTACCTCGCTCAGCTTTCCGTCTAAAAAAAATTGGGACACAAAATCTTTTCACTCAACCCTGCTCAACTACACTACTCGAAATAAAAAAACCCCCACGTTCCACTCATGCCAGCTTGCATATCCAACGTAAAATTAACCCGTGGCTGTAAATAAAAATTTTATTTGTCCCACTGAAAATTCACTCTCTCCCCTAGCTTTGCTCATAAGTAGCTAGCCTATGTGTCTGCATTTAAATGCAATTTTTTTTTTCTCTTTGATTTCCGTTGTGTCAGAAATTTATATTATCAATGAATGGCTATGTTCTAACCTGCCATGTCTAGAAAAAAAAATTCTGCTTGAAAATCTCAGCATGAAAAGAGATCTTTCTTCTTCCCTATCGAAATATTTAGATTTTATGTGTGTTTTGAGTTAAAAATACAATTTTCTAACATATTCCACAACTATAGTGTATATGGTGCCTTTTCAGTTCGAGTTCAAGGCTGAAAAACAGCCCCAGAGAGACGACTGATCTTTAGTGATATTTATAAATGTTTAAGATCAGAGGAGGCAAATAAAAACATGAGGAGAAATACGATTACATTTGATACATTATCGCATCTTTTTTTTTGATGGCAAGATGAAAAACTCACTAGAATATTGATCAGATCGTTTTCACTTCGCGATCGATTAAAGTCGATCGTGCATTTACAGTAGGCTGTTTCTAATTGACCGAAAATAGACGTTCGATTCGATTTTAATTGATCGAAATGGAAAACAGATTTAATATTGAATCGTATAAACGATCTTTATAGATCGATCATAGATATGATCGTTTTGCGAAAGATATGCCGGTCAAGAATCAAGAAGAACAAAATAATGTTACAACTTATTTTATATGGAGGATGGGTATGTAGATTTTATTCGATTGAAACACAGGCCATATCTAACTGTGTTCACGTGTTCAACGTAATTGACAATTCAATTGACTTCAATTTAATAATTGCCGAAATTTTTTTATTACGATCGTTAAAATTTTTTCTTTCTCTTATGTCATAATGTGGTGGTGGTTATTGTTATTTATGACGTCTAGTTAAGATTGCATTTGTCCAGTGGTGGAGATAGAGTAGTGATCGTGCCTTAGAACTGCAAGATCACAATGAGGACGATCCTCCCTGTCGTACTGATTTGATCTTACTGATCTGCTTCGAAATTGTAGAGATCATTTTTTTTCGGAACAAGATCGGTCTTCCTATCCTGTCTAATATCAAAAGCATTTCTGTTCAAAGTGTTGATCAAAACCTATTGAAATTTTCGACAGCATCACAATGAGGACGATCCACCCTGTCGTACTGATCTGCTCTTACTGATAACTTCTGAAGTGCTTCGGATCACTGATCACTTCTGCACTGCTTCGGAATTTTAGAGCTCATGTTTTTTCGGAACAAGATCAGTCTTCATATCCTGCCTGATATCAGTAGCGTTTCTTTTTCAAAGTGCTGTTCAAAACATAACTATTGAAATTTTCGACAGCAGGACTATCCACCCTGTCGTACTGATCTGATCTCTTCACTGATCACTGCTGCAGTGCTTTGGAATTGTAGAGATCTTGTTTTTTCGGAACAAGATCAGTCTTCATATCCTGCTTGATATCAGTAGCGTTTCTTTTTCAAAGTGGTGTTTAAAACATATAACTATTAAAATTTTCGACAGCAGGACGATCCATCCTGTCGTACTGATCTGATCTGATCACTGATCGCTTCTGCACTGCTTCGGAATTGCAGAGATCATGTTTTTTCGGAACAAGATCAGTCTTCATATCCTGCCTGATATCAGTGATGTTTCTTTTCAAAGTGGGGTCAAAATCCATAATTATTGACCACTACGGTGGCCTAGTGGTAAGTACGCTGTCGGAAATTGCGCTGAATTATCAAGATCAGTAGGTACTGAATAAATTGGTTATGTACTAGGCTGTTTCAATTATTGTTCTGTAGTTGCACTTTTTTTGTTTTCTTTCCTGGTCGGTCCTTTTTCAAGAAATTCTCATTGTACTTACCCCCAGACTATCTCATTACGACTATTCGAGAACGACTTAATCATCATTCCATGTCTTCGATAACTCGATTTCTTCTTCAACTATCTCGTTCTCTATCTCGGCGATAATCCCATAAAAAGACATTTGAACTTTCCTGACGATTAAATTCTTTTTCGGTCAATGATGCTCCCGGGACACATTACCAATTTTGTAATATGAAGCACTTCTTCGTCGGTGCTTTTTAAGGACGAAGGAACCATTCGACTCCCCAAAAGAAGAAGTACTTTTACGGTTTGTGCATTGTCAGACTTTTCACTGTTCAGATTTTATGGTAACTGGTTTTATGATAAGGCAAATACTTTTTCTGATGTGTGCTGCACCATCAAAATGTATTATGCATCGTTTAATCAAAATGGTTAACCCATGTAATGTATGGTGGCATCGGGCGCAATGGATGTAGAACTGATAGGGTTGAGCGAAAATGTTCAGTCGAATCAATTTTGCACTAATTTGCAACTTTTAATTGCTAGTAGGTAGGATGAATTGAAGCGAAACCGTATTATTAGTGAAGAAAATAAATTGCTTATATAAATTGCAGTGGCGAGTGGAGTTATCTTGATGACAAAGGTCATAATGTAGAAAATGGTTGTGGTTCAGACAACAGTTCAATATGCTGTCGGATGAAGATAACTCTATGCATAGAATAAAAAGTTTTTTGCAGACATGATTTTCTGCTTCACGGGCTTGCTGGACGGAAACTGCAAGCCGTAAACTTTTTTTTCTTCTTTATTTGAAAAAATACCCAGACTCAAGCCTGCTAGCACACGCAGTGGACGACTGTTTTATCCCATAGTAAAATCTATTAAAAAAATATAACAAAAATTAAAATTATCTAATATTAAAATTGTAAAAAGTCAATAGTTTTGTTAAAAATAAATAAAATTATTTTAAATAAATAAAATTATTAAAAATAAATAAAATTATTAAAAATAAATTAAATTATTAAAAATAAATAAAATCATTAAAAATAAATAAAATTATTAAAAATAAATAAAATCATTAAAAATAAATAAAATTATTAAAAATAAATAAAATCATTAAAAATAAATAAAATTATTAAAAATAAATAAAATTATTAAAAATAAATTAAATTATTAAAAATAAATAAAATCATTAAAAATAAATAAAATTATTAAAAATAAATAAAATTATTAAAAATAAATAAAATCATTAAAAATAAATAAAATTGTTAAAAATAAATAAAATTATTAAAAATAAATAAAATCATTAAAAATAAATAAAATTATTAAAAATAAATAAAATTATTAAAAATAAGTGGAGTTATTAAAGTAAATAATATAAAAAAATCAATTAAATTAAAAAAAAACCAATTAAGGTTTTTTTCGAACCCAAGCGAAGATTAATGTGGAAACAAGGCAAATCACATGTCTTCTGTATTGAGAGGATTGTAATTTAAATGGCGTTTATTTTTTGTTGGCCAACATTTTAAAATACGTTCAGGCGTTCAATTTGGTACGGAGACGGCTTTTACTGTCTGCAAGAATATTTTTTAAATTTCAATGTGGCGAGCCTGTAGATACCTTATTAGTAAGAGTAACCTTATTAGTAAGAGTAATCATTCCCATTAATGATGGAACACAACTTCGTCCAAGTGGCTGCCTCGGCTGGCTGCGCAGTAGCGCATTCTGTCACTCCAATTTTCCAAGACCTTGTTGATGGTTTCGGGCTGTAGCTCACGGATTGCTTGGATGATATTGGCCTTAAGTGCTTGAATCGTTTCTGGATTGTTGGCATAACATCGGTTCTTCACGGTTCCCCACAAAAAAAAATCCAAAGGGGTCAAATCGCAGCTCCGAGGCGGCCAATTGACATCGCCAAGACGGCTGGTAACACGATTTGGGAATTTGGTGTGTAAAAGATCGATTATGGGCTGTGTGGCATGGCGCGCCATCCTGCATGAATCAGAGGTCGTCCAAATCCATGTCTTCAATTTCAGTAAAAAAAAAGTCGGATAACATGGCTCTGTAACATTCACCGTTGATCAAAACGTTGTTCCCAGCCTCATTTTCGAAGAAAAATGGTCCAATGATGCCACCACTCCACAATCCGCACCAAACTGTCACTCTCTGTGGATGCATTGGATTCTCGACAATAACGTGCGGGTTTTCCGAGCCCCAGATGCGGCAATTTTGTTTGTTAACGTAGCCGCCGAGGTGAAAATGCGCCTCGTCAGAAAGATGATTTTTCGCCCAAAATCGTTGTCCAATTCAAGCAGCTCTAAGGCCCAAATTGCGAAGCGATAACGAAGCGGATGGTCGTGCGCCTTCAATTGCTGAGTCAATTTTCCGAGAGTCCGAGATCTTTGTGCAGAATTCTCCTCAGGCTAGTGCGTGAAATGTTGAGCTGTTGAGATCGACGGCGAATTGATGTTCGTGGAGTGAGTCTCACACTCTCGGCTACAGCAGCAACATTCTCGTCTGTGCGCACTGTACGACGACGGGGGCCATGAGTGTTGTCCACTAGCATACCAGTCTCACGAACTTTTTGCACAAACTTGCGTACAGCAGGCGCGGTGGGTGCTTCATTTCGGCCAAAACTTCTTTTCAAAAAACGCACTGTTTGGGCTACACAGCACTCACTTTGGAAATAAGTTTTCAATATTTCCCAACGTTGTTCAAGCGTAAAGCGACTCATTTCGTTCCGCGGAGGTATGATACTGACTTTCTGTCAAGATTTCGAGCGGGAAACAGCTTTCAGTGTCAAAATAACCTATGATTTAAAAAGAAACCACTAGATGGCCCACCCTGTATTAAAATGTTAGAAAAAATACAAATCTAATGTTTTTCTTGGAGAGCCGGCCTTCTCGATGACGGTCCTTATAGTCTCGATGCGAAAAAATATACACCATCAACGGAAATATGGTTTGGCAGTAAAATCTAACCGATTCTTGTTTTATTTTATAATTTGATTCAATTAGCATAAAATCGAACAAACTGACTAATCGTTGACCGTGAAAAATACAAAATTTCCATTGCAATAGAACATATGGTCGAAATCCACTTGTAGAATCAGACGTAAAATCAAAAATGAAAATTCGATAAAATTTGTTTTCTTCTGAAAAAAATAAATTGCTTTGATTCTTACTTTCTTGGGTAAACGCTATTTTATCACTTACGGAAGAAACTCACTTTCAATATTAATAGGCTTTGATAAAAAGCAGCGACGCTCAACTAAAAATACTTTAGATAAGAAAGTACTAAAAGTCTATTAGAGTTTTTCCACTTTCCGATTTTTTTCTCGATCTTGCGTTCTTTTCCAATTGCCACTGTCCGTCCACATTATCATTCAATTCAATGAGAATAAATTTGAAACGCATAAAACGCAAATACACAAATCGAATTGGCAAAATGACAAAAGATTTTTTCGGATTTTCTTTTTTTTTTGTTATTTTTTTTTTCTTAATTTGAAGATTCTTTTTCGATTGAATCATTGCAGGTATATAATCTGAGATAAGATTGACTCATTCTTTTTATAGAATGCTGTGCGAAGATTATTTGACAAATAATTTCGTAGTTCTTATCACAAAAGAATGTGTGAATTGAAAGGAAAAAATTGTACTATTAAATTGTTTAGGGAATTGTTTGTATAAAGGGTGCAACCTTTATTCCACTGATCTTCTGATCAAAAATACATTTTGTGACCGACCTAGCGCAAGGCTCTTATTAGTAATAAATGCTCGCCTAAGTTTTTGTGCGTATTACAGCTGCGGCTGTGATTCAATTATTTCAGAAAACACTTTTATTGAAAATCTAGTCATCAAACATTTTTGCCTTTTTATGATTTTGTGCTTTTACGCAATTTTTTGTTGTTATTTTTTCGGTTCAATTTACATTTCGAACCTTTTTGGATTTTTTTTTATTTTTGTTTCTTTTTTATGTTTTACTTTATTTTATTTTTAGTTTTGTTTTGATTTTTTTTTGCTTCTTCTTATTTATTTTTTGTTTCTGTTTTTATATTTCGAGTTGTTTTTATATTTTGAGTTGTTTTCTATATTTTGCAATGTTTTTTATGTTTTGAGTAATTTTTTTTACTATATTTTGATTAATTTTTAATATTTTGTTGTTTATGAGTTGTTTTTTGTATATCTCAAGTTATTTTTACTTTATTATTTTTTAATAATGAAGTATTTATATTCAAAGTTTTTTTTTGTATTATCAGCTTTCTTTATATTTTGAGTTTTTAATGTACCTCTTAGTTTCTTTTTATATTTTGATCCTTTTTTTATATTTTCATATTCGGAGTTTTTTTTATATTTCAAGCTATTTTTTTATATTTCGAGTTGGTATTTTTTGTATTTTCAGTTGTTTTTTTATAATTTTACTTTTTAGGTTATAGTATATTGTTTTCCTTTTTAGTATTTTTGGTGCTTGTTTATATTCTGAGTTATTTATTATATTTCAACTTATTTTTTATATTTCGAATGTTTTTTTTTCTTTTTTCGTGTTTCGAGTTGTTTTTTTCCTATTTATCTTTTACTTGTTTTTCTTTTATATCTTTTAGTTCTTTCTATATTTTGATTTATTTGTTATATTTTGAGTTGTTTATATCCTGAGTTGTTCATTATATTTTGAGTTTTTTTCTATATATTTTGATTTGTGTTTTATATTATCAGCTGTTTTTTATATTTTGAGTTGTTTTATATTATCAGCTGTTTTTTATATTTTGAGTTGTTTTATATTTTGAGTTCCTTTTTTATATTTTGGTTTGTGTTTACATAATCAGTTTTTTTTATATTTTGGTTTGTGTTTACATAATAAGTTTTTTTTATATTTTTATTTTTTTTTTAAATTTTTTATATTTTTATTATTTTTTATATTTTTAAATTTTTTATATTTTTATTTTTTTAATTTTTTTTCATATTTTTAAATTTTTTATATTTTTTTTTTTTTTTAGTTTTATTTTTTTATATTTTCATATTTTTAATTTTTCATGTTTTTTTTTTGTTTTTTTATATTTTTATTTTTTTTTTTTTATATTTTTATTTTTATTTTTTTATATTTTTATTTTTTTTATATTTTAATTTTTTTTATATTTTAATTTTTTTTATATTTTTTTTTTGTTTTATTTTTTTTTATATATTTTTTTATATTTTTAACCTTTTTAAATTTTTTTTTTATATTTTTATTTTTATTTCTTTTATATTTTTATTTTTATTTCTTTTATATTTTTAATTTCTTTATTTTCTTATTTTTTTTATATTTTTATTTTTTAATATTTCTATTTTTTAATATTTTTATATTTTTATTTTTTTTATGTGCGTATTTTTATTATCTTTCCTGTTTTGTTCATTCCGCTCCTTTGTGTTTTCTCTTTAATTTTTTTTACTATTTTTTAGGTAAAATTCTAACTTTTTCGGTTTTATTTTATTGGTTTTTTATTTTTTCGTTTTTAAATATTATTTTCTTTAAATTAATTTTCTTTGAATTGTTGTTTTATGTTGTATGTACTATGTATATGTTTTCTTAATCTTTCTTTTTTTAATAGCTATAGCAAGCTAGGGGTTCGCCAGGATTTCAAATTAAACTCAATTTATTTAAAATCGATATAATCGAAATAATAACGTTTTATTATCAGAATTCAATAATCGCATTACCGGCAACGTTGTCCGATTTCATATACTCCTTGATCACTGCTCGATTGCTGCTACCAATCTAAAACGCTTTACAAATACTTTTGGGTAGAACCTGATCATCGTTTCGCTTGTTTAGCGTAGTAAAAACTGTCTCTATGCAAGATGCAAATTAATTGGCGCATGAGTATCATATATCCAATTTATAAAAAAGGCGATAAACTCTGCTGTGAAAACTACCGAGGAATATCCCTGTTGTGTACGTCTTATAAGATCTTAACAAAAATTCTAGAAAAGAGAATTAAATCCTTTGCCGACAAAGTAATTGGTAAATACCAGGGCGGATTTAGAGCTGGGCGATCGACCACGGACCAGATATTCTCAGTTAGACAGGTGCTGGAAAAGTGCTGGGAATTTAACATTGATGTGCAGCAGATATTTGTTGACTTCAAACAGGCATACAACACTATCGACAGGCGCGTACTGTATAAAATAATGATGGATTTTGGAGTCCCACCGAGACACGCTTATATACTGCATGTGTTGAGTCGAAAGCTTTCTCGCATATTCGGTCATGTATGTGGAATATTCCGGAAATGTTAAGAACAAGAAGAGTTGGAAAAAAATGGTGTAGTATAAAGCTTTTTCCACGCCTTTCTCATTGGGTGTTGCAAGGTGGATGTTGTTCTCCGCTTTCCAGTTAGCTTTTGGGAAGTTGTTGTTTTTCGTCCGCATCGTCTCACTTTACCGTAACTCTCTCTATGCAAGCTTTGAGACTCGCTTATATACTGCATGTGTTGAGTCGAGAGCTTTCTCGTGTAAGTGGAATGTTCAGGAAATGTTAAGAACAATCCGTGAAGAGGAAAAGAGTTCGAGAAGAATGTTGCAGTATAAAGCTTTTTCCACGCCTTTATCATTGGGTGCTGCAAGGTGTCCAATCGGATGTTTTTCTCCGCTTTCCAGTTAACTTTTGGGAAGTTGTTGTTTTACTTGGATGAAATACTTTCAAGAGTTGTTACTCGCCAGAAGAAGTGAAGTGTTCTGAAGAATTTGACATAATTTTTTTTTTTAAACAAAATCTATTAGCAGAGTCTTGGCAATTCAGCTTTCTTTGCTCCAACTTCTTTAATAATGCTAATAAGTTTTCACAGTTGTTCACATTAAACGCAGTCTATCTATTTTAGTATAAAACCCTGGGGAGCCCAACGTATCATTTCCAGCTACTGTTAAGGGCTATTAAGATCGGTAGGAGGACCTAACCACTCCTACCATTTCATCGTGTTTGCTATTAACCTTTCTACCAGCTTTCGTGTTTCGGAGCATTTTTCTGGAAAAAAGCCCCATAAAATCGTCTCTGATGGAAAATATCAAACTGCTGGACACTCATTTAATTCTGTGCGACTGTTCGTATTTTTTCCCGAAACGCTTGCTGTGCTGCTGCTATTTTAGCACCTAACTGAAAAGCATCATCATAACGAAAAAAATTGAGGAAAATCTTTCCAAATGTGATTTTTTTGTTCCCGTTTTCTCGCGCTAATTACGTAATATAACGACATTAGCAGCGCAATTTTTTTTCCACCCCCATTGAATTTTTATGAGAACATCAGAACATGGTTTTTTATCGCATTATTCAATTCCGAATAAAATTATCATGATGATAGAGTTGAAAGAGTCTCGCGGAAATAAGATTTCTTTCGAAAATATGCTACGTACCTATCTAGAGGGTGTGTTCTTGTCGGGGTAGCTAACAAGATTTCATTAACTATAAAGTCAAAAGTTGGATAATTTCCTTAGTTCTACCTGAGAATTTAATTAGTAGCCAAGTTTTTGTGTTGTGATGCTTTCACTCTTTTTTTTGTCAATGCTTTCGAAACAAGCTTTAAATCCGTACTTTTTTTTAATGCATTAATTAATTTAAGTGATGTAAGATGAAAGGTAGCTAAAAAGAAATTTTCTGTTCTTATGGGTATTTTTTTAATTTTATAGGAAGGATCATAATTGCAATTACAGCTCCTATATTAACTTAATTACATTAATTTTCCCGGCTTGCCTAAAACAGGACCAGAATTTCAATTATGATATTAAGAAGGTTAAGATTCGTCTCGCCCTACTGATTGCTTTTCCTGTTCTGTATCAGATCTGTCTACCATCATATTCTTTTCATTCGCAATAATATTGCTTAAGTCATATCTAATTCGTTGGATGCTTGATAGTAGAGGTGGGTCGTTCACCACCAGTGAACTGCTCTAAAAGAAAACTTCTGTGAAGTGAGTGAGTAAAGGAACTCACTCATTTTGGTGAACTGCAGTTCAACTTGAAAAAGAACTCGTTCACCACTAGTGAGCTGCTCTAAAAGAACACTTCTTTGAAGTGAGTGAGTAAAATAACTCACTCATTTTGGTGATTTCAAAGTAAAGTGAACGAACGCGGTGAAAAGGGAGACGACTAACCAATCATCTCGTTTTGTCCGCCACCATCAGAAACACACAGTGAAGACAACGCAATTCTTCTCAAAACAAAGGTCTTCACCGACAGCGGTTCATTGCATATGCGTGTGGCTTTTGCATGGATATTATAAAGCTATAGTTTAGGTGTATATGTAACTAAATTGTTTGTTTCTTATGGTGTGCGGGAGCAGTTCAATATTGAGCTCGCGTCACAATTTTAATATTCACAATAATGAAAACAGTTCACCGTTTATTCTTACTGCCCTAATGCGAGAATTAAGGAGTAGCTGTACATTGCTGTTCTTCATTTCCCAACCTTCAAACACAACTGACCAATAAACTGACTAAACTGAGTTTCACTAGAGAAGAGAATAGAGAAAATGAACAGTTCAATTGAAGTTGTTCAGTGAACAAACTCTTTTAAGTGAACGACTAGTTCGGTAGTACTTCACTAAAATGAACTGTTTTACCCATCTCTACTTGATATGCTTTCTGGTGAGTAGAAACCTGCTACTATTGTCACAAAATGGCGCATTTTCGAACCAAGTTCAAACTCATTGAACTGCCTTTTTCCATTTGAATCCGTCTTTATAGACTGTTCTGATACCGAAAAGAAACAGAGGACGCCTTCTTTTTGAAGATATTATGAAAAACAATCCTTTTCGAATCAAACTATATTTGAAGCTGCCCTGGCAGAAAGAAATCACACCGGATTTGAATGAACAACTATTGAATAAAAAACTCCAGGACCAATAATACAAACATTTGCGTTTAATTTCAAGCTAATTAAGTTAAAAATAACCTACATGATGTTGGCGTTATATTAGAAAACGTTTTCTTCCGGTTGCCATACTCAAGGCAGCTGAATATCAGGTTTAACTAAGCAATAAGTGTGTTGAAGCCAAGAAAATTTCATCTACTTTTAGCTGTATCGAATTCGATCAAATGTTCGGTGAAATAAAACGTAACGACTTTTTCTGTTATGCGGAAGAGACGAAAGCCATTTAGCAAAGTAACTTCCGCCGAAAAATTCGAGTAACCATTCTTATGCGCATAATTGAAAAAAAGTACTGAGCAGGTGTTACATTTCTAAAATATTCTCAGAATTGTATCTGAGTAGAGAGAAGAATTCATCTGTTATTATTAGAAATAAGTCATTGTGAAAATGTTAGGAATTGGTTCATGTTTTATTTATTTAAGTTCAATGTCCTTTTTCTTTAAGTAAATATAGTAAACGCATCGGATTAATTTTTACTCCAAACCAAAATTATAAAGAACTTCAGTTTTTAATTTTGATGTTACTCCGTGCTGCTATTCCTTCCTGGGTGACGTAGCGTCCAAATTGTTGGCATGAACTTACTTTCTAATACGCAAACCGATTCTTTAAGGAAACATTGTAAATGTGAAATAGTGTGGCGGAAAAAAAACACTCCGCTCACATCAAATAAGCTTAAGGTTTCAGACGCAAAAATTACATTCATTCGCCAGATAAAACTCTGACAATTTACCGATTTCGATTTAATGAAAATTTTCCAGTTGGTTGGCAAGAAAAATAAAAAGCTTACCATATTCTAGTCGAAGCTATAGAATCAGAACCATGACGGCGTAACGCTCCTTACAACGATATATCTAAATGCATAACTCGGATAAAGTTGAGTAGCTCCGAATAGCTATACCCCGCAAAGAACAGTGCATGCCACTGTTCGTTATATAATCTTTTTGAAAAGATTTCTTGAAGCTTGTACGGGCGAAAAAACAAAACCAGATATGCATCACTTTTTATCCCTCGTGCATATATTCCGTTCCGTTGAAGACGGTGCGGGAGAAAAAAAGAAAAGGTAATAAGAAAATACCCTCGGACTTTTTTTTGTTCCTGACATGTAGCTCTTTCAACTATGGATGATTTTCGCTTGAAAATAACGCGAATATTCACCTATGACGTGAAGTTTTCTCCTTTCTGAAACAATTTAAATAGCTTTCCGCTAGATATCACGATGAAAAGTCTGAAAATGGGAAATGGTTATCAATTTATTTCGAATCGGGCTGCTATCGATGAAAAGGCAAATTGGTCGGATATGTCGATGGTAATTTGAATAGAAAGACTTGTCAGATATTCAATGTCGTGCAATGTACCACTGATTGTATGTTTTCTCGTAGTTTTATTACTAATAGTTAATAAATTGAAATAAACGTTGAATTTTGTTTTGGCTTTCACGTTCCATAAAATACTACTACTTGATCACTGCTCGATCGCTGCTTTCAATGAAAATCGCTTTACAAATACTTTCCCGTTGAACCGATCGCCGTCTCGCTTCACCGTAGTAGGAACTGTCTCTCATGTAAGCTTTGAGACACGCTACTGTACTATATGTGTTGAGTCGAGAGCTTTCTCGGCTGGCTTATGTAGAATGTTCGGGAAATGTTAAGAACAACCGAGAAGGGGAAACGTGTTCGAGAGTTCCACGCCTTTCTCATTGGGTATTGCAACGTGGCCAATCGGACACTTTTCTCCGCTTTCCAGTTTGGTTTTGGGAGGTTGTTGTTTTTCTCACTGGAAACTGATCGGTTTGTGTGGGTTGCCAGGGTAGCATGTAACAATATGTTTCTTGACTTTTTTTTATTAACCTGTTTTTTTTTTGATTATTATTACAGTATTATTTTTACTTTACTTATTTATTTTTATGTTGATACGTGTTTTTTCTTTTATTATTTAGCGTTTCTGGTTTTCTTTTAAGTCTGAGTTTTTTTATTTGGTTTTTGTACTTTTATTTTGTTTTTTTTTCACTTATCTGTTTTTCGTCTTTTTTGATTCTCGGTCTTTTCATTTTATTTATTTTTTTTTAATTTTTCTTTTTAATATTTTTTTTCCATTTTATTTTTTTAATTTTTTTTTAATTTTATTTTTTTAATTTCTTTTTAATTTTATTTTTTTAATTTTTTTTTCATTTCATTTTTCTTAATTAATTTTTTTAGTTTTTTGTTTGTTTTTGCTTTATTTAGGGCCGGTTTCACAGTCGAAGTTTAAACCAAAAATTGTGTTTAATCTTAGGAACAAACAAATAAGTTCCTAAGTGTAAACCAAATTATTGGTTTAAACTTCGACTGTGAAACCGGCCCTTAAGGTCTGTCTGTTTTTGCCGTCTTTACATTTTTATTATTAAAAATGAAATTTTTAGGGTGACAGTACCCCGTAGTGTTTAATTGCGTCATGGTAATCAGTGTTACATTTAACCATTGTTTATTGTTCTTGTGGTTAATTTGCGCTTGAAGCTGCCTTTTGTTTCAGAAAGTACAAATTTTACGGGAATTAGTTTTAAGTCAAAAGTAAGGCTGAGTTCATTAATTAGTAACATTCGTCAACTTCTGAACGCTTGAAGCAACTTTTAGTTAAAATTTTTCGTTTATTAATTATTCAACAGTTACAACTAAAAACCTGAATATGAAATCAAGCGAGTCCTTCGTGCAGTCGTCATATAAATGTTCCGTAAAAACTTCTTCAAGTTTCAACTGCTCTAGGGCCCTTAAAGACATGTGTAATCCGTAATACGAAATTTAAGTTTTCCTGGAGATTACTATCGACCATAGTTTTTATGTGTGACGAAGACGAGCAGGATATTCAATTATGTGCCTTATTCCTTTTTTATATTCCCAACTACAATATAAATCGGAGTTGATTCATCTAGAGTAATATAAAGGGTGTTACAATAACTCGTTTCGAAGTTAAATCAAAATTAAAAACAAGTAGATGATAGGGTTAATGAAATTTTTATTAAGAAATGTTATTTGGTCCATGGCAATTAAGTAATGAAAAGAATATCACTCAAATGCTCGCACGGCTCCTACGGCACACCTCGACCCGTTTGTCCAAATTTTTGATGGCATCACGGCATAATTGCTCCACCAGCGCAAAATGCACACCACACAGTGACTTTTTGTAGATGCATTGGCTTGTCAAAGAGTGCCCTTGGATTTTCATCAGCCCATATCCTGGAAATCTGCTTGTTGACGTAGCCACTGAGATGGAAATGAGCCCCATCAGAAAAGAAGATTTTGGTCGCAAATCCATTGTCAACTTGCTTTTGCTCATGCATCCAATTGGCGAACGTAAGACGTTTCAAATGGTCAGTAGGCTTCAGTTCTTGCGTCAGTTGGATTTTGTAGGCATGCAGGGATAGATCTTTCGACAAAATCCGATGCAAAGTGGCCGAGGAAAAGTGCAATTCCTGTGCGCGACGGCGGAGCTGTTTGGCCTTTCTGTCACGCTCTCACGAACTTCAGCAATGTTTTCCGATGAATGACCGGCTTGAGTACGCAATGGTGTTTTCACATCCGCCACTGACCCAGTTTCATGAAATTTTTTCATAATTTGCCCAATTGCTCTCTCGGTAGGACGAAAAAATCACGAAGTGCACGGAATGCATTTTTGTTTGAGCGCCCTTTTTCGTAATATACCTCAATAATTTTTACACGTTTTGCAATTGATAATCTATTCATGATGTTTGATCTTACCAACAATTTGCCAAAGACTAAACTACCAAAATGTCAAAATAGATGTCAAAAATTGTTTGACGTTTAAGCGTGGTTCACAATAAACTTCCGAACGAGTTATTGTAAAACCCTTTATTTATTATCTAGAGTATAATACGATTGGTTTGCAGCCGATTGTGACTGCGGTATGTTTTTTTACTTGTTTATTTTATTCTATTTTTGGTTTTTTATTTACTTTCTTTGGTTTTGTATTTATTTTTTTTTGGTTTTGTATTTTTTTTTTGGCTTTGTATTTTTTTTTTTTTTTGGTTTTGTATTTTTTTTTGGTTTTGTATTTTTTTTTTTGGCTTTGTATTTTTTTTTTTTTTTTGGTTTTGTATTTTTTTTTGGTTTTGTATTTTTTTTTTTTTTTTGGTTTTGTACTTAATTTTTTTTGTCTTTAACATTATTTTTTATATCTATTACTTCTGTACTTTTTTGGACTCTATTTGCTTCTCTAGGTTTTGTCCGTTTTTTATTTTTCTTTTGTTTCTGTTTTTATATTTTTATTTTGTTTCTGTTTTTATATTTTTATTTTGTTTCTGTTTTTATATTTTTATTTTGTTTCTGTTTTTATATTTTTATTTTGTTTCTGTTTTTATATTTTTTTTCATAATTGTGTTTATGATTCTTTTTTTATTTTTATTATTTTTATTTGTTTCGTTTATTAATTTGATTGTTTATTATTTGATTTGTTTATTAATTTTTTTGTGTTTGTATTTTTTTTTATTTGTCATGTTTTTGATTTCATTTTTTTTTATTTAGAAGAATATTTTTATTTTACGTTGGTTTAATTGTTTTGCTTTGTTTTGTTTTACGTTGTTTTATTCTATATTTTTTGTTGCTTATTTATAATTGTATTGTTTATTTACTTTGGGTTTTTCATTATTTTTGTTATTTTTTCTGAATTTTTTGTTTTTCTTTTTTAGCTTTATCGGTTTTTTCCTTGTTTATGTTTTTCTTTTTTAGCTTTATCGGTTTTTTCCTTGTTTGTGTTTTATCTGTTTATATTTTTTGCGTTTTATTAGTTTTTATTCTCTTTTTTTTCTCTTTTTTTCTCTTATTTTCTTGTTCTAAATTTTTTTGGTTTTAGTTTTTTATTCTAATTTCTTTTGCTTCTTTATTTTTTTATACTCCTTTTTGTTGTTTTAGTTGTTTATGTTTTATTAATATTTTTGTTTAATCAATTTTTTTGTTTTCCTTATCTTGTTTTATTGCTATATTTTATTTGTTGGTACATATTTGTTTTTAAATTCGTTTTTCTTCCATCTTTTCATAACGATTTGTTCTCTCCATTTTTGACATCGTTCTTTAATTTGGTTCTGTTTTTGTTTATGTTCTTCGTTGTTATTTTTTTCCTATTTTTGTTGCTTTTTATATTTTTCTTGGTTGTTGTTGTTTTTTATATTTTTCTTGTTATTTTTTTATATTTCTGTTGTTTTTTTATATTTTTCTTATAGTTTTTTCATATTTTATTTCCTATTTTTGTATTTCTTTCTGAATTTGCGTTTTTGTTATGTTGTTTTACGTTGTTTTATTCTTTATTTTTTGTTTTTGTTGCTTATTTGTAACTTTAATGTTTCTTTACTTTGGTTATTTGGTTATCATTATTTTTGTATTTTTTCTGAATTTGTTTTCTTTCTTTTTTAGGTTTATCGGTTTTTTTCCTTGTTTGTGTTTTATTTGTTTCTATTTTTTACGTTTTATTTGAATTTTTTATGAATCATTTTATTCGCTTTTTTTTACGTTTTATTTTATTCTCTCTTTTTTACGTTTTATTTTTGTTCTTGATCTTTTTAATTTTAATTTTTTATTCTTATATGTTTGGCTCCTTAATTTTTTATTTTTTAGTTATTTTCATTAATTATTTTTTTATATTCTTTTTTATTCTTTGTTTTAGTTGTTTCTTTTTTGTTGATATTTTTTTTGGTTCCTATTTTACTTTAGATATTATTTTAATAATAAATTATTTTGTTTTCCATATCTTGTTTCATTGCTATATTTTATTTGTTGATATTTGTTTTTAGATTCGTTTTTCCATTCTCGTTTATATAATTTGGTTCTGCGTTTCTTTATTTTTTGTTTATGTTCTTTGTTGTTTTTTTTATTTTTGTTGTAGTTTTTATGATTGTGTTGTAGTTTTTTATGTTTTTGTTGTAGTTTATTATATTTTATTTCATATTTTTTTTATTTTCTAATTTTTTTCTATTGCATTATTTTATTATTTATTTTTTTAATTCCTGTGATATTTTTTATTCCTCTTCTTATTCTTTTTATCATTATTCTTTTTTTGGTTTTCGATGCTAATTTTTGGTTTTTCCCCTTATTTTTTGCTTTATCTTTTTTGCCCCTTTTTAGGTTTTGCCCCTTTTTCGGTTTTGCCCCTTTTTAGGTTTTGCTCCTTTTTCGGTTTTGCCGACTCTTTTGTGTTTTCCTTTTTATTTATGTTTTTATTTAATTACTATATTTTATTCTGTGGCATTCGGTTTTAGATTAATTCTTTTCCTTTTTATAACTGCTTATTATCCACCTTTTTTTTTACTATTTAATTTGGTTCTGTGATTAGTTTTTACCTGCCAGTTTACGGCTACATTGATATTGCTCAAGTTTCTGTTCCATCTACGTACAAAAGATTATTGCTCATAAATATTATTAAAGTCTTCGACCTTTTTCCTTTTACGTGGAAAACAGATCGAAATATTCTTATAAAAACCATTTTAATATTAATTACTTATTATACACGTTTTTTTTCGCAATGTGTTACAACGATGCATACAAATTATTATGAATTTCTTTTAGCTCTACGAATAAAAAACATTTCCCAGGAGTAGATAGAAGCATATTTCTTCCCTCGGTATTCACTGGCGAGTTATTTATCAGCTTACGTCCTTGGTTATATTAAAATTTAAGTATTCCGACTATACTTTATCGTCGCAAAATAAATACCCACACACACAACAGAATGATGTTAAGAATTTATTTCCCTTAAAGATTAACAAATGAAAGAATCATGAGTATATTTGCACTTTAATCTTCGCAGAAGAATATCACTTTGCGCAAAGGTTGCTCCTTTTCATAGGAGAAAAAGATTAAAGATTTTTTTAAATTATACTAATGAAAATTTTTTGTTTTGTAAATTATTTATGAGTTGGATATTACAGACGTTGCTGGTGAAAATTGTTGTTGGATGGGATCTTGCAAAACGAGATGATCTGTTTTTTTAATAAGTTATTTCACCTGGTCAAGTGGGGTTATTTTTACTCAGCGATGGAAAGGAACGAAACTGTGGAAGTGGGAGTGTTTTTAAAGTGCGCGTGGTATTTTTAAAATTGCAAAGTTTTATGATAACACAAGGGAGACAGTGTGCAGCGTAGAATTTAAGGTACCTTGGGAATTGTTTTCTTGAGAAATCCTCACTTCAGGCTTTTACTCATGGCTACTACAGTTCGGCTTTCTCTGGTTAACAGCGGGAGCATTATTAGTTGGTTCACTTAAATCCATTTTAAAAGCAGGGCGCAATCAGCGGTAATTATACTCGTTCGTTACCCGTTAATATGTCAACTAGTCGATACATAGCAGCCAGCACATGTAGTGTTAATGGAAGGTTTCCGGATGATAATTGGTTCTTTCTGAAAATAATTCCATTGAGGTGTATGCCCTACAATTCAGACGTGCTATTAAATTGATTTCCACTAAAGCATTGTCACTCGCACAAGGACTAAATTATTTCATAACTCGCTTCGAAATGCCATTTGAGTTCAACAACTTTCAACCGACTGGCAGTAATTGTTTTATTTTTCTCAATGTGTTTTTTTTAGAAAACTTTCTTTTAAAATCGCATACAAAATACAAAAAGATATAAAATATAAATTAATAAGGAAAACACGTGATATAAGTCAATCGACTAGCTGATGTTCGTGATCTCTATTCAGCACTCTATTCAAAATATTAATATTTTTTTCACACCACAGAAATATAAAAGAGGAACGCGGTTTCCCAATCCAAACATGTAAGACGCTGTGTGAGCTTTGTAAACAATAAATTTATTTTAATGTTGTATTCAACACGAATTTTTATCTATCGTAAATTTTCGTGTAAGGTAGTTGCTTTTAACTACGTTTTTATAGTCGTGTTATTGTAAGCATGGGGGTAATTTGTCAGAACATTAGAATGCAGTTCTAAGTGGAAATGCTTAGGTGTGTTTTATTGTATAATACTATTCGGAAAATTTACAATTTTAATTTTCGTTTCATTTTTTTTTATAAATTTTGTATGCATTGCGTGGCTGTATAGAAGGTCGGATCAACGTATGAATAATAAAATCATTAATATTTAAAGTTTATTTTAAATATGTAATCTTTTAGGTTTTCAGAAGTAATCCAGCTCGTTTTTTCGTGTACAGAACTTTTTTTAGGATATTTTTCTCTCATACCATGCTTTTAGAGTAAAATATCTTTCTAATAAGTAAAGCAATGATAATGATATCAGAAAACGACATCAAATTCTAAGTTGTTCGGAATTTTTTTAAGTACGTTGTACAAGTTATACTATAAATTTTTTTTTATAATGAAAAAAGAACTAAATATATGATATCCAGACTTGATTTGATATACAGAACTATGGTGCCGGCTCATTTTGCCGTAGAATGTTTGATTAGCGCCATCTACTTGTCCCAACTTCAAACAAATGAAATGTCCCTTCAACTGGAGACCAGCAAGCGAAATAAAAAAGCAAATTTTTTACTAGCATTTCGCTCGGCTTTGTATGTTTGAAAATTTCACTTATTCTTGATACTAGGCTTACATCTGAACATTTTTAAATTGAAAAACTACTTTGCCGGGTAAAATACGGTTTATTTCATTGTATGACATTTCGGATTCGACTGAGTCCTTTATCAAACTGATGTTTCAGTTTTGCATTTTTGATGTTTATTTTGTTTGTAATTTGTCTTTTTTTATATTTTCCTTCACTATATTTCCTATTTTTCGTTCTCTATATTTTAAAGAACCCAAAAACAAGAGTTTTATTTTTGGGTTCTCTTCTAATTGTTTTTGTATATTTAACCTTTGCGTTACGATTTAATTTCAAAGAAACGTGCGTGTGCAGACTTCTTAATTTTACGAGTAATGCAACTCTGTGCGTGGGTTATTACAAAATAAAACTAAAATATTTCAATTTTAATGAATACATTTATTAAAATATGGATTCTATTTCATTTGTGATATAACAAATTTGTATAATAATGGCATAGGAAATGTATATACTTCTGAATCATTTAAATTAGGGGAATGTCAATGTCGAATTCGGCACAGAAAATGTATGTGGATATGTTAAAAACTACACTACTAAACTACTACAATATTAAATTCTGATTTTAAGCTTCACTCTTTTGTATAAATTTTCTTAGTTCTTTATAGAAGGTTTAAAACGTGACATTGATAATGCTAAAAAAAAGACCTCACGTTGGGCGCGAAATATTGAATAAAAAAAAACATTTTTTGAGATTAATAAGTTTTCATAATTTTTAATCGAAAATTGATATTAAGCCTTCGTGGTCACACCTGTCTATTCAATCTCGGTGGTCACACTGGGTCGATTCTACCCAGTCAAAATGTTCAAAACAATATTGTGACCAAACTATCCGCCCGAAGTGGTTAAAAAAATTACGGAACATGCTCTGAACGTTCTAGATGATGGACAAAAAATTTATTTATAAGAAATAAAATGGCGACATGTTTAACAAATTTCATGAAGAGGTGAAAACGTAAAAAAGACACTTTTTCGCTAAAAAAAAATTATGGCTTCGTCAATGTTTAATATTTTTTCATAAAATTTTGGCCTTTCACTTCTTAGATATGCTGGTTCTGGAAAAAACAAATTAGTAACATAGTGCACGTTCCAAAAAAGGTATTTATTCCGACATATGGAGAGGATCCATTTTACGCCCAAAGTTTGTCGTCGGACCGATTCTACCCCGTGTGGCCACGAAGGGTTAAGGCTTAGGATGCCACTTTCACTTAAGGGGTTACATACGCCTGGGACGGCTAAAACTACGGCTATGTTTAAGCATTTTTTTCGTGCATAAAATTTTTTTTTCACGTTTCATGACTATTAGACACGAAAAAAGCAAAAAAAAAATTTCAGTCCGTCTGTCCGCCATACGCCGTCCGCCGTATGCAAAATCTTTTGAAGGCTCGTAGCTCCCAAACCGTTTGAGATATTAAATTGAATTTTTTTTATGAATAGACTGGGTAGGCCCCTTGAAGTGACCAAATTCTGAGGGGTGGGGGTGTGACGGGGAAGATGGGGGAAGCGTTTTAGATGGCAAATTTTGGTTTTTATATCTCAGCAACCGCTTATGCTAGGAGGCTGAAACTTGGAATTTATATAGAGATTTGATAGTAGACCTATTTGCATAAAAATTGTCAATATAGGTGAAGGGGTGTGGGAGTGGGGGAAAAAATAATGCGTCCGAAACGCATAAAAAGCCGAAATCGACACATTCTAAAATCCATATCTCCTAAACGGTTAACGTCACAAAATTGAAACTTAATGAATACCTGTAGGTATACTAGAAGAATAGATCGGAATCAAATTTTTGAGTGCGGACATGGGCGTACGGGGGTGGGGGTAAAAAACTTTAGATTACAATATCTCACGAACCAATTGCACTAGACAAATGAAATTTGTTTGTATATAAAGGTTGACAAATGAAGTTTGCTGAAAGGAGGTGTTTTTCCTATCTATAGAACGGCTTATGCTACAAAGGGGAAACTCGGTATGTGTATGTAAATTAACTAGAAAAGTAAGGTAGATTAAACAAAATTTTAAATATCCATTATAGTTCGGAAGGGGGGCAAAAAGTCAATTTCCATATTTTTAGATATATTCGTACAAGTCCATTTCTCAATTTTTGGATATTCAACCCCCAAGGGTTTGCATATGTTTACTCAATTTTTGCCATCCCTTAGTTCTGATGAGATATAAAATTGGTTCTTACGGCATTTGATGTAATGACCTAAAAACAAATTTCACGATTTTCTAAATTTCAAAAACCAAGGGGGTGTGAAGGGTTTGCTTACGTTCTCACAAATTTTACCAGATCCCTCGTGTCTCATGAGATATCAAGTTGCTTCTTGTGAAATCCTCTAAAAACCTATTTCACAATTTTTTCGAAATTCAAACCCCAAGTGGAAGTAATGGCTTTATATACGTTTTAACAATTCGTCATATCTCTTAATTCTGATAAAGCAGCAAATTCGCTCTTACTTCTATGGGCTTTTAGTGTACATAATATACCGAAATTCGAATAGTCTTCACGGGCTTTTTCAATGTTTAATCGGCTAAAAATCTCTATAATTTCGAAACAACTGATGATATAGTCCGACTTTGACCGCTCCCGAACTTTGGCCAGAAAATAATAAAGTTTCGCCCAGATCATTGGCAGATTTTTTTTATTTTTTTTATTTCCTTGTTTTTATTTTTGGTATTTCAGTTTTTTATTTTTTCTATTTAATTGTTTTTATTTTTTCTATTTCCTTGTTTTATTTTATCTATTTCCTTTTCTTAATTTTACTATTTTAGCATTATGTCTTGTTTTTTTAACAATTTTGTTTTGTTTTTTGTCTAGTTTTTAAAAACAAAATTTAATCGGCAATTAAAATATGACATTGGTAATCTATAGTTGTATTTAGGCTTGGTAGGCGACTTTCTCTGAATCTAAAATATATGTTATATAATTTTTATTTTAATTGTTTTATTTTTGTTTTATGTATTGTTTTTTTTTCTTTATTTTTTATTTGTGTATATTTAAAATTTTGTTTTATTTTTGTTTCTCTTTTCTCTTTTCTGTTTTTGGTTTTTTTTTATTTTGTTTTACTTTTATATTTTTATTTCTCTCTTTTTTTCTATATTTAGTTTTTTGTTTCTTTCTTTTAATTTAATTTATTATACATATTTTATACTTTGCTAATTATTTTGTTTTTTGTTTATATATTTTGTTACAGTTTTTGCCTGTTTTGTTTTTGTTTTATTATTTTTATATATTTTATTTGATTTAATATTTTTTTTTATATTTTATTGTTATATTTTATTATGGTATTTTTTTTTTGCTTTAACATTTTTTTTTATATTTTTTCAATGTTTTGCATACATAAATATTTTCTTTTCTTTCCTTTTTTTATAAAATTATGAATCTAGTTTTTGTAATTTTGTTTAGTTTTAAGGATTCGTTTGTAGATAGATACCCCTTAATTCTATTTTTTTTAACTTGAATAATTATTTTTATTTTACATTATTCGGTTTTTAATTGCTTTTTTATGTTGTACAATTTTATTTCTTTTTTTAATCACACTGATTTAACTACATTTTTACTACAACTATGAAATTATGAGTACGTCTACCAAATACACAACTTTTTATCAGTTCTGAAAATCGTCTCCATAAATTCCAAATCTTATTCGGGGAAAATATAATTTATTGCGTCAATTAAATTATTATCTAAGCTCGGGAAGACCAATAAACTGAAAGGCTTCTCCTTTTTTCGAGTAAGAAAAAAGAAGAACTTAAGATCCTGATAGGTATCACCCGTCAGCCACAACCCGCCCTCACTACAATACACCATTGCATTATATTTCAAACAGTGATTCAGAATTTTTGTTGCTCGGAAAGCGCGCAATGCTGTTGTAAAGTTTGGTCTCAACCAAACAATAAATTCACACTGTTGGCTGCACTATGGCAATCGTATCGTTCGCTATATTTGTTGCACATCCTTTCGAGGCGTTCAACTTTCAACTCTTAACGTATCCTTGCCGGATTCATTGTGGAATTACTTATGGCGCACTCGGTTCAAAAATGTGTGCATGTGCAAGGAGGTGGATGGGTAGATCCTTTAGCATAGAGCCGAGAGTCAGTTGCCAGTTCCATTGGTAGAAATAGGAGCCGGCAGTCGTAGATTTCCCATTCAAACGACTGAACTGATAGTAAAACTTGATGGTGTATCCTTGCACGTTTTGCCACCAAGGATATCGTTTTGGTATATAGCTGCGAGAAAAGTGCATGGTGTATAGTTGTTTTTTCGGAGGATGGGTTCAGGTGGCCCCGATGCAGGATACTATAGCAAAATGCTACTTATATATTAAGAAGGATTTCAAATTCCACGCCAGAAGGAACAGGAGCAACGATACTATCCGGCATAGCGATAGCAAATTGTTGCATGTGCTCTAAGTGACTTTGTATGCTGTGTGTGCCACCGCTATACATACACTATCCAAACTATTGAAGAGAAATGCCACGTCCTTCCCTAAGGATTGGTTGGTTGACGGAGGTTTGTCGACCGACAAACTATGGTAAATTTCGCCAACTTTACTCGTTGGCTGGCATATAGTCGTCACGAGTGCATCGACTTGCAGCTGATTGCTGTTTGGCATTTTCCCGGCGAAGAGTTGATACGAAAATAATTTCCATGTGCGCTTATTTATGCATGACATGGAAAGCTCTGAATTTTCACACAGCTTTTACTATATTTTACTATTTGGAGCTGGTTTTTTTTAAACTGCCACTGAAATTGTATGGTTAATGCTCTTGTTTGCTTGCTCGTTACTTAAAAATTGCTGCTGTTGCAGCTTAGCATAAAAAGGAACTTGATTTTTTCCCCGTAAACAATGTTTGCTTTGTACACCTTTATATTAATTATGCTATGACACTCTTGTAGATTTTTGCGATTAATGTTAGTTGAAGTTTTTATTTGTGGAACACGATAGGACAGTTGAAGATTAGCCTTGAGATTCAGTTACGACAGTGACAATGGATTGATCCCACCTTGATGGACCCAGAGTAAAACCCCTAAATGGCTCCTGGATACAACTATTCTAAAGGTGCTCTTACACGAGCAATTTTTCAAGGCCCGATTGCCCGACGGCTATTGCCAAAACTAGTGGAGCGATTAATGGAGCAATACAGGGCAATATCATGCTAATTGCGGCAATATTTCGGCAATGTGGTAATGTTTTCACAGATTGCTGGTATTACTCGCCCTATAGTTGCTGTACTTCCACTAACTTCAAGTTTCGCGTTATAATGGCTTAGAATTCAAATAATTCAAAGTTTTATTTTAGATTTTAGATTTGTTTGTCAAGTTTACTTTCGTGTTGTTCATAAACTGAATGGTTCGTGTAAACCCTTATTGCCAAATTGCTAGATATTGGTCAATATGGCTCATCACAATTCAGCAACGAGTTGATGAAAAATTGATCCACATCACCTGTTGCTATTGTTGCTGTGTGTTGTTTCACATTTTCATGACGTTAAAATTGACTAATATTGTTGCAAATTGAGCAATTTTAATCGCTCGTGTAACAGCACCAAGGAACATTATGGATCCGAACAATCGAGAAAAAAAATTCTTCGAACGAACAAGTCCTCGCGATATTTTAATTTAAATTGTGAATGCCAGGATCGTATCCTGTTGATGATATTTTGACCAGTTTAATTCGAAATACAAAACTACCCTACTATATACTCGTATGGATGGATCAAATCTTTTTACGATTTCAGCTCTTTTCCGACCGTTTACCGTATCTATTCGGGACAATAATTTAAAAATTAATTAGCTTATTGACTGTCAATCTTCTCAGTCTGTTGCCAACATATTTTAAAAATTATGGTGAATACAAGTAAAGTTCAGTATGTGGCTTTAGTTTCGGACACATCAAAAGGAAAATTGGACCGATCGGTTTTCTTATTCATATTCCTACATATAATTTAAGCGTTCAGTGAGTGTATCTTTTTCATGTGGGATGAAATATTTATTTGAAAATAAGTATAATAAAATTTATCAATCATTCAATTTAGGTTGAGGAAAAAATATTTTTAATTTTGAAACTTGGTTCGGTCTTTGAGAACCCCACGTTGGGCGCCAAATATTGATTTAAGATTAAAATACCTTTTTTCTCTTATATTTTACGAGATAAATAAATTTTCTCAACTTTTAATAGAAAGTCGAAACTTGATATTGTTAATCTGCAATAGTATTAGGGTTTAGGAGGCCTAGAAATTAAAAATATATTTTTTTATTTTATTATTTTTTGTTTTACTTGCCAAAAATGGGATGAATAGATAATTTTCTCAATTTTTAATAAGAAGGTGAAACTTGGTATTTTATAAAAAAAAAAAAAAACCCTAGTTGTGCGTCAAATATTTATTAAAAAATAATTGTATTTTGTTTTAAGACCTCACGTTGGGCGCAAAAAAAAAAAGAAAATACTGAACAACCCTAAAAACCTAAACTTAACTTACCTTACTATTACAAAATCAAATATTCATTCCAAAAAAAGCAGTTCGTCTATTGTAAAACTTAATTTTCCAAATTTTTAATAAAAAGTTGAAACTTGGTTCGGTCTTTGTTGACCCCACGTTGGGCGCCAAATATTAATTTCAAATTCAAATAATTTTTTTCTCTTATAACTTATTGTTAGTCTATAGTAGTATTGCAGTTTAAGAGGCCTAAACAAAAAAAATATTTTTTTTCATACTTAATTATTTTTGGTTTACTTGCCAAAATTGGGATGAATAAATAATTTTCTCAATTTTTAATTAGAAGGTGAAACTTGGTATTTTATAAAAAAAACCCTCGTTGTGCTCCAAATATTTATTACAAAATATTGTTGTTTTTTGTTTTAAGACCTCACGTTGGGCAAAAAAAAAACTGAACTATCCTAAAAGTCTTTAAACTACCTTACAACAACAACATCAACATCAAATATTCATTCTAAAAAAACAGTTCGTCTATTGTATAAATTAGTTTTCTAAATTTTTAATAAAAAGTTAAAACTTGGTTCGGTCCTTGAGGACACCACGTTGGGCGCCAAATATTGATTTAAACTACCTTACAACAACAACATCATCATCAAATATTCATTCTAAAAAAACAGTTCGTCTATTGTATAAATTAGTTTTCTAAATTTTTAATAAAAAGTTAAAACTTGGTTCGGTCCTTGAGGACCCCACGTTGGGCGCCAAATATTGATTTAAATATCAAATCACTTTTCTTTTATATAATCATTTACGAGATTAATAAATTTTCTCAACTTTTAATAGAAAATTGAAACTTGATATTAGATGTGTTTATTGCGCACTTATCCAGATCAGAGCAGGTTAGAAAATTTATATACAAAATAGCAACAATGACATTTTCATAACTTTATTCCATAGATAGTAGACTAGATTAGAGAATTTTTCGCGAATAGCTGCCCTTGTGAGCTCACTGTGGCAGCTATTTGCGGTATTTGTTGTTGTTATTTTGTATATAAATTTTCTAACCTGCTCTGATCTGGATAAGTGCGCAAAAAACACAACTATTGTTAATCTACAGTAGTATTACGGTTTAAGAGGACTACACATAAAAAATATTTTTTTTTATTTAATTGTTTTTGGTTTACTTGCCAAAAATGAATTTTTTGTTATTTATTTGCGACCCCGCGTTGGGCGCCAAAATCAGTCCTCGAAAATTGATTCGAATGAATTAGGATGGACTAGGAATGAAAAGAATGACACCTCTGTAGTAAATTGGTGTATTTTTATGATTTACCGTTAAAGATGAAGCAAAACTCAAGATTTCGATACTATGAGATACTTTCATTGATCGAAAAAAAAAATAAAAAATAAATGTTTTAAATTTCGTTTCGATAAATCAGAGCCCTCGTTGGGCGCCGCTGATCATCGATTTCTAAAAGAACTCATTTCCTTATAAATTTTCTCAATTTGTCCTGAAGACACAGATGTGTGTAGACGATGATTTCTCTGCCAGCAGTGCATTTATTTATAGTAGCAAAGCGATGTACGCCATTCGGTGCCTGAAAATGCGATGTCCAGAAATTTTTTTATTTTTTTTTAAATTTTATTAATTAAGTTTGTGAATGACTTGAAATTACGTTGAATTGTTGGATTTTTGTAATTTGTTGGCTGATGCGCACAAAAAAAAGGAATCAGTCTAATGAGAGACAGTTGAAACTTTATATTAAGGTGTAGGTAGATACTAGGTTAGGTTAGGTTAGGTTAGGTTAGGTTAGGTTAGGTTAGGTTAGGTTAGGTTAGGTTAGGTTAGGTTAGGTTAAGTTAGGTTAGGTTAGGTTATGGTGGCAGCCATCCAAACTTTGGATAGATTCACTTAGACCATTCGGTTGGTCCATTGTGATACCACTGACATCTTAATGAAGTCCCATATATGGAGTTATCGTAGTATTACTACAGGGGAATAGCTAGTCGAACCAGCCACAGGTGCGCAAATTCTAGGGAGAGAGCGACTACTTTCACTGAATTGAGGTAACGGAGGCAGTGTATCTTCCACACACACTAGAAACACTCGGTTTCGGCTAGAAAGTTGAAACTTGCTAACCACATATATGTTAATGTACTAGATGTATTTTCCTGAAAACTGTTTGTTAGGGAAGAGAACCATGCATACTTTTTTACTAATTGAAAAAGAATGTTAGAAATTGCAAATTAAAAGTCTTATAAAAGAAGTAATTGATAAAAAATTAATAATCTGAATATGGAATGATCTATGGACTGCGGGACTAGTACAACTTAATGTTTCACCAATTTCGAATCCAACTGATTCTATATCAAATATGTAAAGTAGTACAAGCGCAAAAGTTTGGTCAATCTTAATACCGAAAATGTTTCTCGTTTCAACTTTAAAAGGACAAAAATCGAATCCTTTATTCCTTTCCAACGAGTACTTGCGACTGTCGTTTGCATATGTATCACGTTATTTAAGAGTACGTAGTATGCATTCTTTCTTCGGTCGCAAAATTTAATCAGAATTTTCTGTTTCGGTTTTGTAAATGCAGCCAGTTTGGCCAACCAAGTCAAGACCAACCAAGAGCTAAACATCTTCCAATCTCATTTAAGATTCAGTATGGTAGCGATATACCCCGACTTATTTCCCATGAATGCAAGAAGCTACGAAATTTATATAATAGGAAAATCTTAGAATAAATCTTACGTAAGGAGATCTATTTGCTACATATACCCACACACTCCCCCAGAAACACAACCCCAACGTTTGTACGTTTGTTCGTAGTGTGTTCAAATGTTTGGGTCGGTTTTGTTGCAGTATCCAAACTACACGAAACTTTTGTCCTATTCTTTTTTTTTTTTAAAGAGAGAGGTAACAGTGCGCGATGGTGGATTAAAGTGTCTGAAAGCATATTCAGCTAGATTAAGTCGGGGGATATACTTATTCGTCTCTATTCCTAATGCTAACATACGAGCACATATCCAATGCACATTTGACGTTGCACATCTTATTCTATTCGTCTCTGATGTCTTTTAAGACCGGAATTCAGAAGCGTTGTTGTCTTTACGTTTTATTTTAAACGCGATGTAATACTGCAAAATGCTCGGCATCTCGTAATACGTACCGATCGACGTCTGTAAGTTACGTGTTTACGTTAATGAATTTCCCTTATTTTCGCTCTCATCGTATCTATAGATACTTTTTTTTGTTCGAACGTGTGTCTTAAAACTATTACTATGCATACGTTTTATCGCGCTCCAAGAATGTCTCATTACGTGGTGCATGACACAGATGCTAATTGGGCTACGAGACAATCAATTACTTTCAATTGTTGCACTATTTTCAATTTTATCGTAGTTGTAGTTGTTGCTGATTAGAACAAAGATTGACTCTAAACGGAAGATTGGATTTATTAAGAATGGTTGAAAGAGGCCGGGTATTTGTAATTAAAAATTTAAATAGTAGGAAATTTATCTTTTATCGCACTCTTCTTGAAAATTTCATAATCTTAGATTCTTAAGTTCGCCAGTTTTTGCTGAACACAGAAGTACTGGTTACTGTGGAGTAGAATAGAAGCACTCCTATAATAGAAGCACTCCTATGCTAGGTGAAAGGTTGGAATGCTCAAAATTTTCAAGACCTTTATTGGCGGGTTTTCTGGTAATCCTCACGAATCTTCTTTGTCTGCTACCCAAGAGGTGAAAGAGGTTTGGTTAATAATACAACAAACTTTTCTTCTTGGTCTATACTTAAATTACGAGTTTGGGCGAATAAGATCACAATTTCTTTAATTAGTAACTCATTAATTTTTTTTTAATTTTCCTCTAACACTTTTTAATGGTGATATAACGTTCTAGCTTAAGGGGTTCTCTAGATTTTTGGGGAAATAGATACAACCTTTTTATACTCTAGATGAAATCATATAGAGTATTATAAGTTTAATCCAGCCCAAAAGTTTGTAACGCATAGAACCAAGCCACGGACGAAAAAAAGTTATATTTTTTTAAAGACTTTTACATGGGAGCTTCACAAATGAAAATGAGATTTTTTCATATTACCTACTACTTTTAAGTTTGATATTATACACAGTAAATAAAATCCGTTGAATTTTGCATCTTTTGGATAGTAGGCAAATATGCCACACCTTTTCAAGTAAATTTACATTGGAATGTAATAGTCAATTTGAATGTAATTTTCAATTTTCGATTAGTAAATTTCAATTTGCAATCAGTAAATTTCAACTTCGAAAGCAGCAAATTCACTGGATATTCTCTTGAATTTACACTCTAAAACAATGTTATAATTAGCACTCTTTAAGATACACTTCTGTGTACTTCTAATACTATTTCTAACTTACTTACTCTTAATAAAACCCTTGACTGTAGGTAGGAATCAAACCCGCGATCAATTCTGGTTTTGCTGCGTAGGTTTGGCGCACGTAACCACTGCGCCACCGAAGACGTTTCATTTTCATTTCAATAGAAAACAATATCAAACGAAGCGTCAAACTTCGTGGTTTCATATATTACATGTTTTTAATCGTAAAATTCAAATAGATAAGTAGAATTACACGAAAAATAACGTAATTTTCAATTCATATATAAAAATATTAAATTTTACATGAAATGTTGCGTAATTTTGTGAAACTTTTCATGTAAATTGTACGGTTCAGTTGAATATTACATGAATAATTTACTAATACCGGTAACTTCGTGTAAAAGTGATTGAAATGTGTACTTTTACTTGAAAAAAATGAAATACAGTAGAACCTCTATATATTGACCACCCAAGGGACTGCGCAAAACTGGTCACTTTATTCGATTGGTCAGATTATAAAAATAATTTAACAAATAAAATCCGTTTCTGATTTACATCGGGACCGGAAAAAATATCAACTTTAGGCAAGTGGTCAAGATGGGAAGGTGGTCACTTCTTCAGGTTCTACTGTATACTATTTCAAGTAAAAATTGGATTGAAAGTTGTTTGTAAAAAGCTGTATGAAATGCTAATTCAAGTCTATTCATTTTCGAATTTTGGAGGTACCAACATTCAGAAGAATCGGAAATTGTCAACAGATTTATTTATAAGATAAGATAAAATAAGATGCCCGGCAACCAATCGTCTTGCGTACACTGAAACTATCTAAAATACTACCTATGTACCGAAAGAACATATTAACAAAAGTTAGGCGAACAAATTAAGTTACATGAACATTATGTTGATAAAGTTTTCAACACAAATTACCACTATCACATCTCCGCAACTCCGAAATCCACTCAATAGAATTTCTGTTTAAGGTGAAGAACGCTATAATCCGAAGAAAATGGTTTTCCATTTTCGTAGCTACTACCAACTTAATGAGAAGCATTTCAAACCGAACGAAAATTCAAAGTAATTAAACCGGATATTAATTTTCTAATGAGAAAATTTTCTTCGGATAGTTGATATCTTTTCGACTTTTAAGTGAACAACCGGTTCGAAGTGGTAACAAAATTCAGCATTTTGCAATTTGTTAATGGAAAATTTCAATGAAAATGGAGAGCATTCCTGGTTTGTGTGCGGAATTTCGAAGGAAAATGATATGGGCACTTTGGAAATGTAAATGCACTTTTCGTTCACAACCCTTGCAGACCGCTCACTCCCTTTCAGACCGCTCTCACTGATGTGTCTGTTTCGTTTTCCGAACCAGATCCAAGGGATTCAATGAAATATTTTAATTTCGGTAAAATTCCATTGTTCTAGGAGCGATTTATTGCCAAAGTGTTAAGTCTAAGTTATTTCATGGTATTCACTGAAATAATGTACAAAAATGTTCTGTTTTGATAGAGCAGCGATACTTAGCGTGTCATGATTGTCTCATGATTAGATACTAAATGTACGTAATTTTATTCAAATGTTTCGGTTAATTCCGGAAAGGTATTGTTGCAAGCTAGAGATTGGCCGGGATATTAAGTAAAACACAATTCGTTTAAAGTCAATAGAAATAAATTTTTTTTTATTATTTTCATTAAATAATCGCACTACTGGCAACGCTGCCCGACTTAATCACTACAATCCAAATCACTTTTCAAACACTGTCGCCTAGAACTGACTGTGTGCTCCAATCTTTGCCGTGCTTATACATATACTGCATGAGTCGAGTCGAGAGCTTTCTTGCATATTCGGTTTTGTATTTGGAATGTTTGGGAAATTAAGAACAACCGAGAAGGGGAAAGAAAGTGTTCGAGAGGAAGTTTGTAAATTTTCCACGCCTTTCACGCCAATTTTTTATTATTTTCATTAAATCGCACTACTGGCAACGCTGCCCGATTTTACATACTTCTTGATCACTGCAATCCAAATCACTTTTCAAACACTGTCGCGTAGAACGGACCATCGTCTTTCTTCATCGTCGTAGAAAACTGTGTCTGCAATCTTTGCCATGCTTATATACTGCATCGGTCGAGTCGAGAGCTTTCTCGCATATTCGGTGGTGTATTTGGAATGTTCGGGAAATTAAGAATAATCGTGAAGGGGAAAGTGTTCGAGAGGATGTTTGTAACTTTTTCTACACCTTTCTACTTCGGTTTTGCAAGGTGGCCAAACGGATGTTTTTTTCCGCTTTTTAGGTAGGTTTTGAGAGGTTGTTGTTTTTCTCACTAGAAACTGATCGAGTTGTGCAGGTTTCCAGCGTAGCACGCAACAATATTTTCAAGTTTGTTGCACAAAATTCCTGATTAAAATCATTAAGATACTCATCGAACATTCACCATGTTTGTTCCCATATGGGATGGTAGAACAAAACCTTTACCCTGCGTCTACACTGGCAATTTATCTGGCAATGGCAATGACAACGGCTATATTACTATATACAAATTGACAGTGTAGATGCATCAAACGCATATGGCAATATTGCTCTCAACATTGCCATGGCAATCATTGCCATGTCAATTTTGAGAGCAATATTGCCAGAAAACGCATCGTTTGACATAAGTGAGCGTCGTTTGCCAACAGGTAGAAATAAGTTTTTTGTTGCTTTGATCGCAAAATAGCTGAAAATTAAGTTGACTTTTTTTTTATGCCATGTTCGACATTGTGCTGTGCTTCAGAACTTGACACTTCGAATTCACTCGCTCAAATGAAAATTGCATGGCAATCAAATGCCTACTCATTACGATTTGACATTTAACGCAATGGAAATATTGCCATTCCCATTGCCAGATAAATTTCCAGTGTATACGCAGGGTTACACAGTCGTCATATGAAAATTTCTAATAACAAAAACGTATACGAGATTTTGTGATGAACACGAATGGGGACAGTAAAGCGATTTGAAATATTTGAATGCATACACACGAAGTGAATTCAATCTTGAAAGGCATAGTGTTATTTATCTAAAATTTGCCGAAATATATGTCATAGTTTCTACCATCATATCAGACAAAATCTTTCATAATCGTAAAAGCCATTTATGGCACTTTGCAAAAAAAAAGGGAACTGGTCGGCAAACGAGTAAAGTCGCAACAAAAATGGGAATCAAACGATAAAAACCTTTAAGTACGGTCATCTATGAAGTTCAATTATTTTTATCGGCTTTTCTGTCATATATCGTAGCAAAGGAGAGAAAAGGGCTTCCAGAAAGCTTTAAATAAGAAATGGTGATCCCCAATATCACATCTTCCACTTTATAACATTTCTGGCTCGCTACATCCACAGTGCACTATCGCGTTCAAAGGATCGAAAAAAGTGCGAAATTCAGATCTCTTATACAGTCAACATACTATTGCATTTCTGCAAGTGCAGAAAATTGCACAGTATATGACTTTCGAAAGCAGCTCAGACATTTATGCCGGCATTTTTCGCAGAAGAGAAATGTGCAAGGTCATTGCACACCGGGTTTTCCCATGGATTTCTTTAAAATTTGTCCTTTCCTCAAGGACTACTGTTTCTCAAGACACATTCGTTTGGTGGTTTGTATGGCGGCAACGGGTGTTTTCTATGATTTCATCTACCAACTTGTAGCAATTGTGCAGAGCGTACAGTTTTGCCAAACAATTACTCAAATATGGATTTGTGCACTCTGTCTATAGATAGTGCTATTTTTCCCATCTAAAGTAAAATAGATAGGATTTTTCCCATAGTGTCACCAGTCGCATTGTGAACGCGGTAACTCCTCGAGGTAGCCGAAATAATGTACGTTACGTTGAGCTTTTCATATCAGCATTAAACATAAATCAAACGGAAATACATCCCGAGGATGGTAGATTTGATATATAAACTTGGCAGGATTGTATAAGAAATCTTAGCACGAATGAAACAATAACACATTTTATGGAGAGATATCGTGAACGTTTCATTTTGTTGTTACAGTCGGTACTTGTGCGGTTCGATAGTAGACTGTGGCGGTAAGACAGCTTACTTTTAGTGGAGTCTGACAAAAGCGAGTTGCATTAATTTTCTGTCTTGGCTCCGGGGTAATATATTTGCGTTTACCTTACGATGAACGATCTTAACGGAAGATTTACAAATGTACAGAAAAATATTCCTTTGCTTACTTAATAAGTTGAATGGACTAGGATCGTAGTTGAGGGTATTAAGTCGAAAATTTTCTGTTTGGATAGCTGTTGTCTTTGAGAAGAGTTCCTTTTGCCGTATTACTGGCATATTTCCTTTCACGTTGAGGATAAGACGAACTAGATTGCAATAACACTTCTTCTCTCTAAATTTGTTAATGTCTTATATATATTAAAGTAAGACCGATTCTCGAAAATCGCAATGTACACTTTTTGTATAATTAATTGTTAAAATGTTCTAGCATTTCCTTTTTTTCTTTTTTTCTTTTTTTTTTTCTTTTTTTTTCTTTTTTTTTCTTTTTTTTTTACTCTTTTCTCTTTTTTTTTTATTTATTTATTTTTTTTAAACTTTTTTCTTTTTTGTTTTATTTATTAATTTTTTTTTAGACTTTTTGTTTTATATTCCTTTTATGTTTTTTTCTTTTTTCCCTTTAATTTTTTATTTATTTTTTTGCTTTATTATTTTTATTTAATTTGTTCTTTTTATTTTTTTCTATTTGGTGTTTTCCTACTTTTTCAGTTTTTCCCTTTGTTTCTTTTTTTATTTTCCTCTTCTTTTCGTCCCATCTTTTCCCCTTTTTCTTTAATTCTATTTTTGCAATAATTCTAAAAAAAAAAGAAAGAAATTGTATTTTATATATTTTTTTTAATTTCATTTTATTGATGGTGTTATTAATATTTATTTTTTATTTTATGGCTTTGTATTTTGTTTTGTTTGTTTCTTTTTATTTTGTTTTGTAATTTTTTTTATTTTGTTTGGTAAATTTTTTTTATTTTGTTTTGGAATTTTTTTTTATTTTGTTTTGTTATTTTTTTTTATTTTTTTTTGTAGTTTTTTTTATTTTGTTTTGTAATTTTTTTTGGTAATTTTTTTTATTTTGTTTTGTAATTTTTTTTTTGTATTTTTTCTTATTTTGTTTTGTAATTATTTTTTTTAAATTTTTTATTTCATTTTTTTATTTTTTTTTTATTTATTAATTTTGTATATTGATTTTCTTTTTCTTTTTAAATGCTTTTTTTTTATTTTTTATAATAATAAAAACAATTTTCTTTTTCCTGTTTGATTTGCTAATTCGGTAAAATGCAATATATTTTTGGGATATTCCATTTTTAAATATTTTGTTTTAAATTTATTATTATTTTTTGGTTTATTCACGGATTAAATGAAAAGACATACATAAATATAAATACAGTAGAAACTCTATATAGTGACCACCCAAGTGACTGTGCAAAATTGGTCACTTTATTCGATTGGTCAGATTATAAAAATAATTTAATAAATAAAATCCGTTTCTGATTTACATCGGGACCGTAAAAAATGGCAACTTTGGGCAAGTGGTCAAGATAGTCACTTCTTCAGGTTCTACTGTACTTGAAAATTTTGTATTTATACAATTTAATTTAAAAGTATAATTTTGCTGATTATTGTAATTATGTAATTAATAAAATGAATTATTAGTGAATATATTTTGTATCTACTATTTATATGTGTTATTTATGGCTACCAAAAAATACCCAAACCCGTTCTAAACTCTTAGAAGTTAATAAAGTTTATATTGTATTTTATTATACAGTCGAACAGCTGTCGAATTGTCACGCTTTTCCTTCAAGGTGTTTGAGTTATAGAGAGTTCGACTTAAATTAGAAGTATGCTTGAGGTTTCTGTTTGGAAATATTACGAAATATTCGACTTGTAGGGAAGTTGATGTATTTTATGGAGAACTACATACTCTCTTCATAAAGAAGGGCAATATTTGGAATCAATAGTTAAGAGCCCGGTTTTTATACGAGGGGGACACAATGGATCCTTAGTAATATCTCGTGATGGGCTGTGGCACAGTGTTACAGTTCACTCCTCTAAATCTAACCTAACCTAATGTTTTATTATTTGGTTAGTTTATTTTTTAATATCATTGTTTAAATTTTGTTCTTATTTTTCTATAAATTTATTCACCCTTATTGTTTTTACCAATTTTTTTTATCCCCCTTTTCACTTTAAGCTTTGTGAATAGAAGTAATGTGATTTTTTGAACCTTCTGGGGCAGCGCTCTTCCTGCGGCTGTTCCTTTTTCTCGCAAACTGCAGGTGATAAGTCCAATGATTATTTATTCGAATCGATCCTTTGACCTTTGTGTTAGTAGACTAGAGTACTTTACAGCCAGACTATTAAGTCCACATGCAAATCAGTTTACCTTGTGATCACTCGTAATCTGACCCTTTTCCATTCTACTTATTCCAAGAAAAAAAGACCCGAATGTACTCCCTACATTTTTTCTTCTTTAAAGGAACCGACTTAGATATCAAAATGGGATTTTTCATCTTCTTACGATTTTAATAGGTTACCTTTATTCATGAATCTCAGCGTGTATCGAAAGTTAATGCAAGTTTATGGGACTTCTGACTGTCTGCACGGTGGTGTCATAGTACAAGTGAAACAGGATATTCTACCCTGGGTGGTAGATGGTTTTTTATTATGATTTATTTGATAGGAAATAAAGTGGTTAGGGATAGGATTTTTTGAATCGTTTCTGTAACTTTTTATATATACAATCCATATATGATTTTTAGTAAGTGGGTGGGTAGAAGGTTTTTTTTTTTGGTATAAATTTCTTCATTGTTTTTATTAACCGTAGATGTAAGAAGAAAATGTGTCGCTAAACAAAGTTCCACTTCTATTGAAAATCTAATTTCAAACTCTAAAACAAAATTAGATCGTAGTTTTGAGTATTGGTGCGCTTGAGCTAAAGAAGCCATGCTAACTTAGTAATAATAGGAGTCAAGAAATTTTTCAATTTTCTTATGTACCAATGAACAACATTTTTTAATGGTATGTTTTTAATTTCAATCATTACTGGCTCCATTACTGATAACATTTTTGATCCCAGTGAACAAAATGCGAAGAAAAAACAACTTTGTATTTTCAATTTGATTTATTGGTTATTGATATTTTCTTAAAAGTATCTATTCTTTTTTTTATATTGTTTTATTTTATTTTGAAATTGTTTGTATATTATTTCATTATTATAATATCTATTACTTATTATTTATGTATTGATATTATTATTATTTATTTCCGAGCTACTGCCTAAAAGACTAGACAGAGGTAGATAGGAGCCTTGTAAACCAAGTACATGTGGTGCTGATTTATTATTTATTTATTTATAATTTTACTTATTTGTTTTTTAATTTAATTTACTTATTTATTTTTTTTTTTAATTTTATTTATTTTTTTTTTTAATTTTATTTATTTTTTTTTTTAATTTTATTTATTTTTTTTTTTTTAATTAAAACTTTTTTTTTAATGTTATTTATTTATTTTTTTAAATTTTTTTTTTAATTTTATTAATTTTTTTTTAATTTTATTAATTTTTTTTTTAATTTTATTAATTTTTTTTTTAATTTTATTAATTTTTTTTTAATTTTATTTATATTTTTTCTTATATGATTAATTTATTTTTATTTAATTTACTTTTTTTATTTGCTTTGTTTATTTTTTTATTTCTATCTATTTTTACTTATTTATTTTTTATTTTATTTATTTATTTTTTATTTTATTTATTTATTTTAGTTTTACTTATTTATTTTATTTAATTTTTTTTTTAATTTTTACCTTTTGACATTGTTTTTGAACTTATGGTTTTCTTTTCATGAGTCGTGACTAAATTGTCTAGCTGCTGGTGGTTAAAATAGAAAAAGAAATGTTAACACAACTTATTGTTGTAGACACTATTGACGACATGAATATTTGTGAAAAGGGATTTATGAGAGACACTTTTTATTTCTTTACAATTCTTAAACTCCCACCCTACTAAAATGACAAAACTACCATCGAATATCCTCGGATGCTTTAATCTTCAATTTATAAGACTTTCAACTTCACAAAAGAGTTTTTGTGCGATTTTTCTTTTCGTTTTATACGCTTTAGCAAAGTGGTTTTCCTTTGCAGCAGACATCCAGAACTATATCATCAATTTTCTGACAAATCGCTTCACAAAAGTTAAACAATCAAATCAAAGTCGTTCGAAATTACTTAAAAAACTTTTAATCCATGCGAACAGCAATTAAAGGTGTTGCTTGCACCGAACCGTCCTTCGAACAAAAGACATAAAATCAAAGTTACAGATAGCTGAGAAGACGGTAAGTTCTGTGTTCTGGAGTTAATACATTGCTTCGTTTCGTAAAGACGGTGGCATTCTGTCTCCATTAAATTTTATAAACTACATTACCTGTTGTATAGCATACAGCTATAGTTAGTACTTTTGGCTACATCAACTTTCATTTAGTAGAGTAACAATGGATCGTAGTGAAGTCCTGGAAACAGTCCGGACGAAAAAGAAAAATCGTACAAATGGTGAGTGATTTTTCTCAATTGTCGGGTTTTTCTAAGTTTTGTCATAACGAAATTCCGCCAGCATAAGCTGATCTCGTGTACTGTAGATGGAATTTTCGCTTTAGTAGTTCTGCACGTTTTAAGTTTTTCTAGCCATGTTTTTCTTTTTACTATAGAAACACAGATGGCTGTTATGTTGGACGAACAGATTTACGAAATCTTACTGAGTACAACGTTTAATTTTTGATTTCTTATTCACAAGAAAATTTCATTAACACATTTCTTGAAGAAAAGTTAAAGTTCATTAGACTATTAATGCATTGGTCTTAAACAATTTTCGTCTTAAACAATTTTCGTTTTCTCTATTTAACCACCACGTTTTGCCAGAATGCGGCCAACGTTGAGTATAGAGATTGCCTAGGAACATGTATATCCATCAGATCGGGGTACAGGCCAGAATAACGTGCAGATCACTCATAGGTGTTTAAATGTGACACTGCATCATATAAAAACATGCTAGCGTAATTCTATCTAAATTTTGCACCATTTGCTGCCAAGGAAACGAATTTGGGTAAAATCGAGCGAGTTTCCCATACAAAAGTCGTTGGAAAATTTGTACATTTTTCTTACAGAACGTACTATAGTTTTAAACGTCTTTGAAATTTTACAGGAATTTGTTTCGCCTAAAAAAGGCCGAGTTCTTTAGTAAGTGAAGTTCTTCTTTCGGAGAGCTCCTATAGAAAAGTTCTTTGGTAAAATCGAGTGAGTTTCCCATACAAAATTCGTTGAAAAATTTGTACATTTTTCTCACAGAACGAACTATACTTCTAGACGTCTTTGAAATTTTACAGGAATTTCTTTCGCCTAAAAAAAGACCGAGTTCTTTAGTAAGTGAAGTCCTTCTTTCGTAGAGCTCCTATACAAAAGTCCTTTGATAAAATTGAGCGAGTTTTCCATACAAAAGTCATTGGATAAATTATACATTCTTCTCACAGAACACACTATAGTTGTAAATGTCTTTGAAATTTTACAGCAATTTTTTCGCCTAATAAAAGACCGAGTTCTTTAGTAAGTGAAGTCCTTTTTTCGGAGAGCTCCTATTCAAAAGTCCTTTGGTAAAATAGAGCAAATTTTCCATACAAAAGTCGTTGGAAAAATTATACATTTTTCTCACAGAACATACTATAGTTGTAGATGTCTTTGAAATTTTATAGGAATTTGTTTCGCCTGAAAAAGGACCGAGTTCTTTCGTAAGTCAAGCCATTCTTTCAGAGAGCTCCTATTCAAAAGTCCTTTGGTAAAATCGAGCGAATTTCCCATACAAAAGTTGTTGGAAAATTTGTACATTTATCTCACAGAACGTACTACAGTTCTAAATATCTTCGAAATTTTATAGGAATTTGTTTCGCAAAAGGCTCGAGTTCTTTAGTAAGTGAAGTCCTTCTTTCGAAGAGCTCCCATCAAAAGTCCTTAAAGAGAGTGGTTACAATTATTTCCACGATATCCAGAGAACCTGTAAATCTACGAAATTCATTTTTCGCTTATTGTATTTTTTTTCAAGATAAAATGAAGGTTTGTACTAACTACCATAAGAAATTTGTGCGATAACTCAAGAATTCAGTTCCTACCCACTTTTCTTATTATACGCAACTATTACTCAAATCTTTTTTCAACATTTTATCGATTGTTTTGATTGTCTGCTTTCTTGTTCGTCTTTTTTGCACAAATTATTTTTTATTATAAATTTCGTCTCCATAAGAAATACTTTATTATTAAAATAATAAAGTAAAATTCACCATCCTCGAAATTTGTATGAAATTTATTAGCCTTTTCGCTACCGAACAGGAAAGGGAAATTGAATAATAAAACGAATGTAATTAAGTGAATGTAATCAAATAATATTTAATGGTTGTGACACTCGAAACGCAAGCCCATAAAAATTCTATCAAATAATAAAAAAAAATTAAGTTCATTAGTCAAGTCAAGCAAAAATTATGTTTTTTTTATGTTTTCATATTTGTCTTTATTAATTTTTTGTCCGTTTTTTTTTTATGTCTAATTTCAGTTTTGAGCAAAGGACAAGGTGAAACATCTCGTTATCGTTTCTTAGGAAAATGCGGCGGTTATTCATGGGTTGTATCTCAAGCAACAATTGTTTATGACAAACAGAAGCCTCAAAGTGTTGTCTGTGTTAATTATGCAATTAGGTGAGTAAAATTTTTTATAATTTTAATATTTGCAAAATTCAAATTGGATTTAGTGGATAAGACGGTTGTAAATTGCTCGTTTTATAGGCAGGACTATCTTTTTTTTGTGATTATAGTGATTTTTATCGGTTTCATTTTTCAATTGGAAATTTGTCAAATAGAAATTAAAAAAAATAAATAGCCATACAAAAAATCGTATAAAAATAATATCAGTGTGTCCGAAATTAGGCTTTTTTCCGGTTTATTCTTAAACAATTTTTTTTATTTCTGTCTTTAGGTCGTATATTCTTGCGCGTTCTAAATTTCAAAAAGCTGCAGAGTAGCAAATAAAATCTAAATTTGGTTGGTGTATTCTTTCGTATTAGTTTGGTTAAGAGTAAACACGATTTCAAAATATGTTCTATACTTCCACTTCAGGGTATTTGGTTGGATTTTCAACGTCAGAACCGACTAAGGACTACTTCCTTTAGTTCCTGTATAACCCTTTTTGGGGCATAGAGTAGAGCACTGTTACCAGGACCTCAGTTCGAATGCTTCTTTGATTAGTGCTAATCACAGCGAAACCGGGCCACTGATGGTGTGACAGATGACTTACTGTGTTGGACCTTTGTCCGTAATTGATATGTTTCATCAACGGGTCGTATGTTTCTGACTCGTCATAGGTTTCATTTCTTTGGCCCAAGTGCCACTTTTACGTATTAGGCAGCAATTCAATAATGCATTTCCCATCTAAAATATTTCACTACCAATTCATACTTATTACTCCTTCCCCACATACACTTTCTTTATCATTCATACTAAATTCCTTAAGCAATTTTTCGCCCATTTTCTCACGATGTTTGGCTTTTCCATCGACTTGTCCTGTTCCTCGGTAGACGCTTGATGATGGTTCATAAACGACAACAAAACTTTACTCGTTTATCGTAAATGATCTTACGTGAAGTCGCTTTGAAATCGTTTAGCTAAAAAAAAAAACGACAAAATTCCCACCAGCATTTCTGTTCTTCAACCGTTGTGCGGAAAATTCCTTTTTCCAATTTTCCTCTTTTACGTTTTGTAGTTGTAAACTCCCGACTAGAGGCACTACTTGAGATTGTTGATATATTATAAGTAAGAAGAGTAGGATTGTATGTGCTCGTCGTGATGATGAACGGTGGAAGTGGTGTTTTTAAATGAATAGAATATAAAAGTTGGCTTGGGAATACAGTCGAATTGTGTATAGGGGTTGAATGAGTAGATATTGCAACGTGAATACTCATCATCATTCATGGTTAGTGTCCGAATAAAAAGGACACTGCCTTCTACCGGATAACGTTAAAATGTCTAGATCGGCTTTTGGTTTAATGTTAATGAAGTAGGTATTCCCGAATGTTCTTTCGAATGAAATAAGTATTAGCCCTCTATATTATCTGTAGAAAAGTATCTATTCATGAATTTCTAAAGTTTTCCACTACTGTCATTTCAAATCATTTCTTATTAATTTTTTAATTTGTTTCTTTTCCTGTTTGTAATGTATTTGTAATTATGTTTCATTTTACATTTTTTTTTAATTAAAACTTTTTAATATTAAAAAAGTTTGGCTAGTTTTAATTATTTTTTTTAATTTTTAATTTATTGCTTTTATTTATTTCTTATAATTTGCTTACCTATGTTCTTTACTTTTTGAAATTTTTTTTATTATGATTTTTTTCAATTTTGTTATTTTTCTATTGTTTTATAATGTATTAATTTTTTTTTTCTCTCATATTTTTTTTACTTCATTACTTTTCTGTTTTTAATAATTTAATAATTTTTTTTTAATTTTTATTTGTTAGTTTAATCCTTTTATTTTGTCCTATATTTAATTTTACAATTTTTCTTATGATTTTTATTATTTAGTTTCTTTTATACTTTTTTTATTTGTTTTTTTTTTATTTGTTTATTTTTATATTTTTTATTTGTTTTTTTTTTGTTATATTTTTATATTTTTTATTTGTTTTTTTTTTGCTATATTTTTATATTTTTTATTTGTTTTTTTTTTGTTATATTTTTATATTTTTTATTTGTTTTTTTTTGTTATATTTTTATATTTTTTATTTGTTTTTTTTTTGTTATATTTTTATATTTTTTATTTGTTTTTTTTTTTGTTATATTGCTATATTTTTTTTTTTGTTTTTTTTTTATATTTTTTATTTGTTTTTTTTTTTGTATTTGTCATTTGCTTTTTTTTATATTTTTTTGTTTTGTTTTCTATATTTTTTTGGTTTTTTTTTCTATATATTTTTGTTTTGTTTTTTATATTTTTGGTTTTTTTTTTTTTTAGATATTTTTGTTAAAATTTTGTAGTTTGGCTTAATTTTTATAATATATAGACTTTATCTTTTGTTTATTAATTTTTTCTATTTGTAATCTATTAACTTTTTTTGTTTTTATTTTTTTGTATTTTTTCATTACTCTTTTTATTTTTACTTATCTATTGTTTTTAAATTTTTTTTTTGTAATTTTCTCATTTTTATAAAAATATAAATTTTTTAATTTAAAAAAAAAAAATAAATAACATTAAATGTTGTTTTTATTTTGCTTAGTTTATTTATTGTTTCTATTATTTATTTTTGTAGGTTCAATTAGTTTTTATTCCTTTTTTGTTGTATTTTTTATCATTAGAAATTTTTTTTTTCATATTATAAATTTTTTTTTTCATATTATGAATTTTTTTTTTTCATATTATACATTTTTTTTTTTTTAATTTCTTGTTTTGTTTTTGTCACTAATACGCAAATCAATTGTTGATTTCTTCACCATGAACTACTGATTATTGCTGTAGTGTTGGTTAGTAAGTTGGGAATTAAGTAAATTTTTTTAAATAAAAATTTTTAATTTTAGTTGGAGTTCCAATTACGCTTATACATAGAGAGAAATTACAATGATTCAGGTATAACATTCTTTTATCATTACCTAGGAAAAGCCCCAAATTTTTCCTTTAAAAAGGATTTGACTAATCTAGTCGTCATGGTACCTCCTCCTCAACGCTCATCTCTTAAACCATCAACAATATCTAAAGAACAAAATCAAGGATAACACATTTCTCTGAAAAACTAAATTCTTCCATTTTAATTGCACATCAAAAGCCAAATAACTAATTGCGATCAAAAAGACCGAATATTAAACACTTAATTTACACCCAAGCACTACTGAAATGAACTACACAATTCGCTAGATTAAATAACTAACTAAGTTCATCCACTTCCAACAGAAATCTTTGATAAATGCTTGTCATTATGAACATAATATCCTTGGTCCTAATTAACGTCTTGATTAACAGAATTTTCCCAATTTAGGGTCATATCTTCAACGTAGCTCATCTCATTCAGTAGCCAAGTATCTTGCAAAAAGGGCGTTTTGATTTTCATATGATTAAGTGGTATTTTAACCACGATACAGCTGAAGAGGATTGGTGACTTGTGCGAAAATTGCTTATAATTACTCTGACAATTTTAATTGAGAGTGTTATTATCGTTATTAGGGATGTTATAAAACTGTCTAAATTCATTTCAACTTATTCCCCCCTATAAAAGACAACTTGTGTCTGAATTCATAAAATTAGTTTATTTCCGAATAGTTCATTGATCACACTGTTCCGAATTAAATAATCTTGCGAATATCACTTAACAGCATTTATAAAAATCCTACAAGATTACAGATTTAGAAAAATCTGAAGCAAAAAAAATCCACTGCTCAGTTTCCAAGGTCTTTCGGAATTGGGTGGGCAACAAAATAAAAATTCGTTCACACGCTTTATTATTTAACTTTTTTTTTTGCCGGAAAATTCGAGTATAATATTAATATTTTTGTTTTCTCGATTAGTTCTTAAGTATTTTAAATATATACCTACATATTTATATTTTCTTTACGAAGAGAGCATATGAGTTAAATTTTCACACATGATGATAAGCCTTGGCAGTGAACTCTCTTCTGACATTCAAATATTTTATAAAATATTGCGATTTAAAAAAAAAAAAAATAGTGGACACGAGCTTGTTAGATAAGCTTTTGAGTAACTGACCTGTGATACATCATATTTTTGTAATAATGAGATGATTTGTTTTTTTTTTGGAAATTGTGTAGGCATGAAAATTTAGTAAAAAATATTTTTTCATGCAAAATGTTTTCTCTCCTTAATATACATATAAGTACAATTATGCTAACAATTTCAAATATTATCAGCTGGATAACTCCTCAATTTTGCAACAAAAGGAGGTAAAGTAAGAGAAAACGTGCACATGAAAACTGCAGTTGCGGTTTATGTCATTTGGAACCTTAAAAACAATTCTCTGAAAAAATCGAAAAAGCTCTTTAAAATTCTGGTTAATAGTTGATAAAACGAAGTAGTTTAAAATCATTAAAAGTATGCATAGTAGTGGTTTTTATTGAGAAACGATTTAAAAAAAAACCGTTGGCTTATTTATGCTGACAGTTTTGTATAACTTCCCTTTTCACGCTTTCTTAAATTAACCAACCAACTAACTAACTCGTACTTATTTTATAATGTTTTTTTTTATTATTTAAATTTTAGTTTAATTTTTTAATGTTTTTTTTTTCTTTTTATTTAAATTTTTTTTAATAATAATAATAATACAAATATTTGCTATCGTGACTCTTCAAATTCTTTGATCAATCTAATTTTTCTTAAAAAACCCCTTTATTAAAATGTCATATTAAATTCATTTTGAATATGTAATAAGCCAAAACTCGGAACAGTTAAAAATTTAATATGCGATAAAGTGACCCTTGTTAAACAAAACTGTTTAAATTTCTGGTTCTACTTTAACATTTTTATTCCCAAGTACTATTATCTTAATTATCGAGGAAAGCAATTCAATTTGAATTGCGTTTATTAGTTTTGAAGATATAATAGTTCTGTTATTTCTTATAGATTTTTTTTATATTTATAATTTTTTTTAGTGTTTTTTTTTTGTTCTTTTATATTATTATTTTTACTTTCTTTACCCTTAACCAAACTTCGATCGATTTGTAACTTTGTTTATTCTACAGATTTTTGAGTGATTCGACCGTGTAAGCAAAACCTTACTGAATACAAAGTATTTTCTTTTTGCCCCACCACATGAAACGTCTTCAAGCGTTGCAATTTGCAAAATGATGTTATAAAACACATTTTATTATTAATAAAATACGAACAAAAATCCTATATACTAAAAAAAGATAGTCAAAAAATAGCTTAAAGTCGGTTTAAAGCATAAGAAGCAAATTAGGTCAGAGTAGGTATGCAAAAGATACTCTTAAATAATGGACAGATACTTTAAGATTCTGAATGAACAAAATTATTCCGATAGGAATAATTTCGTTCAGTATTTGTTCGGTCCTTTCTCTTTCTGAATATTTTGAAGACTATGAATTTCACCTTTATCATATTTTCAAAACCGTGAAACGACTTGTTGACAGTGATCGATGGCGGTAAAATGTTATGGTTTTCCTTGTTCTTATATTAGCTAGATAAATATGCCTAATGTATTTTCACTTTTCAGAGAACATTGTAAAGGTAAGTGGAACCATTTTTATGTAGATTTAGGTCCTAGTTAAAAACAAAACGAGCAATTTCAACTTTTCAAATTTAAGCAAAACATGGTATAACTCAGCAAATAATTAATTTTAATTCAATTTAAGAGCGTATAGATTTACTATTTTCTGGTAGTATTTAAGGCGAATCGAAACTTTCTCCTCCAATAAGAAAGTATTTTGCGAAGTGGGCGAAAAAAGATCAACCTTCGAACTTTACTTGTAATATTACGAAGTATGAAACATTAGTAGCATCTGTCTTTTGTATCCGAACTAAAAATGGGAATACTTCTATATCTTATCGACAAGAACGGAAGGTAATAGTGAGGGTCAGGTTTCAATAATATAGGAATAAGTGGACACTTTGGTGATAAAACTTCGGTATGTTATTGTGTTTCTAAGAAGGTACTTTTATATTAAGTCGACCATGAATAGATAGGAGTTATCTAATGCCATCTGCTTATAAAGAAAATAGGCAGGAATAAGAAAATTTGTTCTGCATTGAATTGATTTTGTATCGGAATTACAGAAATAGGAATGATAAAGTAGTTCCTGAAATACGTGATGCTCTACGGAGTAATTCAAACATGTAATAAGTATTATCTTGAAAACGACAGGATATTATATAATTTTCGCCTTAACGTTTGGAACAAATTATATATCCTTCTCGGAAAAGGCTCATTCGTTCGAATGTTTTCCTTAACTTTTGCGAATTGATGTCTGGCCAATTTTTGGTCCCTTCAGTACTTTATTATATCCATGAATAACAACTTCGGAGAGTAGCTGAATGGTTCCGATTTTTATTCAGTCGCACTCCAGAGGTAATTCAGCGTGATTACACAGTAGCTTACTACTCTTAGAGTAGGCAATTTAGTGCCTACTCTGAGAGCAGTAAAATTACTACTGTTAAATTTAACTACGCACTCTTGTGATTTTTACTATTAATGCGGAAATTCACACACAAGTGTGGAAATAAATCGCTAAAAATGTGTGTAAAATTACACACGGTGTGGAAAAACTAATATGTACTTCATATGTATTACATAAAAGTGACATGTTTATGTTTACTTATCATTATTATTAATTTATTGATAGTATAAATGAATAAGCTTCAAGCGAATGATCGGCAGATGAATTCCCCGACGTATCTTGAAGGACAAAGGACAGCAGTCGATAATTGAAAAAAATTCAATTAGCGATCAATCAACACATGATAATTGGGAAAAAAAAACAGGATATTGGTCAAAAAGGGTAGAAAGTATAAAACACTATACCATACATGTTATTATATAAACTTAATTTATTTGTTTTAAAGCCACAAACTTCACACTTTTTAAACACTATTTTCTTTTTAAATTTTAAATCACGCCTTACACAAAACCACAAACAAGTGAATACAACGAAGCGGTGAAGTTGATATCACAAAAAAAAACAAATTACTACGCATAAAGTATCAAAATTACATGCAAAATGCGTAATTTTATACACAATGATCAATTTTACACATTAAAAGTGGAAAATTACATGCGGTGTTGCAATATCACTACCCAGTCAGTAAATTTATGAATTAAATGTGTAAAAATACGCAGCTTTAAGAATTACTCTCAATTTTGTTAAATTTTATGAAAATTCGTAAATTTACTACATCAATGCGGAATATTTTACTGGTTTAAGGATAGTAATTTTCACAAAATTTTTTACTGTGTAGCTCAGGTATCTTATTGATTCACATTATTTGCGCTCAAAAACAACGATTACATCTCACATTGTAACAACAGAGGCAAGAAACCCCCCTTAAATTACCTCTCATTGATTTTCCATGTTACATCTGTACTCAATAAATTACATCTACTTTATGTAATAAAAGAATAATAAAAATATATGTTCGGTTTTTGAACATTTTCCGAACAAGTTATGACATATCTCGAGAGATAAGTCAATATTAAATCGTAATTTCAATAGTATAAAAAAAAATCCAATTTACATTTGATTACGCTAATTACAAGTCAAATAAAATCTACTTCACTTTTCCTAGGGATGCATCGAACGCAGATTTCATTTTATGTTTTTACATTGATTTGTGTATTTTTAGATTGCGATACGTTGAGAGGCATTTCAGGTCAAGGCGAATAGTTTTATTCTCTCGATTCGATTTTATATAAAACAATTTTTTTCGTATCTTCGTTTACTTGTGAGCAAAAAAACTACAACGATTTAATCGATTCATTCATTTTGTTACGTTTTATACATCAAGGATACAATTTACGACATTACTTTGATACAATATTATGCTCTATTTTTATTTTTTTTTTAAAGAAAATAAAAATGGTATCTTCTGGGGAACGATGCAAGTCAGCATTGGATTAATGTGATAACATTAATTACTATTTCCAATACAGATTAGAAACATTAGTGGATTAATTTGCGACATTCAATTACGCTCTTGTATCAAGTTTCATACGCGTACATTTAAGTTACATCGAACCCGTAATGCGAGTATTATGCAGATATTCACTGAAGGACGATTACAATCTAAATACACACAGATCTGAACGCTTGAATATGATTTTCCAGAACAACAAACCAAACATTCGATATTCTACCTACGTCAACAATAATGTCACTTACAGATATCCTGGAAAAAATATTGTCTACCCACCCCGTAACATGAATCACGTTACGCTTTAATAAAACCGACAAAACTACATACATTACACTGTGATGCCCAAGTACAAAGTGTGTTTCTACCGTTCGGAAACAATCGGGCAGGAAAGGCCTACTTAAGCAAACATGTCACAATGTTACGTAAAATGTTACAGTGGCACACGCCTTTCGACTATTTGTTACATGAACAATGTATCTAGTCGTAAAGAGGGTGATCACCGATTGGATTAAACTAATACTCATCCTAAATTTAGGAGGAATAGAAGTTCAATTCGAAAATGGTTTTCGCGTGCGGAATAATCGAAAGCTTATTTCAAGGAGTCTACAGAATTCGCAAAGATGGTCTTTGGAACGAAAGAAATTTTATTTTTTTTGTTGGAAATTGATTTTCTTTCTAATGGAGGTCTTTTGTGAAAGAATGCGAATGACAAAATTTTTTTTTTTACACTTTTTTATCTATTGCTTAGCACACTCTAAATAGATTTGATCAAAGCCCTTAATAGTCAGTGTGAAAATTTGTATTGTTTCCAGAGAATCGTTTGAATATTTTGCCTTTGGTACTACGAAACACTGTTTTTGTTAACGGTCCAAATTTCGCTTTTAAAACAAGACATGGCTTCGGTCCATTACTTAAAACTTGGTGTGGTTTTAGTGGCTTGGAATTTATGAAATTGTCATTTTTTGAAATGATGACCCGAAATTTGGCCGTACTCGAAATCCATCTATAAAATTTTCGGATCGTTAATTTTTTACGACTGTTTCGAAAATTGAGACAATATAACTCTTTCTCTATCAATAGGTAAAGTAAAGGCAATATAGGCAAGGTAAAGTGAGCCCTTTTAAAATTTCTAGTTTTCAATAGCGCCATCTCTTAGCCAAATAAATTACCATAAAGCTTCATAAATTGACCACAATGCACTATAAACGAAATCCACTTTAATTACAGTTCCTTGAATTTTTCTCATATTACGATTTTGGTACCGTCTGATGTAAATATCAGTGTTTAATAATTGCATTAAAAAGAGTTGTTAGCGAGTGAAAATTGTTTGGAACAGTATCCTTGAGATTGGCGTACGGATTGTGAGACTTGGAAAGTAAGCTTTGATGATTTTTTAAAGAATATATAAATTTTAGCAGATGCTTGCTTGTTTAGCGTTCATTCGGGACAAAGTGAGCCCCGTGCACATTTTATTTGACAATTAAAAATAATAACTTTAGCATGGCTAGAACATACAACAAAAAATCAATGTAACAATCGTGGACTGAAGTTGCGATGAAAAATGCAATAGATTCTGTTGCTGAAAAAAGTGGACCTAAAGAAAGCCAGAGCAGAGTACGCTCTCAACACACTTAATTTCGTTTGAATTTATTAAAATCATTTTGTTTGTCTTAATTGATCTATTGCCATATTCTTTCGTTCCAGTTTTGGGTGAAATTACTATATTCCTTGGAAGGGGTCACTTTACCCCAGTAGAGGACAAAGTGGGCACTTTGAAGTATGTATAGAAAGGAGTAGATATCGTTTTTATCAGTAGCAATAATTTAACTTCACGAATATATGATTACTTAGTCTTAGGATGTTAGCTTAAGCTAACATCCTAAGCTATCGATTTTGCGAGAAAAGGATTTTATAACTATTATTCATTTTACAGAATCTCGGTACAAACCTTGGGGGGCTTACTTTGCCAATCAATCCTAAACCGAAATGTTTATCGTTAGCACACACTTTCGGTATTATTATTATTTATCTGGTAGAGCCTATAGAAGAATCACTACTTCTCGAACTACGACCTTTTGTTCCTGGTTCTTAACCACTCCCTAGGCCATATCGATTCCTTTGGGAAAGGAGATGATTTTACTCAGGGGAGTCTTCGAAAGGTCTTCATAGGTGAGAGCAAATCCACCGAGAATCTGCCTTCTTGATCTGGCCACTGCATCACAATCACACAGAATGTGTGTTTCAGATGTGATATCACAGAATCGACATGTATCTAGTGATACTTTACCGATGATCTTAAGGTGATAATTAAGGAAATAATGTCCGGAAAAATATCCCATTATAACCCGTGCGTTATACCTGCTTAAGGAAAGAAATTTCGACGCTCTCCTACTTGAAGAAGTCAGCAATTTCTTTGACTGTCTAAGTCCTGAAAGTGAGTTCCAATAATCTTCCACCTGAAGACTTACACACTTTAAAATGCCATCCTCAATGAAGCCTTTACCTACTCCACAGAATGTTCCCGGGCCAATCATTGGTGAGTTGGCTCCCTGCTTAGCTAGTTAGTCAGCCGATTCATTACCCGGAATAACCTCATGTCCTGGCACCCACATCAGGGTTACACTTTCGGTAAATGGAACAACTCTTTCATGGCACGACAGCTCAAACTGGTCCTTAGCCTCTTCGAGGATATTTTTCTTCGCAAATTTAGTCGTCTCTTCGTCCGATCGAATTTTTTATTTAATATAATTTATTAAATAAAATTTTGACAGCTTTAATTCTAATCTAAGTTTATCGCGCCAGCACAATTAGTTCGTTCAGAAGTTATCTTCATTTAACTGAAACTATTTCATCCCATTAGGAACTCTTTTTTTTTTTTAATGAAGTGTAATTCAGATCGTTTATTGGTTCATTGACAAAAATTTGTTAGAATTACCAAAAGGCATTTATTGAGTCAGCACTGGCTACCGTTTTTAATTAAAATTAAACCCGAAATATCGTTTTATTTAAATCTAGATTAAAAGCATTTTGCTTGTTAAAAATTAATTTGTTTTTTACTCTCAGAAAAAATATAATCTTAACTCAAATTTAAAATTTGTTTATTGCCATTTGTGGATTACATGTATGTTGATTTAGAGATTAGACAAATCTGTACAACTAATTTATATTTTTAGCACATGTCATTACTATCTATGTTAAAAATTAGTGTGAGTTTATCCGAGGAAAGTTGTAAAAATCCTTGACTCATTAAACTTAAACCAGTTAATCTAATGTGCAGCTAAAACAAGTCATAGAAATTAGATATAAAAAAAATTTCGCTTTTGAACACATTGGCTAGATTCGTTGACACAAGAGCACATCAGATTATAGGGAGGATGCTACTTAACTCAAATTTAAATATTCTAATAATGTTGTAATAGGTGAGGTGAGATTCTTATGTAATAAGAAGACTGTCCAAAATAATTCCTTAATTAAATCTCATACCTTGATTCTTGGGAGGGGGAAACATCTGCCTTCTTTATTCTTCCTTGCAATTCCAAATTACGAAAGAGGTTCTCGTCAGAGACATCAAATTCGAAGGTCGAAAGCTTAAAAAATCTAAACCAGAATGATGTGAGTAATATCGGTATAGAACGTTTTTCAGAAAGTAGTGCACTTTATTAAAAAAAAGAATTGTTCATTTGGTGAAATGATTAAGTTTAAGTGCTTAAGGTAGATCAATAAATGAACTCTCGTATGAAAGAGAGACAAAATGGACTTTTATAATTATTGAAAAAAATTTTAGGTTACTGTTTTTCAGTTCAGATCTTTCCTCTGCAAAGTAATAAAAACGGATATAAATCGACTATTCGAAATAATAATCAAGAAATTTGTAAAAACTTTAATTGTGAAAAACTTATTTTTAAGTAGTAATAATGGGGCGGAAGTTTTTATATTAAGACAATAAATGAAATAAAATTGTTGAAAATATAATAACGCAAAACGGTACAGAAATGGGTATATGTTTGTACGGGTAGTTAGTGAAGTACTTTTCTTTTATGTACACCAATTTTTTCCATATCTACATTTTATTTCTTTGTTTGAAATAATTTTTAATTTCTTTTAATATTATTTTATGAATTTGCTTTATTTTATACATTGTTTATATTTTCTTTTGTTTTACATATTATCTTTGTTTTAAATAATTTTTTTTTATATATCATGTATTTGAATTAATTTTTTATACATATTTTTTTAATATTTTTTTTTTCTTCTAATTTTTGTCAATTTTTTTTTATATTTCTGAGTTCCTGTATTTTTATTTTTTACATATTGTTTTGTTATTTAAATATTTTCACATATTTTTTACACAGTAATTGTTCACTGCTCACATTTCTTTTACATAATTTTTTATTTTTTAAATTTTTTTGTATTTCATAAATTTTTTTATATTTTTGTAACATTTTAAATTTTATTTTATTCTCACATAATTTTTTAATATTTATTTTTTATTATTTGCTTTTTTTATTTTGTGTATTTGTACATACTTTATATTTTTTCTTTAACTTATTTTATTTTTTTTCTCCAGTTGTAAGGTTTTTTTTTCTTCTCTTTTTTACTTGTATGAACTTCTTTTCCCTTCTCACTTTTATTGTTTCAATAAAGAAGTATTTTATTTCTAAATATTTAAAATATTAAAAATTATGATATTGCTTAAATTATGTTTAATGCGTAGAATCTACGCCGTCGACAATTTAGCAGATGACCATCAGTCGTAAAGTAAAATGCTCGTGAACAAATTAATCTAAGCAACCAAAATAACTTTTTTTTCTTGAAATCTCAATCACGACGATAAGTATGAGCACTCTACTGCCATTTGGCGAATGCGATAAGTACTCGTGTTAATTATCATTTGAAATATGGCAAATTCGTGATCATTTCATGTAATCATGCCTGACCTACCTGAAACGAAAAACGTGTTATCATAACTCGAACCGATGACGTCGACTGTCACAATTATCAATAGTAACAATAGGCAAGTTGAGGTACAAATTGGTATCTTAGGTACGTAACTAGTTCGATCGTACTGAAAAACAAACATTCGTAGCAGCTTATCATCAATTTTCTTAAGATAAACACTAAATTTCATTATTTAATAATAATCATTCATTCGACACGCACTATCGCGTGATACAGCGACTTATACTTCGGACGAAAATAAGTTATATGATAGAACTAAGAATAGACAACGACTCCACTAGATCTAATAACATCCTGTAAATAATTTTTTTTTTTAAAGAAAATATGAAGGTGGTGTTAAATTTATCGAAAAATCAATTGCGGGGACATTCTTTTTTTCTATAGAGTAAAAATTTTAAGTAGCACATGGGCATAATTCGAAAGATAATTATTTCACGCAGTAAAGCTTCATAGGCCGATTGCGTCGCTAATGTTAATTAATTATTTTCTGTGAAGACCTTAAACAGATTAGTACTGTATTAGATTATTATTAATGTAATGTTCTCTGTCGTAAAAATTCTCTAATATATTAAAGTAAAGGAATTGTTGAATAGAAATTTGGAAGAAAATTTAATAGTGAAAGTTCCTCAGAGAACGGAAATTTTGCGTTCAAGTCAAAGAGTCAGCAAACAGAGTGTCCCAATTTAGGGTGTAACGACTTTTATTCTATAATCTACTACTAATTAAAAATTTGGAAAATGTTAATAATTCGGAAAAGAATAAACCTATCAAACACTCTAAATCGACTTGATGATTTTCTTTTAGCCACTAATAGAATCCTAAAACTTCAAAAATTTATAAATTAAGGCTACAATTAAATTCAGAATTTAATAGACTCAAGCAACAATAAATTTCATTGAATTTCCCGCCAACAATTCATAAGTTTACAATTTACAACACCTTAAAAACGGTTCATAAAAAATCTGCAAATTTCTTAATTTTATTACTTAATAATGTAATAAAAAAACAAAAATATGCTGCCTATAATAGCATCAAAGAAATGGAGCACAAACTTTTAGGAAAAGTCGTGTGAAAAATATTTTTATGCGACAAAAAAAAATGTATTGACGTGACAAAAATATTTCTATTTTGTATAAAAGTTTTCGAAGGAAAAAAAATCCATCGCACCAGAAAAGGCAACTTCTTGATTCTTTACTTTCTTTAAGATTTTTTTTTGACACTTCCACTCGAGGGCGGAATAATTGAAATTTTCATTCAAAAAGTTTTCGATAAAAAACATACCAAGCGTCTCATAATAGGAAAATTGAATTGTCGAAAAATTCCTTGAGATTATAATTTTCTGACTCGGAAAGGAGTTTAACAGGAGTAGGTATATCATGTACGAGTATGTGAGTAGTTCGTTGACGAAATGTAATGCATAGCTATAAACATTTGATTGTCGTTTTTTAGGGTGATTTTTTATAAGACGGATCGAAACCGTATGAAGGAAATTATTCGACTTTTTTTTTGGGGGAGTAAGTTCCTTTTTCAATTATTTTCCTCTGCGTTGTGTCCCCTCTCATTGGGGTGAATTTTAATAAATTTCTCTTCTGTGATATATTTTATGGAATTTGCATTTACATAACATACTGAATTCTACTGATTATTGAACGGAAATCGGTGTACATTTAAGGCATTGTGTACATGACTGAAGCCCCATTTTCACGGACGGCGATAGATTTTAATGATAGTACTGCGATAGTATGTTTTATAGACTGCGTGATATTACGGTGATGCGATAGTAGACAGTCAGATGTCAATAAAATAGTATCGCGAAAGTATAACAATCGCGATAGTTCGGTATACACTGCGATAGTTAAAGCGATAGTTTCGTAAATGCCGCAATAGTGCTATCACATCTCTCGTCAGACGTTATAGTGCGATAGTGTGAAAGCAACTGAAAAGCCTATGTTAATAAAATACTATCGCGAAAGTATAACAATCGCGATAGTTCGGTTGACACTGCGATAGTTGGAGCGATAGTGCTATCGAATCTCTTGTCAAACGTTTTAGTGCGATAGTGTGAAAGCAACTGAAAAGCCGATGTAAATAAAATACTATCGCGAAAGAATAACAATCGCGATAGTTCGGTTCATACTGCGATAGTTGGTGCGATAGTTTCGTAAATATTGTGATAGTGCTATCAAATCTCTCGTCAAACGTTTTAGTGCGATAGTGTGAAATAAACTGTCACGTAGTCTACACGTTAAGAGTTATCACGACAATATCTGACATGAGATAAACTATCGCAAAAGCTATCACCGTGCAAACGGGTTTAAATCGTATCATTAAAATAAAAGAATAACATTTTACTAAGAAACGGACATCAATCTGTCACCCTGCATTGCAATTAGAGTTGAAACTATGTTAGATTTTAGAAAATAACTATCAAGTACCTTCATGAAAAAGAACAGAATTTAGCTGTGTAAAATGAAAATTAATATGTAGAAACACTAAAGTCAGAGTAATTAGATCTTTAGGCTCGATTGGATAGTGTGGGTCTTTTTGAATTTTCTAACTGGTGGGTTCTAGGTTAGAACACAATAGCAACGCTCTGGGGTTAGAGTAAGACTGACTTTATTTCTATAAAAGGGAAAATTCATACAAAAAGGTTAGGGGGAAATTTGGCGTACATGTCGTAGGAATCGACGTGGTACAGGTCGGTCCAAAATCATTGTTCGTCCAACAGATAGATAGTATTATCAAATTTTATCAATCCACTGATAAAAAAGATAGAAGTTCTAAAACTCATCAACAAAACAAATGAATGGGTCCATGCTAAAAGGTCATCAGTCCATTTTTGTAAACTGTTGGAAAAACAGAAAAAACTGCCTGTAGACAACAGTTAAGTTAAATTCATAACAATATTCTACCGAATCAATAAAAGAGAATATTTATAACTCATATAATTATATTTTACATGCCGCGCGAATTTTGGCGAATTTTTGAAACCCGTGGACTGATGCCCTTCTAGCATGAATCAAATTAGCCAGAATAACTTGGTAGTTTTACTCATCATTCTAAAATCCATATCTTCTAAACGATTACTGTCAGACAGTTGACACTTTGTGGTTAACTTAAGAAATACTAGGAGATTAGAAAAGGTGGGGAAACATTTTTAAGGGGGTTGGTGAGGTATGGGGGTGGGTGGTGAAAAACTTTGGACTACAATATCTTTCGACTCAATTGTACCAGGTAGATAAAAATTGGTTTGTGTATATAGAATTATAAGTCGAGTATACTGAATATAAAATTTTTCAGTGGGTGGTGAAGAGCGGAAGTGGGGGGAAGAGCCATTTTTCAAAAAATAAAATTTTTATATCTCAAGAACCGTACTATTTAATATTGGAAATTTTACAGGAGTTAGCACTAATAGACCGCTACCGGTGAAAAATTGGTGTGGGTGTATGGTGGGTGTGGGTATGGTATGTTGGAAGGGGCTGGAAATGAAAAAAATCTGATTTTTATTTCTTGAAAGTCGCAAAAGATAGAAAGCTAAAAATTGGCATCTATATAGAGCTACTATAGAGACATCCCAGAAAAAATTTTAAAATTTTAAAATTTTTGATAGCGGTAGCAAGGTACAGGGATAGGGGTGTTTTTTCATATCTTAGAAACGGCTTATGCTAGAAAGTTGAAACTTAATACATATATGTAGATGTATTACTGTATAAATTAATGATTAGATGTGCCGGACCTCCAGGACTTCAAAACTAGTAAAATCGCAATTTTGATAAAAATTGGACTGCTGACCTCTTACCGTGGACCCATTCAAATGTGTCAATAGAATTTCACATCCACGGATGGAGAGGGCAGGAAATGGTTTCTCACTGGTTCTTATAAGAACAGTTTTGGCAACTTGTGACTTTACCGAAATGGTGCAATCGTAACTCACTCACTGTAAGGAATACATTTTTTTTTACTTTTCTTTACATTTTTTGTTCTCCTCCCTTAAAGATTTTATTTAGTTTTATTACTACTTTTGTCTATTATTTTATTATTTTTTTTTTTACAACTTTTTTACTACTTATTCTTGACTAATTTTTATTAGTATTTTAATCTCATATTCTTTTTTTGTCATTTTTATTTTTATATTTTTATTTTTATTTTATTTTCTATTTTTATTTTTATTTTTATTTTCTTTTCTATTTTTAATTTTTCCTTTATTACCGTTATTTAATTTTGTGTAATTTTTCTATTTTATTATTTTTTTATGAGTTTTTTTATATCGTTTATTTTGCTATATTCATTCTCTTTTATTACTTTTTTTTATATCCATCTTTTTTTTCGTTATTTTTATCTTCATTTTTTTCGTATATTTATCTATATGCAAATTTCGATTTTAGATTGACGTCGTGACATGCCTTCCATCAATGACATGATTCATGTATTCAGAGATGAGATTAAATTCTGATTTTTTTTATTTGGGTTACAAGTTACTTCTGTTGTACCTATTCTTTTGATACAAGTGTTCTCTTTTACTTTATTATTTTTTAATAATAAAGTAATTTTTATAGAATTCAGCAAATACCTTTTAAAAGTATTTTCATAATGTTCCTTTTTATCTATCGATTTCTTCCTCAAAATTTTGACCCATTTCACAAAGCTCGACATTTCTCCCCAATCAATTAGTTCTAAAACTTATCGAAAGGATGCCAGAAAATACATAAGAGCGCTCTTTCAAAATACTCCTCCTACACGCACATCTGGATAAAATTAAATTTAAGGTCAATGTCGCACAACATTTCATAACGTTCAAAATTTCACCTGTTGCTACTTTTGCACCTTTAATATCTAAAGAACTGTGACATGGCGAAAATCACAAATCGAATTTAAAGCGATGTAGGTACCTACGAATTTTCTGATATTTATACAAAATTTTTGCGTACAAATTTTCATAATGAAAATGAATTTCAGAAATTTAATTAAAATTGATAATTTTGATATCCAATTTCGTTGATGTAGGGGTGGATTCATTTGATTAGAATTTGTCTTGCTATGTTAAATTGGTGGATAATATTAAGACGTAGCGATTAATCTTTTCGTTTGTTGAAGTGGAATAATTAAGACAAGTCAAGGATATTGAAGTTAGATTTAATTTCCCTTCAACATTTTCTTCAATTTGTATAGAAAAGATGAGTGTAAAATCGTAATTTTCTACTGTAATTTATTTCATTGTACCATTTTTCCTTTACCTAATTTTTCGATTTATTACTTAAGTTTTCTCGTACTGAAATTATTATCAAAAGCTGTATAGTCAATTGAAAAGACTGATCTCTTAAATATAATATATTAGCGTTAAGTCAAAAATTGAATCAAGGCAAATAAAGATAATAATAATAATAAATTTCATTGTCTACGTGTAGAATATTGCGGAAACTATACGTAGAATATGTAGAATATTGCGGAAACTATACGTAGAATATGTAGAATATTGCGGAAACTATACGTAGAATATGTAGAATATTGCGGAAACTATACGTAGAATATGTAGAATATTGCGGAAACTATACGTAGAATATGTAGAATATTGCGGAAACTATACGTAGAATATGTAGAATATTGCGGAAACTAATGTCGTCTATTAATGGTGGCAATTATATTTAATAATTCAATATTCAAGTATTTATAACAAAATATATAGACAAAATAACAATGTTACCGAGAAATTCCCTGAAATAATAAAAATGGAGCGCATTTCAATCTAAAACCAAAATATTTTCTTATCATCGAATTGAAACCGAAAAGTTTATTCGAATGTATCGAAAGTTATGAAGGTGCGGAAGGAATGGCCCACCCGTCTTATTCTTTGAAGGGAAAAAATTCAACCTCAACTAGGTCTAGTCATGCTTGAAAACACCTTTCAAATAGGTGAATCGAATTTTAAATTATGTTGAAATACGAAGCTTTGGTATTTTTCCAAAATGTTATTTTCCTCTTTTCCTCAAAAAAGAGGGAAATATACCGAAATTTTAATTGAAAAAGTTCACAGATAGAAACAAAAACAGGATTTTCCTCTTTTTTTTTGCTACCAATTCCAACTCCACTCCCAATATAACCTCAATTCTCGGACATATAAAAAATTTTGTCCATAGAAAATGTGTCTGGTTCGTAAAGATCTTCATAAAAATGTTCGTCTTTCAATCCATAAAGTATAAAAATTCGGGTTGAGATTTATGATGAGGCTGTGAATAAATGATGAGATATTTGAATTTTTTTGTTGGCAAGGCATTGGGTTTTGTTTAGGGTGTAAATGAAAATTACAAGGGAAAAAGTGGAGATAGAATCATGGTTGCGGTTGCTAAGCGAATTTTTCATATGTGAACATTCTTATACTGTTTACCGAGAAATAACGCAAACGCAAAGTTTATGAGCCATAAAATCGAAAGGGCATGAGTTGAATTGAATATTGAATTTATTTATGTGGGACATGTATATTCATACCGAAACAAGAACACAGTTCATTTCTCTAAAGATATTCTTAACAATTGTTAACAGACCATTCCCAATCATCTTAGTGGCATTTGAACACATTTTCTTCTTTCTTCCTCATTTACTTTTTGATAATTGTCAATAGAACGCAATTTAGAAGTTCCTTAGATTGAAATTTTCTGTTGAATTACTTCTGCTACCCACTGTAGAAAATTCCGGCTACTGCGATTTGTTTTTACTGCTTGAAATAAATTTTAATGCATAGAAAAAAAACTCACAGTATCTGTAGTGTGACACTCTTAGTAGGAAAAGGGAAATAGCTGTTGAAATTCCCCGAGTTGAAATCTTTGACGACCGTGGAAATTTGTTATGAAATAATCACGGTAATCGGGATATTCCGCCATTTTGCCCTGTCGAAGTCACAATGCATCTCTCTGCAATCCGTCGGTTGGCTGTATTTCGAGTCCAATAGTCCGCCGCTGTCTATAATGAAGTATCTACTCATCTACAGTATCTACTGTCAGTGAAATGTTGGTGTAATATGTATTTCTTTTTATACACTACAATCCGCCGCATCCACTAATATACCAGGTGCTTCGTTTTCATGACGGCGGATTATCGAGTTTGTGTTGTAGCAGAAATATTAAATTAGGCAAGGGAACGAAGAACGTGAGCTGAAAAAGTTTTAGAAGCTAGCTATGGAACTGTTAAAGAATTTCTTGTTCTTTTTTCAATTTCGAAAAAAAAACACTCACTTTATAAAGCCTAACACAAAGATTACGAATCATGGACACGATTATCACTGCAACCAACTTCCGGCATTGATGCAAGGCTTTATGTTATTGACATATGTTATTATTCGATGTGCAACACTATGACTGATATCTTCAAATAGTAACCAATTTGATAAGAAGATATCGTTAGTGAATGTTGAGAATTCCTGATAAATATGGTCTGGTAATGGCGCAGTTTATTGCTTATTATGGTTCTTTTAAGTCACTCTAAAAAAAGAGTGATTACCCTTTTGCGCATAGGCATATTATTGGTATATTTAGATTGAATATCGGAATATTCATTAAATAAAAGTAAACAATTTGTGTTTGGAGGGGCCCTGAGGATACGCTACTGCTAGAAAGCCGCAAATTGGTTCTTATATTAAGCTCAGCCCAGTATAATTCTGTCTTAAGGCCGGCTTAGCCTAGAAAGTTGTAAATTGATACGTATTTATTAGCGATATATTTTGAAAAAAAAACTTAGCTGTGTATTGCTATCATAAAATTTAGTACGAGGAATAGGGTTGCCAGATAGTTGGCTGCAGAACCCGCCGAGTGAGCTATATAAAATAGCCCAAAGCCCTCACGAAGACTTGTAGCCCAAATACCGCGCTCAACTTTGCAATTTATCAGACCTACTTAAATGTGTTGAACACAGATGCGATTTTGACGATGAACTGTGCTTCAGAATTCGTAAGAAACACTGTAATATAAATATTGTGTGAATACATAAATTTATCACCATTTTGAAAATATTATTTGAAAAAAATATTAGGTGTAAATTAACGGTAAAATTATTCTTGAAAAATAATTTGTTATTTTCATAATTCTATGGAATCAAAAATCTTTCGTGAATTATCCTACATGTAAGTTATCAGTCAAAAATAAAATCTAGCTTTTTGCTTTTATGAATAATAATGTATATTAGTTTAAGTTACAAAATGCACATCAATATTTAATAATGTAAGCACCTCATAATCATATTCAACCGGTTCAACTTAATGTTGCGAGCTAGAGGTTCGACGAGATTTCAAGTAATACACAGTTCGTTTTCATTTACTACTTGATCGCTGTTATCGATGAAAATCACTTTAAATACTTTATTATTAAAAAATAATAAAGTGAAATACACTTTCGACTAGAACTGATCATCGTTTCATTCTCGCAGTAGAAAAACATATCCCTCCGCCTCTGCGGCGCTTATATACTGCAAGTGTTGAGTCGAGAGATTTCCAGCATTATGGGCTGTTTGTGCGGAATGCGCAAGAAGTAACTATTACATGCGAGAAGTATATAGGGCTCTCTACGATATTGCCAGGTTCTTGTTTTTCTCTGGAAACTTTAATACCAATAATAAGTGAGTTGTTCGGATTGCATGTAACAAAAACTTTGCAACAATAACTTTAATTTTTGCAACACGTGTCTGTAATAGCAGCAGAAATAATAATTAATAAATTATGAAAAAATGGAAGTCTACGACAGTATTCATTGGCGTGTTTTTTGCCACTTTATCTAGAGTAGGAGCTTTGAGCTTTGAATCTTTCATAAGCAAGAATCGCTGCACCACTGGTTGTTAGGCTTGTGCATTTTAGTTCACCATAGTGAGCGATCATTCCCGATCCCTCGCGAACTAGTTCGTTCTTTTAGTTCATAGTTCATTACTTGAGAGGAGTTCAGTGATGAGTAGTCGTAGTTCCAAGACAGTAGAAGATGATGAACAAAAAAAAGGTCAGTAGATCTAGTAGAAGATGAGCGAAAAAAAAGGTCAGTAGATCTAGTAGAAGATGATAAGCAAGAAAAAAAGGGTCAGTAGATCTAGTAGAACATGATGAGCAAAAAAAAGGGTCAGTAGATCTAGCAGAACATGATGAACAAAACAAAACTAGATAGTGTATAGTATATTGTCTCACAGAGTTCCGAACGGCAATGAAAAACGAACTAGGAGTTGGACTGACTGCGAACTAGTTCGTTCAGTTCGTTCGCGAACTATACAAGCCTACTGGTTGTGGAGGTGTAGTAGCTCTTCTCGCTTTTTATATTGTTGTTTTCAGATTTCGCTAACCTGTTATGTACTGGAAAAGGGGATCAAAAAAACACGCCTAATATTGTTAAATCTACGAGTATTGTCTCTTGTATGTTATATTTCTATGAGTGTCCATAACTTGAAAGAAAGTGGTTCATTTGTAGAAAGTCTACAAACTCAAATTCTCTTTATTTTGCCTAATCTGTATAAATTTCAGTGTAAGTTTCTAATAAAGTCACTTTAGAGCTATTGAGTATCTGTACCCATTTCAACTAATGTAGGTCTACAAATATTGAACCGATTCTAAATTAATTTTAATTTGCAAATATCAGATAGATATCGTGTGAACTATTATATTATTTTTCATCAGGCAGAACCGAGAACTGAAAATTTAGTGGCAAGAGGATATGTGACAGGACGTAGTTTCCAATCGGTGTATTTCGGTAACACTAGCAGATTTAACGACTAGAATTCAGTTTTCTCTTTTTTATATTTCGTAATCCGCTCTGTTGTAAACTAGCAAAATATTATAACATAATTTGCGTTGGACGGACGAATAGCCCAAAAAGTAGCAAAAGTAGCTTTTTGAAATTTGTGCTCGCGAATTTAATATTTAAATAGCCCAAATCGAGGGAAATAGCCCAATCTGGCAACCTTAACGAGGAACTGCAGCACTGTGCAAGCTTGTTTTCTGCTAGATGATTCGTATGTACTAGCTCGACGGCAACAGCTGAGCAAGGCTCCCTATGGATTTGAAAATTAAGGGTCGACATCTTTTTTAAAAAGCGGACCATATTTCTAAATACAGTAGAACCTGAAGAAGTGACCACCGTCCTATCTTGACCACTTGCCTAAAGTTGCAATTTTTTCCGGTCCCGATGTAAATCAGAAAAGGATTTTATTTGTAAAACTATTTTTATAATCTGACCAATCGAATAAAGTAACCAGTTTTGCACAGTCCCTTGGGTGGTCACTATATAGAGGTTCTACTGTATTTCGAACCTGCCCTTTCAAATTAATAAAGTTGCATCGTGTAAAATTTTTAAATTTCTAGACATGCAATTTCTATGATTAATAAACGTTGAAAACGTTTTGTGTGGGAGCTAATCCCTAGGAATAAAGTGATTTTGCTGCTGAATAAAAATCTTTATTTGGCCTTAATCATATTAAATTTGAGCTTAATTTGTACTCCTCTCTTGAATTTTTTTTTACATTTTATTTCTTTTTATTATTTATTTTATTATTTTACTATTAAGAATGAAATTTTTTCATGGTAAGCTACCATAGAAGCAAATTTGATTAATTGTTAGTTGTTTTACGGCGTCAGTAGGGTTTCTGGTGTGAAACCCCAACACGAAATCCCCGACTGTTGATTAATCGCTGTCCTTGAGGACATGACAGTTGGAAAACCTTCACTGGATACGCCAGAGTATATTTTATTATTTTTGATTATTATTTATTATTATTTTTGATTATTATTGATTATTATTTATTATTATTTTTGATTATTATTTATTATTATTTTTGATTATTATTTATTACTATTTTTGATTATTATTTATTATTATTTTTGATTATTATTTATTATTATTTTAATTTTTTATTTTTTTGTCAACTTTTTTTTTATTTGAGTTTATTTCACTTTTATTTTCTTTTCTATTTTAATTTTTTCCTTTATTACCATTATTTTATTTTGTATTATTTTTCTATTTTTCAATTTAATGGTTAATGAATGTTTAAAAACTTTTGTGTTGAAGCTAATTCCTAGGACTAAAAAGATATTGCTAAAAATCTGTTTGTGGCCAAAACTTTAATCATATCAAATTTGAGCTTAATAATATTCGAGTTACAGCTCGTTTGTTAAATGCCTGCTCCTATTTTTTAATGACACGTGTTTGGTAGCTGCTTTATCTTTGTCTCTGTTTTTATTCATTTTTTCCTGTATTCTCAAATTATTCAAAATTTTAATGTGCCCGCTTTTAAGTTCATAGTTATGCCATTTCCTTGGCAATCGTTCAATTAATATTACTACGTATGTTAAAAACTTTTCTATGTGAGCTACTCAAGGTGTAGCGTGATTTTTCTGATTAATGCAATCGTTTGGAGCGCGAATTCGATTTATTGCGAGTTCTGACAAATAGAAAATATCAGTTTTTTAAATTTAAATTTTTAAAAACGTTTATATCAAAGGAATGCCTTGATCTTAGATCATTTTAGTTTGTAAAATTGTACGTAATCTCTGGTAGTGAATACAATAAGTGTAACCACGTTTTGTACGGACTTTTGTATAGGATTTTTCCGACTTGAACTTATTTTGTTAATTAAGTTATGTATTCCGTCCAAAATTTTGACTGTGTATGATTTTTTTGACTATCATACGATCTATCGACAAACTGCACAAACTTTTTAGGAACTTTTGTATGGAAGCATACTTTTTTTTATCACGACTGTATTGAGTGTCAAAATCAATTCGAGTTCGAGTACGACGAAAAAATTCTTAGCCAGAGAAGGACTAAACATTTTTCGTCGTACAGGCTTTTTTTAAGGATACTGACTTAGGAGGTTAGCCTTTAATACACTGTAGTGTACGGTCCAGTCAGCTTAGAGATGGGAGGTCAGAAATCGGGCCGGGTATGGCAGTGTACTAGTAGGTGTTAATAATTTTTTTGTATTTTAGTGCTGTTTGGCTGTTATATGATCTACCAGAACAGCAACGTTAAAGAAAAATCGCATTTTGACTGAACGGTGAGTTGATTTAAGCGCCTTGAATTGTTGCAGTGTACGAATCTCGGAGAAAACACTATCCTTCACTTCTTTTACCTAAATTTCTTTTTAAAAAAAAATGGTATTCAATTCCAAAAGCCAGTCTCCTCTTCTGAAACGCATTAATTCAACATTTGACCTAAAAAAAACTCCCTCAAAAAATATAAACAGCCTATTCCTTCGGGCTCATTAATACTTTTCAATTGACGGAATTCATTTCTAGGTACGCTCTTAATTAAAAGTCATTTCAGTTCCGAAATTTATATCCAAAACGGTCGTTTCAGCTTCTCTTGATTGCTTCGGCAAAAGAAAAAAAGGGATCGAAACAAGTCAAGCAAGTCCTGTGGAACCCAGAAAAACTTCCCGAGCCACGTGCAGAACAAAAAAAAAAGGAAACACACTATCTAGCATTATAAAACAGCCCCTAAAATGTATAACCCTATTTCGGTATAGTACAGTGCAGACATTCCTGACCGATATAAGCTCGGAAAAGGGGGCCAAAACCTCGTCCTTTCCGCGTGTCCTCGGAAAAGAAAAGCTCGTGTAAAATTGCCTTTTTCCCCGAAACTTTCACTTTTCTTCAGCCTGTCCGTGTATTGTATCTGTTATGCGGAAGTTTGTAAAGTAATAAATATATAAGACGTTTATATCACACATCGAAACCGTGAAACAGTTGTGTAAGTCTTACCGTATATTTACGCATAATTTTTGGGCATTACTTGCTCCCGGTTTTGCTTCCTCTTCGTCCTTTTTCACACAGCTGGAAAGCTTTGTCGGAGCGTTTTCGAACCAGCTGTAGGTCTATTCCTTGGTGTAGAATTTTTTTTCTTCAAATATATACCAAAAATCTGAGGGGTGCGGAGCTGTGCTTAACATAACCTTTCTCATCCCTCTTGAGGTAAAGGACGTATCTAGACTTTTCTAATATTGCCACCATTTTTAGGTTGACTTCAGCCCAGCTGATTGTGTTTTATATGCATAACAGCTATGTGAATAGTCAGTATATGAAATACAGGGCTGGGCTTTTTTATTAGGCCCTTATATCCTTGTTCAGCAAGCGTAGGACTTTTGTCCCTATAACAAATTCCCAGTTCCTATTTATATTGAACGTCGAGCAGATGTTTTAGAGCAATCGGAATCTCGTTTTAATAGTGAACATCAGATTTTAAGGGATGAAACTTATTCGAAAACGAATCACGTTTTTCGATAGTTTCGTAATGTCCTGATTTTGTGAAATACGGTTACGGAGTAATATCGTCTCCTTGTCTTTAAGTTAATCAATTTCGGGTTTTGTTCTAAGAAAAAGTGAAGAAAAACGTGAATAAATTTGAAATTCAAAAAAGATATGCAAGGACGAAAACAAAACCAAAAGACAAGTTAAATTACGTGTTTATTACTCCGGCAGTTTATCGGGCAATTTTTCTTTTCTTCACATCGAAAAGAGGCTTCTTGTTATTACATAAAGCTTTCAGTTGGTTTATTGTGCATAAAAGCCGAAAGGTAAATTCACGCGAATAAACTCTTATGTGACTTTTTTTTCCCCCGTGTAAAATCGCAACTTAATCTAAAGTGTTTCAGGTTACATGTACCGAGTTTATATGCAGTTTTATGCGAGATACAAAGTAAAAAAGAAAATTTCCGAATATTTTATTTTAGTGTCTTGTTTAGAGTTCAAGTCGCATTGTCTCTCTGGTTTTGGTTGAAAAAATGTTTAGAATTGATGTTGTTTGATTTCTTAAAGCAATGGTAAGCTTATGGAGTTAGGACTAGCTCGCTACGTTAAAGTTGTGATGCGAACAGAAAGATGTCTCTAAAGTAGTTGAATATCAAAAGTTTAAAGTTGGAGAGATGAAAGCTTCCGGCTACATTGAGTATTTTGTTTTTTTCGCCGTATTTTTTTAAATTTATGTTTTGTCCTTTTTTCCCCCTTCTTGTTTTCCTTTTTTCTTCTTTTTCTCCATTATTTTTAAAGGCATTTTCTTGTTCTTCTTTATTATTTTCTAAAGGATTTCCTTGTTTTTCTCTCTTGTTCTGCCTTTCTTGTCTTTTTTCCTCGTTTGTCTTTTTTTCTCGTTTGTCCTTTTTTCTCTTTTGTCCTTTTTTCCCTTTTTTTCTTTCTTTTATCTTTTTCCTCTATTTTTTTTTTTTTTTTCTTTTTTTTTTTTCTTTATTTTTTTTCTTTATTTTTGTTCTTTTTTTTTACTTTTTCTTCTTTCTTTCTTTTCTCTGAAAAAAATTTTTCTTTTTTTTTTCTCTATTTTCCTTTTTCCTCTTTTCCTTCTTTTCTTTTTTCTGTTTTTTTTTTTTTTGCATTTTTTCCCCTTTTTCTTTTTTTTTTCTTTATTTTCCTGCTTTTCTTTTCTTTTTTACTTTATTATTTTTTAATAATAAAGTATTGTGATCGACCTGAAATTTCCAAAAAAATTTGCTACTCTAAAATTTTGTATTTTCACGTTTTAGGACTAGTAAACACCAAGAAAGCAAAAAAAATGTCCGTCTGTCCGCCGTACGCAAAATCGTTTGAAGGCCCAAACCCGTTGAGATATTGAGTTAAAATTTTTATGGTGGGTAGATTGGGTGAACCCCTAAAACTGGTATCTTATGGGGTGGTAGGGGTGTTAGGGGGAGGAGCGGTTTCAGACGAAAAATTTTGGCTTCTAGTCTCAGGAACCACTTATGCTAGGAGGCTAAAACTTGGAACTTATGTAAAACTATGATAGTGGATCCATTTGCAAAAAAATTGTCGAAAGGGTTGAGGGGTGTGGGAGTAGAGGGGAAAATAATGAGACCGAAACGCTCGAAAGCCGAGATTGAAACATTCTAAAATCCAGGTGATATGGATTGATGTCAGAAGGTTAAAACTTTGTGGTTGTCTTTATGGATACTTCAAGATTAGACAAGGGCTAAGCATTTTAAGAGGGTAGGTGGGGTGTGGGGTGAGGGGGGGGGTTAAAAACTTTGGATTAGAATATCTTCCGAACCAATTACACCAGGAAGATAAAATTTGATTTCTGTATATGGGATCACAAGTGGTGTCTACTGAAAGAACTTTTTGAGGTATAGCACGAAAGTGGGGGATATCAATTTTTAACAAAATTTAATTTTTTATACAGTTGATGCCGCTTATTTTAATCACTTTGAGACCAGCCAAAAACATTAACATTAACCGGGTGATAACAATTAACGAAGAAAAAAATAAGCTATGAATTCTGTTTGTGGAAAATGAAACCCAACTGTTTTGATAACAAAATGCGGATTATAACATTATCCGCGATTACAAAAAGCGGCATCCACTGTATCTCAAAAACCGTACCAGATATAATCTTGAAATTTTTACAGGAGTTGGAGTCAGTAGACCTCTACTAGGGAAAACCGTAATGAATAGAAAGCTAAAAATTTACGATTATATAGAGCCACTATAGAGACACTCTAGAAACATTTTTGATAGGAATAGCAAGGAAAGAAGGAAGAATAACCAGGAGGCTATTTGGAACGTTATTTTTTAGGTTGTCAGTTGCATAGTAACCTAAATCGCTTCTCAGCATTAAACGCGTTCCGGACTTCTACCCAAAAATAATAAAGTTGCGTTCAGACTATTGGCAGATTTTTTACTATAATTTATTCCATTATTAATTAATTGTTTTATATTACTCTTAAAATGCAATCTGTTGGAAATTATTGTTCTTTATTAAGACGAAGCTAATCTTCATATTTCGTGCAACATTTTTGACTCGTTACTTTCGCAGTAATGAATAGAAAATTGTCAATTTATTACTTCCTTAAATTATATTATAATATAATTTTTTTTTAAGAGTTAACTTGTTCAGATAACTCATCATTACTGGATATGTTCTATCAAACTTTGATCTTTTTCTTAACGAATTTTATACTATAGATGTCTTACTCCTTTTATTATTCTCTCTTATTGAATTGAATACTGTTTAACGGATTATAAACGGTATTTGAACTGGTTTCAGTCTTTTAAATTATGTTATTTAAGTTAATTTCTTTAAAGACTTTTTCTTAGTTTCTACGGTTCAAAAGAAGAAGTAGTATGTTCTTTATTAATTAACACTTACAGCATCGTCAACCACATAACGAAAATTAATGAACCACCAGTTCAATTGAAATAGCCGAGAATAACGTGTTTTGGGTAATTATCCATCAATATCTTCGGTAACCTAGTATAAGTCAATATCTGGCATCGCGGGTTCGAATATCAATCAACCTTATTTTTGTTACTTTTCAACTATATCCCAGAACGTTAGGCTATCAACTATCTTCATAAAAAAATTATGTTATCAAACTTCGAGGGACATAGTGACGACCGTAATGTCCCAAATTTGAGGAAAATGAAGAAATATAATTGAATAAATATGGCACGCCATTGAAGGAAATCTTTCTTTAATTTCCTCTTTCCAAACACGACAGATTTGTTTATCAACATGCTGTTAAAATACAAATGAGCCCTCATCACGATTTTTTTTTAAAGTCCATTAACTGACTTCGGATTGTTTTTATTTATTCTTTTATTACTTTGTGATTTCTTTTTTTAGTTTATTCTTTCATTATTATATTTTTTTATTTCGTTCTTTCTGTATTTTTTCAGTATTTTTTCTTATTTTAATAAAAAAAATTTTTTCATTTCATTTAATTTTATTTTGTTTAAAATTTTTCTTTTCTTTAATATTTTTTTTATTTTGTTTAATTTTTTTTTCACTTCTTGTCACAACTAACCAATAATCACTGAGCATCGCATTATCTAATATATTTTTAAATATAAAAATGTAATATGGAACAATAAAAATCAAATCTAATTTTTTTTTTAAATTTTTTTATTAATTTTTTCAATTTTTTTATTTATTTTTTATTGTATTTTTTATAATACAGTTTTTTTTTATTTATTTTTTTTTTTTTATTTTTTTTTTTTTTATTTATTTATTTTTTTTTTATTTATTTTTTCAATTTTTTTATTTTTTTTTTATTGTATTTTTTAAAATACAGTTGTTTTTTTATTTATTTTATTTTATTATAGCTTAATTTATTTTATTTATTTATTTATTTCTAAATGTGGCTCAATTATAAAATAAAGGAGCCATCGAATTTCGGCCAGGCCCAGAGGGCGTATGGCACGTCTGTAATTTATTTTATTTTTAATATATTTTATTATTTTAATGATTTTTTTTTTTTTAATATTTTTTTTTTTGTTTTTTTTTGATTTTTTTTTTTTTTTATTTTTTTTAAATTTAAATTTTTTTTTTTAATTTTTTTATTATTAATTATTTTATTGTATTTTTTATAATACAGTTTTTTTTATTTATTTAGTTTTATTATTGCATTTTTTAATTTTTACTATATTCTATTATTTTTTTTGTTTTGTGTGTTGTTTTGTTAGGTCCTGTTTTTATTTATTTATAGTTTTGGTTTTACTCATATTTAAAAAACAATCATTTGTAAATGTTTTTCTCTCATTGTTCATTTGTAAATATTTTTTTTTTATTACTCTTGATCTATTTAATTTTTGTGCTATATTTTGACGTAATATTGTTTTTATTATCTTTTTTGCTTTGTTTTTTATTTTTATTTTTCTTTTAAAATTTTGAATTTTTCTCCCAAATTTATTTTAAGGCTTGCTTTACTATTACTAATTTTACGCTATGCTTTTAGGGTCTAATATCTTTTTCGTTTGACTCATCAATCTAAAATGCGATGAAGAAAAATGATAACTTTTTCATTTCCTATATTTTATTGCTCTCATTTCAATTACTGGTTGATTTGAGAAAATCTGTTTTTTTTTCGAATATTTTTTTGACCTTACATCATCATATTAGCCCCTTAGCTTCCATAGGTTTTCTTTTACTTAAAATTTTGTTCGTTGAGAGCTTCTAGCGTGCGTGACCTACAGCCTGATGGTATCGATTCGCTTCTTAATAAAATTGATTAAACCTCGTATTTTTCTTTTTTTATTATTTTGGTGGCCTCGTAGCTCGTTCATGTTTATTACAATTTCACCGCGGGCTTGATTGTGTCAAGAGATATTTTCTGTTTCTTTATCACGCACTATTCCCATAACCCGACTCCCATCCATTTTTTTTAAAAGGAAAAAACAGGGTTAACCCCTTCTAGTTTAATGATAGTCTAGGGTTTTTAGTGTTGGCTAGTTTTTTTTACGACAGTTTATCTAGTCATCGTAGGCTCTTAGTACAACTTAGGTTTCTTTGTTTTGTAATTAAGTCCTTTAGGAGTTTATTTACTATTTGTTTTTATGATAAAGTAATTTTGGATACTTATTGCCGGACTGAGTTCGTTGTCTGTCCAGCTGCAATTAATGCAATGTAATGCAATAAATTTTTTGCTTAAATTGACATGATTCCCAGGTCATTGAACTAAGGAGATGTTCTACATACTGTATGTTTTTTTTGCAATGTCAATCTAAAATAATGAAATGGTTCATATTTCTAAAACAATTTTCCCTTTTCTATTTACTAAAAAAAATCCATTAAGCAAAATTTTTACTTCTATGTCAATTATCGTTACAAAACAAATGTTGCTTGTTTTCGTCAAAAGTTGTTGAACTTCGAGTCCATTAATTGTCCAAGACAAAATTAATAAAGCGTACGACATGAATGAGGTGTCAATGAACATAACAACATTTTCCCACATTTTCCAAGAAAATAGTCGCCCCTAGTGTTGAGAATTTTTTTTATTATAGGTAGATAGGATACGAATGTACAGAAAATTGTGTTCGAAATATCTTAGAAATTCCTTGAACCAAATGAACGTAATTTATCTGGCTGTTTTAATTGTACACTATTGTTGCTAAAAACAAGCACGGGCCGTAACGTAAGTATTGCTCATTGTACTTCTTACAACAATGTCTTGAAGAAATCCGCATTTCTGCACTAAGTGTTTATTCTATTTTTAATTCATCACACTTTAGTATCGAGGAAATTAAGATCATCTACCTCCAAAAGATGATTTGTCAGTCCACAAATATCACCAAGTGTACATACCATTGAAAGACATAGATTCTTTTAAAATATATTATAAAAAAAAGAAATAAATTTGTTTAAGGATGCACAAATCTAGTTAATTAAAGCGAACACGATTCAACAATTCAAAAAAAACATTCAGGTAGACTTGACTAGAACATCTCAGAACTCTTGCTGGAAAGTTCTACTCGCAATGATAAAATCATAACTAAACTCAATCAACGTCAAAAGGGACTTCTATATATTAAAAAAAAATCCTAGGGACACCCACATCACTTGGACAGTTTTTCGATTCCTTGTAACAAGCTAACTAAAACCCCTATTAATAGCATCGTTTGTAATTCTTTCACCCCAATTTTTCATGGTTTGTCCTCTTCAAAAAAGATACAAATATATATAGTACATATAAAAAAAATTGCCTCAAAATATAATTTCCGTCCATATAATGTCTAAATTTACCGGAAGAATTAAGTGAAATCTTGTGGTAATCCTGATAAGAAAATCGGCTCAATTTTTCATCTAACCCTCGCTCTCCTTCCACAGAGCTTATGGCTAGAGGAATTAAGGTTTCAGGTTATTTAAGAATATGAGACTAACTAACAACCCCCAAAATCTTTTTTTCCTCAAGAGACATAGAATTTCCGCCTCCATACCACCATTGGGAATAGCCCCCCAATTTTCGAAGATTTTCTTAATTTAATTTGTCATATTTTATTCAAATGAATTTTGACTTTTTCGTGGTGGTATTTTTTCAGTGGTTCTTGGGATATTTACGTAATAATGCTGTGTGTGTGTTATATTTCAGTTTTATATAAGACTTTATCGATGGTATAGCGCACAAATATGTACGTGGAATTAAAAATAAAGCCCTAGAAATTGGATTCTTGAACAATTATCCAACCGTCAGAAATAATTACAATATGAAGCCGACATCAATTGTACGCTCAACGTTGCTATGGAGTGAAAATATTGTGAATGCGATGCGCGCGACTCACTCGGCTACATAATCGCGTCGCGCATGCTAAATCGCGACAACAGTTATAGTAAGCGTGTTGAATCGCTTGCCGCACCTGTCAAAAATTATCCACAAATACCAAATTTATTTTAGCAGTCTGTGAATGTAGCGCCGTACATTTTTTTTTAATTGTACAGGCTTTCTTCATTCGTGATATTGATTAACCGATCACCGTCTACTCTTGAAAAAATCTTAGATGAGAATTGCGCAAATGTCAAAACCGCGTTATGCGCGCGACGAAATTAAAAAATTGGCAATCGAAGTGAGATGTGTTTTATAATTTTAACCGAGTTTACCAGATTTTTTTCCATTTTCAACCCCTAAGAGGGTATAAAAGGGTTGAATACCTTTTCACGAATTCCGTCATATTTCTTTGGATTGGTAAGACATCAAATTGGTTTTTACTTCCTCGGGCTTTATATTTATCTAAAAACTCCTTTCACAATTTTTTGATATCCAACCTCACGTGGGTTTAAGGGGGTTGTATATGTTTTGACAATTTTCGCCAATTTTTCTTAGCTTTAAGGGGAGCTTGTAGGGTAAACAATTTTTTTTTGTTTTCGATTGATTATTAAAATTTATATTTTTTCTGATAAAACAAGACTAAACTCGCGACATTTTGACGCCGGGAAGTGCCTAAAAATAAATTGTGTAATTTAAATGCACCCGTTGAGTACCAGGACCCTCCCTTACATTACCATTACAACTTTCTCTGATAAAATGATTGCTTGTCACTTTATTTTATTGTCAAATGATGAAAATCAGTGTTGCCACAGTTATTTTACAAGATATAAAAAAAAATCAAAATAGAAAAATAACGAATATTTATCAACAAAAGATGGTAAAAGAAATGCATGTAGCTGACACACTGTTGTTGTAAACAAACTGGTTTCCTGAGAAATCATGTTTTTTGAAGGGTTTGCATCGTTTTCTCGCCAACCGCTCATCAGAAATCATTATTTTTTTTTGTTTTCCTTGTTTTGGATAAAAGAATTTGTTGATCGAAGATTATCAAATTTAATTAACACAGTACCGACCTATGCGCCATAGAGCATCGTTCAAAAAGTAGCGATTTTCGAACAGCTAATATATAAAAAAATTTAAGCGATTTTTACATTATTATTTTTTAATAATAAAGTATTTTAAAATGCTCCGATCAAGTAGTAGTACTAACAGAGCTTGTCTCAAAAACGGCAATTTTTGCACTCCCTACAAGCTCTCCTAAAGGAGATATCATTTTGACTTTAATTTCTGTCAAGTTTTTATATAATCGCCAAAAAACTGATTTTAAGATTTTCTGACAACCAACCCCAAATGTGGTTTAAAGTGGGTTGCATACATTTTTACAAATTTCTATATATCTTAGGTCTGATGGGGTAACCAATTTGTTCTGACTTCTATGGTCTTTTAGTATAATGATGCGTTTACACTCACCCTTGAGGCTCGCCTCGAGACGATCCTCTACTCTCATCAGGCCATTGCAAACCGGTTTTCGTCGGCTGTGTTGAAAGCAATTTACATTCAACATGCCTCTGCGTCGCAACTTGCCTATAAGTGCGAAACGACAGAAATACGATAAGCTACGAATTGTGTGGTACCATAGTTTATTGTATGTGTGTACACATATGGAAGCGTGCGTCGGAGAAAAAGTTGAAGAATGTTAGACTCTTGCGACTCCACAAGCCATCTGATTGGGTGATTTTTTGGTGGGGATAGAGGCTCGCCTCAAACGTTGAGTGTAAATGCACCATAAAGATTATACCGAAATTCGCGTCCTGGACCACAAGTGATCTCTCGTGATGGGTTGTGGCACAATGCTACAGTCCATCCTTCTAAACCTAAGCTTGACCGCGTCCCGAAGTATAAACCATTTACGCTAGTCATGTGTTATATGTTGTGGTAGGTATGTAGTGTCGTAAGCATTCTATCGCGTCCCCATTTTAACCGCTTACTGAACTTTGACCCGAAAATAATAATAAAGAAAATGTTAATTAAAATATAATGAAGACTGTTGGCAAATTTTTATTAATGTTTTTTTCTTAACTTTTTTTTTTAATTTATTTTTTGAAATTTTATTTTTTCTCTTATATTTTTTTAATTTTTTTCTCTTATATTTTTTTAATTTTTTTCTCTTATATTTTTTTAATTTTTTTCTCTTATATTTTTTTAATTTTTTTCTCTTATATTTTTTTAATTTTTTTCTTTTATATTTTTTTTAATTTTTTCCTCTTAAATTTTTTTTAATTTTTTTCTCTTATATTTTTTTAATTTTTTTCTCTTATATTTTTTTACTTTTTTTCTCTTATATTTTTTTACTTTTTTTCTCTTATATTTTTTAATTTTTTTTCTCTTATATCTCTTTTTATTTTTCGTTTCTCTCTTTTTTTTTTTTTTTTTTTTTTTTTTTTTTTTTTTTTTTTTTCTCTCTTTATGCATTTTTTATTTTGTTTGTGTTCATTTATTTGTTTGTTTTTCTTCTTTTTTTTTTTTTTGCTCTCTTTTTTTAGTTTCTTCTTTTTATTTTTTGTTTCCTTCTTTATTTTTATCCCTTTGTATTTTCTTATATATTTCTGTCTTTGATTTTATTTTTATATCTATCTTTTTTGGATTTGTCTTTGTTGTAATTTTTTTCTTCTTTATTTGTTTTTTTTTTATTTCTTTACTTGTTTTTCTTTTAATTCCTCTTTTTTTTATTTCCTCGTTTGTTTTTTTTTATTTCTTTGTTTGTTTTTTTTCTACCTTCTTTTTGTAATTACTTTATTCATTCTTTATATATTTCTTAATTCTAACTGAAATATTAAACTCTGTATGTTCTCATACGGACATATTATGTTATTAAAAAAAATTAAAGGAATGTGTACAACGGTTAGGAACTACTTGGTAACAATTACCCTTTTTTTTCTTTCACTTGTTATTAATTTTCTTCTGAACCACTCTACATCTAGCTCCTCCCGTTTATGTCTTCCCTGTAAAAACAAACATGCAGAGAAAAGAACAAATAAAAGCTTTTACTTCATTTTCCAGATTATTGTAGTCTATCCCGGTGTTTCTAAGAAGTTTCCTGTATAAGGAAATACTGAAGGATCTTATAAAGCCCGAAATTCTTAGAACTTTCTTTGAGTTTACAGAATACATACATAACATCACCCGGATACAAAAATAAGGAGTTCAAGTTCAATACGGTTCAGAACCTTCAATAGCAAATACTCTAGCCCATTAATTGCAAATTCATCATTCCCGATTTGTTATGCAAATTGAAGAGTCCTTGCTGCTTCGTTTCAATTCCAAGTCCTAAGTAGAGAACTGTACTATGAAGGGAGATGTGGAGTGAAGGTGTCGACATCTAGTTGTCAATTTAATTACATATATTAACTGCCTATATACGTATATTTTCATGAATATTAATTGACGATACGCGTAGCATATGAATTAAGTCTATAGGATTGCTCGGAACCTGTATCTGTATGTTCCTTTTCCGTAACGACTATGTTATATTGTCGGTATGACATTCTAAAAATATATCATAATATTGCACTATGTAAATTTTAACGGCTGGAAATACAAATACCAACTAGTTTTAAACCAGTACACCAACAAATGAAATCAGTAATACTGAAATTTGAGCTATAGTGTATACCTTTGGCTCGCTACTCGCATGGGCTTCTAGGAGAAAGTTGAGTCTATCGCGGAGAAAGTGAAATTTCGTTTATTGCTGGCCTATAGTTCAAGGTCTCGTCAAGGCCGCATGCTCCATATATACAGGAATTTTTATATAATATCTTATTCAAGTATATAAAAGATATCAGCCCCCTCCTACCCACTGAAAGAATTCGCCTCTGGAGGACACATAAAACAGGAGCTTTCTTTTTATTTTCCTTCTGTATATATTTGCCAGCCTGGCTATCATCTGTTAGACAAGTAGGCCGTATAAACGAGTAGCTTTTTATTGACGACACGTGGAACGAGAAGCTTCCATACAAAATATATATCGAGTACTTTACGTCAAGTTTGTCACCCTGTTTATTTCTTGGTATCGAGCCAAATTTCGTATTTGGGTAAAATCAATGTCGTCGACAACTTTCAGTTTTCACGGATGAAAATCGGAGGCGCCGCCCCGCCTCTCGTTTTCCGTTCCGAAGGAAAGTGTTGAAAAGCTTTCGGGGGGGCCTAGATTCACATTTTTTACGTTAAAGATGGTGTCAATGTAGGGGAAATTGTCCATATATAGAAAAAGGTCCTTTTTATCAACACAAAATATAGTCACCCTGTGCGATATAGGATGTTGCGAAATTTTCGCTATCGGCGGCACTTTTCGGCTGTTGAGCTAACAAAAGGATTTCTGGTGTATTTTCGCTGACAATAAATATTTGATATTAGACGTTCGTTCGAAAAACAGGCTCTCGGCAAGGACTTTTCGCTCGCAACTCTGTCGTCCCTTCTGTCGAGTTAATGACACGTTTATTCGAATGGGTGGTTTTCGTTTCTAGCTCGTTTCTAGTTCGTTTCTTTTTTTTTTTTGTAAGGGCGGAAAAAGTTATATTTTGCCGGCTGCGTGTTCATGTCGAATATTGTGCCAAGTATATTGCGAATATCCTTTAATGGGAAAAAGGTAGAGGAATGAGAGAGAAATCTTAATTTGTGGATATTGCATGATCCCTGCTTTTCAAGATTGAAATCTCTGGGAGCTATAGGGAGTTCTATATTTAGATGGCATTTTATGATTCCGTCTCTATTTTTGTAATATGTTTTGAAACTGCTTTTTGTTCCAAGGGTTTCATTTATTTTTATGTTAACTTTTGTTTTATTTTATATTAGAACAATAGGAACAAATGTAATTGTTGTTTTTTTTGATAATAATTTCAAAAATATTAAAAAAATTTTATGAAGACTGCCCCACGTTGGGCGCCAAAATTACAGGCATAAAATAATGAAATACAAATTCATCATTCTTCTAACGACACGATCCATAGCCAGGGCTCGTTACAAAATATTTTTTTAATTGACTTCACTGTTTTTATTAATTCTATTTATTTAATTCTTGACTTCATTAATTCTATTAGTTTAATGTTTAAAATTGATTTAATTTGGTTTTCTCCGTCTCCGCGTTTTCGTTGTTGCTCGCATCCGCTCGCCGTAATTTTACGCTGCTAGTATGACTCCGCTCGCCTTGCTCGACCCTTCTTCGCTCGTCATCTCTCCCTGTCTTCGTCTCCGCGTGTGGCCTCTGCTCGTTTTTGATCTGCCCTGTCTGTCTCTGCTCTGCTCGTTGAGGCTTGGCATAGTTCATCGTGGCTTATCGGAGCCCGTACTGGCTCGACATCCTGGCACGATTCTGCTCGCCTTGCTCTTCCTTGTCATCGTCTGCCCTGTCTTCGTCTCGGCGCGTTGCCTCTGCTCTGTTCGTCTAGGCTCTGCCCTGTCTGCCTCTGCTCGTCTGTCTCTGCTCTGCTCGTTGAGGTTTGGCATAGTTCATCGTGGCTTACCGAAGCTCGTACTGGCTCGATATCCTGGCACGATTCTGCTCGCCTTGGCACGATTCTGCTCGCCTTGCTCTTCCTTGTCTTCGTCTGCCCTGTCTTCGTCTCGACGCGTTGCCTCTGCTCTGCTCGTCTAGGCTCTGCCCTGTCTGCCTCTGCTCGTCTTTGATCTGCCCCGTCTGTCTCTGCTCTGCTCGTTGAGGCTTTGCATAGTTCATCGTGGCTTATCGGAGCCCGTACTGGCTCGACATCCTGGCACGATTCTGCTCGCCTTGCTCTTCCTTGTCTTCGTCTGCCCTGTCTTCGTCTCGGCGCGTTGCCTCTGCTCTGCTCGTCTAGCCTCTGCTCTGCTCGTCTAGGCTCTGCCCTGTCTGCCTCTGCTCGTCTGTCTCTGCTCGTCTGTCTCTGATCTGCTCGTTGAGGTTTGGCGTAGTTCATCGTGGCTTATCGAAGCCCGTACTGGCTCGACATCCTGCCACGATTCTGCTCGCCTTGCTCTTCCTTGTCTTCATCTGCCCTGTCTTCGTCTCATATTTCATCGTAGCTTATCGTAGCCCGTACTGGCTCGACATCCTGGCACGATTCTGCTCGCCTCGCGTATGGCCAATTTAGTCAATTAATTAAACACAGTTACAACTAATTCTTTCCCCATATTTTTTCCTATTTGCGCTATAGTCCATCTGTCGTCTATTTTAGGCGATGGGTACTTAACATTATTCTTATTAAAACTGGAAGATTTTCTAAAACTGGTGGGCGCCAAAATTACATTCATAAAATAAATGAAATAAAAACTCAGAAATCGTAGAACATTCAGCCAATCAACTGAAGACAATTACAGCTAATTTAATTACCAGTATTTTGATCAATGGCGTTACAGTCAAAGTTTATGCTGTTTCGCTCTGAATTTTCTTATAAAACAAATATTTTTTTAAAACTGACCCACGTTGGGCGCATAATTACATGCCTGAAATAAATAAAAACAAGTGTTCAGGATTCAAATAAAATAACATTCAGTCAATCAAAGCAAAATATTTATACCTAATTTGCTACTGTAATTTTCCTTTAATGGCGCTACAGCCGAAATAATTCTCCTTTGTCTTAGACGGTCTATTTTTTAAAATCATAAAAATTCTTTGAAGGCTGACCTGCGTTGGGCATCAAAATTATCTACCTAAACTAAGTGAAACAAATGAATGGAATTAAGAACTATCGGTGTTTAGCACCATTATTGCTATAGTCGATGGATTAATTTATTTCTGTATTTTTTTTACCACAAGACTTACTGCCCTACATTGGGCGCCAAAACTACATTCAGTCAATCTACCTACGAAAAGCTTTTGAACCTTATTTGTAACCGATTTGTTTGCCAATAGCGCTGCATTCAACCTACCTGTATTTAAATTATTTTTTTTTGACATAAAACTTAACAAGATTTTAAGGACTACCCCACGTTGGGCGCCAAACTTATGGCCGTAAAATAAAGAACATGGATGGTTTTCAATTTCAACTGGTTCGTATTAGTATTTTGAAAGCAGTGTGCGCATTTGTTTAGAGAATGTAAACGTTTTTTTTAACGTTCATTGAGCATTAAATGGAACTTTGATATTTTTATCATTTATCTTCTCTGCCAAAACATTGGTGACTCAGTTTACTAATAAACAATTGTTTTTTTTTTGGCATACTAAAATTGACTAATTAAAGATACGAAAACTTTATTGAACATAAACATATTTAGCTGCCAAATTCAAGTACAAAACATTCTGACCAAATTACGTATACGAGATAAGAAACTCTTGTAGCGAACATAAAAACATTCAGCTCATTCGCACCGTATAAATTTTCCTTCGAAATCCTAATGGAAGCCATAAAATTGTAGTAGGTGGGTCCCGAAAACTTCATAAACCTCAAGGGAAAGTGTGTACTAACAAAATTACAAAATTTTTTTTATGTGGTATTGTATGAGTATGTTTATTCTATTATATTATGTATTTACTTAGAATATTAATACCTACCTAGTACTAAAATGTTCTATCTTTACTTTATGTTTATCATTCCGCACCGTACATCAAGCTAAGGATTTCGCTTTTTATAAATGTTAAACATGTAAAAAAAAAAATACAATCAAAAAAATAATGTAAAATAGCTAGGTTTTTATTATTGCCATAACCGAAAATAAGACTATCTATTGATTTATTAGACAGAAGTATACGAAAAAAAATGGAAATTGATTTTTAAAAGAACCGTGTGATAAAAAAAAACATTAGGATTCAATCTGTTGTTCCGATGTTTTAGGGACATTTGATGCTCTGAAGGTATTATAAAATGTATCCCAGATATCCTTTATCGGAGCTTACTCTGAGTGTATCTCTAGTTTCTATAACTAGACTAAAATATATTACAGTATTTCGGGCTAAAGATATCCATCTGACTTTGTTTCCTTTTTTTTGGCTATTGCAACTATCCAAACGCTATATGTTAAAGGATAAGTCTCTAAGATTAAGAGATCAATATCAAGACGAAGAAAGCATCTCTAAAGGGATATTATACGAACACTTTCGGGATATATATATGTATATTTCGATTTCCTGTGCTCTACACAGTGAAAACAAACTTTTTGAAGATGGAAACTATTTCGATGGTATAATCGCAGAAAACAAAACGATTTAGTTTATTCATGAAGTTTTCATGGGTCAAAAGATATTTGTCCAAGATGGAAACTTACAGGATTTGAAAAAGAATCTGCGAATGGTTTGCATGAATTGTGGATTTATGTAGATATGTTTATGCGATCTTTGGTTAATTGAAAAGAATCATCCGGTCGAAGAACTTGGTTAAGCAAATGTTCAGTTGTTTACTAACTTTCTGATTGTCGGATTAAATCTCATCTTGGCTTTTGACCTTTATCTGAACAAATTATGCTGGAAACAGAAGCTCTGTTTCGAAAAAAGCGATATATCTCAGTTGAAATCAGAATTTCTTTCTTTGTTCAAAATGTGTATTAGATTTTTTTTCTATTTCAGCGCAAACTATTCCACCTCTTTCTTAGCTTAGCAGCTGTAAAAACTAGTTTGCAACTGGTGTCGGTATATCAGGATGCTTTCAAAAATATCAATGACCTTTTGTCAATGGTGATACTGAAGTACAACCTTTGAAGGAGTTACATGTTTTGACTAAAGCCTCAGTTACAATGGCTCCGATCCGATCCGATCTGGAAAACGGACAGTGTTGAGTTTCTCCATCCGAGACACATCTAAAGGAAACGACTAGTCACAATCGTTCCGTTGATTAGCCGAGACACAAAACGAAGGGGTAAAGTTGACAAACTTTCAACTTCTATCCATTCCGACGGTAATTGAATTTCACCACCTCTTTCGCCTAACTGAAAATCAAAATTACACCTCGATAGTGTCACTTTTTTGACGGATGCCGGAACGGAATCGTTGTGCCTAGAAAATTTTCTCCTCCGAGATTGCTGTAATTCAGGCTTTATCCAAAGTCCTCCAAAGTTCGTTACTCATCTTTAGAATGAATCCAAGCTGTTATCGAAATTGTCAAGTAAATATTTTATGAAACTGACAACCTGCCTGCATTTTGGAAATTTAGTACTGAAATGGCATAATTGCTCGCTACACAATCGTGTTTGTTTTATATTCTCCTTTACTAATTCTTTTTATTTTTGTTTATTTTTACGCTTTTTTTGTTTATATTTACTCTTTTTTTTTGTTTCTTTTTACTCTTTTAAATTTTTTTATTTCTAGACTTTTTTGTTTTGTTTCCTAAAGCTAGTTATTTTTTGGTAATATCATTCTGTTAGGTTTTTTCTTGTAATATGGTTCTTCTTGCTTTTTTCGCTGACCGCGTTTCCTTAACCCTTATCGGGCCGAAGAGGTTCCCGGGTACCTATTAGTTTTCTTTTACTTTTTTCGATAAACAAAAGAAGCTTAAACTTAAATTATGATTTACTGCCTGTAAGAGTATTTCGTAAACATACTTGTAAGCAATATATCTATACCAAATTTATCTATTATAATTAGAAATGAAGTGATTGTAACAGTAGGTACCCGAGTACCTTTTCGGCGTGATTAAGATGTTTTTTTTTCTTTGGCTCGATAAAAGTTAAGCTATTTTCACTGATCGCGTTTCATTTAGCTTTTTTCATTGAACGCTTTTCTTTTAGCTTTTTTCACTCGCATTTCTTGTACACTGATCTCGTTTCTTTTATCTTTATTCATTGATCGCGATTCTTTTAGCTTTTTTCGCGCATCAGGTTTCTTTTAGATTTTTCAATGATTGCGCTCCTTCTGGCTTTTCTACTGATCGCGTTCCTGTTTTCACTGATCGGGTTTCTTTTTTCATTGATCGCGTTTCTTTTAGTTTCTTTAATTGATCGTTTTTTTAGCTTTTTTCATTAGCGTTTCTTTTATTTTTACATTAATTGCGTTTCTTTTAGCTTTTGTCACTGATCGCGTTTCTTTTTTCAATGACTGCCTGTCTTTTAGTTTTACTTTATTATTTTAATAATACAGTATTGTTTTCGATTTTTAAAAAAAAAAGATTTCCAACCCTCAAAATTTTTTTTTTCACGTTTCATGACGAGTAGACACGAAAAAAGCAATAAAAAATTTCAGTCCGTCTGTCCGCCGTACGCCGTACCCCGTACGCCGTACGCCGTACGTCGACCGCTGTACGCAAAATCGTTTGAAGGCTCTTAGCTCCCAAACCCTTTGAGCTATTAAATTAAAAATTATGAATAGACTGGGTAGGCACCTTGAAGTGGCCAAATTTGGAGGGGTGGGGGTGTGAGGGGGGAGGAGGGGGAAGTGTTTTAGACGGAAAATTTTGGTTTCTAGATCTCAGCAACCGCTTATGCTATGAGGCTGAAATTTGGAATTTATATAAAGCTTCAGTAGTGGACCCATTTGCAAAAAAATTGCCGATATAGGTGAAGGGGTTTGGGAGTGGGGGGAAAAATAATGCGTCCGAAACGCAAAAAAGGTGAGATCGACACTTTCTAAAATCCATATCTCCTAAACGGTTAATGTCACAAAATTGAAACTGTATGAATATCTGTAGGTATACTAGGAGAATAGATTGGAAACAAAAATTTGAGTGGGGAAAGTGGCGTACGGGGGTGGGGGGTGAAAAACTTTAGATTGCGATATCTTACTAACCAATTGCACTAGATAAATAAAATTTGGTTTCTGTATAAAGGTTGACAAATGAAGTTTGCTGGAAGCAAAATTTTTGAAGGGTGCGGTGGAGCATGAAAGTGGAGGGGATAAGAATTTTTCTAAAAAATCACGTCTCATATCTCAAGAACGGTGTAAGATAGATGCTTCAAATTTTTACCAGAAGTAGGCCTAATAGACCCCTAGCAGAAAACAATTTCGGAAGTGTGGGTGTAGAGGGTGAGGGTGGGAGAGGGTGAAAAGGAAAAAGTTCCGATTTTATTATCTCGACAACCTATAATGATATAAAGCTGAAACTTGGTATTTAGATAGAGCTATATTAGTAGCATCTTGGAAAAATATAATTTTTTATAGGGGTAGTATGGTACGGGGGTGGGGGGTGTTTTTCCTATCTATAGAACGACTTATGCTACAAAGCTGAAACTCTGTACGTTTATGTAAATCAACTAGAAAACTAATGTAGATAAAAAAAAATTTCAAATATACATTGGCGTTCGGAGGGGGGGCAAAAAAAATGATCAGTGAAAATGGAATGCATATATTTTCACGGTTTTCGTCATATCTATTAGGTCTTCCCAAATATTGAATTCATTTTTATTCTATGGATTCTTCATATAAATACCTAGATAGTGTTTTCAGGATTTTTTAAAATTCGACCCCTAAGGGGGTGCAAAGGGGGTTGTAAACTTTTTCACGAATTCTACTATATCCACGTCTTATCAGATATTGAATATCTTTTCATATTCATGGGCTTGTGTAATAATCGCCTAAAACTTGTTTTTAAGTTTCTTCCTTTTTCCACCTAGGAGGGTATAAACGGGTTGAACACGTTTTCACGAGTTCCGTCATTTCTTTTAGAAGTGATAAGAAATTGAATTGGTTCCTACTTTCTCGTGCTGTCTTCATATTTATTTATTAACTCCTTTCAGGCCATGTAATGGCCCAAAACCAAATCACGAAAAACCTCCTGATCACGTAATAACAACGTAGTATAATATTACTACTTAAACTGCGTCCCGGAGTATGACCCAATTATGTAATTCATATTTTATATGTGGCAGCGGCGTAAGTATTCTAGCGCGACCCCATTCTACCCATTTTTTTAGGTTTTCAGTCACATAGTAACCTACACCGCATCAATATTAAACGCGTTCCGAACTTCTACCCGAAAAATAATAAAGTTGCGCCCAGACTGTTGGCAGATTTTTTTTTTACTGGTCGCGTTTCTTTTATTTTTTTTTTCAGTGATTGCGTTTCTTTTAGCTTTTGTCACTCATCAGATTTCTTTTAGCTTTTTTCACTTTAGCACTCCTTCTGGCTTTTTTACTGATCGCGTTCCTTTTAGCTGTTTTCACTGATCGGGTTTCTTTTTTCATTGATCGCGTTTCTTTTAGTTTCTTTAATTCATCGTTTTTTTTTTAGCTTTTTTCACTAGCGTTTCTTTTATTTTTTATATTGATTGCGTTTCTTTTAGCTTTTGTCACTGATCGCGTTTCTTTTATCTTTTTTCAATGACTGCGTATCTTTTAGTTTTCTTTTTACTGGTCGCGTTTCTCTTATCTTTTTTCAATGATTGCTTTTTTCTCTCATCAGATTTCTTTTACCTTTTTTCAATGATTGCGCTTCTTCTGACTTTTTTTTACTGATCGCGTTCCTTTTAGCTGTTTTCATTGATCGCTTTTCTTTTAGCCTTTTTCACAATGGCGTTTCTTTTATTTTTTACATCGATTGCGTTTCTTTTAGCTTTTGTCACTGATCGCGTTTCCTTTTTCTTTTTCCAATGACCGCGTGTCTTACTTTTTTTTACTGATCGTTTTTCTTTTATCTTTTTCACTGACCCGGTTCCTTTTAACTTTCGCTGATCGTATTTCTTCAACCTTTTATCACTCATCGCGTTTCTTTAAGCCTCTACTGATCTCGTTTCTTTTAACTTTTTATGTTTTTTTTTTTATTCTTATTTTTTAATTTATTTAATTTTTTTTAAATAAGATGATTGCATTTATTTGTTTTGTGTTTTTTTTTTATTTATTTCGTGTTTTTTTTATTTATTTTGTGTTTTTTTTAATTTATTTTGTGTTTTTTTTTTATTTATTTTGAGTTTTTTTTTTTATTTATTTTGTGCTTTTTTTTATTTATTTTGTGTTTTTTTTTTTTTATTTATTTATTTTGTGTTTTTTTATTTATTTTGTGTTTTTTTTATTTATTTTGTGTTTTTTTTATTTATTTTATGTTTTTTTTATTTATTTTTGGTGTTTTTTCTATTTTTTGTTGTATCTTGTAATTATTATCTCTTTCTATTTTCTTTTAATTTCTTTTATTATTTGTTCATTTTTTTGTTTTATTATTTTTACTTTATTATTTCAATAATACAGTATTTAGTTTTGTACTTGTATATCCTTTCCTTTACATTTTTTTATTTATTTAATTTTATTGTTTTAATTTTTATTTAATTTCTGTTCTTTGTCTATTGGTTTTCTTATTTTCGATTTTCGATGATAGTTTTTTCAATTGCTCATTCTTCTTTTCGAATCCTTCTTTCTACCTTTTTAATTCTCTCTTTTTTAGCCGTCAATTTTTTCGCTATTTATATTTTTTCCTTCCATTTTCACTTTTTTCGTCCTTTTTTAACCTTTTTTCATATTTCTGCCTTTATTTTTAATACTGAACTAGTAATTTCTTTCTGATACCTAATCGTTTAACGTTAAGGTGTTCTTTTTTGTCTTCCATCCTTGTTCTGTTATTTTCGAACTTCTATCTTTTTTCGTTTACTTATTTTTCTTTTGTCCTAATTTGTTACCTTTTTTTCTGTTAATTTAAAATGTTCACCCTTTTCACTTTTTCCCCATTTTTTCACCTTTTCCAATTCTTTTTACTCAATTTCTTTTTATTTTTAACTTTAATTGCAACCGTAATATTTGTTAATCGTTGAATTAAATCAAATTGAAAATCTTGTTTTTAACGAAAAAGTACACTTCTATCTTACCCAGAGACTCTGCCTAAAAAAAGATCGAATAAAAAGCAGGGGCATTATTGAAGACACATTGAAATCACGATTAAAGTTTATTTATAGACATTTAGTACAAAACAAATTTCATTATCAGGAACCCCAAATCTGAACAACAATAATTTTCGCTGGGTACTTGCTATACGAAAACCTATCTTATCGTTTTGTGATACATTAAAGGGGACGTCTTCCTTTTTTACATAATAATTTACCGAATCAAAATATTAAATTACGGATAGGAATTCAGAATATTTGACGGAAATTATTCTTTCCACCTTAGCGTATATAATTGATTTGGAGAGGCATATCATTATTTCATAATGAAGCTTATCGATGCGTGCGAGACCTTAAATTCTGTTTAATGTGTTTTTGTTAATTTAATAAATTGGATGATATCAATTTCATGGCATAGTAAGTAGCTTTATTTTTCGCCTGCAAACTACACACGGAAAACGGAAGCCTATTTGTTTAATAATAGCACACACGACTTTAATACATCTATCAAAATACAGTCATGCTGTCAATTATTACCTATTACATGTAATTTATGTTTCCTTAGATATGTCTGGAAAAAAAATGTATTGGCAATTTTATGTCATGTTATAGTGATACCAAAATATCCCCATTGCACACTGGAACTGAGTGACGAAGCTGTTTCCGAGCAAAGATAAATTAATGTTGAAGAAATTGCGGGGGTTTAAGAGATTTGGGGATATCGACAACACGGGGGTGACTGAGTGGAAATAATAAGGACGACAACAAGTGTTATGTTTTGCTCAAAAAAAAAGAACAAAAAAATATAAGAATAAACATCCTTATCTTGGGGGATTTATTTAACAAGGGTGTACCTTTTGTTGTTAGGTAGATGGATCTGATTTCAGGGATTTCAATTTTGCTAGTGAATTGATTTCGATTTGATTTAAAGATGGATAATAGTTCGGGATTAGTGATGAAATTGATGCTGTTTAAAGAATGTTGTACATAGTAAAAAAAATCCATTGAATTTTACATCTTTTGGATGGTAGGCAAATATGCCTCACCTTTTCAAGTTAATTTACATTGGGATGTAATAGTCAATTTGAATGTAATTTTCAATTTTCGATCAGTAAATTTGAATTTGCAATCAGTAAATTTCAACTTCGAAAGCAGCAAATTCGCTGGATATTTTCTAAAAAAATATATAATTATTAATTTATTTATTTATATATTTATTTATTAATTCGATTAGATACACTTATTTCTACTTCTAATATTATTTCTTACTTACTTACTCTTAATAAAACATTTGGCTGTACGTAAGAATCGAAGCCGCGATCAATTCTGCTTTTGCAGCGTAGGTTTGGCGCACGTAGCCATTGCGCCACCGAAGGCGTTTCATTTTCATTTCAGTAGAAAGCAAAATCGAACGAAGTGTCCAACTTCGTGGTTTCATATATTACATGTTTTTCGTCGTAAAATTCAAATAGTGTAATTACACGAAAAAGAACGTAGTTTTCAATTCATATATAAATATAGTTAATTTTACACGAAATGTTGTGTAATTTTGTGAGACTTTTCATGTAAATTGTACGGTTCAGTTGAAAAGTACATGAATAGCAGTAATTTCGTGTAAAAGTGCTTGAAATGAGTACTTTTACTTCAAAAATGAAATATACTGGAAATTTCAAGTAAAAATTGGATTGGAAATTCAGTTTTTTTTTAAAACAGTGTGTATATTGGTTGCAAATTAAATAAAAAAAATCAGTTCAAGCTAATTTTCCCTTTTGCTTCAATTGCTTAGAATGTTGCAATATTATAGTGAAAATATGATTTTGATGTAATAAAAATATTGTTTCACCCTGTACGCGGATAATCACCTATCTGGATGTGTGTAGGGATTATCTACAAACCGGATAATCCGTATAATTTTCAATATTTGTTATTCATACTGATAAGTCCGGATAGTATAGTACGTGGATACTGTTTCTGAGGGCTATCTTTTTCATTTAGGGATCGGCTATTTTGTCAATAGAAATTTATTTTTAAATTGTTTAAATTGAACTGTGTCCGTTCTTTGTACACATACAAGGAGCTAACTTCGTGTACTCCAAATTGATATGATGAGGATCTTAAAAGCATCCTTCCGAATACCAAAACACATCCCATACGATTTTGTACATTTATCATGTTCCCATGTCCACAACAAAATAGTTTTTCTTTTCTTCTGGAGATTTTCTTAACGAAAATATCTTTTCTTTCCCATCTCTTCTCCAGGTGGCTCCGCGTCGTCCATACAAAGTTTTTATCTTCATTAGTAAAACACAGAGGCACCGTAACATTTCATGTGTGTTATTAACTTATCTCTGTTCTATGACATTTTACCAAGGATACTAAATCGAATAGACCTTCATCCGAACGAGTATGTAGGATTTTTTCTTGAAAAGATTTTTTTTTCTTCACTTTAAATGTCTTTTTTACTGTGAAAAACTCGATTTTGTCTAAAAAAACGAGTCACAAAAATTGAAATAGGGCGGGTAGTGGGTGGAGAAAAATTTGCAACATGATATTGCTGAATATTATTGAATTTCGATTCCATCAGTTTCTAAGGCGATATGAAATTATTGGATGGAATATTTCTGTTGTTTGGTGTTGTATAACATTTGAATTTTGATGGTAATGTTGCTTCCTTTTTTGTGGTTTGAAAATTAAATTTTCTTCAATTTTCGTATAAGAGCCTAGGCCTAGTCGTTTTGAAAGGATACACAGAAAGAAGGCGTTCCTTTGAATATCGACACTATAATTATGTAAGGAGGTAAAAAAGCTCTCTAGTTTCTCCCTTGATACGAATACAATTTTGTGGATTTTTCGAAAAATTTTCCTACCCGCCTACAAAGTATTTTTTTTTCTTTTACTTCAAAGTGAGCTGAAATCGCTTGACTTGATCTCTAAGTTTCAAAACTTCTTTCCCCAAGGTCCTTTTCCGTTTTCGGGATGATTATCTAATGTTATATCTACATGTGTGCTAGAACATAAAAAAATAAATTGTCAGCCTTAGTTCGAATATTGGATAAATTTTGAAATTTAAGTTGTTACTGTCACGGTCAAATTTAACATACGAAAAACTTTGCTTTTTTATGGAAAGAAATCGGGAGTGATTTTCCTTTTTGTCACTAAAATATGAGCCTAAAATTTAAGTAGTGGCAAAAGCATTCTCGTTGAATAAAAAAAATCTTATCTTATGAACGGCTAGCACTACAAAGTTGAAACTAGATACCATCCCTACTAACAAATTACCTTCCATAAGGCCTTACCGATGCTACGAGGCAGGAAAATAGCTTCGGTAAGGCCTTATTAAAGGTAGTTTGCTAGTAAGTAGACTAGTGGAAAATCTGTAAAAAATCTGGCTACAGCTTCATTATTTTTCCTAATTAAATTTGAAAATAGTTTAAGATCTGAATTGAACCGAACTTTTTGCACTGCGTCTATCCTTAACAAAATCATCTTTGGAAACATTTTAAATATTATTGTTCGTGTGTGACATATTTTGAATTCGATGATCGATTAATTTTTCATTGACTATTGTATGACAGCTTAATTATTTCATTTTCAATTCTATAATAAGGTTAGGTATATGACAGTTACATATTCTGTGTTAATCACGTGTCCTCCGGACTTCTGATTGATATTGTTCAACCTCCTCTTGGTCCAGACTGAAAATGCAAAATATTAATTTCATACCTAAATGCGCGTGTTCTTCTTATATTTGTAGTTTTATCGATAGTAAACATAATTTTTTAAAATGACATCTGTATGGTAGCTACCCGAAGAAGTACCATTTTATCTTGTTTCTCGTGAGTATCTGGAAAAAGTGAATTTGTATAGTATACAGTATTTTAAATTTTCAGTCCTGTGGTTTCTCTAGAAATCGTACAACAAGTGTATCCAGTGATTTAATTACTTATGTATGGAAACTACGCATGCTGGGTTTTGTAATTACAACGTGTTATCGGACTATCAACCCATCTGATAGTAAAGTCGTACAAATTTTTCAATGACGTTTCTATGGAAGATACCCGAATAAGTAAATGGATTTTATGGATTTTCGTTTTCCAACTTGGAAGTATGGAAAAGGTCACAGTAACGCATGGATGGAAGAACTTCTAGCGTAACGCATTCTGTAGTTATCATACATCGTGTGGATTTTTTGAAAAAAAAAAGAAAGAAAAAAATTTAATTAGACGAAGAGAGAGAGGAGAGGATTTAATCCATTAACGAACTTTCTTTTCGAAACGCGTTTTTGTGTTATTATGTTTCGAACCGTCCAAACAAAAATTATTTAGGAGTTGACGATAAATTCTTCTGATTGGAGATCTCTAATACGACTTCAATTTAAGGCATTTTTCCGTATCAGATCAATCCGCGACTAAGACAATATGCTATTCAGTTAACCAAAGCGATTTGTAGCCATTATGTTTGTCATGTGAAAAGTTCCATAGATTTGATATTCAAATTTTTCAATCTATGAAGACTGCTGCACGTAATCTGCGACTGGAGAAGATGGTTTTTGGCTAGTGTCAAAACGATTCTATGTTGAAATGTGTTGAACTTTGTTCTTAAGTTAATATGAAACATTTTTACCTTAGACTTAGTTTTTTGCGCAATTCAATGTTGGAGTTGAATAAGATTTATATTACAATACAGGCTTAATGTAGAGTATAAACCCTATGATTTTTAGACAGCAAACAGTACTTATTCTAAACAGTTTCACCCTTCGTCTACACTGACAATTTATCAGGCAATGGCAATGGCATTATTGCCATACACAAATTGACAGTGTAGACGCACCAAACGCATATGGCAATATTGCTCTCAGCATTGCCATGGCAATTTTGAGGATAATATTGCCTGAAAACGAATCGTTTGACAGAAGTTAGCATCGCTTATCAACCGGTAGACTTACGTTTTTTTAAAAATAAGTGGACTAAGGAAAAAACTATTGAATTAATCAATAGTTTTCGAAGTTATAATTGCTTTGCTTCACAACTTGACACTTCGAATTCACTCGCTCAAATGAAAATTGCCTGGCAATCAAATGTCCACTTATTGCGATTTGATATTTAACTCAATGGCAATATTGCCATTGGCATTACCAGATAAATTGTCAGTGTAGACGCAGGTTCAGCGACGAGAAAGAAGATGTAGTTTACATCTCAGTGTGGTTTATGATAGATAATTGAAACTTTGTATATATTTCGTTATAAATAGAAAACTTACTTAAGTACTTTGAACAAATTTTTGAGCTATGAACTTCAAAGTTATGATGGAATTACAATGAGCGCGATGTGCGCAATGCGCGCGATAACCCAATTGCATTGCGTGCGCCTTATCGCAACATTACTGAATTGCCTCCCGAAACTTCCAAATAATATTATCAAATACTAAAATATTTTGTTCGCATCCTGCAAATGTATTTCCTGTTTTTTAATGCACAGGTATTCAATTTTCGATGTTTATTAGCCATTTCCAGTCTATTGTTGTAAAAATTCGAAATACAAACGACGTAAACGACCAAGTGTAAAAATCGCGTTACACGCGCTACAAAATTAGAAAATTACCCACACTGAACCAAAAAGGTACATCCAACCAAATAAAATCTACATCATCATGATGATGATTCATTAATATTATGTAAAACCGTTCATCATTTTTCGGTCTGCTTTGGACACTCACACAATAACAGAAATGATGTAAAAACTCATTGTTACAATGAACGAGTTCATAATATTGATGAAATCAGTAATTCGTATTAAAGTACTGACTCATTATTATTGTACTATTAACTGTGCCACTCTCAGTATAATATGATAAACGAATTCATAATATTGATGAAAGGAGTAATTAAAGTTACTGATGCTGTTCCTCATATTGAAGTATAATTTCATAATTGCGATTAATCCTGTAATCAATACTGCGTTCATAATATTAATGCACATATTGATATCAATATGATGATTTTGTAAATTAATATTATGAACGTGGAACAGGATATGATTTCGGCGTTTTATGCCATATGAAAACGAATAAAGGTTCCCAAACACGAAATTTTTCCTGCTACTGCGACTGTTTCTCAGCGGAACAATTGACACCATTTGTTTACGTGCCAACGATTATCTACTCGAGTGGGGGAACCTTAACATAAAATAGCAGCCAACAGAGGATCCGAAACCTTGAGCTGTGTGATGGTCGTTTTCTTCCATATAATGAATGTGTTCATTATTATTATAAATATAATCAATATGTTTTACGAATACTAAGCAAAGATGCCTTGTTTATAAGAACTTTTTAATCAATATGATGAAGGGGTGTATCAAAATTCCTAGGTGTTGATTTCTGAGAGTATATGTGCCCCTTCCATATATACAAATTGATGAAAATCTTTTTAATGAAATGAGATTGATAGCATTAATGTACGGTTCATATATCATGAAAAATATTTGATGATTTTCTACATTATTGTAACGATTTTTTCATTAATCCGAAGAATTTCGTTTAATGAAAGGCATTCATTAATACTAAGAACAGTATTTTTTTCAGTGCATCAAAGCGACGCGATTAGTGATACCTGCTCTAACATACATTGTAATCAGATGTCATCGCGTCGCAAGGTTATAGCGCGCGCGTCGCGTCCTTTACAGAGTGTGTACATTTGGTAGACGCCTGTAAGTTACAGAAATGTGAATGAATTCGGTTTTCTTAGATTAAATGGAGTTCCGTTCTATTTTCACGTTACCATATTTTCAAATTTCTTAAGAACTTTAGCTGGTTATATTTTTGATCTCGCATTAATCAAATTGATACCGAACGTACTCAAATTTTGTTGTCCTTTATCGAAAGCCAACACCAATTAGCAAAATCTATGTGTGCTCTACGAAACACTCAGCTTACAGGTTTTTCTTGGAAGCCCTGACCCATTTGTTTTATAATTTCACCATTCTTACTTGAAATTCTACAGAATTTACAACCTACTATTAAATGGAAGCATGCGCTGAAAGTACATTTCACAAACATAAATTTGATCGATACCATCCCAAGAGATTTCAGTTCTAGTTAATACAATTACTTCACTTTTTTGCGGTGCTAATTTTAGAAAAATAATTCAATGTAAAGTTTAAGGGCTCCACAGCAACTTTGTTCTACAGTCTAATAAAGCAAATTTTTTTCAATCCAATACTTTGGATAGACGACAAATTCTGAGCTTCTCAGTAGCCTGATGTAAGCGTTCTGGTCTACTAATCCAGAGCTCATCGAGTCCCAACCAGGTCAAGGACAGTTTACAAATTCTACTTGAAAAGGATGCAGCCTATTCCCCAGAGCATAGCTAAAAATTAAAGTTACTATCTCGTGATAAAAAAACACAAGACTAAGCTATTTAAAATTTTTCACTATCTACGGGTTAAGTAACATGCAGTTTCAAGATGATTTCGAACAGACTGATATTGTTACTTTGCGAAATTTTAAAATGATTTTGTAATTATCACGTGTTTATTGCTACTTTTATGATCGATTCATTTTATTAGATTTATGCGCTTAACGTTGAGAATTTTATTTTTTGCTCTTGAAACAGATAAGGCCGCGCCGCGCGGTGCCTGCATTCACCGTAGTTTATGACCTTAGGCATAGAAAATTTCATAGATTGGTTATAAATGTATTTGAAAGTAGGTAGGACAGAAACTGTGACTAACATTGTTCTATTCATGTACTTTTTCATATTTTTTGTTTAAATAGAAATTTTTGATTTAGATCATTATTTGTCAATTACTACCATTTTAGGACCTTATTTAGCAGCTCTTAAAATAACCAGAATTTTTTCCATCACGTTATTGGACTTGAAAAACCGAAGACATTCCTACGCATGCAATTTGCCCCCTGGGGTTCAGAGCTACGCGAGCAATTTCCTGCTGGAGAGCGAAAAAAAAATGAAGTGAACTGAGCATGGCTCAGCTCGTCGGCAACACCGTTTTCACCTCTCTCTCTCTCTCTCTTCCCAGCGGGAAATTGAGTGTGTAATACCAGTAGGCAAATCGTATGCGTAAACTAACATAATAAAATCAGAGCTACGCGCGCGGTTTCCTGCTGGAGAGCGAAAATGAAATTAAGTGAACTGAACATGGCTCAGCTCGACGGCAACACCGTTTTCCACTCTCTCTCTACCCAGCGGGAAATTGAGTGTGTAATACCAGTCGGCAAATCGTATGCGTAAACTAACATAATAAAATCGAGTGAATTTTCATGCACCGATGGGGATGGAATAAATTGTATTATTTTAGCTACTCTTGTAATTTAGATTTTCAAAACCGCTTACAAATGGCCGTTTGTTTTTGTCTCTATTTGACATTATTATTACGAATTTCATACTATGCCGTTTCATACAACGGAATTTAAATCTGGCAATAAAATTTCATTATCAGCAAAAACAAACGTTTAAATTTCACACCTTAGAGTTTGAAGAGACTAGTAAAATTTAATTTACAACCTTTTTTATGGACGGGAAATACTAAAGAAAATCAAATTAAGTTCTTAATTAAACATCAGTAAACTGTTTTTTTTACTCCGTCGTATTTGCTTCGAATATTGTCGATATCTTTTCGATACACGTACACGTTTCAAACAATCGGTCATTTTGTATCTAATATATCTAATATATCTCAAGGAAACCAATAAAACTAATTTGGCCTTATAAAATAATCGTGAACAACCTCATCGTTACCATCGTCGACTATGAGCCCTTCGTGACAATTTATTAAAATTCTACTAAGTGTGCTTGCTATAGTTACCACACTAACCAAAACATTTCCAAAATTTTTCTATTTGGAATAGCGGGTCAATCGAAATAAAACAACAAAACGCCGCATATGGCAATAAAATTGATTCATTCTTTTGATACAATTTAAAATTGACATAAAAAATTTCAATCTAACTATCACCAGGCTCTAACATGCCATTCAATTATTTGATGAAAATATATCGAACTCTTAATTAATAAAGAACAGTAAAAGTATCTAGTGAATGCTATTCAAGTAACATGACCCGAATATGATTGCGTGTTATGAACCTTGTTCTATGTCATTTACATAGTAGTGGCTATAGTAAATTTAACCAAATAAAATTGTAAATAATTTTTGCGAAATTTTCTATTAGTCGCTCTGAGATTGTTGCAAACTAGAACTAGTGCAGTTTCGGTTTTAAGTTTGAAAGTTATTAGAGTTGTGCGTAGATATTTAAATTTTGTAGGTCACTGAAAGATTTATATTTCCAGTAAGCGTTTGGAAACGATAGGCCTACGAGGTACACTATACTTTTACATAGGTGGACATATTTAGAATTGCGCTAAACTTTTTCAACCTTGATCGCAACTGTAACTCTCTAGTATTTGTTATAAATTTTCAGATATTTAACATAATCCCTGCTTTAATTTATGCTTCTTATATTGGGCGGAACGTCATAACATTCTTATTAAAATGTAATTTTTAAAAAATCTATGTAGTAGATCTATGACCGGGAGGCGTTACTAATTTTTTGAAACATCCACATTTATGCAAAATTGAATTGCGTAGGAATATGAAAACCGATTCTTAGTTTAGTTTTTAGTAGAGCTAAACACAGTTCTGAAATTTCGTTACTTTTAGAGAGAGTAGTGCAAATTTACACATTTCCGCAAAATTACATTGAGATGTGTAAAAATACATCAATTGAATGTAATAAAGCGGATGAACCCGGTCATGAATTTTACTTTATTATTTTTTAATAATAAAGTATTCTGATCGACCTGAAATTTCCAAAAAATGTTTAACCCTGAAATTTTGTATTTAGACGTTTTAGTCCTAAAAGTCCTAAACCTTAAAAACGCAAAAAAAATTCCTTCTGCCCGCCCGTTTGAAGGCGCATAGATCACAAACCCGTTGAGATATTAAGTTGAAATTTTTAGGAGTTGAGGGGTGTGAGAGCGGAGGGGAAATAATGCGTCGAAAACGCTCGAAAGCTGGGTTTCGAATCGTTTTAAAATCCATTCGCGGTTGATGTCAGAAGGTTGAAACTTTGTAGTAGTCTTAAGAGATGCTAGAACTCTAGACAAGGACTGAAATTTGGAATTGGAAGGTGGGGCGGAGGTGGCCAGGTCAAAAACTTTGGACTACAATATCTTTCGAACCAATTTTTTGATACTCAACCCCTAAGGGGCTATGTCGAGGCCCCGAGGCCACCCCGGGGGTACAAAAAATAAACACACTCCTTTAAGCACCCAACAAAATTATGTTCACACTTCCAGAACTTATTTTCAATATAAACAACTAAAAAAACTAATCAAGCAAAATTCGACGTACAAAATATTTCTAAACCCCAAATGTTAAAATTTTATGGCCCAAAAACAAAAAAACTTTTCAGTAAAAATCATAAACATTAGGAGTGTTTTTTTGCGCACCAACTCTGTTAGTTAGAAAATTTATATAAAAAATAACAACAACATTACTGTTTTTATGATTCTTTATAACTTTTTTCCATAGATAGTAGTCTAGATTAGAGAATTTATCGCAAATAGCTGCCCCAGTGAGCTCACTGGGGCCGCTATTCCTGTTAAAAAATTTATTCTAGCCTACTATCTAAAGGAAAAAGCAATAAAAAATAACAAAAACAGCAATATTCATGGTGTTTTCAATGTAAATTTTAATCACTACTCTGATCTGGATAAATGCGCAAAAAAACACATCTATTGTCTGATATAAAATCGAATGGATTAATTGAGCAAATTACAACTTACAATTAAATGTGTCGATTATTACATTATTTAAATGTAAAAAAAATTTCGGAAATATTCACATAACAAGGAGTGCATGGAATGAAGGAGCCAAGTCATATTTTAATACTACAGAAATAGCAGAAATCGAAAGTTCAGAAAATAAAATATATTTAGTATTCTATACGTCGTATTTTCTATATCTCGTATTGACATTTTGATTTAGCCCAAACAGGATCACGAAATATATTTATTCTCTAAGTCGAACTCTCTACCACTCACTTATTTTGATGGGGAACCGTGACAATTTGTGTTATGGAGGTTCGACTGAAATTACTTCTTTTTTAAATTATTTTTTTGATTAACATTTTTTAATTATTTAATATTTTGAAGGGTGCTTTGTTTTACTGGTTAGTTATGCTCGATCTAATATCAGAGGCTCCACACTTCCAAATAGGATCATATCGTTATTAAACAAATCTTGAAAATCGGACCGAATGTCTAGTCTAACTTCAATTAGCAAAAAAAAATCGGTCGGCCACGTTCGGTATAAATTTTTTTCCCGTCTTGTATAGTTTGCATAAGAGGCTCAGTGTGTAGAATATTAAATTAATTTTTTCAAACAATTTTTTATAATAATAATCATTCATCTTAGTAGTAGGACCGGTAACAAGCGATTACTGGACCGGTAACAAACGATTACTGAACCGGTAACAAACGATTACTGGACTGGTCGTAATAAACAGGTCATTTGATATCTGCACCTATAACCATTTTTTCCGGTTCCGACGTGGACCGATTAAACAGGTTTTACTGGTGAAATGAAATAAATTTATTCACTTGTAAAATTGATGGATAAATCTAAAATAAATAACTGCATTTGATCAAACATAAGATAATTATATCTTTCTTGGCCTCCTCATATAAATATTATATCCATACTTCCCATCACCATTCTTTTATGATTCTCTACTGCAATTTCGGAATATAGTATTTCTAAAATATCATTTGATTGTCTACAGTAGAGATGGGCAAAATAGTTTATTTGAGTGAAGTACTTCACAACTAGTCATTCACTTTAAAGAGTTAGTTCAGTGAAGTGAACTGTTTATTTCCTATTTTCTCTTTTCTAACCAGCCGTTCAGTTGTCACCATTCACTCACAAGTCGCTAGCCACTACTCCTTCGATTGAACTGTTCACTTACTTTATTCTCTTATCGAACATGCCGTTCAATGGTCACTCACTAATCAGTCAGTCGTGCAATTGCCCTGGTGTGTGTGGGTTGGCTTCTCTAAACAGCCGTTCCCTAGTTAGTCAGTTTAGTTGGCCTGTAGGTTGGGAAATAGGAAGATGAGCGATGTATACATGTACGGCTACTTTTTCTTATAATGAATTGTCATTGTATTCTTCTCGCACCGCGTATACATTTTTTTTATTCACCTTTCGAATTGAACTGCGGTTCACCAAAATGACTGATTTACTTTCCTTACTCACTTCAATGAAGAGTTCTTTTAGAGTAGTTCACTCGTGAACGACCCATCTCTAGTCTATAGACCCATCAAAATTGCGATGTTTTTCAAATAATTTAATTAGTTCGCCACTATCGAAAAACAAGATAAGAAACGCAATTTTCCCTACAACAATTCCGAAAAATCCATAAAACAAAATTCGTAATACAGAAAGTATGTAACAAACATATTTCTCATATTTCTGTTATGTATGAACATGTTTTTGTCATAAAAGCCGCAAAACTTTCTCATCTTCTATCTGCAAGCGTAGATAAAAACTTTTCTTTCATTAAAACAAGGCTGTGTCATGCTGGATATTACAGCAAAATACTTTTAATTGTGTAATATACGTTTGTATCTATATTATCTGGGCGCGATATTCTGATGACAAATTCTTCCATGAAATCCGAATAAAAATTCGGTTTAGATAGTCGTAAAGTTATCGCTTTTGGATTATAATGAAAATTTAATTCAAACCCAGATCTTTTCGTGAAATAAAACTGATTTTTACCATACACTCGTAAGAAATATTGGAGTAAATTTACCATTATTGTAATGGTAAAATTACATGTTTGTGTAATTAGAGAGAAAATTACACAAATAAGTTTTAATAATTACACAACATATGCGTAATCAATACAAATCAGTGATGTAATTATTTTACAATAGCAGCGTAATCAATAGACAAAAGTGGCATAATTATTACACAGAGAATGCAATTATTACGCATTTTTTGTGTAAAATTCCCATTTTATTATAGGAGAAAATCGTCCATTTAATTCGGATTTATAATTCATTAACTAAAAACGCAATTTCACAATATATGTACTGTATTAAATTTAGTTGATAATGAAAAAAAAAACATATTATGGTTACTGATTCCAAAACTAATTTACAAATATTGCACAAAAACATTTCGGTGATTTTGCAAACCTGACGACGTGAAGTAGAATGAAATGATGAAATGAATCTTCGCGAACTTGCTTATTCTGTCGTAATATTACATAGTATTTTAAGTAAAATTACACAAGCCTCAATTTACTTTATTAATGGTGTAATATAATCATGACGCCTAAATTTACTCTTTTTATAGAGCAAAATATAATAGATGTAATTGTCCACCTAATTGTGTAATATTACCTGTGCGCTAAAAAGCGATGATGCTCCAATAATACGTAGAATTACATAGATTGTGTATTTTTCCACTTATTTTTGCTTTGAATACCGAATATTGTTACAAACTGATTTTAGAGTGTAAGTTACACATGTCTACGTGCTAAATTCACGTATAAAATGCACAAGGAAATGATGAAATTTTATCGAATGTTTTCTGCAATCGAAGTGATGACGTCTGAAATTCTTTCTAAATTACACGAAATTATCTGGAGTTTTCGTCATTGCTGGTCTAGTCATCGAATTCTAAAGTGAGGCATTTATTACAAGCGTGTAGAAAAAATTACGTGTGATATAACCATGTCTCCGTATAGATGACGCGTCAAGACGGAAAAAGGGGGCTCGTCTCGCTATCGATGTAGAAAATTAAATACCTTCCGTTTTTTTTCTTTTAAAACAATCTTAAAAGTTTGTATACGTGAAAGCAAACATGTGCTTCAACGACATCATCGCAAAACGCAACCTATGCAGCAAATGAGTGGTGGTTTCTTTGATGAAAGATCGTATGTGATCGTGAAATTAATTGATCACGTCATGTATACAGGTATGCGCCCCGTTTTGATATATGAATCCGCACCATTATATTTTGCTGAAATGAAGAAAAATTGAAACCGGTTTCGATGCGAATTTCTTCCATATGTATATAATTAGAATGTGTGTAGGTACTGCGATCTTAAGGTGCAGGTAAGATCGTGCTCTGAACTAAAGATCGGCTTTTTAGGTAAGGTAAATGTGAGACTTATCAAAAAAAAAATATACTCGTATGTACGGCAAAGTTACGAACTCGTACGAGTCGAGCATTTAAACTTAAACTTGAATATTGCAATTGAATATCAAGACAAGTTTGTTTTTTTCTTCTTCAATAAATATGAGACGTTACAGAGTTATGTAAGCATCTCTATTACGTTAGAAACTACAACTTCATTCAGTTTATTTTTTGAAATTCAATTTTTCTCTCGATAACATTGAAAAAGTTTTGAAGGCTAAATTGTAGTTTCATAATGTTTTGAACAATAATTTCTTCTTGCAGTTAGAGAAACATATTCGTAGTTAAAAAAAAAAGAATGTTCGGTTTCGAAAATGATAATTCATTTTTTATGTTTTCATGTTAGAAGAGAGGTTATCAGTTGTAAGTCGTATATATTGTAGATTTCAGTGCTATCTGGTTGTTTTTGTTGGTTCTAAAATACGAGAACAGATTAGAATATTATTTGAAGATAATTATATAAATTGAATGTTGAAAATCAACTTGTTTTGTATCTACTGTTTTTTTTTTATTATATTGTTCAGTTAACAATATGTTATTCAACCACCAAACAATCGAAACCTCTTTGAACTATTTCGAAAAATAACATTTAGGTACATTTTAAGATAATTTGAACAATGAGTCTCACAATGAGTTCTTACCGGTTTCAATTGTAGATATTTGTCACAATTTGTACCCGAACCCTGGTCGAATAAATCCTGTGAGTGTTTCCCAACACCCATGGTACACCCATATTTATGGGTGTTTCGAGAAACATCCATGTTAGAACACTCATAATTATGGGTATTTTGAGAATCACCTATGGTTGTCGTAAGAACATCAATGGGTGTGGTGTGGTACACCCATGGAGGTTGCGTGTGAAACACCTATGAGTGTAAACGCTACACCCATGGGTGTTAAAAACTAACCAAGTCAAACATCCATAGTACTAGTTGAAAAACTACATTAGTGGACAAAACCCACGGTTGTTGAGGAACTCTTATGATATTGTCCCAAAATATACAGTACGCAACACCCAAGGGTCTTAGAAATTCTCACAATGAGTTCTTACCGGTTTCAATAGTGTTAAACATTTTTGATTTTCGGTACATATTTGTCACAATTTGCACCTGAACCCTGGTCGAATAAATCCTGTGAGTACTTCCTAACACCCATGATACACCCACGACATACCCATATTTATGGGTGTTTCGAGAAATATCCATGTTAGAACACCCATAATTATGGGTATTTTTAGAAACATCCATGGTTGTCGTAAGAACATCAATGGGTGTTATGTGGTACACCCATGGAGGTTGCATGTGAAACACCTATGGGTGTAAATGTTACACCCATGGGTGTTAAAAATAAACCAAATCAAACATTCATAGTAGTTGAAAAACTACATTAGTTGCCACAAACCACGGTTGTTGTTGAACTCTTATGATATTGTCTGAAAAATTACTGTGGGCTGGTGGTCAAACCCATGGTCAAACTGGGAAGCTATCCATGAATAAAAAATAATTAACAGTTGATCAAAAATTATGTTTTTATTCAAATATCTCTGGCAATAACCAAAAAAAAACCTAGGTGCCTTTTTATACACAGTAAAAAATCCATTGAATTTTACATCTTTTGGATAGTAGGCAAATATGCCACATTTTTTCAAGTAAATTTACATTGGGATGTAATAGTCAATTTGAATGTAATTTTCAATTTTTGGTCAGTAAATTTCAACTTCGAAAGCAGCAAATTTACTGGATATCCTCTTGAATTTACACACTAAGAAAAATTAAGTTATTTGGGCTCCGAAACGGAGTTCTACCATCCATCACTTTTCGGTGTGAATTTACACTTTCCCGAATTATTGAAAGTAATCTTCCTTTCGGAGTGGGAATTTAGCTCAACTCAACCCTTGGCTATAGGTAGGAATCGAACCCGTGATCTATTCTGGTTTTTGCCGAGTAGGTTTGGCGCGCGTAACCACTGCGCCACCGAAGGCGTTTCATTTTCATCTCAATAGAAAACAAAATCGAACGAAGCGTCCAACTTCGTGGTTTCATATATTACATGTTTTTCATCGTAAAATTCAAATAGATAAGTAGAATTACACGAAAAAGAACGTAATTTTCAATGCTTATATAAATATAGTTAATTTTACACGAAATAGTGCGTAATTTTGTGAGCCGTGTCATGTAAATTGTACGGTTCAGTTGAAAATTATATGAATAATTTACTAATACCAGTAATTTCGTGTAAAAGTGATTGAAATGTGTGCTTTTATTTGAAAAAATGAAATATACTGTAAATTTCAAGTAAAAATTGGATTGAAAATTAAATTTTTTTTTAAAACAGTTTATGTCTTAAAATGACATTTGATTTTGCTAATAAGTTTTTTTTGCTCCATCATATTTCTGGAACTTGGAAGCTTAGAAATTTTCCCTTTCAAAAGTCGTTTTTGGCATGAGTATTCTTTCAATTTGTCGCATTTAAATTCTGGAAAAAATTGGTTCTGGGCTGGAAAAAAATCGGTTCTGGACTTACAGGAAATTAATAATAGGTATGTTTACTCCACTGCCTACTTCATTTTTTCAAACATCTATATAAATTCCATGTTTCAACTGTCTAGTTTAAGCTGATCCTAAAATATAGAAACCAATTTTTTTTTTGCTAAGAACCTCACCCAGTCTACCAAACTAATTTGGACTTATCTTAAAGTGTTCTATGAGCTAGAAAATTAGACAGAATTTGAAATTTGACAATTACAATATTTTTACAACTTCTTTAAAAAAAAGAGAAACGAGCTTAAAAATGTATCTTTTTTTGGTGAAATCCTTAAGGTGTCCTTTATTACACTTAAAGGCTTGACCCATAAACTTATACAACGTTTTAATTTATGTATTACGTCTACTTAATTAATCTTCAGGTGGTGAAGGCGATGAAGCCTTGTGAAATGATGAATCGTTCTGCTCAAAGGCAATGTAAAATTTTGTAAAAAAATGTAAACCAAGACGACAAAAACTCTAATATTACAGAATTATGTTGTTTCATCCAGTGACGATGCGGGAAATTTGGTTCAATTAACAAATTTTGTACCATAAGTACGAAGCAAATCAGTGTCGGGAGAGTAGTACGTGTAGAAGGGCGGGAGCCATGTTAAACCATGTTGTGAGAGCAATGCGTGTAACTCGCGCTATGATCCAATCGCATCGCGCGCGTCTTATCGCGACACCAGTCATAGTGAGCGCGCTGAATTCCTTTCATAACTGCCAAAAATCATTATCAAATACTAATATATTTTGTTAGCAGCCTGTTCTTTTTTTGTACAGGCATTCATTTTTCGATGTTTATTAGCTAAATTCGATGTATCAAAATCGCGCGAAAAAATTACAAAATATACTGTCGGAACCATGCAATATCTCTGTAACCGATTGCATTCAGTAAAATGCATCCTAATCCGCTATCATCGCGTCGCTTCGCTTGATGCTCGCGCGTCGCGTTCACTATAATTCCATTTTTACATGAATCCCTGGGTGCATTTTTCTCGAATTAGTTAAAAAAAAATTGTTGTGTACAACAATATTATGGTGACGATCTTGCTCTAAGGCATTGATTTTGAATGGAACACTTCTATTTTTACATGTGCACTTAAAATAAACGAATAGTAATTTTACCGCTGCTTTATTCATAAATACATTTTTAAAAGTAAGCTGTTTTTTTTCTATAAATTGTGAAACATCCGTAAAATTATTACATATTTAATAAAAGGGCGTTTGTAAAAAAGAATCGTTTTATTCAAAGATAATATTTTCTATTTGTTTAGTTTGGGTTTTTATTAAAGACATCTAAGTACAGCTCAGTGTCTTCAAAAAACCAAATGTTTTAACTAAAACGATCCAAAAAAAAAAAATCACACATAAATTCATATCAATTTAATTTTTGCTCATCCAGTGTCGATACAGGAATTTTGGTTCAAATGGCAAATTTTGTACCATTAGCACGAATCAAAGCAGTTTAGCAGAAGTAGAACCACGGGCAGACGGTGCGATAAATTCTCTATATCGGTGGACATTTTTTTTTAAAATTTATAATATTTTAATTTTTTTTTCACCTTCCAGAGTTTTAAACAGCAACACAATGGAACTTTTAGAAAGTTCATAAGTTAGAAGTGCCACATTTATTATTTAGGAAATTTAGTTTCTTTTTTGTTTTTCTTCTCTCAAAGTTTACTTTTCACTTAGCCAAGGCTTTTGTAATTTTACAAATTCATCAATGATTTCTCGGGTGGGTTTTATTTATAGTCCTTACTACCCAACTCTTGTATAAATAATTGAAGTGAGTGACCATTGGTCCCATTCGTTCCATTAAAGTTAGGTCTAGAAACTGAACCAGCTAATATAATTTTTCGAAGTGGGTGCTATAAAACACTTATTCTTATTACAGAATCAGCCGTACATACCCCAGTCCTTATAGACTTGTAAAAACTAGGACATCACATGATTTACTCAAGCATGAAGGATTAATGGTGGGTCTACACCCGAAATCTGTTTCCTTTTTGCATAAAATTCGGATTTGGTTTTAGTTCACCTCATTTGAATATTTTTGTACTGACGACGAAACGATGATAGTATCTGTGTGACGGTGATTTAGGACATTAAATGCGGGGGAAAGTGGGGACTTAAATGTTACGCAATGTTAAGCGAGGTGAAACATTAGAAAAGGAAATGACTTCAAATTTGACTTTAAGTTTGTGGGTGTTAAATAAATTGAGTTATTTTATAGTTATGTAGTAGGCATAGATATTCGGTATAAAGTTTGTCACCCCTTGTCCAGTCATAAAAGTAAAATTAGTGACTTTTTTTCAAGAAAGGCGTTAATATTTGTATCTATAGTTGCAATAGTAAAAGAAAATACATTTCATTTTTACGAACCATACACAATCCCCGACTGGAGAATACTCTACACGGCCATTGATAGTGTAAGAAGAAGCGTCTTCTCACTTCGATTATGTTCTTTTGTGTTCATAGACTGTTCAAAATCAAGACTCATCTGGGCCGTTAAGGAGTGAACTACTCTCAAAAAACACTTCATTGAAGTGAGTATGTGAAGTAACTCAGTCATTTTGGTGAACTGCAGTTCAATTCGAATGGTGAATAATAAAAAAAAAATTAAAACGAATGAAGGAAGAACGAAGCATAACAAACTGAACTGTTCGAACACGGTGAGAAGAGAGGAAGACAACCAACCCATCTTCTCGTTTCGTCCGTGTCCGTGTCCCTCAGATATATGCATCGCTCTTCATATTTTTTAACCCACAAGCCCAATAGAACTGACTGACTAAACGGCTGTTTAGAGAAGCTAACCCACATACTCCAGCTCAATTGAACGACTGATTGACTATTGAGTGACTACTGAACTGCTGGTTCGAAAAGAGAATAGAGTACGTGAACAGTTCAATTGAAGGAGTAGTGACTACTGAGAGAAAAGATGAAATGAACAGTTCATTGGAGTACTTCACTGAACTAACTGCTTAAAGTGAATGACTAGCTGTGAACTACTTCAATCAAATGAACTGTTTTGTCTGAAGTAGATATTCTAAACTTTACAGTACACAGAATGACTAATTTGATGCCCTGGACTGGAATTTCTACCAACGCCTACACACTACAGTGATAAAACGAAATATTGTACCTTTGTCATTCACCGAAGTTCAATATTAATGCCATTCAACTCATAAAGTTGTAATAGAAATAAAATACACCCCCGAGAGGTGGGGACATTCCACCTCTCGTTTTCGATAGTGTTGTGTAGTGGCTAATGGATTTTGGTTAAGTACTGGCAAGCAAACGTCTTAACCTGTCAATGAGAATAATGCCGTCAGAAAGTTGCTATTAAGAAGAATGCATCTATAGACCGAGACGTCGAATATAATACGAAAGAGAAAGGATACCAAATGATTGGCAACGAAAATTCCGTCCAAGTAAATTCTTCAAGTCACCGACCTGATAACTTGCTCAGTCTGCTGACATATATAGAAACCACTCGTCAAGTTTCATTCCGCCGGGCCAGTGCGAATTTATCGCATGTGTGGGGCGGCACATAAGGTATTTGGGAGGTTCATATACGAAAATGCACACATGTTTTAAAATCATACATTTTAAATATGGCTGGTGGATGCGTTTTGTATCTCGGTGTGCTCTCAATTACTGGAATAATCTACATTTTGCGCTGTTTATTTCGCACTTTACAGTTTTGAAATCGACTGCAGATTATTTGCATCCGTGACATGCGTAAAAGAATTTTCTGTACAATCATTAATCTACAACTATTTTAAAAATAGAAACATATGGTACTGCGTTAAAAACGCACACCGCATGAAAAATTAACACTATGCGCATGTTGAACTAAAAAAAAATTGATTGTGTAGCGCACAAATGTTATAAATCCATTTTTTTGAAGAATAATGTCGTTGATTTTACGGTAATAAACCAATTTACATGCATTTAATAACAGCTTGAAAATTTCAGTTTGCTAAAGATGAAATTACTGCGAAGGCGATGCGTACGACTCACGCGATTCCACAATCGCATCGCACGCCATATCGCGACACCAGTTAAATTAAGCGCGTTGAATCGCTTGCAACAACTATCAAATAATATTCATATTAATATATATATATAATTCTTTTTTTTTTTTTTTAATTTTCGTTTCATTTAAAACTTTTTATATAATCGCCTACAAATTCATTTCTCAATTTTTGGATATTCAACCACCAAGGGTTTGCATATGTTTTCACAATGTTGGCCATCCCTTAGTTCTGATGAGATATAAAATTGATTATTACGACATTTGATGTAATGACCTAAAAACTAATTTCACGATTTTTCGAATTTCAAAAACCAGGGTTTGCTTACGTTTTCACAAATTTTTCAAAATCTCTCGTGTCTCATGAGATATCAAGTTGCTTCTTATGAAATCGTTTAAAAACCTGTTTCACAATTTTTTCGAAACTCAAACCCCAAGTGGATGCAATGGGTTTGTATACGTTTTAACAGCTCGTCACATCTCTTAAGTCTGATAAGGCAGCAAATTCTTTTTTACTTCTGTGGGCTTTTAGTGTACATACTATACCGAAATTCGAATATTCTACACGGGCTTTTTTAATGTTTAATCGGCTAAAAATCTCTATTTTTAATATTTTTATTTTAAGAACAAAATTAACTTTCCAAGAAACGTCATAATCTTGAAGCAACTGATGGTAGATTCCGACTTTGACCGCACCCGAACTTTGACCCGAAAAATAAAAAAGTTTCGCAGGTTTTTTTGTATTTTTGTTCATTAATTTTTGATTTTTGTTCACTCATTTTTATTTTTGTTCATAATTTTTGTCTTTATTCACTCATTTTTGTTTTTATTTTTTTTTATCTTCACTCATTTTTATTTTTGCTCACTAATTTTTAGGTTTGTTCACTCATTTTTATTTTTATTGACTGATTTTAATTTTTGTCTGCTCATTTTTATTTTTGTTCACTCATTTTCATTCGCTTATTTTTATTTTTCTGCACTCATTTTTATTTTTGTTCATTAATTTTTTTTTTATTCACTCATTTTTGTTTTTATTCACTAATTTTTATTTTTGCTCACTAATTTTTATTTTTCGGTACTCATTTTTATTCATTAATTTTTTTTTTCACTCATTTTAATTTTTGCTCACTCATATTTTTAGGTTTGTGCACTCAATTTTATTTATATTAACCTATTTTACTTTATTATTTTTTAATAATAAAGTATTGTGATCGACCTGAAATTTCAAAACAGTTTGCTACCCTGAAATTTTGTGTTTACACGTTTTAGGACTAGTAAACACCAAAAAAGCAAAATGTCAAAAAAATGTCCGTCTGTCCGCCGTAGACGCCGTCCGCAAAATCGTTTGAAGGCGCTTAGCTCCCAAACCCGTTGAGATCTTAAATTAAATTTTTATGGTGGGTAGATTGGGTGAACCCCTACGACTGGTATATTTTCGAGGGGTGGGGGTACAAGGGGAGTGGAGAGGGGAGCGTCTTAGACGAAAAATTTTGGTTTCTAGATCTCAGGAACCACTTATGTTAGGAGGCTGAAACTTGGAACTTATGTAGTACATACTATGATAATGGACTCAATTAATGATGAGATGCGGTGTAGGTTACTATGCGACTGTCAACCTAAGAAATAATCAGGAGGCTATTTGGAAAGTTATTTTTTAGGTTGTCAGTCGCATAGTAACCTACACCGCATCTCATCATTAAACACGTTTCGGACTTTTACTTATAAAATAATAAAGTTGCGCACAGACTGTTGGCAGATTTTTTATTGTTGTTCGCTCATATTTATTCACTCATTTTTTTTTTGTTCGCTCATTTTGGATTTCTGGTTTTTTTTTCTTTATGTTGTTCTTTTAGGTTTTTTTCCTTTTATTCATTGTAATTCTGACTTACTTTTGTACACATTTAATTTGTTTTACAGAGTATTGCTTATAATTTGTTACGTTTTCTTTAAGATTGTAAATATTGTTATTTCATTTCCTTATTTTCATTTTTCTTTTTTGTTAATTTTATTTTCTGATACTTAAATTTGTTTTTATAAGATGCGTACAGTTCAGGACTATATTAAGAAAAATGGGGTAAAGTGCATGAGAGACAGTTTTCCACAAAGTGTGAAAAGCAACTCAACGAAACTAGAAATTATATATTTCTGGATTTTACTTTCGTTTTACAAAAAAAATATATATATTCCGCGATTCTTTCCTTTTTTGTTGTAAGCAAGAACATTATAACAAGAAAATTTCATATATTCCAAACTAAGGATTTATTTACATAGTTTTATAATTTGTTTTTTCTCATGTTCAACTTATTTATTTCATTTTATTTTGTCTTTCTTTACGTTATATTTAATTTAGTTTCTTTTGTACTTACATAAAAAATACAATTTTTCTTAATTTTTTTTTTTTTATTTTTACTTATTCTTATCTCTTTATTTTATTTCTGAATGATTTTTTGTTATGTTTTAATTTCTTCTGTACGATTTTTTTATTTTTAAATTGATTAATTTACATATCTACTTATTTTACTTTATTATTTTTTATCATTGTTTTCTTTTATATGTTACTGTTTTATTTTTAATTTTATCTTTTTTTAAATTTTAATCTTTATATTTTTTTTTTAATTTTAATTTTTTAATCTTCTTTTCTAATTTTATCTTTTTTTAAATTTTATCTTTAATTTTCTTTTTTTTAAATTATAAATATATATACTATATTTTTTTTAATTTGTTTTTTAAGCTTCTTTACCCTTTTTTTATTTTTAAATATTTTATATACCTTAATTTTTTGTTTTTTTTTCAATTCATCTTACCTATATACCTTTTTATTTTTTTTCCCCTTTTTTTATCATTAGATATACTTCTTAATTCATAGATGGTAATATATTCGAAATGGATATTGTCAAAATTTGTCAAAACACAAAAAACAGCACAATTTTAGTATTTTTCAATTTAAAATTTATCTTCTGTAGAAACGCATTTCTCCAAAAAACTTCTTTTAATATTGCATTTAAATCTTGTGTACCCACAATTTCTTATATTTCTTAGATTGTCTCAAATCGTGGAAAAATTAATTAAAATTGATCTAGCTATGTATGATTTAATACGCCACATAAGTTCAATCTTTGAATGCAATTACCTCAATACATTCACGGCACAAAGAGACGTGATTGCCGGCATGCAAATGTATAAAAAGCATTTAAATCCGTACACTCACGTGAATCATGTTTATAAAAGTCATGTTTCATTATTGTTGCTCTTCTCGTCTTTCTGCCTCTTTCAGTTTGATGATTTTTTTTCAAAAAGATTACGTAACAACAATAAGCGATTCATCAAAGCCTCACAAAATCTTGGGGCTTCTGTACCTGTTGCCCCAAATTGTAGCCAAGATTTGTTTTGATGCATTTCTTCGACAGTAGGAATTTTTTATTATTTGTTTTGTTTTATTTTTTGGGGTATTTTTAAATTTTTTTACGAAAAACTTATTGGATTCCCAAGATAATTCTCCAAATGCAGCATTTATTTGATCGAATCAAGCGGATTTGTTTTTAAAGTTACGACATTCGCTTAATCGCCATGTGATGAATTTTGTCTTGTTAGTCGTTTTTGTATACTTATACAAACGGGTCCGTAAATTTGTAGTGTTGCTGTTGTTGGATTTTAGAGCTTATGCATGAAATGACTACGACATGGTAATAAAACGTTTGCCTCAGTTTCTCGTTAATTGTTATAATTGGCTGCAAGGCCACTCTCGAGTACTCTTGCGATCGGAATAGTTTTGATCTAAATATAATTATTGTGCCCTTATGGCAATTTTCGCAGTTCAAGTTCAAAAAAACAATATTTCGAGACACGTGCTGTGACGGTTCAATGATGCCCATTGTGCCGAAATCCCAATTAAAATTATACAGAAAAAGTCAGTCTCCTATCATAGGGATAAAAGAATAATTGAAGAAATTAAATTTGGAATTTGTATTTTTTTTTTTTTTATTATCCGGCACTTAAAGTTATGACATATCTTAAAGCGGTTAATAAATTAAAAAGAAAAATGGTATGGTTGTAAATTTCTCTCGTTGAATTCATAAAATACCATCAGAAAAACCGCATAGTTGTTGATTTTATCCAGGAAATTTCAGCCAGTGGCACCAAAAATGTATTAACAGGTCCAACTCATTGTCGTTTCTATTCCTACAATTTCTTCCTTCAGCATCAGTGCTGTATTTCTTGTCAAGCGAAAAATCACTTAATTCAAATTAATAAAAAAAAATAATAACATTAATAATAATAATTCCAGGAGTATGACATCTAAGCAATCACCTTCCTTATTCGCTGCGTTATATCCTACAGTTGGTGAAATAATCTTACATCTAACGTTTTTCCTTCGAAATATAATTAGAAAAGCAATTCAAGTGAAATTTTCATTGCTCATCGGTACTTTTCGTCCTTCTTCCATGGCCTGTTAGTTTAGAGGATTCATTGGCCATTTAATTTAATGGTAGAATTAAATAGAAATTTGCAAAATTTGTCGTACTTCTAAAGAACCGTATTCATTATTCATATAAAATTTATTTCTTGCTTACGTTTAATTATGACTTGAAAGTGCGGTTCTTCGTAATTTTTGGTAAGCCTATTACGAGAAATATAATTATAAATAATCCGTGAACTTCATAATTGGCATTAATTGTTTACCAAAAAGTCACGGGAACAATTTAACATACACTATCAAATCGGGATGCTATCTACAGTTTGTTTAGATTGTGTGATCAAAGTAGCTAGCTATTTTTTTTAAAAAATAGATAATTAAATATATAAATAATAAATTCCGGTTTTTTTGCATTTATCTTCTGCGCTCTTTTGCAGCATATTCATCTTTAATGGCTACGTTGTTAGTTTTTTTTTTCACAAAATGTTTCCAAGGTGTTAAGGCATAATTCTAATCATGGAATTTTTCCGACAAGAGCTGTTGATGCGGTTGATGTTGTCATTTTGATTTTTAACCTTCGTCGGTTTAATATTGAGCCTTCGTTTTTAAATGTTATCGCCTAACACTTGTGCTGTTTTTTATTCTATTTTATGTCTAATTTTTATGTTTTTTAATTCTATTTCATCTATTTTTTTTATTGTATTTTATTCTTTATTTTTTATTCATTTAATTGAAAACATATTTTATTTTTAATATTTTTGCTTTTCCTACCCTTTTTGTTTTAATATCTTCTTTTTTATTTTTATGTCTTCTTTTTTTAAATCTTATTTTTTTATAACTTTTTCTTTTTTTTTTATATCTTCTTTTTTATTTTTTATATCTTCTTTTTATTTTTTATTTTTTCCTTTTTTTATTTTTTTATAATGAATTTTAATTTAGTAATATAAAATTTATTTTATGCATCTTTCGCAGTTTTTTCATTTAGTTTTTTTCTTTCATTTGTTTAATTTAAATTTCTTGTTTTTTACATTAATCTTGTTTGTTTTTGATTTTTCATCAAAATATAAAAACAAAAAAAAAACAAACGGCAGTCAGTGAAGTAGAGAAACAACAATTTGATTTTCTTTTCAATATATCAAAAAAGACAATATTTTCTCTTTTATTTTTCTTTTCAATTATTTCATTCCTTTTTTATTTGAAGTGTAAAAAAGATTTTGGCTTGTGTTTTTTAATGTATATTAGTTATTATTTTTATTTGTTTTTATTTTCATTATTATTCTCATTTTTCATTAATATTTCATTAACCCTCATTATTATTTTTAATATTTTATTTAAGTGTAGTATCTTAATGTGTATATCTATTTCTTGTTTTGATTGTTTTTTTGTTTCATTTCATCTGTATAATTGTTTATTTTTTATTGTGTTTCCTTTGTGTTTTAGTAAGTTGAAGTTATTTTTTTTATTTTCATGTTTGTTTATTTGAATTTGTTGCTCTTTTTCTCAAAGAATTGTTATTTTTCTTAAGCATATTCTTTATTCCGATCTTGTTTTTTCATAGACAGTAGTTATTACTTTCTTTATTACAACACTACGTTGTAATATTTTTCTTCAATTTAAGTTATTATATTTTGTAATTTTTTTTATTTTCTTTTATTTATATTTATTTTTCTCCCTTAATTTTCCTTTTCTTTTTTTTATTTGTTATTTTTTTATTATTATTTTTATGTTGGTCCTATTTGTATCATTTGTTTTTTTTTAACAATGCAATTACAGTAAATTTTATAAGACTTTCGTTTTTCCGCAGTGACGGAAAGAGGATTTCATTATATATTTTAACTGTGCAATGTTCGATGTTTGAGAATATTTCCCGTTACTGTATTTTGTGGTACACACCGAACGTTCTTCATAAAATACAATGAAATAAATAAATTACACTTTCAAGTGATTGCTGTCATATTTTTAGTATTAATTAATATAGTATCAGTAACAATATTGCTTATTGCTAGCTGTCATAATTTTCCATACAAAATTAAGAAATCAAAGTTGAATTGGAAAATTCGGGATCAGCTGCTTCTTTGTACTGAAAAATCTAATAATTATTATTTTTATATTTGTCCTTTTTGTATTATTTTTTTTTTTTGTTTTTGATTTTATTTATTTGTATTTTTTTTTGTTCTTTTTTTTATTTTTTTTTTATTTTTAATGTTTTTTTTTTTAATTTTTTCTTCCTTTATTTATTTTTTCTCCTTGGTTTTGTCACGCGGGATCAAGTGGATTGAGAAAATAAATACTCTTAAATTGTGACAATGAAGCAAACAAAGTTTTCACCCTAGTAATCAACTAAATTTTTTCTCCCCTACAAACTTTATTTGTAGTCCAATTTGCACTCGTCTCTCCTACATTATTTTCTCTCAATTATTATGGTACATCGACCAATGCTGCAAAGTACCCCAAACAAAAAATAATATTCAACGTGTGCTGTTACACATTAGCTTAACTAAAAACAATTACTGAATGATGTTATGGTGGTTGAAAGTTCGAAACTTTTCGTACGTACTTCGTACATCGAATAGACTCCATTTATCTTTAGATATACGAGTATATCGACCACTCTATAGTGTTACTTGCATCTTTTCTGCTCGAATATGTTGCATAGTTGAAAATCGCATATTGGCGTAGGTACACTTGAAACACTATACGAATCCAGCCACGTTATAAAGGTTATAGTCTTTTGCACATGATTTGCTATATTTATTCCGGTCGTGGTCACGGGCATAAGATGCTTTTGCGTCTATCCTGTTGTGAGACTTTCAATGAAGGAAGCCGGGTGCGAGGAAAAAATGGTAAATTAGATTTAATGAAATGGAAAATTGAAAAAAAAAACGCCGAAGTTTGTAGTGCTGTCTGTAATGTAGTTGACGCATGGATGGATTATAGTGAAGTTAGCTGATGGTTAAATAAAACTATTCGTTTTACACTTGTCCGTTTGTTGCCACGAATGTCTTGCGAAGAATAATAAGTGATTTACTGATGTCTGTAGACAACACTGCGGGTGATAGTACTCCGCCCTGCGGATAGTACTCCGCCCTGCGGGTAGTCCTCTGCTGTCATGTGTTTCTATGGTTTCATTTAAAATTTGGGACTTAATAAGGCTGTAATGGGGTCCATTTAGTGATCTATCAACCTACAAAACTTCCAAATCTGAAAGGCGGTATGTGTAGCAATTTTTGTTGAGTTTTCGGGAGTTTTCTCATCTTCTTACGCTCAGAATATTCTTGAAGCCATTTTGGAATCCTTACAATAAGGCCGATCTTTCAATTTTTTGTTTTCAAATATTAAGTGGAAAATAAATCTTTTTTACCTTAGGGAAATCTATTGACTACCTCTACATATTTTCGCCTATATTTATTTATATAACAATACGCATTTCTCTCGTGCGACAAAAAAAATGCAATATCTCAAATAATTTTCATCAAATCAGATATATTTTAGTGCAGCTGTGTAAATAAATTGTGTGCTATTTTCAATTTTCTCGTATGTATTAATGGAATTTTTCTACGAATAGCAGCAGAAAAATCGTTTACTTGCCATTTTCATGAATATATTTTTTTTCACGGTAGAAAAGTAATAGGTTTGTTGGAACAACTTTTATCAACATTCAACACAGATCACATTAAAAAAAATCTTTAGATTTGCACAATCAAATATTTGCATCAATTTCACTGAACCTGTTGGCATTTGACAAAAACTAGGGGCTAATAAGTTTGAAAGAAACATATGCAACTTGTTAAAACTTTCATATATTAAACAAAAAATTTCCAATATTATCATTTTAATAAATAAGTTCACTGTCTCACAATTTGCTCTTCGAATCGAATAATTCCACATCCCCCACATCACAAGAGTCTAAAAAAATAAATAAGAATTTTAATACTAAGATTAAAGTTTTCAATATTCTCCGAAAAACAATACGTACCAAAAGTATCATTAAATTGCTACTCCCATTCAACCATTTGAATCCTTCATTTGGGTTAGATTTGGCTTTAAATCTGAAACATCGCCGAACCCCAAGCGCAATATAAACACATCTATTATTCCAACAATCCTGAAAATTCACCTATTTTATAATGTTAAAGTAGCAAAATAAAATATTTATTATATTGTTCTTACCCTTCCACCAGTTTCGAGGCAGCCGCTTGTAGATGTAATGAAAGGAAGTTTTAGACAAAATTTATAATTTATTGAAAAAAAAAAAAATTATATAAATTTAATAAAAATACGCCGTTTAATTACTCGGTTTTGCGGACTCTCATGACAGGCTTAAAAAATCTATGAAAAATAGAAACATAAAAATTACGAAAATTTTTGAGAACAAGGCAATTAAATTTTGTAATACTTTGGTTTACATTTTTTTGAAAGTGGAAATAAAGTTGAAATTGCTTTTTAAGGTGCTCTTACACGAGCAATTTTTTAAGGAATTTATTGCCAGACAACTATTGCGAAAACTAGTGGAGCAATATCAGTATAGTTGTGGCAATATTTCGGCAATGTGGCAACGTTTTGACAGGTTGCTGATATTTTTCGCCCTATCGTTGCTGTATTTCTACTGAACTTGGATAATTTCGAGCAATTATCTTCGCTCGGTGAATACAATTGTATGTCGTGGGTTTTTCGTGTTTGATTTGATTGCAAAGTATTATTTCGAGTTTTAGATTTGCTTGTGGGATTTGCTTTCGTGTTATCAACAAGGCTTGGAATAACGAAAAACCGATGAGTTGTTCTTAGACTGAATTTGGCGTGTAAGCCCTTATTGGTCCATATTGCTCATCACAATTCAGCAACGAGTTGAGGCAAAGTTGATCGACATCGCCTGTGTCTATTGTTGCTGTATGTTGCTTCATATTTTCGTGACGTCAAAATTGACGAATATTGCTGCAAATTGGGCAATTTTAATCGCTCGTGTAAGAGTACCTTAAGGTGCTCTTACAGGAGCAATTTTTCAAGCAATTGATTGCCCGACGACTTGCCAAAAGTAGTGCGGCAATTAATGGAGCAGCACAGGGCAATATCATGGTAGTTGCGGCAATATTTCGGCAATGTGGCAATATTTTAACAGATTGCTGGTATTGCTCGCCCTATAGTTGCTGTATTTCCACTGGAAAAGTCGGTGTTCGGTGATGCAATTGTCAAGTTTTGTTTTGAGTTTTGCATTTATTTGTCAAGTTTCGTGTTATAATGACTTGGAATTCAAATATTTACAAGTTTTATTTTAAGTTTTAGATTTGTTTGTCAAGTTTGCTTTCGTATTGTTCATAGACTGAATTAGTCGTGTAAGCCCTTATTGCCGAATTGCTAGATATTGGTCAATATCGCTCATCACAATTCAGCAACGGGTTGATGAAAAGTTGATCCACATCACCTGTTGCTATTGTTGCTGTGTGTTGCTTCATATTTTCGTGACGTCAAAAGCAATTGAGCAATTTTAATCGCTCGTGTAAGAGTACCTTTAAAAATTCATTAAAATTCAAAGTAGTTTTCAAAAAAATGCAAGGTTTCGCAGTGAGAGGACTGTACAATATTCGATGTTTGAGAATGCTTCGCGACAATTCATGTTATGGTAAACTAGTTAATTTTTTCAATTAACGAGTTTAAGAAGTTATGGGATTTCGTAAAATCTGAATCATTTGTTTCCAACTTTTTCTAAACTCATTTAAAAGCCTATTTTAGACGGCTTTTATTTGAGCCAAACTATACTTCCTGGATTCTTTCATAATTACTAGAATTTCTAGTTAGTAAAACTATGTAGTCTATGCCTCCTTTTCCAATTCCATAATCTAAAAATTTAGACATCTATCCGATAAAATTTAAAGTGAATATAAAATCCCATTACACCTAAAATATTTGTCGGAATTCGTGTCAACTCGCTCAATAACCTTACATCCTCTTGGAGATTGAATGTCGTCAAAAACTTTAATCAGTATTTTGGCAATTATATTTAAAGCCCTTGGAAGTAATCGCGAAATCGATATCTCATTAGACCTAAGAAATATGTTGGAATTCGTGAATACCAAAAAAATATGAAAAAACGTTTCTAGCCGCTTGTATAAAAAGCCTGCAGAAGTAAACTTAATTTGATACATCGACAGAATTGATACTAATATGACGAAATTCGTGAAAATGTGAACAATTTTAAGCTCTACTTCCGTACAGCAATACATATCTGAATTTGTTTTTTTTTGGGTTAAATTACTTTTGTAATACATATGCAAATACTAAGTTCCAACTCTTTAGCATAAGCCCCGTTTCTGAGAAACAAAGCACACCTCTCACCAACGTACCTCGCTTCCCCTATCAAACGTTTTATTTTTTTCTAGGTTGTCCCTATGGCGGCTCTATACAGACGTCCTCTTAACTTTCTATCCTTAACAGTTCCCGAGAAATAAACTTCTAATTTTTTGCTGTCCACCCTCTCCCCCCTTACTATTTCGAAAAAAGTCCATAGTCTAGTTCTTGAGATAAAAAAATTATAAGATTGGTATCTTCTTTCATTTTTCACGAATTTCGTTATATATTTTAGGAATGTCAAGTTATTAAATTAATTTTGCTTTTCGAATTCGCTTTCACTTCTAAAGGCTTTAAATATAATCGGGGAAAACCCGATTTAAAGATTTTTCGATATTCAAACCCTAAGTGGGGTGTAAAGTATTGTTCAAGTTTTCACGAATTCCGACAAATCTTTTAGGTTTAATGAGATCGAGTTCGCTTTTACTTGTATCGGCTTCATATATATTGATCTAAAAATTAATTTCGGAATTTTGCGATATTCAACCCTAAAGAGTGTGTAAAATGACTGCGTACGTTTTTACGAATTCCGACATATCGCTTAGGTCTGATGAGAGATGGAATTCTTTTTTAATTTAACGGAATATCTATATAATCGTCTAAAAATCGATTTCAGAATTTTTGGATATTCAACCCCTAAAGGGCTATGTCGATATCTTACCCCCTTGTCGATTGTAGATTGTAGATGGTGTAGGACGGTATGAAAATCCCAATTTACTGCGGCCGCAGTGGGCCTTTTACCCCCTTTGTTTCTATTGAAATTAAAAAAATAAATAAAAATCTGCCAACAGTCTGGGCGCAACTTTATTATTTTTTGGGTAGAAGTCCGAAACGTGTTTAAAACTGAGATGCGGTGTAGGTCACTATACGATTGATAACCTAAAAAATAACGTTCCAAATAGCCTCCTGGTTATTATTTAGGTCAAAATAACGAAATTCATGAAAATGTTGGAAAAACCCCTTTTCACGCCCATTTGTTTTACTACAGCTCTGTACATCAATAAAATGTTAAACTTTTTTTTTGCTTTAAATACTCCTGTAGTACTTCTACCTATACATACTAAGTTTCAACTTTCTAGCATAAGCCGTTTCTGAGATATGAAAAACCACCTCCCAACCCTGTACCTTGCTACCCCGATCAAAAATTTTATTTTTCTGGGATGTCTTTAGAGCACCTCTATACATTTATCAATTTTTAGCTTTCTATCGAGAAATTAAAATCAGAATTTTTTCATTTCCTCCCCTCCCACCATCACTTACACTACACCCTCAAAATTTTTTCTCCTTTAGAGGTCTACTGGTCCTAACTCCTGTAAAAATTTCAAGATCATACCTTATACGGTTCATGAGATATAAAAATTTAATTTTTGAAAAATGGCTGTCTCCCACCTTCAGCACTTCACCTCCCCCCTCAAAAATTTTACATTCAGTAGACGCCACTGGTAATTATATATACAGAAACCAAATTTTATCTTCCTAGCACAATTGAGTCAGAAGATATTGTAATTCAAAGTTTTTCACCCCCCCATCCCCATACCTGACTACTTCCCTTAAAAATTTTAACCCCTTCCTAATCTCCTAGTATCCCTTAATACAACCACAAAATTTCGGCCATCTGACATTAATCGTTCAGGAGATATGGATTGTAGAATGTATCAATCCTAGCTTTCAAGCGTTTTGGACGCATTGTTTGCCCCCCCCCGCACTCGCACACCTCTCAACCCCTATCGACTATTTTTTTGCAAATTGGTCCACTATCATAGTACTTTATAAGTTCTAACTTTCAGCCTCCTAGCATAAGCGGTTCCTGAGATCTAGAAACCAAAATTGTTCATCTAAAACACTTCCCCCTCCTCCACCCTTACACCCCCACCCCTCCAAAAGGTACCACTCGTAGACGTTCACCCACTCTACCTACCAAAAAAATTTCAACTTAATATCTCAAGGGGTTTGTGAGCTACGCACCTTCAAACAGTTTTGCGTACGGCGTCTACGGCGGACAGACGGACATTTTTTTGCTTTTTGGTGTTTATTAGTCCTAAAACGTGTAAATACAAAATGTCAGGGTAGCAAACTTTTTTGAAATTTCGGGTCGATCACAATACTTTATTATTAAAAAAATAATAAAGTAAAATACACAGTCTGGGCACAACTTTATTATTTTTTGGGTAGAAGTCCGGATTGCATTTAATGGCGAGATGCAGTATAGGGTTTTTTGTGACTGACCACCTAAATAATAATCAGGAGGCTGTTTGGAACGTTATTTTTTTTTTTATTTATATTTATAAACTAAATCTATCACCAAATAGCCTCCTGGTAATTTTGTAGGGTGTCTGTGCATTTCTGACTTCTACCCAAAACCTAGTAAATTCGGGCCTAAACTCTTGGCTGGTTTAATTCTTTTAGTTTGTACCATTGTCGAAATCCGGAGCAAAGTTTATATCTGGACAATCTACTGTCCTATCTTCGCACGGGACAATAGCAGGACGATGTAGTACAATTGTAGCACCTTCTACTAACATTGTTCACTGAATTCGACAATCTTGGGTACAAGTTGCTCGGTGGCTTAATGTCGCTATTAAAAGGGAGGACTTCTCCACAAACAAGTAGAGCAAAAACACGAAACCTTTCCACCGAAAAGGCAAGCCTCAGAGCCCGGTTCTATTCTACTATAGGAGCTCGCTAAAGTTCTACATCTAACAGTTGATTCTGTGCGCTCCGATCTGTACCCTGTACCATTCTGTCCGGTTATGGCTGATTTACACTGAAACTGAATATTGTTCTAAAGCTCAGGCCACATCTATACCGAAAGATTTTTGCATTATACAGACGAGCTCGAAAAAAACCCCAGCTGAGGAGAAGAACTTGCAAGAGAAATTTTCGGTTCTATCGTGAGAGCTTCGTATATCGCATGACAATTTTTCTTCTTATATACTTTCGAGAAGGAACGGAAAAATTTACTTGATGATGTAGTATTGAGTCGTAGTGCCCTGAGTTAGTGAGCTTATACCCCAACGCTGGGCAATACGAGCACTTGAGGTCTGTTTCTGTTTTTCACTCAGTACACACGGATTACACACGTTCGCGACACTGAACGTCGCTTTAGTACCGAATTCCCGAGTGCCTATACTTTTGATAAAAATCATATCGACAATTGTTATATTTGTCGAGATAACAACACAAAAAAAAATAAGACGGCATCAAAGATTATATTATAAAAAGCTTAAATCGGTGTTAATAATTTCAATTAAATAATATTTTAGTTTAAACTGCGGTCGAATCGGGTGTGCGAAATAAATTCGTCAAGCTGAGAGAAAGTGTGCATTGTGACAATTTTTTTTTTTAAATTTCTTCACACAACAACAGCTTTGCTCTGTAAAGTAAAATGTACAGTAGACTTAGTGCGTTTCCGAACCACCCTTTAGTTACAACGGAGTGAATTCGAATCGCTTAATCGTTCGGTTCAGCTCGTCGTTCAAGTGCAGAGTGTCGTAATAAATTGCACTAAGCCGGGCTTAGTAGCTGTTCGCTAGAGAATGAATGCAAAATGAATATAATGCATTACTAAATATTTGCAAGTGTAAAGTTTGTAATGAGTTACTTTACAAAACGGCATCCAACATTATGGAAAAGTACAAAACGACTACAAGATGATAGTTAAGATACAAACCATGATTACATCAAGTGATAAAGTTCTTAATCGAATGTGTACTATGTAGCGTTAAGAATCAGCGGCTTTGATTTATCGTTTTTTTTATTTATTTTTATTTTTCTGAATTGCAATCTTATTGTTACTTCTCGAGAGTGTGTTATACAACATCGTTGGTTCTCTTTTGCGTCCGATAATAATAAGAAGTTCATTGATAAAATCTGTGTTAGTGGGTTGATTCTCAATATTATAAGACAGTGGGTTGGTCTTTTTTTTATGTTATTGTTACAAGTACCATTTACCATAATATCACACCAGTGTATAGAGAGAGCCTCGACTCTCGATTTTACAACAAAATTGTACAATAGCAAGTGAACTGCATAAATTGCGCCGCTTATGTAACTCGACTTATTTATTCACAATTTAAACTACTCCTTCGTGTTCGGGCTTATATTAGAAAAAAACAAATAATTATTTTAAAACTATAGTTAAAAACTATGAAAATAGTAAATCTGTGCAAAAAAAAAGAATATCTTACACAAGTTGGAACCAATATTTTCTGAGTTATACCAAAGTTAGTGTTTAATTTAAAATAAAAAACAAAAAAAAAATTAAAAAAAGGAAAGAAATTTATCGACTAAGTGTTTACAAATGCATATAAATTCGGTCATGTAATTAAGTTTATTAGTAAGAGCTAAAGATTTATAAAACAAAAATAAAAATTTATACAAATGTAATGCACTTCTTAAGTGTTACACAAGTTTTGTAACTCGGCCAAAAACGTATTTAACAAGTGCGTTTTTCAGTATTTCGCGCTGTGTGCTTCCCCAATTTTTTCGGTCGCTACAATTCGGTTTCGTTATTGTATTTTTTTTTATTTTTATTTTTTTTTTTTGAAACATAAATTTTATTTACAAAAAGCAAAAAAAAAAAAAAACCGGTGCGATAAGTTATTAATTTCTTACGAATTATGTGAAGAAATTCATTATAAAAAAAAAAGTATATATTTTTCGATAAAATGTGTTAAGTGTGAGGTGTTCTGTAATAATTTCGAAAATATAAAAATTTTCACAGTGAGATTGAAAACAACAATGAAATATACTCATGTGCACAACTGGAAGCCTATCGTCAAAATCAAGAAAATATTCCAGTTAAACAAAACGACGAGCATCAAGAAAATCAACAAATATCCGAGAAACTACAACAACCGAAACAACAATTACAAACTGTTGATAAAAAGATTGATGAAATCAACAACGATTCTCGTTTAATTAATAATAACAATAACGATTTAAATAAAACTGATTTGATACAAGTAAAACGAAATAATAGTGGTGTAATTGTTGATACAATACAACAAAAACAACAAGAACCGAAAAAACGTGACGAAATTTCTCTATCACCAATTCGTCGAACATTCAACAATTGTTCAATATCGGCATTAAAAAGCCAAGAGAAACGTCCGAAATCCGTAACTGCATCAGTTTTTACACAAGTGCCAATTAATAGTACCGATTTTATACAAAATTTAAGTCATCATCAAATAATATCGAATTCACCAACAACAACAACAACACCATTATCACAACCAATAATACCCCAACCACCAACAGTTTTAAAAGCACAATCGGTTACTGCATCGGTTTTAACGCCGATCTCGTCCCTATCGAGTCCGATAAATCGTTCGTTTTTATCGGGTAATTTAAGTAAATTTTTATCACGTAATACGACAGCTGGTGGTACAACTGGTACCGCTGCCGCTCCGGACGATATGAATAAAGGATATTTAATGTTTTCAGAGGAATCGCCTGATTTAACAAGTAAGTTGCGATTAAGAAATTGCTTTTTAATTTATTATATATTTTTAAAATTAGCATTTATATTTGATCACGTTTTTTTTGAATAATATTGGTGTATTGGTGAACGTTAATAACCAGAGCTAGGTGGTTGTTCGTTTCGTATTTATGGCTTCCGGTGTGAATAAGTTTCGAATCCATCGTGAACATAAGAAAAAGTTTCTTCATTCTTTTAGTATTATTTCGTTTTTGTTGGTGAAACATTACGAGAACTCAACAATAGTTCATATTTTCAGGCTCCATATTGTAATAAGCTATAGGCGAATCTTCTTTTCTCAATATCATCAAAAAGTGTAGCTATTTAGAACGTTTGTGTGCTACACCAACGAATTTAAACTTAGTTTATTTTCACCTTTAATTTTCATGTCATTGAAAACACAATCTCACTATTCTTGTTAACGAAAAAAAAAATTTTTTAATGGCAAGATTTTTGCATATTCGGCATTTTGATTTTGACCACATTTTTTAATGACTTTTGTATGGAAGCTAGCTAACAAGTGGAGTTATTTAACTCATTAATATGCTGAACGTAATTTTTTGACCTTTTCATTGAAATTAGCTTTGTAGCTAAACTGGTCTTGAGTTTGAGTTTGGACGGTTCAAATTTAACAAGTGGAGTTATTTAACTCATTAATATGCTGAACGTATTTTTTTTTGACCTTTTCATTGAAACTAGCTTTGTTGCTAAACTGGTCTTGACTTTGGACGGTTCAAATTGAAGCCCCAATTGACAGTTTTTTCAATGACTTTCGTATGGAGACTATATGAAGGTCTTGTACGGTTTGTACCAAATTTCTTTTTCGAACTGTTCTGGAAAGTACCCGAAAAAGTACAAAAATTTCGGCCATTGATGAACCTTGGATTGCAAATTCTTTTTAACGAAATTTAAAGCGTTTTTTAGTAATTTTGCGTTTCGAAACTTTTTTTGGGGCCGAAAAAAAATAATACTCCACAGATTGCATCGGGAGTATAAAAACAACACAATTTACAAGGTTATTGCGGTATTTATTTCCACATTTTCTACTTGAGCGAATCATGTAAAAAATACGAGATTTTTGTAAGACAAGCTAATATCAAAAATATTATCTTACATTATTATTTCGATCGGTACGATTTTGTGGCTTTTCGGTGCTGTTATAACATTAAAGGGTCTAGCATCGGGCAACACGATATGAAATTGTGTAACATAAACCATCAATACAGTTTCGGTTAGGGTAATTAAAATTGAAGTATTTTCTTAACTTCCCCAGTGGTTGTAGAATTGATTAATTATGCGGGTAATTGATACATTACGATATTGGATAATTAAAATGGTATGTCAGTTATAAAAGAGGCTTGTCTAATGAGAGAAAAATATATTTTCGAATAATTCAAAAACAGTTTTCGAAGCGGAGTCCAACTATTTTGAAATGATTAAATGTTCATCGAAATTGGGGTTCCTTTGTGCGCACTGTTTTTCCAATCTAATTTTTACTTGAAATATTCAGTATATAGTTATTTAATTTTTTCAAGTAAAAGTACACATTTCAAGCACTCTTACACGAAATTACTGGTATTAGAAACTTATTCATGTACTTTTCAACTGAACCGTACAATTTACATGAAATGTCTCACAAAATTACGCAACATTTCGTGTAAAATTAACTATATTTATATATGAATTGAAAATTACGTTCTTTTTCGTGTAATTCTACTTATCTTTTTGAATTTTACAACGCCTTCGGTGGAGCAGTGGCTTCGCGCGCCAAACCTGCTCATCAAAACCATAATTAATCGCGGGTTCGATTCTTACCTACAGCAAAGTGTTTTATTAAGAGTAAGTAAGTAGGAAATAATATTAGAAGTAGAAATAAGTGTATCTTGCTAATTATACACACTTTTTTTTAAAGTGTTAATTCAAGGGAATATCCAGTAAATTTTCTGGTTTCAAAGCTGAAACTTACTGACTGAAAGTTGAAAATTACATTCAAATTGACTATTACATCCCAATGTAAATTTACTTGAAAAGGTGAGGCATATTTGCCTACTATCCAAAAGATGTTAAATTCAATGGATTTTTTTACTGTGTGGAAAATGCCTAAACTTCAGACACATAATATCTATTTGAGCTTTCTTATCTGGATAAACCTTAAAAATGCTCTGTGATATTCAATCAAAGCTATACATACCTGTATCTGTGTTTCATCATGATTGTTCTGAAGAGCTCGCACAATGTATTTCCTCCACGGCTCCAATTCAACCTTGACACTGGAACCTCGACCGTAATGAGAATATTCTCTCTAAGCTATTTTTGCTCGTTGATTGAAGTACTTTTCGTCATTCATTAGTTGTACCCACTGTTCTCCTGTGGAATACTCTTCCATATTGAGTATATTTTAGCATAATTCAAAAAAGCTTACATATGTCTAGTTGCCTTTTTTCTAAGATAAACTAAATCCGAAAATAAAAAAAATATATATATATTTATTTCAACTGAAATTATAGCGAAGGTGATGAGCGCAATAGCACAATTGCGTCGCGCGTGCCACATCGCGACACTAGGGATAGTAAGCGCGTTGAATCACTTGCCACAACTGTCACAAAATATTCAAAAATATACCAAAAATATTTTGTTCGCAGCCTGCGAACGTATTACCTCAGTTTTTTTTATTGTGTAAGCAATTATTCGCGATATTTTTTAAAAATCTGAAACGAAACATACGCAAGTGTCAAAATCGCGTTACAACAGCGCGACAGAATTAAAAAATTGGCAATCGAAGCGACGCGCGATATCACTAGAACTGGCTACATGCACTAACAGGCATTCTATTCAACTGTCATCGCATCGCTTGACGTGCGCGTGTCGCGTTCACTTTAACTCCACCTTTATATTCATTTTGCCGAATAGCGTCTTCTCCAGTCGAAAAGTGGGATCTGAAAACTGATCTGATGTATAACAAAATATAAGTTAGATTTAAGTGAATATCGCTAAAAACTTAGACTACTTAGAATTTTCCATTAACAATTGATTTAAAAAGATTCTAATTTTTTTTTTATGAAAAACTAATTGAATTTAAAAAAGTTGGAATAATTGTCAACAATTAATCATCATCTAGTCAAAACCCCGGCTTTGTTAGAATAATAAAATAACTAAACAGAAATTAAGTAAGAAATATCACACTTTAGTCACGCATTTAAAGACAGATAGCTCATGTTATTGTGTAACAACAAATCATAATGAGACATTTTTTCGGTTTGACGGAATTATTTTAAACTTTTCACTTCACCAAAATCCGATAATATGATTTTTTTTTTTCTAAAAGTAATAAAAAGCTGTACTCAACTCGGTCATGCTAAAATAAATAAATATTAATATAAAAAAACAGAGCAATTTTAGTTGAAGAGATATGGAAAAGAGTTGAGTCATTACTGCACGCGTCGTATGTTATACTAACCCATTAACACACTAGAAATCGGTTCTGTATTAATTAAATCGCACTATTGAATTTGTTTAAAAATTTATGTTTTCCATCTAGTGAATGCCTAGTGGGTATTAGATAGCCTCTAGATAGATAGTCACGGAATAACTTATCTTTATTGTCCTAGACCTCCTTCAAAGCTGCATGCAGCAACTTTGGTTCCATGCAGTTCAAGTCAAAGCGTTGCTGCAAAGATTACTGCAAATGCACCACATACGACTTATGCTAGAAACTTGAAACCAGCACTGTGTATATATATATATTTAATGAAATATGACAGTAGGCTCAAATGAAATTTCAGTGGAAGAGGAAACCAAACTCAAGCCTCTTCAAATTTTCTCAAAATTCAGGGCGCAGGAGTTTTACTTAAATACAAAATTTGAAAGCAGTAGCCGCGTATTGGAGCTGGGCATCATAAATCAAAATATAAATTAAATCCCTAGAAAGTGATATGTTAACCACATCTCAGAACAATAATTCAGGGGCTTCCCAAACTTTAATTAACATGTAAGATTTGTGGAGAACACCATTTTACACAGCGGTTAAAAAAAAATATCGAGGAAAGCTACCAAATTGGAAATAGCTAAGGTAACTAACTATACAGCGAGTATTTTCGTCAACATATTTTCTAATCTATGAGCATCTTTAGTTTACTTCAAAAAATCACACAATGAGATATTAAAAAAAGCTTAATAAATTCCTTATAAAATGTTTGAAAATAATAACAACATTAAGTTGTTGCAATAATATTTGCATTTATTTAACCGTATTTTTAATAAGCAGTTTTTTTTTCTGACGTCGGAAAACAACAAAAAACTAACTAAAAAAATTAGCTTCTATGTTAGCTTCACCATGAAAAAATTCCATTCGCATACGTATTTTTAATATTCAAATCTTGACTATGTATCACGGAAATCTTTCAAAATCGGCAATATCTTAATTTATATATTTTCCACATGCGGCTAAAACGTGTTTCCATTGAGTTTGCTATTCATTTTTATTTTTAATTAATTCGCTGCGTGATCCAGAATTAACATTTTATCTTGCGTGCGTGAAAATTAATTGATAGCAACTTTAGGCTTATCTTTCAGAGTTATGCAATTGCGGGGAAAAATTATTGCGGAAGGTTAAGTTTTTATTAATTCTGAGAAAAAAAATACACCTTTTGTTTATAAATACTTATATTTTTGTAAGATTTATATTCCAGGATTTAGAATGATTTTAATTTACACGGAATGTATGTTTATCAGACTTTCAATTTTAGAATAGGAAAATTGTATACAATTGGTTTTTTTTATAGATTTAGCAGTTTTTTTATACGTAATATAAATAATTTTCCGTTGTGTTACAGTAAAGCTATACCAGGTGTACCGCATCGATTTGAGAAAGAATTTTTTTGTACGTTCACAAAAGGTTAGAAACAAATTATAAAAATCCCAAACTACTCCCAAGCTGTTATTTTGGCGAGAAATGTAAAAAAACAAACCAGCTCATTGACAAAATATATATGACACTTTGTCAAATATTTGACAAATTTTTTGACAAATATTTTGAAATGGTATAATCGTAGAATTTCTGTGTCATATTGTTTTAATGGACCTAACGACACTATTTGACAGGCTTACTTAGACAAATTGGGTTGTCTTATTGTCAAATATTTGACAGGTTTTCTAGGGGTGTATTTTACAAACAGTAAATCCCAGACAAAATGTCAACGCTAGAAGCCTTCTAGCTATTCTGCAAAGTGCAATTTTGTGAAATTAAGAAAAAATTCTTAAGTGCACTATTATTGTCAGATGGGATCATATCGGAGCTGAATAAAGATCAATTCTCCAATCCTATTCGCCGACATGTCCTTCAAGCAGAATGGTCTGTCTAGTGTACAATGTCTGGAACTGTCTATCGGTGAACATTCGCAAAGAGTTTGAAAGGGATAATTAACCTTCTCTAAAGAAAAAAATGTGATTAATTGGTGTCAGAAGTGGGATTGTACACAAATAGAACAGAGCAAGAAGGTTAAGATTTTTTGCTTGATTATGTGTGATTTGCAGTCTGTGCTGATTGCTGTCAACCTGTTAATTTTCTTCCGATGGAGGTCGATATAAAAAGAAATTGGGTTAGGTTCAAAAGGAAAAATATGTATAAGGAAAAGTTTCCTTACTTTTTTTTACCGTGCCTATAAACCCGGTGGGTTTTCAATACCCGACTCCTGCCGATAAATTTTTTTGAACGAAAACAGTATTTGACTTAATCGCGAAACAACAGTATCTCACGAACTACTTCTTCCCTATCGTTACAATGCAGCTATATTTAATTTATTAATCGCTTTGGTATTCGTATGGATTAGTTATTATCATCGCATTAGCTACTGATAGATCCCATAGTCATGGTTTTTTTTTTGTTCATAGTGTAGTTTATCACGTTTTGATTACCAATCATATTTAGGTAGATCCTGATAACGTTCACATTGCAAATATCCGCTAGAAGTGATTACAAAGTGTATAGGTCTAATGAACCTGTTAATAAGTTTTTAGACTCATACATAAAATACAAGTCCGTGAATATCAGAGTCTAATATGCTACGAAACTCAGTGGACCTGAGAGAAAAGCCCGAAAATCTATAGCGTACTTTGTGCCTTTTGTTGATAACATTTTATATTGTTAATATTAAACATCTACTGCTGTTATACTAAACCGAATGCATTAACAATCTGTCACTGATTTTGGTTACGTTTATTTAAACTCAGACGGGTGTTTTAATTTTGAAATGTATTCTTTATCTTTTCGCGAATAAAATTAAAATGTGAATTGAATCCAAACACAACAAGTTTCATCCGATGTGGTAATTAAAAAAATTTGTTTAATTGCCATCCATAATTAAAGCTTTGGAATATTTCATAAGTGATTTCATCATAAGATGCTCATGACAGCTACTTACTGAAGTTATAGCCTATAACTTAGATCACCATTGGTATAGTTGTGATGCCCTGCACTAGTGGATTTAGTTAATAAAATACAGCAATAGTAGATATGCGGAACTCTAGCTTTTGACCTCATCATTATGTTTTAGATACATTTTTTAATGATTTAAACTTTTTAATTTTTAGTAGAAAAATGCAATCTACTTCATTCTAAACCTGTTTTTTTTCTTATTTGCCTCAATTTCAACTTGTTACTTTAAATTTTCTCTTAATTTTTAATTAATTCATTCAGTCTCGTTTTTTTATTCACATCGCCTATCATACACTCTAATAAATATTGGAATAAATTTACCATTATTATAGTTGGCAACTGTTCTCCATCGATAGTAATGGTAAAATTACATGCATGTGTAATTTGCGGGAAAATTACACAAATAAATTGTAATAATTACACAACAGATGCGTAACCAATACACATCAGTGATGTAATTATTTTACAACAGCTGCATAATCAATAGACAAAAGTGGCATAATTATTACACAGAGAATGCAATTATTACGCACTTTTTGTGTAAAATTTCCATTTTATTATAGGGGAAACTCGTCCATTTAATTCAAATTTATAATTATACAGCAAAATCATAAATTAAAAACGCAATATCACAATACATGTACTGTATGAAATTGAATTGAGTTGACAATTATATTACGGTTACTGATTCGAAAACTACAATAATTTCCAAAAATTTGCACAAAAACATTTGGTTGATTTAACAAACCTGACGACGTGAAGTAGAATGAAATGAATTTTCGCGAACTTGCTTATTCTGGCGTAATATTACACAGTATTTAAAGTAAAATTACACCAAGCCTGAATTAACTTTATTAATGGTGTAATATAATCATGATGCCTAAATTTACTCTTTTTATAGAACAAAGTAGATGTAATTGTCCACCTTATTGTGTAATATTACATATATGAGCGCTGAAAAACGATTATTCGTCAATAATACGTAAAATTACATAAATTGTGTATTTTTTCACTTCTTTTTGCTTTAAATACAGAGTATTTTTACAAATTGTTTTTAGAGTGTATATATATCCCATCCCAGTTTTTTCCTTGAAATAAAATATATAAATATGACTCTTCCTATATTCTGAATAAAAAGCATATTTTGGTAATAAAATGTTTGCAACCATAACATGAAGAAATTGGAAGGAATGACCGAAAGAACTTTGTTTATATATAATTACTCTAAAGGACTACGCCTATTGCTTTTTTTCTTCTGGGAACGGGTTGCTCGCTGCTCGTACTATCTCCTAGCCCAAAGTATGTTGTTGTTTTTACCACTAAAAATATTTTCAAATTAGTTTTAATATCTGAATCTATAAAATCCATATACCAAAACACTGTATAAAACTTAAGTTGCGTTTATTCTAAAAAAAAATTGTAGGTATTTAATAGATTTTATTTTTATCTAATTATGCTGTCTAAAACGAGAATAGTGTTGCAAAGTCTTTCCAACGTTTTATTATATTAGGATCTTAATTATTAGTGCATTTATTTTGTTGGTAGATATTAAATAAAACTGAACTAATTGTTAGTTTAATTTATTATAATTATTGTTACATTTCTATTTTAAAATAGTTTAAAAGATTAAATATTTATTGACTTAAATATTGATGATTAAAAAAAAATATTAAGTAGCTCTCTTCTAATCGAACGTTATTTTTTTCTCACAAGAATTTTGCATTTTATTTTCTTTATACATAAGCGGGTACCTTGATCAATTAAATTTAAAAATGACAAACAAGTTCCCAAAGTACCCGACTTCCACAATTTAATACAGTGCAATGATGTGCACTACAATAGCTACAACAAAATTATCTCTTTCCATTTAACTATTACAACTTTTGCCAGCTAATTTTCATCAATTATTAATTATTTCAAAACAGAAATAAAATAAAATTTTTTTACGTTTATTTTCATGTTTTTATCAAATTATGAAATACAAACAAAACTTTATCGAATTAGTCAAATTGGGTAATTATTTGTAGAACGGAAATGTAATTACGGTATTCAGTTATAGACAATTTGATAGTATCGTGAATGTTAGCTTATTGTTAAACTTTAAGTGAGCTTGATATACGTTTGGAATATTGTTTGGTCAATTAAAAGTTGCCCAAATTCCATAATTAGCCTCGAAACTTGTCATGTTTCCAATTATTGTGAAGACATTTAGTTGACATTGTAGCCGGATACATACTGAACTAACGAGATTACGTTAGGTGGTATGTTACACTCAAATGAGTGTAGATAAGAAGTGCTCCAACTGCAATCTAAGAAGCTGGTAATGATTTGCTCCTACACCTAATTGAGCCTATTACTTTATCCGAAGACTGCTTTAATTGGACGGTTTTTTGGGCTGTGGGCTTCGATTTGATAGTGCACTAAAAGGTGTTATTTATGGTTACCGGATGATGGCGGAAAGAACAATGAAGATAATAAGAGTATTGTCAGTATAATTTTATTCAATTTGTTACAGAAAAAAGTATATTCGATTCCTAAACCACAATCATCGGCGTGAAACCTAATTTGTGTAACTTGAGGAGGAGTTACAGTGAAAGCTATACGCGCAACGCGCGCCTTATCGCGACACCTGTCACAGTGAGCGCGTTGAATTGCTTCCCGCTACTGCGCTAGAACATAGACTAGATATGAGCAAAACAGTTCATTTGAGTAAAGTAGTTCACAACTAGTCATTCACCTTAAAGAGTTAGTTCAATGAAGTACTTCAATTGAACTGTTCGTTTCATCTTTAATCTTCTCTAACCAGCAGTTTTAGTAGTCACTATTATACTATGCTTCACAAGATCATTTCTCTTGTGTGTCTTCATTATCTTTCTAATTAGATCGAAAGATTTTGTGCCCGTACAGTTCACTAGTCACTACTCCTTCAATTGAACTGTTCTGTTACTCTATTCTTTTCTCTATCAATAGTCACTCATTAGTCAGTAGGTTTGCGCATTTTATTTCACCATAGTGAGCGATCATTTCCGATTCCCGATCCATCGCGAACTAGTTCGTTCTTTTAGTTCATAGTTCATTACTTCAGGGGAGTTCAGTGATGAGTAGTCGTAGTTCGAAAACAGTAGATCTAGTAGAAGATGATGAGCAAAAAAAAAAGTCAGTAGATCTAGTAGAAGATGAGCAAAAAAAAAGGTCAGTAGATCTAGTAGAAGATGATAAGCAAAAAAAAACTAGATCTAGTATATTATATTGTCTCACAGAGTTCCGAACGGCAATGTAAAACGAACTAGGAGCGGGACTGACTGCGAACCAGTTCGTTCATTTCAGTTATGGGAACGCTCTTCTCAACTAGTTCGTTCGCGTACTACACAGGCCTATTAGTCAGTCGTTAAATTGTGATGGTGTGTGTGGGTTGGCTTCTCTAAATAGCCGTGCACTTGTCAGTCAGTTCAGTTCGTGCATGTGGGTTAGGAGATAGGAAAAATAGCGATGCAGCATGTGCAGTTACTCTTTCTTATAATGGAATGTCATGGTATTCTTCTCGTACCACGTAACATATATTCAAGAAATACAAAATACTACACGTATATGAAATGAAAATGAATGAAATACGAGTATATGATAAACTACTGAGAATGAAGAACTGTTACTTTGTGAAGAATTAAGTTGTGTCTTCGCTGTGTGTATTTCTCAGGGACTTGGAGTCGGACGAGACGAGAAGACGATGGGTTGTTTGGCTTTTCCTCTTCTCACTATGTTCGTACAGTTCAGTTTGTTAGGCTTCATTCTCCCTTCATTAGTTTTAATTTTTTTTATTCACCTTTCGAATTGAACTGCAGTTCACCAAATTGACTGAGTTACTTCACCTACTCACTTCAATGAAGTGTTCTTTTACAGCCGTTCACTCGTGAACGGCTCATCTCTAAAATAGGCTATCAAAGCGACGCGACTAGAACATAGACTATCAAAGCGATTAGAGCGATGCGATGCGATGCCACTGTAACTGGTTATACTCATTAACATGCGTTCTAATCAGCTACCATCGCGTCGCGTCGGTTAACTAAAATTCCAGACTTGGAGAAGTAGACAATTCATTTTTGTGAAGCATGCGAGGAATCCAAAATCCTTTTTTGTTATATGAGAATATGATACTTTGCGAAAACAAAAATTACAATTTCGAAAGTATCGAAACAGACCAAGGAAGGTATATGCCATAAAATGCTATACGTCTTGTACAGTAAAAACATTTATCACTCGTAAAAAGCACACAAGGCCAACGATTTATTATCGGTCGTTAGATTTACGAATAAAATACGTTTAAAATAAACGCTTCATACGAGACAGTTAGAGCGAGTGAAGGAGAGTTAACAACTTGTGTGCAACCATTATAATCTATCAACTGTCTATCCTTGCTAGGGAATATTTCACTACTATCGATAGATCGAATGATTTTAAATTCAATATGGTACCGTCAGTTAATAAATTGATTATTCCCACAATTAGACAATACTCGACAATAATCGCTGTGATTTCGTTATCTTGTAAAATATAAACGTGCCGGTGTCATCAATTTTATTAGAACCGATTATTAACACGAAGTTCTGTACAATGCACTTGGATTGTTGAAATTCAACTTTACAGTATTTAATCGATACAAACATTCAGAGATTATTATTAAATTATAATATGTCTATAGTGCATACATTAGTTAATTTCTGATGCATGATCGGCTCATCTCAGCACTTCCTGTACATTTAACTATATAAAATGAAAAAACAAATTGTTATTAACCTTGTTGATTTCTGTTATGTAAGGAAGTATAGTTCAGGAAATCGATGATGTACGTCATTGTACTTTATTTTGTTCAAATGGTAGTTGTGCTATTATAGTGTTGGTTTTGTCGTGAGTAAAATAAAAAAAAACCCAATCAATGGCGTGGCTACCCTGCTGCCGATGAAATTCAAAGTTTGACACCTAGAGTGCGTTGCCAGACGTGATTTTTCTCTCTATTATCAGCCGATTATTTAAAAAAAAAATAATTTGGATAACGATATTGTTTCTAATTGTGCGAATTGCTCTTATCGTCACTTTTAAATAACAGCAAATTATTTTGTTAATAATATTTTGCACCTAAACAGCCTCAACGCCATCTCGATGTGAAAAGTAAAACATAATGCCCTGCTCTTTATCGTTCTTTTACTCATTCTCCTTTGCTCTATACTTAAGTGTAAAAGAGCATACACTTGAAATTGATCTTTATCTAGCTTAACATCAATGAAATTAAGTTACTGATAGCATAACAATGATTCTGAATCGTAACGTGTGATTTTTAACCTTCAATTGTTTTTGATTATCTCAGGTTGAAAAAGCGATCGGAATAATCTCAGAATATTGTCAATGGCACGGTTGCCTGCTTTCACTATCAACAAGACTAGATTGCTTTTATCAAGGCCTGAAATTCGCACTGTTCTTGGTACTTCACAGATCACGGATTTGTGTTTTCAAATTTATTTAACGGAATGCAGGTAGTTCAAATTAACTTTGATTTAACAAGGCCATCTAGATGTCGAAATTTGAATGAAGAACTGATTAACTCGATTTCGATCTGGATTACAATTGTTCTATATTTGGTCATATTCAAGAGCTTGATCCGATTAAAAAAACATAAATATAAAGATAAAGTTCATTATATCACATTGTTTTGCTGAAAGGGAAATATATCCGCTAAGTAACGCCGACATCTTGAACTGATCCAGCTTTTTATATTTTTGTACGTACTCTTCGACTCGAGAAAACGAAATGAACATTTTCAACTGGCCTTGGCAGAGAAAATTTGTCATATCAATTCTTCACCAGCCGAAAATGTCATCAAGTTGCCTTCATAGAATTTTCTGATATCAAGTTCAAGCTTCGATGGAAACTCTTCCGTCAAAGACATCATCGCCTACATGAAGATTCTTGAACCAATGGGCTTCAGTGCCAGCAAAAGATTTGGTTATGTCCAGAATCGGACATCACTTTTGAAATTAGCGCCCAATGTACTTCAGTGGCAGAAAAAGTATTGGTTATGTCCAAAAGCGGTCATCCCTATTTTGAAATTAGCGCCCAATGTGGGGCTCATTTTCTTGGCAACGTTACTTACATGGATAAACTTGAGATTCCTTGATATTTTCAATGATATTTTCAAAACGATCTGACTTTGTTCGTAAAAGTTTCGATTTTTTCGAGAATAAGTTGTTACCTTATAGCCCAAAGCGGATGGAATAAAAATTGGGAATGGCTAATGTTAAAAAGTGAGCAAAATTTGATTTTTCATCTTTAGTGCAAGTTTTGACAACTGCTTTGTATTGCTATTGAGATATTTATTCTAGAATTGTGTTTACTTGGTAACTGTACGCAATTACACATGAAAACTCTCTCGTTTCTAATCTTTTAAATTCATTTAAACTTGTAAACTCAGTCAGAAACCTCTCGCTATCGGTACACTGATTTTCCAGTTCTTAAGGGTTATTCAATAGGTGTATAACAATTTTGTATTTTAATTCAAAACACCCTTAAACTTTTTTACTGGTCTGTCAATATCAAAACGACAGTCAAGGTTTACATTATTATCATGGTGAAGTTCATGAACGAGCAACGTTTGGAAATTATCTCAACTATTCTGTGTTTTATTTAAATACAACATTTTTATGTCCCTATTGAATAACCCTAGCGTGTTTTAATAGGGTTATTCTATTAATTTTATTCCGTCAGATGCAAGACTCAATGTTTAAATTTGACCAAAACTGTGTTTTGGAAAAAAAGTAAAAAAATTTTTTTTTTAAAGAACCATTTGATTTCCCCAGCTATTATTTGTGGACCCAAAACTTCAATTCTCTTGAAAATGCCGTCACGCTGCACTATTTAAGTTTGTAATAAATGAGCAAAAATAATATGCCATTTAAAACCGAATTAACTTCTGAATAATAAAAAAAAAATTATGTAATCATGGACCAATTTAAAAGAATGATGCGAATATTTCAAACTAAATTTGCGGGAAAAAATTCGCATTGAACAATTTATTGTTCCTATTTCCTATGTATAGTTTGCCGGCGAAATTGCTTTTCTGTTGCCATATTTCAATATTTATTAATAAGAAATTTAAACAAAATTTTTTGAATATGTTGACACATACTCCCACATCGTCTATAATTAGTTGGATCTTATATGATATCCCTTATTCTATAAAATGAATATAATCCCCATTATATTTCGAGAGAAGCACGTGTATCACATGCAACCCACATACTCAAATATATTAATATTAACCACATCGACACAATACTGTTGTCTTTTTGATGTATTTTGTAAGTCAACCTCTATTTTTTTGTTTTTTTAAAGCATAAAGAATCGTTTGATCTTTCTCTTAGGGTATCTTTTGTGTGCAAGACTCTTTGTATAATTCAATGTTACATTTTAATTGATCGTTAGGACCATGACAAATTCCGAGAATTAGAGTTGGATGAAAATGGGATTATAATCAATTATTGTTACGAAAAATAACTAGGGTTGCATGCCATGTGACATATCCATGAACAAACTTTTGTGAGGACAAAAATAAGCACAAATATTTGTAGGCGGTATTTGTAAAGTTGAAAAGGATCCTTTGTTTGATAGGTTGTAGGCAGAATTACCTGAAATCTGTCTTAATTTGCGAGTTTTATCAGATTTTAGCGGTCTTTGCCAGTTTTTTCTGGATATAAAATATTTTATTATTAATTTGGTTTTCTTATTTAATATTTTTTCAAATTTCAATTCCAAAATAAAAATTTTATTCAAACATTTATATTTATTTTTGTTTTATATTTATTAAAAATATTTGTTTTCGATTCAAAATTCTACCAAAAGTTCAAAATTTGGAACTGAACTAATATTTTTGGAAATAGTTTAATAACATAAGTAATGAGTTTCATTTAGTTTTTTCGCTCAAAAAGTGTTGAAGAAAACAAATAAAATTTATTGTTGAAAATGAAATTGTTTATTGTCAAAAATTTTGAAAATAATTTTTTTAAGATATCTATGCAACCGCAATTTTTTTGGTTTCAATAAATATGCCCTAGTCTTTCAATATTTTATGTTTGTTGGAACTAATTTTTGTCATGATTATCTTACTGAAGCGTTTTTTAAATTTTTGACGATGTCAAAAGCAAAGGTAGTGTGGAATTTCCCGAAAATTTTGACATAAAAGTAAAAGTAAAAATTACGACAGACTTTATCTGCTGAACTGATTCTTTTTAGTTTTTGTTTCCTTCAAAATAAATTAATAAAAAAAATAAATAAATAAAGTAAATTAAATAAATAAAATAAACAAAATAAATAAATGTGTAAAAAAAACATAATAAATTCATTCCATGAATATTTTTCCACCAGAACAATAAAATTGTATTATGAAATTAGTGGTGAATGTACGTGTAGAGATACACAACGATTGCTTCATATTTAAACTTTGTCTGAAGTTTTTTACAAAATGGATCTTATAACAATGTAAACCACATTTTTCTTTCACATAACATAACTTTCAACATAAAAATATCTTAAATAGTTTTTTATTGAATTGGAAAAGTAAAATCTGGATAGGGATACTCACTAGCTCTATACTAAATTGTTAGGAAATTGATATGAAATATAAAATTTATATTAGGCAAATTAAAGATACATTTGAATAAAGTAAAATCAATCGTTAAAAAATACGAAAATTACTTTATTATAATAATAATATAATATTATAATGAATTTCAAACTTTCTTGGATCGTCTGTCTTAGAATGCGAAAATCTAAAAATTGTACAGCAGCATGCTATCTCGAGATACACCTTAAGTTAGGTACCTGAAATTTTGTTTGGTTGCCGAGTTCGATTATGGACAAAAATTGATTTGGTGGAACTTGTGTAGGATTAGAGTAACAAGTTTTTAAATATTGCGCAAAGCACATAATTTAGAAAGTCGCAACAAAGTGTATACGTGTGACTTTTAACCTCATAACTTGTTACAAATTCCTGCCTTCTTCTTTGCAAAAATAAGTGGCAAAGTAGCAAGCAAACAAAAGGCAAGAGTGAAATATTTTGAGTATTGTTCAAATAATCGATAGATATAGCTTTTTATTTTTTTTGCATAATCATCAATTTTATTAGCATTGTCTGCATTGTTACTAATTTTAGGCTAGAAGAGTTCTTGGATTCACTCGTATTGCCATCAATCAATATCAATCAAGAAGAACAATGTAAAAACGAAATTGGTTACTATTTAACCAAAAATTTCATAGTCGATTCCACTCTTGGCTAGTGGGTTTTTGTGTTAATGCAATTAACATAAAATCGTTTTATGTTTTTGTGATCAGAATTTCTAGCTTGATTTTATATTTTGCATATATCATTCGTCAAGTTTGTATTCAGATATGTGCGAGACTGTCAAATATTTATTCAGCTCCTATATGACTCTTCTGAGACACCTTGAAATATAAATTTACTGAGACGAGGTCGGTCTCAAACTCACGTTTAGCTACTGCGGTCAAATTTTGACACCAAAAATTTGGCAAGAATCTCGTCAAATTTTTCGGGTATGCCTCGTGGAAGGAGAAAAGAACAATTTGTCTGCGTATTTGCTAACCGAATAAGTAAAATATTTTACAAAGTTTAAGTTTGTATACACCATTCTGTCAAGTAAAAATTGACAAAAAATTCAGTCAAATTCTGTCGATAACACTCTCTGACTGTATTTGATTGCGCAAATAGTCAAATATTTGACAAATGTGGTCTAAAACAACGTGGCAAACAATATAATTTTATTAGGATATGTAATGGTCAAAATATTGAGCCCGAAATTTTGAAAATTGGAATTTCTTTATGTATGAAATTTTCCGTCAAAAAATTTCTTTTAAAAGTAAAGCTCTGAGTAGTTGTGACCTCTGTTATCTATTTTTCTTATAAATTAAACGTATTTTTTTATAATTCTCTGTTAACTCTCATACAACTTAATTTGATTACCCCATACCTAGATTTTGCCTAATATAATCGGAATAATATTCGTGGCTCTACAATCAGTAACGTTGCGAATGTGCGAGACGAATCTAAAATTATATCAGTTATTTTTATACATAGAAATCCACGTGTCGTTATATTTTCGTGATATTTTGGTCAAATTCCAAATTGAGTTTTCGTAATCATAAACAAGATTTTAAATTGAGCTATCGTCCGCCCTAAAGTTTATAAGAAATTCTTTCAATAAAGCGATGTAGATTCTTCAAAACGAGAGTAATTATCACCTTTTGCGAACCACTTAGCTTTGTGTTAATCAAAAATGCACTATATGCGATAGAAACGTGTTCATATAATTTGCTAATTATCTTAGCTTAATAAATTTTTTTAATTAGCATTCAATAAAAAAAATTGTTTAGTAAATAATTTCTTATTGGTATTTTTCAGTGTTGAAAGAAGAACCGGATGATTTAACGCATCTGGCACCAACAGCTGGCGATGCATGTATTCCATTGGACGAATCGACTCCACTATTCGGCGAAATGCTCGACAGTTTAATATTGCCCGATGCCTACAGTACGCTCCTATCCGACGATATAAACTCACTCGATTCGCAGCAAAGTAATTGCAATAATAGTAGCAATAATAAGAATCACCATATTGATCCGTTCATCAATTATCGTGATGAATCGAGCGATACGAGCCATTCACCGCATTTATTATCACCGGGTAGTGCGTCTAAGGTAAATATGAGCATGTGTTTTATTTTCAGTTGTTTCGAAAGATAGCATAGCACGAAAAATTATTTTGAAGCCGTTCGAAATTAGTTCAAAAATTTTTGAAACCGTTTTCCAAAATGTTTTGAAATTTGTTTCAAAATCGTTCCTTGTCTAAGTTAAGCTGATATAAAAAGGCAAATGATTTTATTGATTATTTGTGAGTTTGGGCATATTGTAAAAAGTTCTAAAAACCTATTCTGTGTTTTTCAAAAATTGACGGTATTTGATTTTTTTGCCTGTTTGTCAAATGGAGTATTTTAGACAAAGCAAAAAACGTACTCCAACTAAATGTTGGTTCAATGCAAAAGTAGCCAAAATTTTTGCAAATTGTTGACATTTAAAATTTTGAAAACACAAAATTGTTTCGATCTTGGCTTTGATTTCACTGAGTTTTTTTTTCATTTTGGTGATAATTCTCCAAACTATATGTTCACAACAAATTTTCACCCAACATCAATCAATTGATTTTTTTCATTCACTTTGGAAACTGTTTCAAACACATACGTACTCTCATTTACTTGTGATTACGAAAAATTAATGTCAATGGATTTTGTTCTCCAATTTGAACCTGTATATTTCAAATTAAAAAAATGGTTTCAAAAATATAGATTAAGTTAGGATTTTGATCAATTTTTGCTATTTTGAACACAATTCAAAAAATTATTTCGAACTTAGCTATAGTTGGAAAGCTATTCCAAAGAAGCATAGTTTGACTTAATTTCGAACAAACTCAAATGATTTTAGAACATTTTGGAAGCAGTTCCGAAGACCTACTCCAACTTAACTATCATACAGAAAATAGTTGTCAAAAGTTTTTGGAACATTATGTCAAAAGTGTACTCCACCTTAGCTATGTACAAAGCTGTCAAAATGTTTTTGACCATTTTGTAAACAGTTCCAAAATCGTAACTATCATTCACCAAAAAAATTTCAAATGTTTTTGGAACATTTTTGTAGCTTCTTTCACTTTCGCTGTGCTTCAAACCAAGCAGACAATCGATTTGGAACATTTTGTAACCAGTTTCACAAAACTTCCACAAACTTGGCTATGCTTCAAAATAATCAACTGAAAATAAATCCATAAAATCGATGCTTTTCACTACTAAAAAAAATCTTTTTCATATTTTAGAGTCCGGAAATGAGCAGCCTGCCATCGCTTTGCAGTCCAAATTCATTAAGTCAAGACGACGAATTCGCATTTATGACAATGAATGTCGAAGATGATATCGATTTAACAATGCGTGCACCATATATTCCAATGAACGAGCAAGAAGACTTGCCGCTTCTAACCGAAGATCTAATGTGGAGTGCATTTTCCGAAGAACTAAGTCTACACAAGGACATCAAGGAGGCACAACAAATGGAAGCGATGAAAAATCATCAAAATACCATATTGAATAATAACCTGCATAGTTCGAATAGTAGTAATAATACAAACGTAATGAATGATAATCAGGGCAATGGCAGCGAATCAAGTTTAGCGGCATTGTTATGCGGTAATTCGATACAACAGGACGATCATTCGACGACAATGAATGATTCGAGCGATAGTAAAAAACGGAAAATTCTACTATCGAATGAGAATTCTACGAACAGTTTAGTGGATAGTATCGATGCATTTGGACACGTTTTTAGCAAGAACTGTAAGTTTCATGATACGGAGTTGTCACAATTATCCCTTCCAAATGCTCCCTTATTCTCCATTCAGGAATCACTCATCATCATTGATGGCGCGACAGCACAAATCGGGCCCTGGCCTCCTGTGCCGTTTAGTCAATCCTTTCCGAGGCTGTTCTTCAGGTTTCTGGACAGTGATCTTTTTTTTTCCGGCGATGCGTTTTCGGCGCCTCGTCCAACCACCGACTTGGAGGGCCAGTCCTACTTATTTATTACACCCCGGTAGGAAAAGGGTGGGAATTTTCAGCTAACTATGACATGTTGGAGTTCTCCCAGCTATGCTTCGAGTCCAGCTATGTCATACTTTTTGCCTACTTCCTGAGATGCACAGGTGTTACTGGCCGTTCAAGTTAACTCCGTGTTCCCTCCTCCTTTCTCAACTAGGCTTGAGTAGTTCGCGAACGAACTAGTTCAGAAGAGCGTTCCCATAACTAAAATGAACGAACTAGTTCGCAGTCAGTCACGCTCCTAGTTCGTTTTTCATTGCCGTTCGGAACTCTGTGAGACAATATACTATACTAGATCCAATTTTTTTTTGCTCATCTTCTACTAGATCTACTGACTTTTTTTTTGCTCATCATCTTCTACTAGATCTACTGTTTTCGAACTACGACTACTCATCACTGAACTCCCCTGAAGTAATGAACCATGAACTATGAACTAAAAGAACGAACTAGTTCGCGAGGGATCGGGAATCGGAAATGATCGCTCCACTATGGTGAACTAAAATGCGCAAGCCTATTCTCAACCGGGCTTGGGACCGGCTATGGCGGAGTTAAATTCAGGAATCACTGACTATCAAAATTTCTCTATTGCTAAAAATATCGAGGAAGTACACGGGATCCTACAGATAGAGTTTTCAGACATGTCAGTAAGGTTGGTCAGTTTTTAACCGTACAGAGCTTCATCTAAAATAATTGAAATAACCCAAACAGGCTACACTCCCCATTTTTCACACCATACTTGAAACAGATCTATATTAAACTGGTTTAATGCTTAAACTCCTGAAAACAATTAATTAATTCAACCATGACCCATTTATACGATTTGAAATCAGGTACCAAATTTACCTCCCAGGAATGAGTTAAATTCATTTCATGAAGTTAAACCACTTTTGATCAAAGAATCTAAATACCACATATGCGGTTCTTGGCTGGTTAGTGAGATAAACTAGTTTTTGTCTGTCATGGGAGTTACCATCGAACGTCTGTTTTTTTTTTAAGAACAAAATTTACCCCAACCAATATATTTATTTATTTTCAATTATTGGAATTCTTTTCTATTAAATTTCATACATTTAATTAAATACCACCAATATCTTGATCGAAAAAAAGGTATCGACAAAAAATTATATGAGAAGAATAGACGAAAATACATTTGGTCCTATTTTTAGCTTCTAAAAAACATTTCGATATTTTCCTCTTCACACAGTTGACTCAAAAGTCGTATAATTCTGCTATAAAACATCGATATGTTGGCTCTCTAAGTCTTAGGCTCCGCAATAAAAAAAATTAAGAAAGATTTCGATAAAAAAATTTAAAAATAGCATACGTAGATAAGTAGTAGTAGGGAACGTATCAGATGAGAAGTGACATGACAGTTTTCGATTATATAAGAATGGGAATAAAAAAAATACATGCAGGTCTCTTACAGAGATGAATTTATTAAAAACGACAATCATGGCTCTCTATATATCTGTCGTTCCCCATTCGTAAGGATATAAATAGCTTTTATGTTTAACTAAATGGACTTATAGTGATTACACGATAGATTGGATATGTTTCCAGATTTTGGTTTGCATGTATTTGGATTGAATATATTTTTTTGAATTCGTTACATCCTTCATTGCAAAGGCAATATGTAGCCTATAAATGTATCAATGAAGGATAGTGCGATTAACGAACAAAAAACGATGGAAATTTCGCTCAAAATACTGTGGGTTGTTAGTGCTCAAAAAACAGAGCTGGGCCTAGATTCATCCTACATACTCGTAGATCGCGCAATCCAAGCGAAATTAAGCCAGGTGAAAAACTGTCCTTTCCAGTTAAATTTTTTCATCTGTCGCACCCTCAAATGGGAAAATGGATCACTTATAACCTAACCTAAGTCTCTTTTCCAAGGGATGTATCTCTAGGATCGAAATATATGTCAGCCTCAGTAAGAGAAACACACAACCTTTCATAGATCGAATTATGCATTAGCAAGCAGATCATAAGAGGATCTACATCTTCTCGAATAGCAGGATACTTGAAATACCAGCGACCTCAAAAGCAGTGATATTAGGCTGAGTGCCTGGTCTACTGACTAGATAGCAAAAAAACTGATTTAAGTTTCATAAAACCAATGCATTTCTGTAGAATATCAAGGGAAACAACAGTGTACTGTATGTTCCAACTTGTTCTTGAAAGGACATTCAAAGAAATAACGCTCCGTACTTCTCAGAACAAACAAGAATAAACAGTTTTCAACTGTCGTGTCCTCAATGGCAGTAGCCGGGGCATCGATCGATCCCTGTAGGGACTTTCGTGTGGGTGTTTCACATGAGAAACTCCTCTGACGCCGAAAACAACCAAACAATTCTTAAAATTAGCTTCTATGGTAACCTTACCATGAAAAAATGTCATTCTCACAAGAATCGGGTTCGGAAAATAGGCGGACTACTTACAGGACACTGTAAGGAACATCCAAATTACAGAGTATATTCTTCGCTATTGTGAAGAACTGGCACACAATAGACTCAGGTTTCTTGGACATAATTCCTCACACCAGCGGAATTCATGTCAAAGTCACCCAAGAGAATGTAGAAATTTATCGATATAACTGTTCTGAGTTATTTAGTAGTGAATCAGGATTTTTTTTTTTACCGAATACAAGTAGCCTATCAATCCAACCAGCTCGAAAAAGTGTGCCGATTTATCAGTTCCGTGCTTCTGTTTGGTTTGCGTCTCAGATAGGTAACTGAGTCTTTTCGGATATATTTGTTCAACTATCTACTCTCTGCTTGTGTTATTTTCGGGCTTTTCGAAAACCCTGTGTTGATTGGAAAGTCATAAGTCATTGGTGTTAAAACGGTTCTTGTACAGTCGATTGAGATTAGCCAAGCAGAATTTGACCGGGCCAGATATTAAAGTGTTGTTGATTTTCTGTTATAATTCCGTAATCCTATTCCTACTTTCCACCCATGATATTACAAATTATTTTCACTAGAAATAACTTATCAATTATTTTTTAAAGCATCAAATGTCGATTGCTGGACAATGAACGACTTACTGCAAATCAATACAACAAACACATCGACATTACACCAATCAAATCGACCGGAAAAACAGAATATAATAGTGAATACAGCAATACCGGCCACAATACATGTGCCATTAATTGCAATACAGAATAAAAGCAATTGCAATGCAAAGCTAACCTGTAATAGTATTTTAAATAATAACAACAATATGACGACGACAACAACAACAACAACAGCGACGATACAGAATAATAGCAACAATAGTCTTGGCAACAACAATAACAGCAATGTTAGTAATAATTCGCCAAATACAATAAAAAAGCTTTCGTCAACGTCGACTAAAGCCGTACACATCGCTTCAATAAATAGTAAAAAAACCAATACTGCCACGACCAGTAAAAATTTAAATAATTTAAATCTTGGCGCCATTATAACTACGTCGTGTAGTAGCAAACGGCCATCGAATATTGTCCTATCGTGCGAAACGAAACGCATTAAAAACTCACCAATGATCGAAATTCCAACATCGCCGCAACTTCTACAACAGTTGATGGCACCAACACCGCAACGACAACGGATAAAATCACCATTCGATAAAATCCAAGAAAGTCGATGGATTGGTGATAGCGAGAGTCAACAATCGACAAGCTTGTCGACATCGTCGCAATCGCCGTCGAATTCGGTGTTGAAGAATCTACTGGTGAGCGGATGTGATGTAAGTGCTGGTTATATCTGTATAGTGCCAATGAGGTCTAAAAAAGTCGCTAAAGTATAGAAACGAAATTTTCAATTATTATTTTTAATTAATTTTTAAAATATAAAGTCAAAAAAAAAAAAACAAAAAGATTTTCTGATCATTTTTGTTTCTTCTGTTCGATTTAGAATTAGTCACACTTTTTTTTGTAAATGGATCGATTCTTATTTTCTGTTATATTTTTAAGTGTCTTACTTTTAAAAAAAATTTTAAAGTTAAACTAATTGTTTTTCTTTGTTAGAAATGAAATTACAAAAAAAAGAAACACGTCATCATGTTTGTAATTTTTAAATAAAAATAACATTGTATATTGTATATAAGTCCTATTAGATGCGAACGTTTTAAGTTGATTTTTATATTAAATAAAAATGATAATAATTATTAAAAACAAAAAAATAATAATAAATTAAATTCTACATGAAAATATGTAGGATTGTGTAGAATCAATCAATTCGTGAAGGGAAAAGAGAGAGAGAGAGAGAGAAAAAAAATCTTGTTACTACTTTATTTTTACTGTGATAGAAACAAAAATTAATTAAAAAATATAAAATAAAAATAAACAAAGAATATAATGCAAATAATACTGTCATGTTTTGTTATAAATTATTATTTCAACAACAAAAAAAAAAGAAACGAGAGAAAAATCTAATAACAAATAAAATTAAGCGTATAAATTCGATTTGATTTTCTTTTATTCTTTACCAAATTTTAATATTTTAACTTGGCGTTAAAAATGAACAGCAGAGAAAAACATTTTTTTGAGCGCCGATGGTACAAAAGAAATCAACTAAAAAAAAAAAAACAAAAATTAAAATGAGGAAAATATTTTGACTCGAATATATTGCAAGGAAATTTATTAGGCAAGAAAATTTGTAGAAATAAAATTATAAACAAAAAACCAAAATAAACACAACACACAAATGATGTTTAGAATTTTTTTTTAAATATACGTACATACTACGAAAATACCAAAGTAATTAATAGATAAAAAAAATGATGAAAATAAATTTTTAAAAAATATCTGATTATTCAGGAAGAAGTTAGAAAGTTGGATTAAAATTGAGTTAGGTTTTTTTTACCATTATTACGAATCTATTTTCTGATAAATTTTTGTTTTTGTATTCTAGTACACACATGTACGAGTAAATACATATTTAATGAAAGTTGCCATATGGTTGTTTAATACGATGTTATTTTATTCGTCCGGATTCGTACACATATCTCAAAATAATTTTACATACCGTCCGAGTATATTATTCAAAGTTCTGTTTTTAAATTTTTATTTTTGATGCGTTGAACTAGATTCGAAACTTATAAAAATGGCTAAAAGTTTGTATCAAAAGAAATTTATAATTTTCTAGTTCTTAAAAAGAAACCCAGACTTTTATTAGGAACCCTGGCAGTTCTAGAATTATCGAATCAGTGTAGGTGGGAAAGAAATTTGAACAAAAAAAAGCTGAGTTGAGTTATTAGTTGTTCGTATATCAGTTGAAACGTTAAGACATCACTATTTTAGTTACTTACTGGGTAATGCTATGGGTAATGAATTGTTCATAAAGTTGGGGTGAGGTAATGATCGACTGCTTTTTGGGGAACTCTTCCTTTCAAAAGATTTCAAGCAGGAAGATGATAAATGTGCTGAGCTAAGTATTAAATTTGGTTCGATAGCTCAATCCCAAGGCGATGACACATGATTTTTTTAGGCATGAATTAAATGCTTACTGGTAATACGAAGAGTATGCATTTATCTAGTCCAATGTCAGTAAGTGCTCGCCTGGACCACCACATATAGAAGTAGTCGATGAAGTAAATGATGAAAGTAATAGCTTACAAATAGCCACTATGGAATCGATTCTGTAATCATTTCAGTCAATACCGCGATAAACAGATACGATTTTGATGTTTCAGACAAATCACGATCCTATTTAGAAACTAGGGATATAGCACGCTAGCCTAATAGCACTAAGGTTGCGTATTAAATATTTAACTTAGTCATGCCAAGCATATCTAAATATGAAATCCACGTAGACGAAGTGGACAAGAACGCAATGTGTGTGAATAGTGCAACGATTCTGCGTCCATAGATCCTAGTATGCATACCATTACTGTTGTTGTTTCTGATATTGATGAGTTAGAGCTCGGGTTAGGTTAGGTGAGTGGCAACTTTAAAGTTACTTAACTTTTATAGAAACCGACTTCTGGGTGCGTTGTGATCCCATTGGAAATCTGCATTCTATGGCCGCAGTTTTAGCTACCTGATCCACTTGGATAGTCTTATTCAAGGAACAGTTCTTAACTAGTTAATCACAGTTTTCGTATGCGAAGACTATAAGATTTACTCGTAATTGATGCTTATGAGAGTAGGGAGGAAATGACAGGAAAATTGAAGAGTTTTAGGCGATTGGAGCGGCGGGTGCGTAGGAGCGTTGTAGGAGGAATTTATATTTTTTTTACAATCATCTCTCGTTACTCACAATCCTATGATCAGCTCTGCGAACGCTTGAAAAAAACTCATAATTGAGAACAGGGCATGGGAAAAGAAATATGGTGAATTATATTGAAATGTAAGGAAAAAACATCTGAGTATAGGCAAAAATGCAGGACTATAGGATCCCTGGAATGCTAGCGTACTTAGACTTGGCTACTGAGTCCATGAAAATCCTAAAGCAGGGCAAAAGATAGAAAAGTTTATTATTTTATATCTTGCCATTGAATTACACACGTCTGGCATCGACTTCACATATTGTCTTAGAAAAGAAAATCAATAAACTACAAAATAGTTTGGTGAAAAGACGTACTTGTAACAACGTAACTTACCTAAATTTTCCGCGTGTGTAAAAAATAGGTTAACACTATCGGATCGTTTTTTATTAATTAGTCGGAGGTTCAAGAAACTGTCCCCATTTTTGAGAGTACTCAGAAGCACAGCAGCGGTGGTAATAAAAAAAACGCTATAACAATTCAACTACTGTCTAGTAGCGCTGGTGATATTTGATAATTCGGTCAGAATGTGAAAACTCATCTGAATAGTGTCTTTTTTTTCATAAAAAGCAGACTGATCTTTCACAAATGGGACAGGACCAAGAAACGTATTTTTGCCTTGTTCTTCATGATGCCATCATGAATAGCTCAACGATGTGTTCTGATAAAACGTTCATTGGCTCAGAAATTTTCGCCATAACAAGCGGTGCAAATGTCATGTCGTTAAAATTGAGCGTTCGAGTGTTTTTGTTGCTTCGGACAATGAAATGCACAGAAAATGCAGAATTATTTTTTGTGCTTTATAATGGGATGATACAATGAAGTATGAGTACCATCTTTAAAAAATCTTCTTTCCTTCTTCCGACAACATTGCGGTCAATCAAGACAACAGACTTTTCTTTTTGTTTTCCAATGAGGGTTTTGATAGGCTATTATATTAAGTTGAAGATAACATGTCAGCATATATCCAATGAGGGTTGGGATAGTGTACTATATTAAGTTGAAGATAACTTGTCAGCATATATTCCTGTCTAGGAATCAAATGAAGCCAGCTTTACTCTTATTCCGTTTTGAAGAAGGTGGCTTGTCAATTAGCTCGATTCATTTCTTACCACCATGTTTCCAACAAAAATTTCAGATTTTCTTTCATACTATCTCTTTTTAACTTTCCATTACATTCATTCACAATTTTGGATTTCGAAATCGTAAGTACCTACCTAAATATTTATTTTTACTATTTTAGTTTTATTTCTTTTCGAAACCATAATAAAAATTCGGAATGTAAATGTAATTTTTGTTCTATTGTACAAAGGTGTACTTGAGAACTGGTTATGCTAGAGAGTTGAAACTACAAAAAATTTTTGGTGCTGTTAAACAATCCTTCTTCTGTACAAAATGTAAATTAGCGTTGTCAGTTCTGCCTTGATGGGCGTGAATTGAAAAATAATGTTGTAACTTGCAGCAATTCAAGCGAAAGACTCATCGTTATTTTTCGTATAGCGCTATTCCCTTACTTCCTCTATTGTCTGAGGGATTTTTGTGCGTCTGATGAAGGATGGATTATATTTTAGTGTACTGCAAAAAAGGGATTCTAACAATCCAATACAGGGAGTATTGCCCTGCATTGCGAATATCTCGGGTTGATTCGAGGAAGAATGAAACTGGCAAGTTCGTGCGAACAATCGACATGAAAATATTAAAAAAGGACAAGTAACAATGCGTTTTCTAAGTTTAATTGAACCTTAATTTATTCTATTCTTCTATTTTTTTTTAATTTTTAAAGAAGTAAAACCATACCGGGTTATGACCCTGTGAGAAGAACTCAATCTAATTGAAATAGATGTAATAAATTACATAATGAAGCCTAAATATTATATAAATACACCACTAAGAGTATTAATAAGAAAAAAAATCATAGTCAAATCTTTTTCTTTTTATTAAAAATAATAAACGTAACTAACACATAGAAAATACACCGAATATAAAAACAATAAGGAATTTAAAGACAGATTACCTCAAAAACGTGCTGCGAAAAATTACAAAAACCGAAACTAGACTAAAATTCAAATAGGATTAGAGAAGAAAACAATTTAAATTATTAATAAAAACAAGAAAGAAAAATATTTATAAATATAAAACAAAACAAAAGAATAACAAAATACACAAAGGTTTTTAATACTACCTACCTCCAATTTACTAATATTTAATTGTAATCGTTGTCGAGTAGTCACATATCGTCGTTATAAAATAAATTAAACAATTAAAATCAATGTTAGCAAATTTAAAATAAATCTATCTCCATAATGGAATTAATTGTAATGATGCGCAAATAAATGGTTGTTTATTTTATTTTTCTCTGATTAAACGTTTTAATTTTTCTTTTAAACCACCGAAGAATTATTCTTAACCACTCCAAGCATTTAAAAACAACAAAAAAAAATAGTTGTAATAAAATCGGTATTTTAAAAGCGAAGAAAAAATATAATTATAATAAAAAATCGACAAATACCGCCTTAGCTTGTAAATTTGTAAAACCCGTGTTTTATTCGATATTATATTAAACAAAAAGGGCTTTAAATACCTCTAAATTCGAATTAATTGACGAATTAATCGTTAAAACGATTTAAATAAATAAAATTCCTGACAAAATGTCTTATAGAAAATATCACCTATTCAAAATAATATTTCATAAAATGAATGTGAAAAAGAAAATTAAATTTATCTTATTATTATATAATAAAAAAAAAAATAATAATTGATAAGTATTACTGTTCCTCATATTCTCTTTCTATTTTTCTCTCTCTCACACAAAAAATTTTATTGAGATGAGAAACTTTATTAATTTATATACAATAATTAAAAAAAAATATTAAAAATATTTTGAAATATGAATTTATATAAAAAAAATAATAAGGAAACGAAGAAATACAATTTCATTCGCAAAAGTGCAATTTATTTTCCACAGAAATGCTTGATATGTTGGTAATGTCTATGTTTAATGTATTTTCCAATTGAATCGAATGTTTTTCTCTAAAAGTCGAGCGTTTTTTAAACAATGATTTTTTTTTCCGTTTTTTTTACGTTGAGAGTTGTAGGAATTGAAACTATAACTTTAAATTCGACTGATAGTGAAATACCATTGGAGAATTGGTGACCCCTTTTTACTATTTATAAAAGGTTGCTGCGAAAGTTCTTCAGAAAGAGTGCTTTTTCTGCTCTACCACGGAAGGGGTGATAAAAGTTCTGAAAGAATTTGTTTTTACTTCCTACAAATATTTGTTTTAATGGTAACACTACGGTTCTAAAATTTAAACTTAGAACAATAGAAAATATTATTGTTATTTTTCTCTTCAAACAGTTTTCCTCCGTGGTTAAAATTTATAACCTTCCACTTTAACAAAAACAGAAATTTTAGTTGAAAAAAAAACACGCTTAAATTTTGAAAAAAAAATACTATTTCAATTTGGAAACGATGCAAGAATAATTGATATGGAAAAGATTACCCAGAACTGATTAAGTGATTTAAATTAAATTATATATCGAATATTATAATTAGTTGTTACTTTAAGTAAAAAAGGGAAAGAAAGGAATGTATAAAACAAAACAATAATCGTTGATTTAATATTATTCAGAAAATATGGTTCTATTTAATCGGAAGAGGACAATGGGGAATGTTTAGTATAGATGAAATTACGTGTTAGGTTCCTATAAATTTTATAAGATTCATTTATTGATCTGTTTCGAAAATGATAGTACACACAATCAGAGTTTTAATTTTGCATTAAATTGTATTTTATCTTGTGATATGTCTCGGTAGCAGTAGAGCTTAGCAGTTCTCTATGGTTTTCAAATCGTGTTGATTGTGCAAAAAAAAGTCCTTTATTTTAAAAAAATTTATGCGAATTATTAATTTCGATGCTCCAGTTCGGTTTGAGTATCGGATAATATTAATTTACATGCTCCTGTTCGGTTTGAGTATCGGATAAATGAAACTTTTTAATGTGTTAATGTAAATGGAATAAAAAATTTTCTTTCTATCTCAGCGCAATTCAAATTGCTACAGTCGTCTCAATTAAGGAAAATTATTCTCTATGTTCTCGTTTCATTCAAATATTTTGCAAACATTTTTTGGGATGCCTTGCATTGGAGCTCCTATATAAGAGTTTTAATTTTTACCTCTGCACAATTCGAATTGTTTGAAGAAAATTATTCTTGCTTTCGATTCCTCCAACCCACCGAACCTTGGAAGGTTCGCCCATTAAGAATAATTGACATGCACGAGTTCGGTTTGAGTATCGGATATAGGAAAAAAAATTTAATATGTGAAAAATATTTGTCATTCTATCTGGATCTCCTACAGAGTTTATTTCTTAATAATCTTTTGAAATTTTTATATTTCGCTTCGAGGAAACTATGGGTTTCCTTGTTTGTTTTACTTTATTATTATTTTTTTTAGTAATTAAGTACAATTTTTCAGAGTGATCCCATCACGGAAACATTGTTTTATTTTGCACATAATTGGAATGATGACTGAAAACAAGATAAAATTTATAAAATTCATTTCAATTCAAACGTCTTAAAGTCAAATGTAAATTAAACTATCAATTGAAATTGTACTATGAATTACTACTCTATGAAAATTTAAGAGAACAAATTAAATTAAAAACGATTAACAATTTAAAATTGGATGAAAATAAGAAATATAATAAATATGAAATACACAAGGTTCACGAAGACTAACTTAACTTTAGTAAAAAAAAATGACACGGTTTATAAGAGATGATGTTGTATTTAATTTCCTATTATAAATGTCGACTAATAATAATAATATAATTTATTATTTTACATTTTTCAGTTTATTAATTATCTTTGATTTTTAGGTTTTTAGCAACGTATGAACTGCAATAATAAAGTACGTTATTATATAAACACTAATTAAATATTGAAAATAATTTAATTAATAATATTATAATGATATGAAATACACATGACGATATATAAAAATATGAAATTGTGTTTAATTGGCACTTTTCTTTTGGCATAGTATAACTAACATATTTTTGTAATTGTCTTCTGTTTTAGTATTTATCTGATATCTACGCTGGTTCAACAAATCACATGGATGTGCTAAAAAGGTGTACATACATGGTAGGTTTTGGGACAATCCAATGAGAGTTCTTCAACTACCATGGGTGTTCTCTTGTACACCCATGGAAATTCTTCAACTACCATGGGTGTTCCTCAACTACCATGGGAGTTCCTCAACTACCATGGGAGTACACCGATGGGTTTCTCAAAAACCATGGGTGTTTGAGGTGAAAAAAACAAATAAATTGTTAATTTTACGTAATACATTGTTATTAATTTCTAACACCCATGGGTGCACCGCTAAAAACATAGGTCTGTCGCTCACATGTTCCACGCAATATCCAGTGGTGTTCCTCGAATCCACGGTTGTTTCTCGAATAACCGCGGGTGTTGCTCAAAACACCCATAAATATCGGTGTGCTACCATGGGTGTTAGGAAACATTTGGGCTTATTATTTGTGCTTACAAAAATTTTATTTAAAACAGCAACTGTGCCTCAACAACTTTCAGAAGAATCGAAGACATATTTCAATTAAATTTCGTATTCAGAACCTCTCTTGTGGTACGAGTGGGTCTGAATATTAATATTTAAACTGAATCTTTATATCACTCCCCTAATAAGGGGTCATGCATTTCTTAATTAGAAATATTTACGTGAATTAAGTTTTTAATTGTTTGAATATTTCGTCGGTTTTTATATCGTTACTGTTCTTCTTGTTAAATTTTATTGCGCCGACATCAGTCTCGGGCGTTTTTTTTTTGCTGGCTCCGTCCTTGTTGATAAGGAATTTCGCTATCGTTTTTCTATATAAAAACAGGACGCACATATTTGGTTATACGACGAAAGGCACTTTCGTTCGTATTTAGTCCTTTTCGTGACGTATTTTATTGCCAGGATATGCTTTGAGCGAATTTTCAGACGAATTGGATGGTTGGATTCGGGTTTGGTAATAAAAACCCATTTTTATGGATTACCTTCTTCAGTTATTTTTTGTTGGGGTACTCACGCATTTAAACGGATCCATATAAAATATAAAATGGTTTTTGAAACATAAATGCTTTAATTTATAGCCAATGAAAAGTTTGTGTTTCTTTTCGATAAAATATTTTTAATGGGATATTGTAATGTCGATTTTTATGATCGTTTTTTTTTTTGGGGGATTTAGTAAGCTATTCTCGTTCCAATAGTGCGAACGTTTTATGCGTGTTTGCTAATGGATAATGTAAAAAAAGTGTTGCTTCATACGAAACCTAACTTTTCAAAATTGGATTACTGATCGTCTGTTCGAACGCACGTTAAATCATAACCACGCTAATCTAACCTGGTTAGATCTAGTATCCATTCATCAGACAAAATTGTGCTCCTTTGGGTAGCTCTCATACAAAAGTCCTTAAAACATGAGTTCACGAATATTGATTTTAATAATTTCGGAACGCTTAAAGTAATGAGAAATTTTGCAATCGTTAATTTTCCACTAGTTGCATTTGAATTTGAATTAATCTAATTAATTTATAACTATCAGAAAAGCATTATGGAACCTGTATATTTTTCCATGTTTTTATTTATAGCAACAATTTTTTATTTTTCATAAAATTAAGTTTATTTTTATAATAAAATATTAAAAACTCGAAAAATTGTATATGGTAAGAACAGATTTTCTCAAAACGTCGTGTGTAATAAGTTTATTTAAAATTTTTAGATAATTGTGGGTGTCCAGGTCCAACAAATCCCATGGGTGTTCTAAAGAGGTGTACACTGTACACCCATGTGAGTTCCTCAACTAACATGGGTGTTTGATGAGAAAAAAAAATTATTAATTTTAAATGAAATATATTATTATTAATTTTTTAAACACCCATGGCTGCTTTGCTAATACCCATAGATGCAGCGTCTACATCCATTGGATATTTCACGCAACACCCATGGGTGTTCTCACGACAACCATGGGTGTTCTCATGCGAACCATGGGTGTTCTCATGACAACCATGGGTGTTTCTCGAAACAACTATAAATATGGGTGTACTACCACGGGTGTTTCTCAAAACACCCACAAATATATAATAGGTGTTTTATCATGAATGAATACGAAACACCCAAGGAATTTGTTCGACCAGGCTGAAAGGTGGCAGTTTTCTGGGGTTTGTTGCAAAATGGAATTTGTATCTGAAGAATTTCTCCAGATTGTCCGAAATATTGTTTTTTTAGAGTACCGAATCGATATTCACTATTTTTTCTAATATTCGTCTTAAACTGGAGTTGGCTTTTTTGTGATCGCTCTAAATTTTGGATTTTGACTTAATAGTTTTTATAATATTATAATATATTGTGTGATCGCAATTTTCGACAAATTTGCCGCACTCATTTCAGGCCTAGTACACCCCAAGACGGAAATGAGTTTGAAGGCTTGTAGCTCCTAAAACCTATAAACTATAATATTAAGTTACAATTTTTTTTATTGGACGAATTTAGTGGAATCCTTTAAATGACCACATTTTACGTGATGTGGATGTGAGGAGGGTGCGTTTTAGACCACATTTTATTTTGTCTATATCTCAGAAACCCCTTGTGCTAGGAAGTTGAAACTTGAGTTTTATATAGATCTATAATTGAGAAGCCTTTTGTCAGAAAATGCTCGAATTACGCCAAGAAGATAAAATTTGATTTGTGTATATAAGTTTTGATGTAGAGTACGCTAAATGAAAAATGTTTGAGGGGAGGTGGGCAGTGGCGCACGATACTGGGGACAATAATTTTTTCTATAAAGAACAAACAGAAGGGTATTTGGACTTCTACTCAAATAGTAGTAAAGTTGCGCTCAGTCCGATTTTTTCGTTTTGTGTGGTAGTAGAACAATAAAAATAAACTTAAGAGCTCCTGCAGGCTTGATCCGCCGATTTTTTTACAGTACGTGGACTGTATGACTGTGAGCCAGAATTTTAGGCCAAAAATTTCGGTTTTTATGTCTCTAGAACGGTTAGTGGCACTCCGGGGAAACTTGGAACCTATGTACTACACGTTAGTTATTAGTGGGCATTTTCAAAAAATCGTTATTAGGTGCAAAATATAGTGTCTTAAAGTAGCACTTTGTGCAAATGATAAGGCATTTAGAGCAATCAGCCTAATCCAATTAAAAGATGAGTCTAGCTGCGCACACAGTTTTCTCCCCAAATAAACTATTTAGTTGCTGTTAGTACGCACGCTACATAGTCGGCCAAACTGTTCAAAAACCTGGTAACAATTTGAAAGGGGTAGCGATAAAATGCCAAATGATTCCAAACAGCTTTTTGTAAAATTTTCGATATGCTTCATTCTTGGAAAGCAAATAATTTATAATCTTCCGAAATAACATTCAGGTCTATTTACTCACGAGACAATACCAAATGCAGCGGTACAACCGGTTTGCAACCAATTTTTTAGTTGCTGGTGTGCTCCCGCCCATAAGTTACTATGCCAATACAGCAATAGGCCGATAGTTAGCTAACTCTTTTCAATCGAAAAGCAATCGATGAGCATTTTTGCTATTTTATTCAATTGGACCTGTTGTTAAATTGGGTGTGTTGTCACGGAAAGTTTTTTTTATGGAATACAATTGTTTGGAGGTTTCAACCGACGTGTGAAAGTGGAGACGGACCAAAGTATCTCAAAAGGCTGGCCTCTATATCTCCAAAATGCTTCGATATAATAACCTCCACTCTGACTTCAGCCACAATAGGTCGACCCCTTTTTGAGTAATGATTTTTGTTGCGAGTAGGAACCGACAGATGGCTTGAGACCTTGTCGAAAAGCTGCTAATTTGTTATTATCTAAAGAAGAGCTTAAGCTAGAAAGTTGAAGTTTGGAATCTACTTAAATATATTTTTCTTTTTGGTAATAAAAAAAATTGCATTAGACTTCAGTCAAAACAAAATACTATCCTTAGAAATTAATTTTTACTTTATTATTTTTAAATAATAAAGTATTGTGATCGACCTGAAATTTCAAAAAAATTTGCTACCCTGAAATTTTGTATTTACACGTTTTAGGACTAGTAAACACCAAAAAAGCAAAAAAAAAATTGTCCGTCTGTCCGCCGTAGGAGTTTGAAGGAGCATAGCTCCCAAACCCGTTGAGGTATTAAGTTCAAATTTTTATGGTGGGTAGATTGGGTAAGCTCCTACAACTGGTATGTTTTGGGGTGGTGGGGGTGTAAGGGGGGAGAAGAGGGGAGCGTTTTAGACGAATAATTTTGGTTTCTAGATCTCAGAAACCACTTATGCTAGGAGGAACTTGTATAGTACTATGATAGTGTACTCATTTGCAATGATCGATAAGGGTTGAGGGGTGTGGAAGTGGGGGTGAAAACAATGAGTCCAAAACGCTTGAAAGCCGTTATTGACACATACTAAAATCGAGATCTCCTGAACAATTGATGTCAGAAGATTGAAACTTTGTGGTTATCCTTAGGGATACTTCAAGATTAGGCAAGGGCGAACATTTTTAAGGGGGTGTGGGGGTGGAGGGTAAAAAACTTTGGATTAGATTATCCTCCGAAAAAATTACACCAGGAAGATAAAATTTAGTTTCTGTATATGGGATCACAAGAGGAGTCTACTGAATGTAAACTTTTTGAGGGGGAGGTGGAGCACGAAAGTGGGGGATAGCAATTTCACAAGAAATGTCATTCTTATATCTCAGGAAGCGTATCAGATATGATCTTAAAAATTTTACAGGAGTTGGGGTCTAGTAGGGAAATTTTGGAAATTTGGAAATTTTTTGGGGGGTGGGGGTGTAAAGGGTGATGGTGAAAGGAGGTAGAAAGGAAAAAAATTCTGATTTTTTTTTCTCGAAAACCGTAATGAATAGAAGGTAAAAATTTAGGATTATATAGAGCCACTATAGAGACATCCTAGAAAAATAAGAATTGTCATAGGGGTAGCAAGGTACGGGGCTGAGGAGTGGTTTTTTATATCTCAGAAACGACTTATGCTAGAAAGTCGAAACTTAGTACGTATATGTAGATGTGCTATTAGAGTAACTAAAGCAAAAAAATTCAGATTTTTATTCCCGTTCAGAGGTTGAGTAAAAAAAATGTCCGTGAATCCACATTTTCACGAATTTCGTTAAAACTTTTAGACATGTCGAGCTATCAAAGGAATTTTACTTATGCGCGCTATTTATTATATATAAGCGCCTAGAAATGTTCTTCAAATTTTTGATATCCAACCCCTAAGGGGGTTTAAAGTAGTTGTGTACATATTCACGAATTCTGATAAATTTCTTAGGTATATTGGGATTTGGAATTGACTTTACTTCTATAAGCTTAAAACATAGTCGGGGAAAAAACCGATTTAAGTATTTTTACCTATTAAACCCCCTGGGGGTATTGTTCAAGTTTTCACTGATTCCGAAAATCTCTTAGGTTTAATGTGATCGAATTCGCTTTTACTACTATGGAATATTCTATTGATAAAAAAAATTCTTTAATAAATAAAAAAAATCTGCCAACAGTCTGGGCGCAACGTTATTATTTTATGGGTAGAAGTCCGAAACGTGTTTAATGATTAGATGCGGTGTAGGGTACCATGCGACTGACAACCCAAGGAATAACCAGGAGGCTATTTGGAACGTTATTTTTTAGGTTGTCAGTCGCATAGTAACCTACACCGCATCTAAGCATTAAACACGTTTCGGACTTCTACCCATAAAATAATAAAGTTGCGCCCAGACTGTTGGCAGATTTTTTTCTACCTGTTTCAATAAGCTTTTTGAAGGATTATTACAGGTCTAGTAGCCCGAACTGTATTAGATTAGATTTTCGAATTGGGGTTGGTTTGGTTAACTACCTCTGTCACTAAAGTCTTAATTGGGCATGTTAGGAAATCACCCTGGATAACCTATGATACCTCTCCGATCCCGAAGCTTATTATTTTTCGAAACTGTATACAAAAATCATTAATTTAAAAAATAATCGTAGTCATTTTTTTTTCCAAATTCCCACGAATTTTCCATACAATTTAATGATTCAACATCAAAGCAGATCCTTCAAAGCTAACTACACTACAAGCTTGACGGAAATCCTTCATTCATTATTAATCTAAAGTTTGCAATAAGTTACAAGTTGTCGAGTGACATACTCATTAGCTTCACAATTAAATAATCAAAAAACCATTAATTTTGCTCCATTACCATAGCGCCTATTTCTACTTCCCTTTTCCCCTCCCTCGCTTGTATCCTTCAAGGACTTTTCCCATGCAATCATACAAGCTACGAATGTGTATAATCCTATCAACTTTCACTCTCAATCAGTCAGAATTTCAATGCAATCGAATGTGTTACTACTACAAATCGCACTCTATACTATTCTGGAAGTTCTAGCTATTTTCTCTAGATCCTGTATCATCCCGGCTATCTTTCTCGTTCGCACCACATTGTTCCAGATATAACTGCTTCTATCTATGGTTCTATTGTACGTAGCTGGTATCGTATAGTAAAAAATAAGGAGCCCACCACGTTTATGGTAAAATCAATAGAAGCGAGAGTATTAAAAAAAAAGGACGAGGGCACAACATCATTCCTCCATTGTATGGAAGTGGATGGAATTCAACGTTATTCCATCGCCCTATCCGTGATAATTCCACACTCCTCTTGGCTCCTTGTAACCTAACTTTTTTTTGCTTCTTTCCTTGCCAAATTTATGTGACAAGGATTCCACTTTCAGTTTTACTCCCTGCTTGTATATAAAGCGGGAATCTCAATTTCAAATATTGCATCCTTTGGCAAATGTGTAGAGCCGGTTTGAAAGACACTACCCAGGTTATTTGTGTCTTGAAAGAAACCGCTGCGCAGTATCCTGGTAAATAAGGACTACCCCTTCGAAGAGAATCCTTAGTTGTTGTATGGTTAGTCAATCCTGCAACTGTGTTAGGGATGGCATTTGACTCTTTGGGCAACATTACCCAATTATTCGACCGTTTCTAACACATAACTGGAGCAACCTTTCAATGTATTTGGAGACTCAATCAAACTCAATCCTGAATACGTTGAGATAGTGTGCTTGGTTCCTTTGAAATTCTGTAAGTCCTTGCGTGAAGTGGGAAGAAAGTTAAGCTCTACGTCTACTTGTCTTTGAAGTTACTGACCTAGAAAACACCGAGAGTCGAGAAGAATACACCCGAAAGCACTATTTAGGATATTTCGAAAAGAAGGGAAAAGGATGTGCTTTGAGGTTTGATGGGAATGTGGTTGCAGGCTTTGGGGTTTCTCCTGTGCTTTTTCTTTGCATGTAAACTAAGGCGTTACACTGCTAAGTTTGTTTGTTTATTTAAAATTCTGTTGATTTATTAGGGGATTTCTTACGTTAATTTGACTTTTGGTATGAAAAAAGGTCCTTGGCCATTATTTTAGTTAATTGTATAGTATGCTTTGTTTAATTTAGGCCTAGGATCAAGTAGAGACGTGGTCGTGTAAATATCAAGGATTCGAATCCATATACTAGGTCATAGGCGAAAAAAAGAGAGGGTCTTGGCAGCAGTATGTTGGTAACGGTGTAGAAAGTAGATCTACAGAATTGGCACACTTCTTCAATAATCTTTTAGAAAAAATAAAACAAATTTCAAAAAATTGTAGGTAACATAACGAGAAAAAATGAAGTGAGTTCTTCCAGTATTTTCCATATAAAAGTCCTTGAAAAATTTATGCTTTATTTTTCTGAATTTCACCATATATGTTCGCATAGTTAGAAAGTCGAATTCCTTGCAGTATTGAATTTTTTTTTAATACCGTTAAACCGAATTTGTACTTTGACGAGTTAATATAAATTATCAGTACTGAATACCATCTGATATAAACCTTCTAGTTCATAGTTCATATATTTTATTCTTATTATAGTTACATTGCTGATATACAAAATTCATATACATAGTTTAGAGATTAGGCTGATCTAAAGCCTTTACAACTAAGGTTTGTTTTGGTTGATGCACTTGGCAGTAAGATGTTTGATATTATTCGTGAATTAAGGAAAATTAATGTAAAAAAACCTTATGTATATAATTAACCTAACTTAACCTATCGTATAACTAACTAAATAATAATAAAACGTAATATAATAAAAGAAAAGAAATAAGGAGAAAATAATAATAATAAGGATAATAATAATAATAATAATAATAAACTATGTGAGGCATGCAACCAGTGGATTTGATATATATTGGCATCTGCTGATAAATGTAGATTTAGCTCTATTGGCCATTACTTCAATCATTGAAACTTCCGCATTTTCGTGTAGACGTATTGTAGGGTAATAAAATTGCTTGTTCAGGATTAGTTTCAAACATTTATTTTGCATAGTTTGCAGTTTTTTCTTATGAATGTTAGCACAATCATTCCATACCGGAGCACCGTATAAAATAATAGGCTGCATTACCATTTTGTATATTAATAATTTGTTTACATTAGATAACTGAGATCTTCTATTAATGAGTGGATACAACGAATGGATACAACGAGAGATTTTGGAGCATGTACTTTCGATGTGTGCGTGGAATGTTAGTTTTTTGTCCAAAATGAGACCTAGATACGAAACTGTGCTGGACCATTCAATTGATTGGCCATGAAAGTTTAAAGGCTGGTTTGGGAGATTTCTTCTATGGCGTTTCCTTGTAAAGAAGATTGATTGGGTCTTGTCAGGGTTAACTTTGATTTTCCATTTGTGGTAATACTCGTAGAGTGCATGTAGTTGTTCTTCAATGTTACAAGTTATGTCCGACCGATTTTCCGAACTTGAGAAAACACTGATATCGTCCGCGAATATTGCCATTTCACAATTGTCGTTCAGGGGTAAATCTGCGGTGTATATATTATAGAGGGTGGGGCTGAGACAGGATCCCTGGGGTACGCCGGCAGGGATTTGACGAGTGGCAGAAATCGTGGATTTAACTTTCACAGCGAAAGTTCTTTGGATGAGAAACGATTTAATTAGCTTGATAATATACACTGGAAAGGAGAAGGTGTGGAGTTTGTACAATAGAGCTTCATGCCAAACTGTATCAAATGCTTTCTCTATATCGAGAACCACCATACCGGTAGATTCTTTGCGTGAAAGAGAGTTTTTAATAGATCTTGTAACTCGATACAGCTGGTGAATAGTTGAATGACCGGGTCTGAAACCAAATTGAATATTAGGTAAAATGTCAGTATTACACAGGAATTCGTGAATACGATTTAGGATGATACGTTCGAAGATTTTACCTAGTACGGGGAGTAAGCTGATCGGTCGGTAGCTCTTGGGAGAGGAAGGGTCTTTTCGTGGTTTGAGAATGGGTATAACAATAGCCTTTTTCCATTGACCGGGAAAATGACCCAATTTTAAGCACGAATTAAATATATGTGTTAAATAAATAACGACCTTTTTAGGTAGGTTTTTAAATATAATATTGGGTAACAGGTCGAATCCAGGCGCTTTATTCGATTTTAATCGTTTAAGAACTAGAAATAGTTCCCGAGGAGTAACGTAATCGCTTGGTGTTACGTCGGCGTCCAAGGAATCGATAGTTTTAACCATGGTTTTAACTGTAAGATTAGTGGTTGGATTACCAAGATTTTCGGAAGCATGGTGAGCGGCAAGAAAATTTTCAGCGATCAGTTCGGCTTTGTCAAGATCGGTGGTTTTAAGATGGTGACCGGGGACTAAGAGAGGAGGGATTTGTTGTCTTCTACGCTTAAAAATTTTATTAAGCTCCCAGATTTTTTTAGAGCTTTTACCGAGTTCAGAAAGCATTGTATTCCACTTTACGTTTCGTTGAACGAAAAGCCTGAATTTGATCATTTTCGATAGATGATTAATGCGAGTTTTTGTAGCTGGATTTCTCGTTATTTGCCATTGTCTTCGTAGGTTATTACGATTTGTGATAATATCTTTGGTTTCGCTGTCTATTGTAAGCTGGTAGTTGGGAATGAATGGTTTTGTTTTGGGTGTACTGTATTCAATGGCTCTCCAAATATTGTCAATGGTGTTATGGATCATAACGTCGATTTGCTCGGCGTTTACTATAGAGCTTAGATCTAGGTTATTCAATGCCACATGACGTGTAAGATACCTAATAAATCTCTTCCAATTAGTTTTGCGAAAGGAATATGAATTGTTCTCGAAGGGTAATAAGGGAACATCTTTTTCGATTGCAAACAATACTGGAAGATGCGGTGAAGAAAGAGCGTAGGTGGTTATCGGTTGCGAGATTGGAATTATTCCATTACTAATTATGAGATCGAGTGTTGAATCAGTACCTCTTGCTGATAGGAAAGTTGGTTCAGTTGGAGTGTGAATGAAAAAATTTCGATTGCACATTTCGTCGAATAGAATATTGCCAGCCTTATTAGCTCTGAGACAGTTCCAGTGCCTATGCCTCGCGTTGAAATCTCCACAAACTAGATAACTCTGATTGAGTCCAGTTAGCAGCTTGAGGTCGTCCTGAAAAAGCCTAAATTTAAGAGCGTTAAGTTTAGAACCCGGAAAATATGCAGCAACTATTGTCAAATTAAGGTCCTCAATTCTAATCGCCAGAGTTTCAATGATTTTAGTGGGAAAGTGTGGTAAAATTTTGTGTTTTATATTTCTATTGATGCCGATTGCAACACCACCACCGGTTACATCCTCTTTTCTATCGTTACGATAAATGAAATAATGGGGGTTATAAAATTTGTCGTTAGATTTGAACCAAGTTTCAGTTATAAAGAATAGGTTTACATTATTATCAGCACAAAAATCAAAAAACTCATCTGACTTGTTTCTAACGCTTTGAGCGTTCCATAATAAACAATTAATGTTTTGAGCACTAAACATAAACAAATTTAATGGCTAGCCTAACAAGTGCATTATATTGATCTTGTTTGTTTTTACAATTTCGAAGGTCATGAATTAATTCTGCCGAAAGAGCAATTAATTGTTCCGGAGTAAATAATTCATTGCTCGTATCGGTGAGTCTCGATGCATCAGCTGCCGCAACATTCCGTGGATTAGTAATTCTGTTCTCTTTGAGAACTTCGTTGTAGGGTCTCATCGACCTTGCAGTCTGCTGTTGGATGTGCGTGTTCACTGCTCCATTCATTAAATTGGGAAAATTACTATCAGTCCCGAAGTTCATAGGATGCTGGTTCTTAACTCTCGGTGTATTGCGTTTACTGCCGGTGTTCGGTTTGGATCGGATTGCCATGTAGCTGACTCTACTAGAACAATTAGAATCATTGGCCATATGATTGGATCCGCAATTGGCACATTTAATATCTTCGTCGTTTTTCGAAATACAAGTAGAGTGTTTGTGTGCGCCGCCGCATATCAAACACTTCGGTGGTAAATAGCAGTGCGATGAACCGTGACCATAGAGCTGACAGTTCCGACATTGTGTGGGACCTGTTCGATTTCGGGAGTAAAAGTTCCAGCTGACAACGGTGTGCATGATAGCCTTAATTTTTCTGAGGTCGGCGATCTTAACGGAGCCGCGTTGAAAATAGAGAATATAAAACGCTTGCTCGTTGTACCTTTTGCGTGCAATATCGAATTTTTTTAGGTCAGTACACTCAATTTCGTGTGACGACTTTAGGTGATTTTTTAGATCTTCGCAAGGCATGTCATGGAGCCCTGAGAGGACTATTTTGAGCGGTCGTTCATCTGATGCGCGGTGCGTGAAAAATTTAACTTTTTTGTCTACTAGGTGATCCCGGATTTTAATGTAGTCCTCCATGGACGATATGTCGAGTTTTCTACTGGTAGACAATAGTGTTACCGTGTACCCAGTAATACCTAGCTGATTCATGATGACATCGATGGACGGTTTGCCAAGTTCTGTGAGTTTTAGTGGTGGAGGTTTTACCTTTTTAGGGATGACTTCGTCGGCTGGCTGCTTCTCGGTGTTTGAGGTACTCGGACTCCCCAGGAGTGCGTATCTGTTCTGTGACGTGGTCATTGCTTCATTGCCCGTTTTCCGGAACTTCAGTCGGTCACGAAGAAAAGTAACGGGTGGGGAATTATCCCTAACCCGTTTGTTTGCAATTCTATCCGCGATTTTAATTGAACTTTTGTCGATGGCAATAATACTTAAATCACTTTTATGGTTTAAAGTTTAAATGTTTAAAGGTAAGTACTAACACGATAAGGAGACGCTTATTTGACTTGTGTTTGCTTTGAATGATACACATCGACTGATATAAACCTTAATTTCCGAATTAATTTTTGATCATTTTCTATGCGTCAATTTGTTTTATCAATAATTTCAGTTCTGAATTAATTCCGTTTTTCAGTATCAAGGCAGAACTATAGAAAGTGATACAAATCTCTTGAGAAATTAGTACCGCGACTGAACTGAATGATCCTTGTGATACGTTTTTGAGTTTATCGCACTTTTACTTTATTATTTTTTAATAATAAAGTATTGTGATCGACCTGAAATTTCAAAAAAGTTTGCTACCCTGAAATTTTGTATTTAGGACTAGTAAACACCAAAAAAGCAAAAAAAATGTCCGTCTGTCCGCCGTATACGCCGTCCGCCGTACGCAAAACCGTTTGAAGCTGCGTAGCTCACAAACCCCTTGAGATATTAAGTTGAAATTTTTATGGTAGGTAGAGTGGGTGAACGTCTACGAGTGGTACCTTTTGGTGGGGCGGGGGTGTAAGTGGGGAGAAAAAGGGGGGGAGGGAATTTTGGTTTCTAGATCTCAGGAACCGCTTATGCTAGGAGGCTGAAAGTTGGGACTTATGAAGTACTATGATAGTGGACCCATTTGCAAAAAAATAGTCGATAGGGGTTGAGAGGTGTGTGAGTGGGGGGAGGGGGGGAAACAATGCGTCCAAAACGCTTGAAAGCTGGGATTGATACATTCTAAAATCCATATCTCCTGAACGATTGATGTCAGATGGCTGAAATTTTGTAGTTGTATTAAGGGATACTAGGAGATTAGAAAGGTTTTAACATTTTTAAGGGAAGTAGTGAGGTATGGGGATGGGGGGTGAAAAACTTTGAATTACAATATCTTCCGACTCAATTGTGCTAGGAACATAAAATTTGGTTTCTGTATATATAATTACCAGTGGAGTCTACTGAATGTAAAATTTTTGTGGGGGGAGGTGAAGCGCTGAAGGTCGGGGGGAGCAATTTTTCAAAAAATTTAATTTTTATATCTCATGAACCGTATCAGATATGATCTTGAATTTTTTTTACAGGAGTTAGGACCAGTAGACCTCTAGCGGAGAAAAAAATTTTGAGGGTGTGGGTGTAGAAAGTGATGGTGGTAGGGGGTGGAAATGAAAAAAATCTTATTTTAATTTCTCGAAAGCCGCAAAGGATAGAAAGCTAAGAATTGATAACTGTATAGAGGTGCTATAGAGACATCTCAGAAAAATAAAATGTTTGATAGGGTTAGCAATGTACGGGGGTATGGGGTGCTTTTTTCATATCTCATAAACGGCTTATGCTAGAAAGTTGAAACTTAGTACATATATGTAGATGTGCTACTAGAGAAATTAAAACTAAAAAAAAATTTTATTTTCATTTGTGTACAAAGATGGAGTAAGAAAAATGTCGTGAAAAGGGTTTTTTCCCACATTGTCACGAATTTCGATACTTCTTTTAGACATCTCGAGATGTCAAATCAATTTCACTTCTGCGGCTCTTAATATAAGCGCCTAGAAACGCTTTTCCAAATTTTTCGTTATCTGGCCCCTAAGGGGGTGTAAGGCGGTTATGTACTTTTCACGAATTCCGATATATTTCTTAGGTCTACTAAGATATACAATTCACTTTCACTTCTAAATTCTTAAAATATGGTCGTGGAATAAACCGATTTAAGCATTTTGTGATATCAAACCCACCCCCTGGGGAGTAAGGCATTGTTCGAGTTTTGACGAATTTATATTTTTTTTGGGTTTAATGAGATCGAATGCACTTTTACTTCTATTGAATAATCTATTGAAAACACAAATACGTAAATAAATAAAGAAAATCTGCCAACAGTCTGGGCGCAACTTTATTATTATATGGGTAGAAGTCAGAAACGTGTGCAATTCTGAGATGCGCTGTAGGTTACTACGCGACTGACAACCTAAAGAATAACCAGGAGGCTATTTGGAACGTTATTTTTTAGGTTGTCAGTCGCATAGTAACCTACAGCGCATCTCAGCATTGACCACGTTTCTGACTTCTACCCATAAAATAATAAAGTTGCGCCCAGACTGATGGCAGATTTTATACTATAGATATTCAAGTATTTAATATAAAGCTAGACAAAACAAAAACAAATATATCCAAGAAAATTTAATCTTTAGAATTCCTAGATTTGTTCATGTCTCTTTCACTTTATCATGTCTTTTTATTGTTACCGAATTCTTGAAATAGCTACTGTATCAGTATCTGCTGTAGACAAATTCAAAACTATTTCATTATGACATGTGCTGCGCTCGGTGGTTACTCTATAGAGTATTGTCTTCAGAATCATATTGTTCTCGGTTCAAATTCTTTGTTGTTAGATTTCAAATTGCGGTTGGTTTGGTTACCTCTGTCAGTGAAGCCTCCATTGTCCTTATTGTGACGTCCCCCTAGATCATCTGTAACATACTATAAAAGCCCACATTAAGCACTTTTATTTTGCTATTATTAAATTTCACCATAAAAACGGTATCCATGCAGTTCTGAATTCGTTATACTGAAGACTCGTACTGTTTCAGTATAACGAATTCTGAATGAATAAAGTTTCGCAGAATTAAGTCAGTATTGTAAATGTTCTGTTAGAGTTCTGCATGTTTCAGTATATGTATGGGAAAATAGTTCCGCTGGAATACTGGTGGAGTACCGATGCGATATACAATAGTTCATCCGTTGCACAAAAAATTAAAAATTTGCACACTATGATTTTGAACTTTTTGAAAGTACGGGAATAAAACTGCGTAAAAGCAAAATATTCGTTCCGGAGTAACTACCATACAAAAGTTATTAAAAAATGTATACTTCTATTCGTCGGAACTCACTATGAACGTACAATTTATATGATTAAATTCCAACCATCAGAACCATGAACAAAGTTCCTGCAATCCTTCGAGTAGCTGCTATATAAATGTCTTTTTCAAACCCTTACCAGAAGAACTTCGAAATAAGTTTAAAAAAAAATAATTTGTAATTTAGCATACGTCGATTTTCTAACACCAATTGACAGACCTTCCAGTAGATACCATACAATAGTTTTTAAAAAATGAGAAATGGAATTTTTTCATGGTAAGCTACCATAGAAGCAAATTTTAAGAAGCTTTTGTTGTTTTACGGCGTCAGTGGAGTTCCTCAGCAAATTCACTCAGCTGTAAGGGTTGTTCGGATAGTAGGCCCTATGAGGAGTCTATGCCAATCCGATGACGAAACAGCTCCTTCGGACCTAGTCCAACACAGTCTTATAAACTGGCCTATCCAGTGAAGGTTTTCCAAACTGTCATGTCCCCAAGGACATCGTGTTGGGGTAACTCCACTGACGCCGGAAAACAACAAAAACTTCTTAAAATAGTTTTTAAAAAATTGGTGCAAAATTGCCAAATTTTTTTCGAAACAGGTTAACATGGGACCGGAACTTTCTCGAAAGCTTATTGAAGTTCATTGTTGAGTTAAATCGCTGTAATGGTTTTTTTATCTACCATACAAATGTGCTACAATGGTAAAGTGAGTTTCATAGAAATTGTTTTATTTTTGTCTTTTTCGTCTACGGCTCAAAAGAAGGTCTTGGTTTCTTCGATGGTTCTTCTCTGATCAAATTTTGAACGTTTCGACCGTTCATCGGAGCTGTGTTTTATCCAGGAGTTTCGCAAGACAGACAGTTTTTTACGGGGAAAGGTTCACTCGATTGCCCAACCTCGTTGGGGAAGGAGTATAAAAGGATAATTAGAAATTGAATTTCTGGCAATGAATATATGAATTTCTCGCAATACGCAAAAAAATTCGTAAAAGTTCACTCTAGATGAGAAAAGAAAAAAATGAATTTTAAAAGAAGAATATATATAGATCTATTTTGTTAGATAAATTCCACGCAAGATTCTTCCCATCCGTGCGACGATACACTTATGGTTCACCTACATGATTCGCTTACGAGCAACAAAACAGAGCGCTCAATGATTTACCTATGAATCGGAAATGAATTCACCTATGTGAGTTGTTAGTGATTTTCTTGCGATGCTTTTGGGTTGCTGGGCTACTTCTTAGAGCAACCAGCATCGCTTGTTTTGAGTACGGTTGAATTTGTTTTCATTTGCCATGGGTTTTCTGTAGAAACATCTTTACCGACGTCGTTTTATGAGATCTTAAAATATTTTTTAACCGATTATAAGTATTTTAAGTACTTTTCAAATTAAAAATTACCAAATTCTAACCAAAACTAATATTTCTTCATCAAAAGTTAAGATAATCTCGACCATTTTAAACTAAAAGACAGCTACGCATTTTCGGTGCATTGAATTCGACCCAGTAATCACATTCCCAGTTCAAAATATTTCTTATGTAGGAACACAATGCATCTCTTATTACTAATTTAAATAATAAATGAACCAAACAACTTTTAGTATGCCAAGGAATAGTGCCAATATTTCACAGTTTATAAATTTTTCAGTTTCAGATATCTACAGCTACACCTGGCGTGCAGCTCAATTTTTTATTTTTTAAATTTTATATTTCTATATATTTCTTATTTAGCATTTAAAGTATATTTATATTTTGCCATAAAAAAAGTGGACCATTTAAAATAAATATGTAAATTTTAAATAAATTTCAATTCCAACTAAAAGTTGTGGTAACCAACAATAAAATTATTGTTATTGTATTATTAATTTTTTTTTCTTTAATTTGCAATAACATTATAATTTTTTTTTAAAATATCCAACTTCATTTAGTATTTAATATAATTAATAATTAATATTTATGATTTAAATATGAACTAATAGTAGCAGCCATCAATGTAAAATTTATAAAAGTATAATATAAAATTATAGTATTTAAAAATTATTAATAAATCATAAGGCGAAATAGATTCTAATTATCGATCCTTTAAAAAAATTAGTATATATTTAATACACAATGATTTTAACATTTGTTATCCAATTTAAAAGAAAAGCAACTTTAAGTATTAGAGTTCAAATATGGTCAACATTCAGGTCGGACCGTTTTTATGTTTAACAACTTTTAAGACAGCAAATACGACTAGTTCAGCTTTCAACGATTTCAACTTATTCATATTTCGACGAATTTTGTTTTTTATATTATTATTTCTATTTTATACATTTTGTTCTAATTTTTAACTAATTTCCTGGTTTTTTTTGGTAGAGACGTGAGGGAAGTGTTGATCCATAATTAAAATTTTAGTATTCGAAAGAAACATGCTTTCATCACAATGAAATCTGCACTAAGAGAATTTTTGGTTTGCTTTTCACTCTTAGAGATTTAAAATCGCGCGATAGTTTAGTTGAATGGCTAATGGCTATGAAGCTATATTGAAGGGCGCACACTGAGACTAAACAATCGTCCAAACTAAACAGTTTAATAGGCAGGCCAGATCCCTTTCGATCGATGTGCGACTAAACTCTCGTATTGGCCTCTATCTGCACGGCGGCTTATCTAGATGCGCACACTGACCAAATTAAAAATATCACACGACCGATTTTCTCTAGTACCAATTGACTGTAACATTCGGCAGATGGTTGAGTAATGTGCGGATGAACAACTACTAAACAGTTTAGTCGGGAAGATAAGAGTGTGCGCGGCTCGATGTGATTAAACAGTTGACCGACTGTTTAGTCTCAAGTATGCGCTAGGCCTAAGGCCTACAATGTTTAGTTGGAAGTCGCATGTGTTAAGAAGGAACTCATATAGGATCTCTCAGAATGTTCATTAGTCGACCAAAGATCTAAGATTAGTTGCGCCCTAGACGTCGTGAAATCACTGCCCTGTATTTTTAGGAGCGCATTCCCGCATATTTGGAGTAGAAGACTTGTGAAGGGTCTGAAAGTTGAAAAACCAGCAGCTCGATACCGAAGAAATTTTGGAATATGCGTTTACCACACTCTCCCCTATGATTTCTTCCCTACAAAATTTTTGCGTGAATTAGTGCATACATGTGAGAGTAGGAGACTAGCTAAAAGTTGTGAAAATACTGTATTATTTGTCTCAGTTCTCAATGAGACCACACTCCCCTATAATTTTTTCCCCAAAATAGTGATACGTGGATATGACAGGGTTTTCTTATGGTCATCGCACTACCTACTTACTTGGAATGGAAGACGCTTGGAAATTCAAAGGCGATCCTGCAGTTTCCTCAAGCCGATTCGTTTTCTTGAAAAAAATAATCACACCTTGACTGGATTCAAGTCTATGAGTCCGCTTCTCGCAAAGTAAGCGTAAAAACCCAAGCCAATCCAACTTCTCGACAAAGTTCACAGTTTGACTAGGTCTAGGTTAAAGTCGTCTTCATCCAATTTCTCCTGCTGTTGTCCTAGTCACAGGGCCAGAGGGTCTATTATCAGGTTATCCACATTTGTAGCAACTGTCCTACCCCTTTGTGTTCCTTTTCGGTTGTACCGCCGAGCGTCCTGGTTTGAGTTGTATTTTATTGGGTTTACAGTCCCTTGCCCCTTTTTGGTAAAATAATTCAATTCCCATCGGTTTTACGTACTTCATTCTCAGGCGTCTAGATATTTAACGGTTCAAATGTACGTTTCTTTTTCCTCGTTTTAAACTTTGAATGTCTAGATTTAGGTTCCACCTTTTACAGGGCTCACTTGCAACATTTTCACCCCAGTCGACTAATCGGGGAATTAAGATTTTGATACCCTGTATTCCGTTCTGTAACCCTCCGGGAACCCATGTGACGTGGGTAGGTAGGTAAGTAGGTACGCGTGGCTGCCCGTGAGAACACGGACACACTTAAACCTAAAAAGGTCCATTGTGTTACCACAGGATCATCGAATCCGGTCCTACTGGATGAATGGCGTTGGATTCTCGGGACCTCCGTTGCGGCAAGGTCACTAAGACTGTTGAAGAAGTAAACTCCGAGCTTTCCTTCTAGCAGATAGAGCTAGACAGGTGCAGATAAGATGAAGGACTGTCTCCTCCTCCTCCTCATCCAGGCAGCTTCTACAGAAGTCGTTCGAAAAGAGGCCGAGTCTTTTAGCATGCCGACCTATAAGACAGTGTCCGGTCAGGACACCGACTGTGGTGCTGATATTCGCCTTGTTGAGCAAAGTCAGACTTTTAGACCGTTTTGGATCCAGCTTCGGCCAGATCTGTCTCATAGTGTGACATGTAATACCGTCTGCCCATCTTGAGTTGGTTTTCTTAACTGAGTCCAATCCCAGTAGTAGTTTACATGTAGAGAAAGGCACACCCAGATTCCAGTGTTCTGGCATAATCTGAAGGGTAGTGCCGCGCCGAGCGAGTTCGTCAGCCATACAGTTCCCTGGAATATCCCTGTGTCCTGGTACTCAACACAGAATAATATTGAATTATTCTGCCATCTTCTTAAGAGATGATCGACGTTCTACGGCAATCATTAATTTTATCGAGGCCGATCCCAAGGATTTTTTGGCCTCTTTCGGCATGCCCTGCAGTGAGCTTTTCGACAGACTTGATATTTCCCCAACTACAGCCCCCCAGACCGTTCCTTAAATCTGTGACGTTATCTTTCCCACGGCCTGTGTTATTTGGCATTCTGGTAGCAGGAGTTATTCATTTGAAATATCTTGAACCTTAGCCTGAACATCCATTTATTCTTCCTCCAGAATGTTGTCTTAATCTGCATATATTCCGATCTTTGCCTTTAGCTTTGCCTTTAGCTAACCCTGCGTTATTAGGGTCACAACATATGGGTCAGTTGCTAATGGGTTATAACTTGAGTTACCAGTATCTCACCGCGGTAACCTGCAGCTAGGCTTTGATTCTTCAAAAGTGTATTTAATAGAAAAAAAATATTCATAGTTTTCATCAGCCGTGGAATTTTGAAAGCAATATGTCGAAAGTTGAACTAGTTGAAAGTTGAATCAAGGAACCTTATCCAAATCCGTATCTAATCCAATTTTTCTCTTATTTCATCTCGCAGGACTCTTTTCCGCCGCAACCGCCGGACATCATTCTCGACGAGGGCCAACTTCAAAGGTCGCTACAAAGTTCGCCACAACATCAGTCGTTCTACATGGGCCCGATAGGCAGTAGAACTTCCACCGAGCAGGTAATGCGTCAGTGCCGTACAAACCCGCTAATTGGCGGAGTCGGTATCCTTCCATCGCCACCAATCCCAATCGAAGTAGACGACGACGGCGGCGGCGGTGGAGGTAGCGTCCAGTCTAATGCTATCGGTTCCCTAAATCCCATTGGAACGTTCTCGCCGGGTGAATCGGATTCCGGCGATAGTGGAATCGAATGCGGTTCGATCAAAATCCAGCCAGAACGAACATCAAGCAGCATTTTGTCCAATCGGAAAATAGTTGCACCACAAAAGATGAACACAGCGCTGCCAGCTCCGGATGCATCCATACGAACAGCCTTCGATTCGGTCAATAGCAAGGCGAATGCGTCGCGTAAGATGTCCTTTTCGTTCCTGGACGAGGACAATCCGCTTTGTTCGCCGTTCTTGGACTTTTGCAGTGACGACTACAGCATGGATGGACCGCTCGACAATGGGTTCCTGCAGGAGGAAATCACGAAAGTTCTCAACGAATGGACAATCGATACGACAACCTGAAATTTCATTAAATGCAATCAATAGTCCGATCTATCTCTATTTTATTTGGATTTTTTTTTTATCACTTTAGTTATTAAATACAAAATTAAAAAATTAAATTTAAAAATTATTAAAAAAAAAAATCAAGTCGTAGAAGCAAAATAATCAGGCAGAACACAGAACAATTTTTTTCTGTACTCCAATGAATTGACTTTGACCGATTTTAAACAAATTTAACTTCTTTTTTTAAATTCAAAAATTTAACTTTATCTTTTTTAAATTCAAAAATTTAACTTTGCCTTTTTTCTGTAGTTAACAAAACACAAACAAAATTCGTTCTATCTAACAACAATAAATAAAAATGTAAATGAAACAAATCGAAGAGAGTCTGATTATTCAACTGGAAAGAATTTAGCATTTAAGGTAACTTTTAGTATTTCTATAACAAAAAAAAAATAAAAAATACAAAAAAAATATTCAACAAGTTAAACATTTATATTTTGTTCTTTCTTTCAAAATCATCAAATTAAATTTGGTTAAAAAAATATATTTTTAAGATAGTTTTGAGCTGCCTAAATCATTAAACAAATAAAATAAAATTATATTCTGGTAGCATTATTAAAATAAAATTAAATAGTTTATAGATATCCATTTCAAAAAAAAAAAACACAATCACAATCGCATCCAACTACCTTCAAAACGAAATTAAACAGTTTTGCAACAATAACAAAAAATTATTGATTAAGAAAATTTTTGGTGAAGGATTTATTGAAAAAAAATTCAATTTGGCTTTTTCTTTATTACATTTTAGATTCAAAAAAAAATCTTTTTTCTGACCATAAAATCTGTTAAATTTTGTTTGAACTAATTACAGTGCATTAAGCATCCTTTTATAATTTCATTAAATAAAAAATAAATAAAAAAATCATTTTGCAAGAGAGATCCAAATCGGGTACAGGTACAAGGAGTAAAAACAAAACAATGTACCACACAAAAACACATAAAACCCTAAAAAATAGACAATTTTTTTTATTATATCATAAGAACAACTTAGACGATAAGATTTTTATTTTGTTTTTTTTTTTATTATTATTATTTTTATCTGTAGTGAAATGTAAACTAATGTGGAACTTTTTAGAAAAAAATGTTTAATTGTATTTTCAATAATTTTGATCGGTTTTGGGATATTTACATAAAATTCATAATGTTTATTTTGATAAAAATTAAAAAATATAAAGGCAGTAATAATAATTTCAAAAATTCACAAAAAGAAGCACACAACATAAAAACTATGAAATTAATTTTGTAACATTTATTTTCTCTGGATTAATGGAAGTCCTTTTGAGTTCGTAGTGTCGAAAATATTTGTATTTAATGTTCCGGAGTTTTTATCTCTCGTTTTGTTTTCAATATTGTAATAAAGAATAAGATTTTATGCAGAAAAAATAAATTGGTTTTTTTTTATTGCACAGTTATGGAACTTTGAAGAGGAACCTCTAGAATATGGACATCGGTGCCTTCGATCGTGTTTACTAACTGGATTAACTTACAGTCCTTTAAATGTAACAACAACTGATTGCTTTCCTCTGATATCTTCTATTTTTAATAATATCATATTTTTCTTTTAGGGTTTTTTGTTTTCCCCTTTTAAACAGACTGGACTCTACATGGCTGTATTAAAGATTAATCCCTAAATCCAGTTTGGTACCATAGAAATACCGCTACGATGTAAAACTAATCGTCAAGAGCATACTAAGAGTAATCAGCGTGTAGTAGACACGAAAAAAGCAAAAAAAATGTCAGTCCGTCTGTCCGCCGTACGCAAAATCGTTTGAAGGCTCGTAGCTCCCAAACGGTTTGAGATATTAAATTTAAAATTTTTTTATGAATAGACTGGGTAGACCCCTTGAAGTGACCTGTGGGGTGGTGTAAGGAGGAGAAGGGGGGGTGCGTTTTAGACGGAAAATTTTGGTTTCTAGATCTCAGCAACCGCTTATGCTAGGAGGCTGAAACTTCGAATTTATATAGAGCTTTGATAGTGGACCCATTTGCATAAAAATTGTCAATATGGGTGAAGGGGTGTAGGTGTAGGAAAAATAATGCGTCCGAAACGCAAAAAAGCCGGAACATTCTAAAATCCATATCTCCTAAACGGTTAATGTCACAAAATTGAAACTTTTTGAATATCTGTAGGTACACTAGGAGAATAGATCGGAAACAAATTTTTGAGTGGAGGCAGTGGTGTACGGGGGTGGGGAGTACAAAACTTTAGATTACGATATCTCTCAAACTAATTGCACTAGATAAATAAAATTCGGTTTGTGTATAAATGTTTACAAATGAAGTTTGCTGAAAGTAAAATTTAATAAGGGGCGGTGGAGCATGAAAGTGGAGGGATGGCAATTTTTCAAAAAAATCACGTCGCATATCCCAAGAACAGTGTAAGATAGATGCTTAGATTTTTTACCGGAAGTGGGCCTAATAGACTCCTAACCGGAAAAATTTTTTTAAGGTGATGGTGTAGAGGGTGAGAGTGGGGGAGGGTGAACAGGAAAAGGTTCTTTTTATATCTCAAAAACCTATAATGACATAAAGCTGAAACTTGGTATTTAGATAGAGCTATAGTAGTAGCATGTTGGAAAAATATAATTTTGGAAGTATGATACGGGGTGGGGGGTGTTTTTCCTATCTATAGAACGGCTTACGCTACAAAGTTGAAAGTCGGTATGTATATGTAAATCAACTAGAAAATTAGTTTAAATAAAAAAAAAATTTAAAATATCCATTGGCGTTCGGAAGAGAGGCGAAAAAAATGATCAGTGAAAATGAAATGCATATATTTTTACGATTTTCGTCATATCTAGTAGGTCTTTCCAAATATTGAATTCATTTTTATTCTACGGCTTCTGCATATAATTACCTAGAAAGTGTTTTCAGGCTTTTTTGAAATTCAGCTCGTAAGAGGGTGTAGAGGGGTTGTATACTTTTTCACAAATTCTGCCATATCCCCCAGGTCTTATCAGATATCGAATATCTTTACACTTTCACGGGCTTGCGTAATAATCGCCCAAAAATTGTTTTCAAGTTTTTTCCTTTTTCAGCCCCTAAGAGGGTGTAAAAGGGTTGAACACCTTTTCACGAATTCCGTCATATCTTTTAGAAGTGATAAGAAATTGAATTGGTTTTTACTTTCTTAATTTATCTATTAACTCCTTTCAGGATTTTTGGATATTCAACCCCCAAGAGGGTATAAAGAGGTTGCATATCTCGTGATATATCTAATTCATTTTTACTTCCCAAGGTTTCCTATATAAGCGCTAAAAAGTCAATTTCAGTATTTTTAGATATTCAATCCTAAGGGGTGTAAGGGGGTTGTATGCTATTCAAAGGTTCGACAGATTTCTTAGGTTTGATGAGATATTAGATCGCTTTGCACTTCCACAGACTTTTTAAATAATCGCCTACAAACAACCCATTTCTCAATTTTTGGATATTCAACCTTAGGGTGTGCACATGTTTTCACAATTTTTGCCATCCTTTAGTTCTGATGAGATATAAAATTGGCTACTACGGCATTTGATGTAATGACCTAAAACACTAATTTCACGGTTTTTCGAATTTCAAAAACCAAGGGAGGTGTGAAGGGTTTTCACAAATTTTTCAAAATCCCTCGTGTCTCATGAGATATCAAGTTGCTTCTTATGAAATCGTTTAAAAACCTGTTTCACAATTTTTTCGAAATTTAAACAAAGTGGAAGTAATGGGTTTGTAAACGTTTTAACAATTCGTCATATCGCTTAAGTCTGATAATGCAACAAATTCGTTTTTACTTCTATGGGCTTTTAGTGTACACGTGTACATAATATACCGAAAGTCGAATAGTCTACACGTGCTTTTTCAATGTTTAATCGGCTAAAAATCTCTATTTTAAATATTTTTTTTAAGAACAAAACTAACTTTCCAAGAAACCTCATAATTTCGAAACAACTGAAGATATACACTGTTTTTACACGGTAGATACGTTCCAACAAAAACCGTGTATAAAAAAACCGTGTAAAAAAAGACATGCTACTCATAGTAAAATCGTAGATGTGTTCCACAATTTAAAAAATCTGAGTGTTGAAAAAATAACTACATGCATGCTGTTCAAAAAATCGTGTAAACAAAATTAAGGAAAACCCATATTATGTTAATTCTATAAAATATAATTCATTTATTAAATAAACAACATTCAATGTTTCAAAATTCGCTAGTAAAAATTCAAAATTTTAATGAAATATAAAGCTTTTTAACTATCATCATTCAAAATAGGCGGGCACGTTTATTTTTGACTGGATTGCTTTCATCGCTTGATATTTCTAACACGTTTAATGAGCTTTAACCTCTTAAAGACTTCCGTTCGTTAATAACGTCCTCTGATGTTAGCTTACTTTTTATTAAGAAATCTGTTATCAGATTCCATTTTTTGGTTTTTCAAGTTGCTTATACAGTTCTTGGTACCCAGCGGTACAAACCTGCAAATTACGTTGAAACTTTAATGCTCGTTCTACGTCGGTATCATAAGTGAAAAAATGATGTGCCATACTTGTAGCAAATTTCAAACCCTTGCGAATTAAACCAGCTTTTAGTTGATTAACTTCATCTTCATTATTATGTTCCTCAATATTATTTTTATCCGTTATCATTTCGATTAGATCCTCCTCATCCAAAGGTTTCTCAGTCATCGGTTCGTCGATATCAGCGGCATGCATGTTGCCAAAGCCTTCACCACCAAATGCGTATGATAGAGTTATAATTTCAGAGCACAAAACTGATGTTTGTATAACAGAATTGTCACTGTTGACGCATTCTGTCCAAATTTTTCTCCAACAAGCATTAAGGGTAGATGTACGAAGTTGTTTTATGGCAACGGAAGCATTTGTAACACAATCCATTATCGTTTAATTTGTCCATGCTTCTACGATCGCCATGTTTTCTTCCTCGACTGAATCCAAAATATATTTGAATGCTTGCTTAATGTAATACAGGGTGGGCCAAATACAAGTTTCTTTTTAAAAATGCAATAAAACATTCCCATTAATGATGGAACACAACTTCGTTCAAGTGGCTGCCTCGGCTGGCTGCGCAGTAGCGCATTCTGTCACTCCAATTTTCCAAGACCTTGTTGATGGTTTCGGGCTGTAGCTCACGGATTGCTTGGATGATATTGCCCTTAAGTGCTTGAATCGTTTCTGGATTGTTGGCATAACATCGGTCCTTCACGGTTCCCCACAAAAAAAATCCAAAGGGGTCAAATCGCAGCTCCGAGGCGGCCAATTAACATCGCCAAGACGGCTGATAACACGATTTGGGAATTTGGTGCGTAAAAGATCGATTGTGGCATGGCGCGCCATCCTGCATGAACCAGAGGTCGTCCAAATCCATGTCTTCTATTTCATTAAAAAAAAGCTGCTCTAAGGCCCTAATTGCAAAGCGATAACGAAGCGGATGGTCGTGCGCCTTCAATTGCTGAGTCAATTGGACCTTGTAAGCGAATAATCCGAGATCTTTGTGCAGAATTCTCCTCAGGCTAGTGCGTGAAATGTAGAGCTGTTGAGATCGACGGCGAGTTGATGTTCGTGGAGTGAGTCTCACACTCTCGGCTACAGCAGCCACATTCTCGTCTGGTGCGCACAGACGACGGGGGCCATGAGTGTTGTCCACTAGCATGCCAGTCTCACGAACTTTTTGCATAAACTTGCGTACAGCAGGCGCGGTGGATGCTTCATTTCGGCCAAAACTTCTTTTCAAAAAACGCACTGTTTGGGCTACACAGCACTCACTTTGGAAATAAGTTTTCAATATTTCCCAACGTTGTTCAAGCGTAAAGCGACTCATTTCGTTCCGCGGAGGTATGATACTGACTTTCTGTCAAGATTTCGAGCGGGAAACAGCTTTCAGTGTCAAAATAACCTATGGTTTAAAAAGAAACCACTAGATGGCCCACCCTGTACATTTTGAATGATGCTATTATACCCTGATCCAATAGCTGAATCAAGGATGTGGTATTAGGCTACAAAAATATCAATTGAATATTTGGATGATCTCGCACAGGATGAATGGGAGCATTATCGACGAGTAAAATTGCTTTGAATTCAAGTCCTTTTTGTTCTATATATTTCTTGACTTCAGGAACGAAGCATTCGTAGAACCATTTTTTGAATAAATCGGCCGTCATAAATACCTTTTTATTTGCAATCTAATGAACGGGAAGCTCTTTAATATTTTGGCCTTTTAAAGCTCGTGGTTTTAACGAACGGTTGATTAGAGGCCTTAAGATCCTACCGCCAGATGCGTTACTACAGAACAAGAACGTCACCCGATCTTTAGCCGCTTTGGCAGATTTTTCCGATTTTGTTATATAGGTTCTGGAAGAAACAATCCCGTTTCATCGGCATTAAATATTTGGTCTGGATTAAAACAGCCATCTTCAATTATTTTTAAAAGTTTTTCTGGCAAGTTCTTTGCAGCATTTTCATCTTCTGATTCTAGTTCAACTTTTATTTTCACATTGTGAAATGCGTGTCTTTCTATGAACCCTGTTAGCCATCCCTCACTTGTATTAAATATCACTTTCTTGTTTGTCTGAAGACTTGTTGATGGCTCAACTTCCTGCTGTCCTTTGTATATTCTAAATTCTTTTTCTTTTAAAAGTTTTCAATCTATAGGAATTTTTTTGCTGCTGTAAATTCTCGATCCAAATCACCATTCGTTTTCTCTAATAGAGCATTTCGACTGTATGATGATGTATGATTTTTTTTTTTTGCATTCGTGTAAAAAAGTGGTATTTGTTCTTCATCGTGGACCGTGTTATTTCAAAATCGTGTAAAAAAAGACCGTGAAAAAGGCGAGTTGGGTGTACTCCGACTTTCTTTGACCACTCCCGAACTTTGACCCGAAAATAATAAAGTTGCGCCCAGACAATTGGCAGATTTTTTTTATATTTTAACTTTTTCGCGATTTTGATTTGTTTATAGGGTGAAGAACTCGAACGACAGTAACAGTAACAGCTCCAGTTCCAGATTTTTTTTTATACTAGTCAGGCACGTAGTTATGTTAGCTAATTAAAACAAATTGTTTTTTTGCTTAATTACTACCCGATTCCGCTAAATTTTCGACTTTCTCCCGTTACGTTAGCTTCAATGTGAGGTAACCTCCATTGTTCAATAATAATTTTATGCGGCACTGTATTTATAATTCCGGTTTGAATATTTGCTGAAATTTGTCTACTCTATTGGAAATTTAACAGTTTGGTGTTGGTTCGGGACTTCGACGCTGGCGCTTGTGTAATCAAAGCGAAGTCAACAGCTGTGAAAAATGACTTTACGATGACAGTTCTGTTGTCTTGACGATACGTCGGAATTTGATTTTTACAAGGTTTTTGTTGACGGTCGGTTTTTCAATGAAAGTTTACTAAATGGAGTCGAAACTCGAATCTTATCGAATAAGAAAACGCCGAAAAGAAGTTATACGCCGAATAAAAGAAAAATTCATTGCAATGTTACCGTTCAGCGGTGGTAAAGACGATGCCAACAAGGACACCTGCGTCATTCAGCCGGTGGTCAGTGAGAATCCTTTTCGTAACTTACGCTAATCGTTTGAATTTTTGTCCAATGCTCGTCCATAGCCCGAGGAGGATATCAAATCGGCTACAAGTGACGTAACAACCGATACATTTTCCGATTTCGAGGAAGACGAAGAGCCGACAGATGATAAGGTGCCGCAAAGCCGAGGAATGCGCTACTTCTTGTGGGCGGTTTATTTCCTGTTCTGGGCCACTTGCTACGCAATTGCAATCGAGCTGAAGTTCGGAATTGTTTACCTGCTGTTTTCGGCACTCTTCGGTATGTACTTCAATACGAAGACGGGGCCGAGGAAAAAACATGAATTAAGCGCGTACAGCGTCTTTAACAAGGACTGCGAAAGTATCGATGGTACGCTGAAGGCCGAACAGTTCGAAAGGGAGATTCGCTATGGGCCGACTAGTGTAGTACGGTAGCGACGAGGATGATATTGTTGAGTCTCCTTTTTTTTTAAATGTATTTCAAACAAATTTTTTATACTATGTTCAATTATTAAAGGCTGGGTCTATATTTCGAAGAAATTGGTTTCATTCCACGTTCTAAGAGGCGGGTTGTTCACGTTTGGTTTGTCCTTCCTGAATCGCAATAGTCGTGTCTGTTTTGAATAACACATCCTCCTTGATCTATTCCTGTGATTGCTTTCTTGAATTATTTGGAAATTATATCATGAAAATCTTTAGTAGAATTGCCTCAGCGTTTAGATATGCAGTGGCTCACAGCTTATTTCATGCAGTTCCAATTTTAAAATTGATCACGCTGTTATTGAAAAACTATGTAAAATATTGACAAGATTAAAACGCCATGTTTTAGAAAAATATTTATTGTTTAAGTTGGGAAATTCAAAAATAACAAAATTGTTGTTAGTAATAATTAATAAACAAAAATATGAAAATACTGCTAAATTTCATGTCACAGCTTATTTCATGCACTTAAACTTAAACCTTAATTTACAAAAAAAAAATTTAATTTTATACAAAATTCAGTACTTAGTATGGTAGCACTTTGCATTTATTACATCTTTAAGTCTATTTGGCATCGAATCCACAAGTTTTTGGATAATTGCTGAGGTAATTTTTGTCCACTCCTCCAAAATAGCTTTTTATAAATTTTCCTTGCTGGAAATGCTATGTTGCCGAATATTATTTTCCAAAATTGCCCATAAATTCTCGATTGCATTCATATCTGGACTCTGTGCCGGTGGGGTCATAACATGGGCGCAGTTCCAAATCAGCCAAGACTGCACTTATGCTTAGGGAAGTTGTCTTGGTAGAAACGGAATGAGTTTGGTATTCCAAGATTCGCAGCACACTGGAGCAAATTTTTTTTTTAAAACATTGAGTTACATGTTTTTGTCCATGTTACCTTCAATGAACTCCAAATTTCCAACCCCGGCTTCCGACATACAGGCCCAAACCATTACGCTTTCGCCGCCATGTTTCACTGTAGGTTTTAGCTTTTCTTTTCGGAGTTCAGTATTAGGTTTCCGCCACACGTATGCCATACCGTCAGAGCCAAAGATATTAAATTTAGACTCGTCCGTGAATATGACGCTGATCCAGAAGTCCTTGTTTTTGTTGGCGTGCTCTTTAGCAAAGGAAAGTCGACTCAGCTAGTTTTTTTTGCTTATGAATGGCTTCTTTCTAGCTACTCGACCATTGAAGTTGTGGTCTCGGAAGACGCGACGGACAGTTTCTGTACTGCATGACTTACCTAGTCCTTTCTGTATCTCCGTAACTAGTTTTGGAGCCGTTAACTTTGGGTTTTCCTTGATTTTACGAACAATAAATCGTTCGTCAGACGAGTTGAAAATTTTGTTTGGCGCGCTTCTGCCTTTATCTTGAATCCGATTTTCATGAACGAAGCGTTCGATGATGCTCTGTACTGTGGCGGGACTCAAATTAACAAATTGAGCAATTTTTTGTTGGGATTGACCGTCCTTGAAATGATTTATCACCAATTCTCGCTGCTCAATTGTGGTGCGACGACCCATTTTTTCAAAAAAACACTTATTGAAATTTAAACGTACAATATCGCACTTAATAGTGATTATAACTGATTGCTAATTCTAGAACGAAAGCATAGAAAAAGAAATTACCGTTATATTGCGCAATACGCTCGGACCAAAGTGGGGACAATCATCTGCATGAAATAAGCTGTGGCCTGCGTTTCTGCTGCGCTATTGTTTTTTCAGCCTTAAGAGTATCGGATTTTTTTTTTTTTGTAAATTTTCTTTTTTTTATTGTAATCAATAAGCATGCTTTTATGATTCTACACTCAACATTTTTCAATTTTCTAATTAGTTTTTAAGATACGGTGTTCTAAAGTTTAAAAAAGGCACTGCATGAAATAAGCTGTGAGCCACTGTACATACGATCTTTTCGCATTTTACAGGGAGGATGCGGACAACGGAACTGTAACACAGAGGTTACTTCATTTCAAAAATTCTATGAGATCTGAATTTATTAGGCTGGAAAGCTCAGTAATTAGATGATCATTCGAGTACCTTATCCCACATCAGAAAAAGTAACAGTGGGACGTCCGACCTCTTACCGGATTGAGTTACTCGGTTCATTGCACTCAGACTTCAATTCTATTTTGGAATAGGGCAAGAAAAATAGAGTAGATGTCAATGCCCCTAAAACGCAGTCCTGTAATCTGACCTTTAAACGAGATGTTCCAAGTGTCGGTTGCAAGTATATTCTTTGATGGCGTACAAATTTCTCCTGTTTACTTCAAGGAACTAGGCTCAAAAATTAAAAATTTGACCCAACACATCTTTGATGCTTCCAAACGCCTTGGTATTCTACGGAAGTGCAAGAACTTCTTGCCAGCGTCTGACTTGGCTACAAAATCTTCTAGGCATATATCAGACCGCGTCATGAGCACAATTCGCATATCTGGGCTGGGGCTCTAAAATCTCATTTAGCATCGTTCACTCGTTGTACCTCCCTTCTTTGTCGCTCCTCGTAACCCTTGCCAAGCTACACGCACTTATGACTATACTGTTCATCCCTTTTCGTGGAGAACAGTGAAATTTAGTCAGTACTGTTTCCCCCGAACATCAGCAATGTGGAACGAATTACCAGCCAATCTGTTGCGTGATAAGTATAACCCTCAGCAATTCAAAAACAACGTCCACCGCTTCTTTGGGCGCTTACCTCCCGTTCCTCCACTTGGAATCATCTACCCATCCATTAATTAATTTGACGGTTTTTCGTGAATTTCAAAGAGAAATGTGAGCGGGAATTATAAAGAGTTAATAATTCGTCGGATTGTGACTTTGTTGAAAGTAAATGGAAGCGATTTTGTCCCGTGATATAGCTCCGGCGACCTTACGGTCGCCAGATGCGAGAGGTATAACTGCCTGGAATCATTCATTCTGATTTCTGCATACTTGTCCCTCGACAAGGACTCACCACCGGAAGAATTGGTTAGACTAGTAGATATGGTTACCGAGAAGAAACTCGACCTCATAGCGGGATCTGATGAGAATGCTCATCACACCCAATGGGGCAGTAGCAATATTAACGAAAGATGAGTCCCCTTTTCAATTTATTATTTTTTCCTCTCTGCTAATCTGTAATAGGGGTAATACCCCATCTTTTAAGAATAGAATTAGAAGAGAAGTTCTTGACCTAACCCTGGTATCTGACTCAGAGCGACTAAGGGTCGAGAATTGGAGGGTATCGGACAAGCCATCCCTTTCGGATCACTATTTGATAACCTTCAACGTAAAATATCAAGTAATTCCCCCTAAACCATTCAGAAACTCCAAGAAAACAGATTGAAAAAAATTTACGTAATTAGTAAATGGACAACTGAGCACACGAAGAATACAGTCCAAGATAGAGCAGAACTCGACACTGCAGTGAAGGAACTAACCTCCGTGCTGCGTGACGCATTCCAGAAAACTTGTCCAATCAGCAGACCTTCTACGAAAAGACTTCCTGTCTGGTGGAATGTCGAGGTTAAGACCCGACGTGCAGAAGCTAGAAAACTCTTCAACAGAGCTAAATTTAGCGATTCTGCAGAAGACTGGCAGCTGCCTCAAGAAGACTATTAGAAATCGGCAAGATTAAGAAAGGTTCTCTCTAAAACTTTAACGATGAACACTTTCATCCAGGATGGCGGAGGGAACTGGACAGAATCTCCCGAGGAAACTTTAGAGCTTCTGATGACCACTCATTTCCCCGATTGTTCACCAGCTAGCAACACTGACCCTGTCAGTTACGATCATAGTCAAGAAGAAGGAAAGCAGGACTTGTCCAACTCAATAATTGATATTGACAAAATAAGCTGGGCAATCGGATCTTTCTTTTGGTACAAATCGCCAGGACCCGATGGAATTATACCAGCAATGGTGCAACACGCGGCGGATTCGGTAATTCCCCTGCTAATGGTGATCTCCACAAGCTGTATTCGACTCAACCATGTTCCGTCGCAATGGAACAGGGTACGAGTAGTTTACATACCTAAGGTGGATAAACCTAGTCACACGACTGCGAAAGATTTCAGACCGATAAGTCTGACGTCCTTTATCCTCAAAACTCTTGAAAGGATATTGGACAATCACATTCGCAACAGAATTCCGCGCAACCAATTGTTAAAATCACAGCATGCCTACACAAAGGGCAAGTCGGTGGATACGGCCTTTCATAAGATAGTTCAACAATTGAAAAATCACTCTCATATAAGGAGTACATACTCGCCGCTTTCCTTGACATAGAGGGTGCCTTTAATAACGTTCGATGCTCGACTATTAACAGCGCACTGGAACGGAAGTGGAAACCGAGATTTGCAATTGGCTTGACTTAATGCTACGAAGCAGGATTATTGAATCCGAACTAGGAGAGTGTCTTATCACAAAGTCAGTCTCCAGAGGCACCTCGCAAGGAGGTGTGATCTCACCCTTACTTTGGCTCCTTGTAGTCAACAAAATTCTTGTGGAACTTGAGAACCTCGGAATCAAGGCATGTGCATACGCCGACGACGTGGTCATCCTTGTCCCAGGGAAACATTTACCGACAATTAGTAGTCCGATGGAGAGAGCACTCAACAAACTACGGCAATGGGCCGACAACTGCGATTTAGGGGTTAATCCCTCTAAAACTGTACTAGTCCTCTTCACGAAGAAGAACAAAATTCCAGATTTTGCGTTACCAAAGATGGAAAGCGACGAGCTTCATATTTCCGATAGCGCTAAATATCTCGGGGTTGTTCTAAGACAAGAAACTCAGCTGGAAACTGAATCTGGAAGAAAGCGTTAAAAAAGCGCATAACGCTTTCTACGCGTGCCGGAAGATGTTTGGAAACAGATGGGGTCTCCAACCAAAACTAGTACACTGGATGTACACAGCCATAATAAGACCAATCTTAAGTTATGTCGCGATAGTGTAGTGTGAGTCGACTAGAAAGTCCACGTATCTAAGCAAGCTGACAAAAGTACAGCGCTTGGCATGCATTGGGGTCACTAGCGCCCTCAGAACCACACCCACGGCAGCACTGGAAACTATCCTTCACCTGCTGCCAATGTACATGCACATCAAAAGCATAGCTGCAAAAGGCGCTCTTAGACTCAAAGAGTTAGGTTACTGGAGAACTAGACCTGCTGTGGTATTCTTAACACAGCACAAAATTATCCTCTGCTGGGTGCCAGGCCACTGTGGAATCCAGGGGAATGAGCAAGCTGATGAACTCGCTCGAGCAGGCTCCAGTCTAAGCTCACTAGTGGTAGACCAGCACATTGCTACTCCCATCGGATCCATAAAACAGTCTATCGACTCACTATGCTTGCAGGCAATAGATAGTCAAACCTAACTACATGCTCAATATCAAGAACTCTTTGGCCGGAATATGATCACGGGAAAAGCAAGTAGTATATCCTGAGCCTGAGCAGGAAGGATGCAAGCACACTAATCGGAGTGCTCACAGGGCACTGCCTGATCGGTAGACACGCTAGACGACTGGATGTCTAGGCAAATGATCTCTGTCGTAGCTGCGGTGACCCCGAAGTGGAGCAGTCAATCTTCCACGTCCTATGCAAGTGTCCGGCCCTATCGAGAACGAGAAGACAGAACCTCGGCGCTTATTTCCTCGATGAACTCGGTGATATCGATAAGGGAAAGCTATGTAACATAGCAAACTTTAAAAAATCAAGTAAATGGTTTTAGGTTCCAGGAGTTATTATACTCAAACGGGGAGCACAATGGACGAATAATAACGTCTAAGTGAAGGAGGATGATGGCATCACCACCCCTTATACCATACCATACCAAATGAAAGCGAATTTTAAAAACTCAAAATCAATTCTCTAGCTGTACGTGAAGCGCTTTCATTTAGGAATCTTTAACATGATCTAGAAACGATTCGCTTCGTTCGCCAAAGTAAGTATACTTGCCTTATGTACCCATACATTCGCTTTTCAGAAGATTATGTGAATGGTGTTTTAATCGTGATAATCAATAATTGGATGGAGTCAATTTCGTGGGGCAGTTTGTTTGGGGAATTCCCTTTTGAAGCGTTAAGTCAAAATCTTAACCGGATTTCCTTTTTTTGGAATAAATGTGTATGTGGGTGATATCAAAAAAAACCTTTTTGGAAAACCTCTCAACATTCATTGGGACAAATCCGATTTAAGTGATTCCAAATTAAGTAAAGGCTCTACTGTATCGAACAAAATTTCTACCCTCAAATTTTGTATTTTAATGATTTGGGGTAGTGATCACAAGAAAAAATCCGTATTCAACATATGCTTTTCACTTTACTACGTTAGGCTGGGATGTGCTCGGAAATGAGCACTTTCAATTCGGACCGATCGTGTGCACACAGTGTGCTCACAGTGCCTTTCCTCGAAACCGTGAGGAGTGTAAGCGCCCAAAAATTACCTCCCCATGCAAATTGTATGCGTTTTATGCGCAATTCGGACGGAGTGTAAGAGCGCTAAAAGTGCAGAAAGCGTAATTCGGACCGCTGCCTAAATGTGCACAGGCACCAAATTAAAAATCTCCGATTTTCTCTCAGCATTTGAACGTGTCTTGAATGGTGCAGATTACCACATTAATACTTCGCCAGCGATAGTAGTACATTCCCAGCAGGCAAAGTTTCGTATACTCCATCATCCGCAAAGCCCAGGAACTGATGCTCTCTTTCATTAAGTTAACGCAGCAAGGAGTGAACAAAGTTCACAATAGTGTGGGAAAGTACTCCTTCCTGCGCAAAATCTCTTGTCGCCTTATTTAAAGTATGAGCTGTAATTTTTTTTCACTATCTAACTTAAACCGTGAGAATGACAAACATCGGGGTAGATATTTTATTTTAAATCCATCACAATACTTTATTAACGAAATAATAAAATAAATTACTAAAAAGAAAAACGCTAAGTTCTTGTGTAAGAAATAATAATTAATTTATTACATCAAAAGTGCATTTATTGTTAATTTATTTTCCATCTCTAAATATAATTTGTATTTAATACTATTTCCGACTGTATAATCTTTTCTTTTTGTTTTTATTTAAATTAATGTTTATATTTTATTTTTACATCCATTACAGGTTACGTAGATTAGTGCCAAAACACAGTAGTTTCGTCTTGTTTTCATTAGGAAATTTTGACCATTCGTGTAGACATAGAGCCGAAAACCGGAAAAGAAGCAATTGCGAAACGTTTACGTTTCGTTTCGTTACGGCTACGAGTAAATTTCTATTATGAAAATATATCAGTGTGATTATAGTACATATATTTATATTTTATACATATTTTTTGTATATGTGTGTGTCAGTTTTGCAAGCAAATGTATCGATGATTCGTTGGTGTAGCGCACAAATGTTGGATGAAATTAAGAATAGAGCGTTAAAGGTTATAAGTATAATATATGAAGCTTGAAAACGCTACCCCCAATGTTGGGTGATAGTGCAGTGCAAACTTTGATATTTGAAAGTTGAATTGCATCTATGCATTTGTGCGTTACACCATCGGTATGATCAAGATGGGCATATAGATTTTAGTTTCAGTGTTCTGGCACAATTTAATTTTATAACTTTTTATTACATTAAACATACAGACACACATTACATTCGGTTTCTTACTTACAAACTAAAAGCACCACTAAACTTAATGTTCATATTCAATGTAATGTTGTTTACAATGAGCGGATTCCTGTGTAGTCTTAAATGGTAAAATTTATTAATGTTTTTTTTAGTTAGCTTTAAACTAATAGGCTGAAGAGTAATGTGCCTAAGAATAGTTGGTTGGTTTCTTGAGTTGCTTTTTTCTAAAGTTTAAAAAATTTAAGTTTGAACCGGACTACATGGTCCGGTTTTTTTCCGGTCAAGGAAAACAGTTTTTTTTTCAGATCACCGTTTTTCTGGAATCTTTTAGTCTACGAGATATGATCTTAAATATTTCTATTGGACATGGTTCTCGATTGTCTAACCAGGTGGGACATATTCTCTCCGACCGGAAAAAAAATGATCAAGAAGCCGGGCCGGATTACATGGTCCGGTTATTTTTCGGTCCGGAGAGAATAGACCCGGCCTTTCGTGTCAATTGATCAAACTTATACTGCGAGTAGCTGAGAAGAAATAAGGAATAAAATGGAGCGGATATCCAGAAATGTATGGTTTCTTCCCGTGGAAAGTTTTCTTTATGATTTCAGAGAGTAGTAAATCCACAATACTCAAAAGAATCTACGCTGCTAGGCTTATTTGAAAGAAACAATTTTTTTCACTAGAACAATTTTTTTTTTCTTTATTTAACCCTCATCTACTTGCTGTATGAGCTTGTCTTGTTGACTCTGAATCATTGAGTTTTTTTGTAATGCCTAGGGTAGTGTTATTTTATCTAAGAGGTCGTGAAATCAAATCCGAGTGTAGTAATATTTCTCTTCTTCATATTTTTCAAAAAAACCGTCCAGTGATCCTCCTAATCGCAGCATGGAGTAACATCTTTCTTTATGAGTCAAGAACCAAACTGCAGCATGGCAGTAACAGACTGGTATGCGCCGCTGTCTGACAACAGATGGCAGTGTACGATGGAGTTAGTTGTAGTCTACAGTAGATGTGGACTTATATTTTGCTTAGTTTATGATTATCATTCATTGTTTAGAGGACGCAAAAGTAGGTCTAGTATCCAATAGAATTGAAATCTGTACTCTATAAGTCAGTTGCATGCCATTTTGTAATTAATTTTAGGGTAATCATGGGGGCACATATAACATTTTATAGAGAGGTGCAGAGCTACAGTTTATAAGGAGAGTTTGAGGTTCTGGGAACTGTAATGCGAGAAACACAATACATGGATTTTTCTCTCCTTGGTCGCACCTATAAAATTCTAGCGCACGTGAAGATAATGAAAATATAAAACTTTCAATAAAGTATAATAAAAATTTTATTTTGAATTCGTTAGTGAAAGAAATCGCCATACAAAAGTCCTTCAAACACTTGGTTTTGGGCATTTTATTACACTCTTCATACACCCATAGTCACCGATTAAAAAAATACAGTATAATCGCCAGTAAATAGTAGATGCAGGAAGAAAACAGAAAAAATTAGGGCATTCCTTCGAGTTTTTACCATACGAAAGCCTTTAAAAAAAAGAGTGCTTACTTTCAGAACAAATGATAACTCGGTAACATTTTGAACAAAATGTTGCATTTTTTTGTGATTAAGTTTAGACAAAATTTGGTTCAGGTGGTTCAGTATATTGCTCCCAAAATAGCGATGGGCAAAGTGATGACTGGGTATATAATTTGTTTGACTCGAATATTCAAAATCATTCGTAGCTGTGTCCATCATTAAATTTACCACATAATGTAGATGTACCAGCGCATTAGTTTGCTCCTCCTAAAGCTTCAGTTTAGGAATGATACTCTGTGTTTTGAGTTTTAACTGTCCATGCGATAATTGATTTCTCGAAGAAATTTCTGTTTTTTTGTAAAGAGTTATTGTTTTTGGTCCGTCGAGCCGGATTTGAACAAATGCATTGTACCTGAATTGCATAATGGCTAAGCTCCATTTGGTTCGAAAATTATACCTCTCCTCATTTTATGAGACAAATGAAGGTAGGGGGAAGTGCCCACTCCATGGGCGGCTCCCACAATTGTTTATGCCTTTAAGCAGAATTTAAAAATAAAATTTAATTTATGGGTTTTTATTTTTGTCTTTCGATGCCACATAAGCCCACGAAGAGCACAGGTATGCTGTGTTCCCCGACTGAAGAAGAGGTTATGCGAATAGTTTCAAAGTGATAGGTGAAAAACTCCACTCGAAAAGTCAGTTTAATGAGTTAAACTTTATCTCAAAGTATTTATTTGACTTTATCCTTCTATATGTAGCTTCAATCCATCTCTAAAAATATGTCGTCCCAATGCAATTTAAATGGAGCTATGCAGACGAAATTGGGATGGCTGGGTGGATCCTGATCCCAGGAGGTCAGGGCCTGATTTGGGCTGTCGCGCCATTGATGATGATGAGTGTGGATCCTGTTAACATCCAGTTGCGGTATTCTTACCAGCTTAGTATTACCAAGTAAGTATACTTAAAAATGAATCCTAACAACTTCCACTACTAATAAACTGGCAATCATACAAATCGAATCAAATTGAAATTTAAAATATTGTTACATGTACCCTGGCAACCCGAACAACTCAATGACATCAGTTTTCAGTTAAAAAGCCACGCCTCCCAATAATCTTCTCACTTTTTCCGCACACGTTCTCCAGCCCTCTCGAACATTCCGCACACATCACGGAATATGCGGGAAAGCTCTCGACTCAACACATGCAGTATATAAGCGTTTCCGGGCTTACATACAAAAAAAGCAACGGTGAAGCGAAACGACGGTCAGTTCTACGCGAAAGTATTTGTAAGAAGAGAGCAGTGATCAAGTAGTATATAAAATCGGACACCCTTTCCAATAATACGTTTATTGAATGCGAATAATAAATCATTGTTATTTCTATAGATTTTAAACGAATTGTGATTTACTTGAAGTCTCGGCGGTCTCCTAGTTCGCAAAAGTATTAAAGTTGTGCACTAAGAGTTCGAAAGTGTTTCTTAAAATATTTTTTACCAAATCGGCTTCACCTTCCTAGGCACATCACTGCACATAGTTTCTAGTTTACACAGTGCTTTGTAACATATTATAATTCTTAAATTTAAAATCGCAGTGATAAGACAAAAAATAGAGGCATTTACATACACATAGTTTTTTTTTTAAATATTTTTATATCATTTTCGTAACATACTCAATTTAATGCTATAATTAAATTTATTAAAATAAATAGATCCCCATACATCGGTTCAGATCAAATTTATTTAATTTTGAAATTCACAAAAATTAATTTTTTCTTTCTACTTAACCTAATATTTTGTTTTTTATATTTTTTTTGTTTTTTATATTTCTTATACTCGTAAGATGAACTTTTTCTTTGTTTTTTTTTTATGATAAAAAATGAGCTTTTAGCTTTTCGAATAAAAGCGTTTTATTAATTATCTAGTCGCTTTGGTATTCATTAGTATACAGTTTAATTTCATATTGAACGCAGCAACAACGACTTTGACTTTGAAGTCCAGTTTCCGTACTATACGGCAAACGATGCAAGTTCGTCAAACTTTGTTGAATATTGTAGCAAGTTAAATTTGTTATTGTTTAAATCTATTATTTTTTTATAAAGAATTTTTTTCAATTGGGCGTTTATTGATAACGAGGAAGGGATAATATAGGCTGGGTTTTAATTTTTATTAGTCTAAAAATTCGTAAGGAATAATCTTATTACATGGCTCTTAAGATATTTACGCTTAATGCAGATTATCGTTTCAGTTCAGAACTTTGAAAGTTTTTTCTGAATAGCGCCTTTAAAATTGATGGCGAAATGCGGTTTGATCTGATTGCTTCGAGTTCATATTAATTTAAAGTCGCGTTAGAAGTCAAAGTCGAAGTATTTTAAATGTTACGCACAAAGTCCAAGCCGAAGTTGCTGCGTCGAATGTAGATCGGCCATTACTGTCTAGATAAACACATTTATTTAATATAATTTTTTTTTTTGAAAATCTCTAGTAAGGCTTTGTGAATGAGTACATTATGCATTTTATGAGCAATGGTTTTTTCTAGTCTTTCTTCGATTTGTTCTCTCACACACACTATTTCTTTTTTCTTACTCCCTTTCTCTGGTTCTCTCTTGTTCACTTTAATAAATATTTTTTTAATTTAATTTTTACGTATTATGCTAAGGATGTCCAGTATCGGCTGACAGTATTTTTAATCGTAAATGATCCATTCAAAATAATTTCATTGTTATCACGTTTTTATATACCATACCTAAATTTTGTTTATTCGGCGCACTATATAACCTCCTCCTTTTCTAAAACCGGAACACAGATTTATTAAAAAAAACTATTTTTTTACATTAAACAGTTGAAACCTAATTAATATTATAAAAGAGTCAAGTTTTTTCATTGCATGTCAACCTCGACTGGAGAAGACACTACTCGGCGTATACAGTGAGAGTTTTTCATCTCGTTATGTTTGGGTTCGCTTTGTCGCTAGCCGAATAACGTCTTCTCCAGTCGGCGGATACACGCAAAAAAACCTCTATTGGTACAATAAATGGATATTTTCGTCAAAAACCGTGGATCCAAAATGTTTTTGTATTTTTACAGTTCTGGCTGATACTGGGAAAAAATATCTTTTTTAGGGGGTTAAATGAAAACTAGGGGATGAATGCCTGAACGTTAAACTCCTTTTTGATCTATGGAGATATAGCACCACATCTGTCTGGGTCTACTTGATAGTTCGCCAATGCTGCTGATTATTCCGGTGATACGTAGTCAAGTGAAGTTAGTCTCGCTCACAACCCTGATATTTTTAGTCAAAAATAAAGGTGTTGAATTCAACGATAAATTTTAATCTAACTTCATAAAGCTGGTTTCCTTCACAATTTGGTAACCAATACTTCACTTAATATTTATTTCACATCGTGCTTGCAACTCTATAGTTCAGTGGCGTGGCGAGATAATTCAACAAGAGGAAGCAATTAGTTAATATCGAAAATTTATTATTATATTTTATTCTTTCTAGAAATTTACTGCATATTAATTGAACCTCCTCCATTAGCTACTTTGACCATTACTAATATAAAAGCACCCAGCAATCACGAACGGGGACCAGGAGGCTATTTGGAACGTTATTTTTTAGGTTGTCAGTCGCAGTCACCTACACCGCATCTCATCATTAAACGCGTTCCGGACTTCTACCAAAAAAATTAATAAAGTTGCGCCCAGAGTGTTGGCAGATTTTTTTTTTATTTTTTTAATAGAAGTGTCAATAGAAGTAAAACTGAATTCGATCTTATTAATCCTATAAGATTTTCGAAATTCATGAAAACTTGAACAATACCTTACACCCCTAGGGGCTTAATATCGAAAAATGCTTGCATCGGATTTTTCTTTGAAATTTAAATTTAAATTTAGAAATAAAAGTGAATTGAATATCTCATTAGACCCAATATATGGAAATTCCCTAATGGGTTGGATATAGAAAAATTGGGAAAAAACATTTCTAGGCGCTTATATAGAGCCCGCAGAAGTAAAATTTATTTCGGAATGTCCAAAATATATAACGAAATTGTGAAAATGTGGAAAAATCCCTTTTCACGGACTCAACCTCTATGTCAATAAGAATCTGACATTTTTTCCTTTATTTACTTCAGTAGCATACGAACTAAGTTCCAACTTTCTTGCATAAGCCGTTTCTGAGATATAAAAAACCACCATATTTTTTCTAGGATACCTCTATATTGGCTCTATATAGTCACTTTTTAGCTTTCTATGGTTTGTGGTTTTTGAGAAATAAATATCAAAGTTCTTTTCTTTCCACCCCTTCACACCGTCAGCCCCTTCACCAGTACTTGCAACATTTTTTCCCTGTTCGAAGTCTACTGGGCCTAACTCTTGTAAAATTTCTAAAATCATATCTGGTACGGTTCTTGAGATATAAAAATGAATTTTTTTTAAAAATGTCTATCGCCCCACTTTCGTGCTCCACCTCCCACCTTAAAAATTTTACATTCAATGGGCTCGACTTGTAATCCTATATACACAAACCAAATTTTTCTTTCCTGGTATAATTGGTTCGGAAGATATTCTAATCTAAAGGCTTTTACCCCCACCCCTACACACCACCACCCGATTCAAAAATTTTAGCTTTCGATTAATCTCCTATTATCCCTTAAGATAACTACAGAGTTTCAATCTTCTGACATCAACCGTTCAGGAGATATGTATTTTAGAATGTTTCAACCCTAGCTTTCAAGCACTTCGAACACATTGCTTTCCCCTTCACTCACACACTCCTTAGTCCTAATCGACAATTTTTTTGCTCCACTATCATAGTTCTACATAAGTTCCAAGTTTCAGCCTCCTAGCGTAAGTGGTTCCTGAGATCTAAAAACCAAATTAAATATAATTCAACTATTTACTACAAGTCAATTACAAGCTTTGTTCAGAATTCAATTCCTATCCTACTCTGGTAGCACTTACGTCTTAACAGATCTCTGCTTGCTGAAAGCTTCTCCGCTGCAGCCATAAGAATGTGTTATACTATCCGTGGAAGCAAATACCTTATTGCATCCACCGGCCCGTGTACGAAATTTTTTTTTTATGACGTCACAGTGGGTTTACTACGGAATGAAATGAACGCTCATAGATGCAACTTTCAAATTGCTTCCATCAGTCTTCTTCTTGGTTTCTTTCGCTTGCCTTTTTCGTGGTGTTGCCAATTCGGCTGTGTGAGATATTCGCCAGTAGTTTCTTGCGAACTCTTATTTAGACTGTTCCAAAGAAAATGTTTGAAACATGACTTTTTTTCGCGATTTTTCTGCGCGATTTATAAAACGCATTTTAGATATTTTTCAGCAAAATGTAAGGGAAGCAATGCTTCCCTTGCTTCCATGGTCGCCACGCCACTGCTATAGTTGTGACAAGAGTAATTTTAAGACGTTTTCACTTCCATTAAATTTAACGAAACCTGATATTTGAATTTTTAATACTATTTTCATAACAAATATTAAAAAAAGCGGGGTCCTCTTCTTCTCTAGTTCCAAAGAATACTTTATATTAAAAGTAAAAATGGTGACCCTGATTTGAAATTTTGAATTGCAGCCTTCATCTCTATTTTTAAAATTCCGTAAGTTTAGAGTAACGTCGGAATAAGATTAATTTATAAGAGTGAGTACCGACCATTCTTGCCTTCACTGTAGAGGATAAAAAAAAAGTTCGAATTCAACGCAGCTAAAACGCAACGCTGCAGATTGGATTTTGAACTTTATCGTTTTCAGTATAAACAGTAAAGTTTTGATGAAATTCTAAATGGAATTATTTGAATACGGAATAATGCTTTTAGCATTTTGTTCCAAGATCCTTACGGCATATAGCGATTCAAACTGAATATTCATTGAGTCGTTTGCTACTAAAATCCTCTAATTTCGTAGCACTTCTCTAACTTTCTACCCTTTTCACTATGTTGCTAAGGCGTGAAAGAAATACCCTTTACGTGTCACAAAAACCTTCCACCTTCGTCTCCACCAACAAAAACTATTCGAAGCAATTGATTTGAGTGTCTATAAAATTAATTAAATCGAATAGAAAGTTTATTCGAGTAATTTATTCTATTATTCATCGTGCATTTTATAGGCAAGGCAAGGCAGGGCTTCACTCTTGCTGTGTGTGTAATGGTTACGAAACGATAAAATACAGGTGTTAGTTCAAAAATGGCATAATTAAGTCGAAAATGTGAGAGAAGGGGTGGTTTTTGTGTTACAGCGTAATTTTAAGAGCATTAGGCAGATGTAATTAAGATGGCTGTACTGAAAACAAAAATAATATTTAGACACGGTAAAATAGAAGCCTATCGTAAGATACTCTACAATCTGCAAGAAATGGTGACTCCCATTTGAATTGTAGTCGGGGATGGTGTAGTGTGAGCAGTGAATGTTTATGGGGTGGATATCTGGTACCACATTTTAAGACAAAGTAAGTTCCAGTAATTACTTATTGGTTGTGGAGCAATTTTCAAAATCTTACACTTATTGTATATGTTATTTTGGAAGTGAATTAATTTTTGAATTTGAATTTGAATTTACGCGCCCTAAACGTAGGAATCTTCGTCCTCGTAGTGCAGTGAACAACCGACTCCTAGCGGCGTAGTTTCGAAAATGAATACTGGCTGTCAAGTATGTCGGCGTGAAACTTCACTGTTAATGTATAGTCGAGTCTTATACCATGCTGCCATCGCCCTGAAATCTCGCAATTTCGCAAATCTACTAGATTTTCCATACAGGACTGAGATTTCCAAATTGCTATTGAAACCGGCCTGAAGCCCTGGTTTGGCATTAAATAATTTAATTACTACAGCAGATGATATGCAAAATTTGGACAGAGGAAAATATACCCGACGATTGGCGAAAAAGCATCATATGTCCAATTTACAAGAAAGGAGACAAACTCTGCTGTGAGAATTACAGAGGAATATCATTGTTGTGTACGTCCTACAAAATACTGACAAAAATAATTAAACGTCGTCTTAAGCCCTATACTAACGAAACAATTGGCGAATACCAAGGTGGATTCAGAACCGGACGATCTACGACAGACCAGATATTTTCGGTGAAACAGATGCTTGAAAAATGCCGGGAATATAACACAGATGTGCACCAAATCTTCGTAGATTTTAAGCAAGCATACGACAGTATCGACAGGAGGGTACTGTACCAAATCATGCTTGATTTTGGAATTCCACCAAAATTAGTTCGACTAACGAGACTCACATTGACGAACACTGAATCCCAAGTAAGAATACAAACCGATTCCACAACCAGCTTTCGAACGGAATGTGGTTTAAATAAAGCAAGGAGATGATCTGGCCCCATGCTTTTCAACTTGGTAGTAGAGTATGTTATCCGAAAAAACCCAGTCGATGCTAATGGGACACTAATATTCAAGTTCACACAACTAGTAGCATACGCTGACGATATAAACATCCTCGTAAGATCCTTCCCTAGTGCAAAGGAGGTATTTGTCAATCTTGACACCGCCGCAAAAGAAGTCGGGTTGCGCATTAACAAAAGCAAAACACAAGTAATGACTAGACATCGGATTTTTAGGCAAATGCCTATATTTGCGTATTTTAACATTTTTAGAGCCTATTTTAGGCGTCTAAAACGTTGTTTTATCGAGCCTAAAAATCCGATGTCTAGTAATGACATTAACGCGAACTCCCGAAAAAGCAGTTAACGCATTCGAAAGAAAGGTTCTCCGAAGAATTTCGGGACCCGTGAAGGAAGCAACGGACTGGCGAATAAGATATAACCATGAGTTGTATCAACTCAACGAAGAGCCAGAAGCTTTAACTTTCATCAAACTACGTAAACTGCGGTGTGCCGGCCATGTAGAGCGAATGGAAGATAGAAGAATCCCCAAACATGATCTTAAAGGCAAAGCGAGTGGTAACAGGTCAGTAGGCAAACCACGCAAACGATGGGAAGACTCGGTTGATGAAGACAGCATCTTAAAAATTAGCAGCTGGAGGACGCGGTCTTTGGATCGAGACGATTGGAGGCGACGACTTCAGGGCCCGATTTGTGTTGTCGCGCCATTAATGATGATCAATTTTTGGATTTCTACTCATACCGAACAAATTTCCATTACCAACGATCGCAAAATCTTACAAAACAACAGTCAGCTGCTAAATTATTAAATGTCAAACTAAATCTATTAATGCGATGGAAATCTAGTTTGACGGTTAACAGGTTTAAATTATATTCAGCCGATTTGCTGAATTAGGGTTAGGCTAGGTTACGGGAAGAAGTACCCGTGTGCCCAAAACCACATCTTAGGTAAACCGCACCGCCAGCCTGACAAATTGCAGCAGCTTCTCTAGTTTAGTGTTTGCGAATTCACCCAAGTCCATGGCGAAGCGCGTACCTAAAGTACGTTCCCGCCTCAAAGCCAGACCAGGGCATTCGCAAAGCATGTGGAAAATACTATCCTCGGCATCGGGTTCATTACAGCTGCGACACAGATCTGCAACGTCCGCAACACCTAGTCTACAGGCGTGCCGGCCGATAAGGCAATGGCCCAATTAGGATACGAAGAGTATTCATATCTCCGAATAGGACAAACTTTGTCCTGCTCGCACTCAGGGTCTGAGCTGCCCATAGAGATATATATACTGGAGATGACAAGCAGCGATTGAGTTGAAGGCGGACGTCGTCGCATTCACTTGCACGCAAAAACAACAACAATTGACATAACGAACCTGTTCTGTCTCACTCACTCTCACGCTAAAACAACAACAACGGCCCTGTTTTGTCTCATTTATCATCGTGTTTTTGGCTTCAAAGCGCTTTATACAAAACCGGTGGCTTGTCGTCTCCAGTAGCTCTATGGAGCTGCCTGACCACGAGACACGATATGAGGCCCGACCGCTAAATTAGAAAATATGGATAATTCAACAGTGATATCAAGTACAGGTAAGCCTCCTACAACGCGGTACTTTACCAACGCGGTCCAGGTAATGCGTAAATTTTTCTACAACGCGGTACTTCTATAGCGCGGTCTCACTACAACGCGGTTCAGATAATTTGTGAATCTTCCTTCAACTCTTTTTCTGTGACACTTGAAGACCTGGCAACCGTAACTGCTCAGGTATCCAATCAAGGAAAGCTGATGTTGCTAGACATTTTAATCTTAATGAATCGTCAATACGAACTATTAAGCAAGCTGAAGACAAAATTAGAGGTTCCATCGCATTCGGATCGTCTGTACTTGCCAAAATTGCTGCTCGTCCAAGACCTAACATAATGGAAAAAAATGGAACAAGTGCTTGCAGTGTGGATGGAAGATAAGACTACAAAACGGTTACCTTTAGATAAACGTATAATTAAGCAAAAGGCACTTAAAATATTTAATTGTTTGAAAGAAATGGGTCAGTCGTCAACTGATGAAACCATCAAATCATCAATTCTTTGCTAGCACTGGTTAGTTTGAGAAATTCAAAAAACGACACTCATTGCATAATTTAACATTACAAGGAGACAAAGCGTCTGCTGATGCGGCGAATATCCAGCAGAGCTTGCGAAAATAATCCAGGAACAGGGTTATTTGTCAGACCAGGTGTTTAACGCCGATGAAACGGGATTGTGGTGGAAAAAATGCTTTCAAGGGATTGTATTTCAAAAACCGAGAAAACCGGTTTCCAGGTTTTAAAGCTGCTTAAGACAGAATAACCTTACTTTTATGCAGTACCGTGTCTGGTGATTTTGTGACTAAACCAATGTGTATTTACTGATCACAAAATCCACCATCAATGAATGAAAAGCTGCAATAAAAATAACCTTCCCATATACTCGAAGAAGACATGGATTACTAAGTATTGGTTCCATTATTGTTTTATTCCTGATGTTAAAAATTACTTGTCCTACAAAAATCTGTCGTTTCGAGTTCTACTCCTATTGGATAATGCACCTTCACATCCACCTGATTTACGAGGGCGGTCCGACAAGTATTTAGCCTCACCGCCCGATGGCGCCACTATCGCAAGAGAAATTTTCAGCCGAATCGGACTAGTAGTTTTGTTTTGACCGCGTGTGGAAGCGGGCGTGTCCGCGGATTTTAGAAAAATGGAAAAAGAGCAATATCGGTCAGTGATTCGATTCTTGCTTTTGGAAGGGAAATCGCGCAGCGAAATCAAAGAGCGCTTGGATGCTGTGTACGGTGACTCTTCTCCTTCGATGGCAACCGTCAAAAATTGGTTTAACGAGTTTCAACGTGGTCGCACGTCGGTTTTTGATGAGCCACGCCCAGGTGCCCCGAAAACGGCTACCACGGCGGATAACGTGACAAAAATCCACGATCTCGTATTGGCAGACCGCCGATTGAAGGTGCGTGAGATAGCTGAGACAGTATTTCAAAAGACCGCGTGGGTCATATCCTGCATGAAATTTTGGGCATGAGAAAGCTGTCGGCGAGATGGGTGCCGCGTTTGCTCACTCCGGACAACAAGCGCAACCGTGAGACCACTTCAGTGGTTGCCGCTGTTTAAGCGCAATCCGAAGGAGTTTCTGCGTCGTTTCGTGACCGTCGACGAAACATGGATCCACTGGTACACACCAGAGACCAAGGAACAGTCGAAACAGTGGACTTCACCCGGCGAACGTGCTCCGAAGAAGGCGAAGACTGTCCTATCGGCCGGAAAGGTGATGGCCACCGTTTTCTGGGATTCACAAGGTGTGATCTACATCGACTACCTGAAGAAGGGCAAAACGGTCACAGGGCTCTACCATGCCGAATTATTGGGCCGATTCGACGCCGAATTGCAGAAAAAACGGCCCCATTTGGCGAAGAAAAAAGTGCTCTTCCACCATGACAACGCACCGGCTCACACCTCCGCCAAATTGGTCGAATTGGGCTACGAACTGCTGCCCCATCCACCGTATTCTCCAGATTTGACCCTGTGCGACTTTTTTTGTTTCCAAACTTGAAAAAGTCACTCGCCGGGCAGAAATTTGAGTCGAATGAGGAGGTCATCGCCGCCACGGAGGCCTACTTTGCAGACCTCGAGAAAACGTATTTTTCAGACGGGTTAAAGAAGTTGGAGCATTGCTGGGTCAAGTGTATCGAGCTAAAAGGAGACTATGTTGAGAAATAAATCCCCACTTTTCCAAAATTTTCGTTTTTCTTTTGTAGGCTAAGTACTTATCGGACCGCCCTCGTAAGTCATCCTAACGTTCGGAGAGAAATAGAAGATGATGGATTCGATGAAATAACAATTGATGATATCCAAGATTCAGTCATTGATGACGAAATAAACGAAGCTGATATGATTGTACAAACCAAAACATTACCAAGTAAAAGTTCCTCTGAAGATTCTTCTGAAAGAGGTTTAGGTATAGCGAGTTGGAATGCTACTTTATTGAGAATGATCCTTTAACTGAAAGGGCCAACATTTTTAAAAGAAATCTTCAAAAATGGTTATTTTTATTAAAAAATTTAATAAACAAAAAAGTATTGTAAATGTATCTTTTTAGAACCGAACGCCGGTTTTTATATTTTTATGTCTCCTACAGCGCGGCGTTTTCTAGGAACGTATCAACCGCGTTGTAGGAGGCCTACCTGTATTTCGAATTTCAAACTGCATGTTAGCAATGGTAAGTCCGTCATGTTTGCTACTGGTAACTTAACAATCTGCGAGTGGAAAAAGTGGAAACTTTTGATCTAAAGCGAGTGTGAAAACAGATTTTTGTATTGGAATTTGAATCAGCCCCTGTGTAGTAACTCTTAAGCGAAATCTTTAATCTGAGACATAAAACCCAAACGTGGGACCGCAAATAGTTTCAAGTGAAAGCATTCATCACATTTAATTTACAACTTGAATGTGTATTGTTTTTGTTTATTAAAATACCCAAAATATAAAATAATTTATTGCTTTCTTATGCATACTTAAAGTGACTTTAAAATTCTTAGAGTTGAAAGAAACTTAAGGAATAAAATAAAATTGCTCTGTGACCCGGTCTGTCCTACCATCGAAATATAGTGCACTGAATGGGCTGCTTACCCCGAAAGTACCAAGGACATATTCCGTTATTATGCACGCTCCATAATACACAAGCTCGTCTGCCTCTACACAACACTGTGGCCTATCGCCAACAACAAAATCATGTCGCCATTCTTCCGAGGACATCCTGTACATTTGTAGCCTATCTACCCGATTACATGTAAAACTCTTGCTCTATAAGAAGGAATTCCCTGGTGAAAGCCGGATGCTAGCATTTCGGCAGAAAGGACTTGCGGTTGGGCAACAAGCAAAGAATACTCAAAGCCATTACCATATGCCAGACCGAATGGACTATATGGTAATTTTGTTTGGTCTGAAGGAATGCATAGCAAACCAAACCGAACATAACAAGGACGGCACCGATTGGCATAAAAATGGTCAAATATTTTTTCGATGGAAACCATCTGTGAGTTTTTCGACATCGCATACCCCAACTGACCGAAATCAAACATATCCCGGTCAGGGCAGGAGCTAGAAATACCCACAACGACTGCTTGTTCAGTTCGGTACCGAAGGCCAGAACAATTGCACCGAACATATGAAGGAGCGAGACAAATTGTTGCCGAATATGAGCCATGGCAATTAGCGTGACCCAGATGGCAAGGAGTCCACAGTAAAAATCACAGAATTGTAGAACGCCAATTTTCACCAGACAAAAGCTGTACTCGTCCTCGCCTGAATCGCAGGCATGATAGAAAATCGAGAAGAACATGGCACAGAAATAGATTACCGATTCGGCATAGTATTGTCGACGAATCGCATAATAGACGCTCGGAATGAATAGGAGATTGCTAAGCGTTAGTAACAGCGATGCCAAGAGGATTGACAAGCTGGACGGGACCTGTGAATCTTCCGTACAATCCCAACCGCGATAGCCCTTGATGCAGAGACACGTGGAGAAAACGAATCCACCGGACATGTAATGATAGCATCGGCCATAGCGTCCGCATCGTCCGGCCACACAAGGACTCGACGAAACCGTAAAAACCACGGACGTATTGCAACTATCGTCCGTCGACAGGCTCTGCTCGGTTGCGAATCGATGATGCACTTCGAATTTTTTCGTCATGTCCTCGTGCTCGACAGTGCACTTGGAGTCCATCATGCACTCCTTGATTTTCAACGTTTCCGTTTCGTTCATTTGCGAGAGACACTTTCGGTCGTCGATGCACAGCTTGTAGTAATTGGAAAACACGGCACAGGAGCAAGGACTTCGCATCGTATCCAAGAGTTTCGAGTACTTCCGAATGAAATCCTTAACGCTATCGATAATTGTGACCCGGGCTGTGGTTGCCGCACCATGACAAAACAGTCCCATCGTAATGTACCATTGACCGCTTTCCGGGAACGGGACATGGATTAGTCCCGTGCTGGTATCCGTGTCCGAATTATTGACAATACTCGAAGCGGGCAGTGTCTCGCGACCGTACCGACATGTGTCCGGCCAAACTGGTTCACCTGGTTCGCCCAAATGCATGCAAATTACAATCGTTTGATTGCCGCGGGCCAGCTTATCGACATCATCGTCCGGTTTTGCGTCCACCAGTTTTTCGGCCGCCATAATTGCATCGCTTGCTCCATTACTGTTTGGCGATTCGAGCTCGTTATCCTTGATGCCCTGCTTCATGGCGAGCGCAAAGCTTAACGTGCCCCCAATATCGTACACGTCGCCCACATCGAAACGAAATCCGACCGGTGTTCCATTCGTTATATTCAGGAAGGTCGGTACCGTTCCGTTAACGTCGGGCAGCAGGTCGTAGTCGAACATGAAGAATTCCCGATAAGTTTGCCGGAGCAACGGATAGAATTCGGTACCATGAAACATGACCGGCTTAGCTGGCTCCACGTTCTCCCATTCGTCCTCATCGATATGGAAATCGACTTGGACGCTTATGTCCACCTCGTACGACGTACCATTGCCGTCCGGACGGTCATCTATGGGTTTTTTACTGCCTCCGCTACTTCCGCCATCTGCAGTTTCGTCGACGAACTTCACGTCGATAAAGTGCCACGAACTCGACTGGACGTCGATATCATCGAAAACGGTCTCGCCCGTTTGATTCGTGTAGATTACGCCCGTGTACAGATAACGCTGACCCGGTAATGCGTTCGCTTGGACATAAAATCCTACACTGCTAGGACATGTCGGACAGGGAAGGTCCACTGTAATCCGAGCCGTGACAATGGCCACATTTCGGGGCACAAAGAATTTATAGCTGAGGATTTTGGTGCCGTTGTGATCGTTGGTTAGGGTGCTGGTGTAAGCGCGGCCATTGTTGATTATGACGGGAGCGATCCGGGCGACCGACATCTCCGAAAGTAATAGCGTCTCGCAGGATGCTGCCAAGCCTGGAATTAGAGATAAAAATAAAATGTAATGGAGTTATTTGTAATCAATACTTGGTGGTGATATTATCGGGTTTTATGTGGAGGAAGTGATAAGAAAAGGATGTTCTGTGGATTCGATTCGAATAAAGGTGTTATGGGATATTTAGGAAAGAATGAAGCCATTGAAAGGACGACCTTTTCATTAAGTCGACTTTATGACTGGAAGTTTTGGGGTTCTGGTTCTATCACAACGTTCAATGATAGCGGATGGTTAAGCCAAGGTAGTGCAGAGCCAGCAGCAGAAGGACATCATCCTAAAAGGACAGGGCAAATACAATGTTTAATATTGGAGAGTGGTTCACTAGCAAATAGGAAAAAAAATTAGTGTTGCATCAGACCAGCTCCAGTATCCAGGTTAAGGGAAAAGGATTTGAAATTTTGCAGTGACGAGGCAGGATGAAATCGATTCGATATACAGACTCGGACAAAATAATCCCCAAGCAGATATTGGATAATAACATGAGGTATTTCAACGTGTGAAGGATTCCAGGTCCAGTGTAAGAAGACGGATAATGGAGAAGTTAAAATTGTTAATTATAATCCCGCAGAATTGAAAAAATGTCAGACAAGACTGGTTCTACTATACGAGAGGTAGAAGGCGAACGATCAGAAAAAGAAACTTGCTACTACTAAGGACTTTTGTGACCGGGTCTAGAACACATATTCTTTGTGGATTTACTCTTACCTCTAAGGACCTGGCGAAGTCTTGATTGTATAAAATCAAAGGGATAGATATGACCCAGAGCAAGCTTAAGAGCTAGGCAGAACAGAAAATTTAAGTCGTGGTGAGAGAAGCGTTTCAGTTTTTCACAGACTTTGACGAAACTCAATCAATTCTTACTAAAAAAGCCCGTCTCCAATAAGCAATAAGAGGAACGTGGTGTCTAAGTTGTACACTTTTGACGTATATTCTGCACTTAACATCGAATGTACTCAAGATCTAGCGACGTCACCACACATACAAATACGTACTATAAAAGCGCACATTAGAATAGTTGGTGAAGCAAGATTCGAGTGTACAGTATGATAGTGACAGTGGGGAGGAAAAAAGTTTTCGAGGCTTTCCGATTTCGACTATGTTGATGACGTGACTCTGTCTACTGGTACATTGGAATTTGTACTTCATTTCCACTCATCCAGTTTTAAATACAAAGAGGCACGACTGAAAAAAGGGTTCAGACTAAGGTCGCCAGATTGGGCTATTTCCCGCGATTTGGGCTATTTAAATGTTCAATTCGCGGGTACAAATTTCAAAAAGGTAGTTATAGCTTTTTGCGCTATTCGGCCAACGCACATGGGGTTATTTTGCTAGTTTACAACAGACCCGATTTACGAGGAAAAAATAAAAATAGAAAAATTAGAAAACTGAATTTCAGTCGTCTTTTGTGTTAAATCTGCTCAAATACAACGTTTGAAAACTAAGTCATATCACAAATCCTTTTGCCACTAAATTTCGGTTCTCCAGTCATAATATTGAAAAATAATAGTTCACACGATATCTATCTGGTATTTGCAAAGCAAAATTAATTTAGAATCGGTTCATTATTTACGGACTTTCTAGAAATGAACCACTTTCTTTGAAGACACCCGTAGAAATATAACATACAAGAGACAATAGATTTACCAATATTGATGACTGTCATAGAGTTTTTTATTTTCAATTATAATTTTTACTGGATTCGTGGGTTACAGACACGTGTTGCAAAAATTTTAGTCCCTCTAAAGTTATTGTTACATGTGTACTCTGACAACCCGAACAACTCACTTGGTATTGATATTAAAGTTTCCAGAGAATAACAACAACTCTAAAGAGCTCTATATTCTTCTCGCGTGTTCTAGACAGTTCTCGCATGTAATACACCTCCGCGTTCCACACAAATAACCGCATATTTGCTGGAAATTTCTCGACTCAACACATGCAGTATATAATCGCCGCAGAGCCGGGGGATAAGTTTTTCTACTGCGAGAGTGAAACGACGGTATATGCGGAAGAGTATTTTTAATGTGATTTTCATCGATAAAAGCGATCAAGTAGTAAATGAAATCGAATTATGTTTTACTTGAAAACCAGGCGAAATTATTTGTCAATTATAATTTTATGTTTTTCAAGTAGGATTTTTAAAATGGTGATAAATACGAATTTATGTATTCACAAAATATTTATTATACATTATACTAATTCTGGAACACAGTTCGTCGTCGAAATCGCAATTGTGTTCAACACGCAAAGTTGAGCGCGGTATTTGGGCTACAAGTATTCATGCGGGTTTTGGGCTATTTCATAAGCTCACTCGGCGGGTTCTGCAGCCAACTATCTGGCAATCCTGGTTCAGACAGTAACACACATGCTAAATGTGGGAGATACGCAAGAATTTTGCTAACCTCGAAAACCACAACAGCATGGGTAGTGTTGCTGAAAAGTATTTATAGGCTTTCATCAATTGAATTCGTCTGGTCTGTATCATTCTGGAGGATTAAGCACAAAGCTTACCATAGCAGGACAGCAGGTATCTTGAGGTGCTAATCAACAGGATATTCTTCAAGAACCACCTTTTGGCGACCAGTACAAATGATTCAAAGTGAACAGTGCGCTCTGTGCTTCTAGCAACGGTCCCGAGCTCTGTAACGATATACGCTGGATCGATCGGGGCAAATGTGACGCAGAAGGTATCGCACATAGCCGGAATCGGACCGGCTTACCGTCTTAGCGCACTAAGTGTTGCCAGTGCTTTTCGAACAGTTTCAGATGAAGCAATCGGAGCGACTGCGGCAATACTACCGATCGACATACTGTCGTGGAAGCTTCAGCGTATCTACGAAGCAGCTGGCGAAATATTAAAAGTGGACGAGCAACGGCGCAGCATCCAGGAATGCCAAAGAAGTTAACGAACAAAGGGAGGTAGACGTTCACTTTGATTCCGAACATTCACAGTTGCATTGCCGCAAACACGGAGAAGTAGATATAACGCAGCTGCACAATGCACATGGCTGTTTTAAGCAGTATCACCACCGCTTTAGGCATGAGGAAGATTTGTTCTGTCCCAACTACCCTGATGAGATTCAAGACGCCAGGACATCCTACTATGCTGTTCGCGCTTCGACGTCGATCGGGCCGAGGTTGCAGAGGCATTAGGAGCAGTTCCGAATTTGGCAAACATCGTGACTCACATATGCGACACGACCCACAAGTGGCAAGCCTTTTCGACGGCGGCAGCGAAGATGGTGTCGCCATTTCTCCGCATTGAGCGCATGAGAAGCATGGAACGCGACGCAACGCAGCATAGAGGATAGCTAACTAGACAGACCAGTAAGTGATGGTGTTAGCAATAATGCTATAACGGTCTCCCGAGGACATACCCAGCGATGGTTCCGTGAGGATCCACCCGTACAACTAAGGAGATGTTTGACGAGTCGAAATCCCGCACTGACTTATAACATAATGATGTCTACGGAAGTGTAAGAAATTTTTTTTTTTCAGCGTCTGACTTAGCTACAATCTACAAGGCATATATCAGACCACGTCTTGAGTACAGTTCGCATATCTGGGCTGGGGCCCCTAAATCCCATTTAGCCTTGCTCAATCGTGTTCAAAAACATGCGTTCCGACTAATTGGAGACGAAGCCGAAATCCGTTTCAGCTTCTATAGACTCCCTTGAGCTCTCAGTATTTACTATCGATACTTTCATGGTAAATGTAGTAAGGAACTAAGAGAACTTATACCTCCACTCTTAGTCGCTCCCCGTAACACTCGCCAAGCTTCACGCGCTCACGAGTATACCATTCAGCCCCTTTCGTAGAGAACAGTGAAATTTAGGCAGTCTTTTATCCCCCGAACTTCAGACGCTTCAGACGCTTCCCTCCCGTTCCACCGCCCTAAATCCCCTACCACACCATTTTATCCCCAAACTATGTCGTTCTAGCTGTGCAATCGCATTAAAGGGTGACCGCCTAAGTTATAAAGACGGCCGTAAAAAAAAAATGTCTCTTGACGCATTTTGGGTATTCAGTGACAAAAATGGCAAGACACCTCGTAACAGACACTGGATTGAAACCTATGACGATGAAACACAAGTAGACGAACGAGATAGAAATTGAAAGCGTGAATAATCCCTGGAGACAGGTTACGGATCTCCCAGGATAATTTTTCAAAAACTCCTCAAAATATGCATTTTTAAAATATTTCCCTAGATTCGCTACGACATAATGCGTTTCAAATCTAATTTCCAGGCTTCATTGTTAGTGAGATATCAAAATCCGAACCTTCCCTTGAATTCTACTCCTTTGCATTTTCCATCGAATTGCAAACAATAGGAATCTCCTCACACCAGTGAAAGACAGTGAAAATTTAAAATTTAGAATTGCGTAGAAAGCTCTACACACTTCACTCATGTTCTACACAAACTACCAAATGTGCCAGAAATAACTGAGCACTGTTAAGCGTAGCAGGACTTGTACACGAGATCAGTTCAACTGCAAAAGTGAAACGGTTTAAGTGAAAAGCGACGGAGTTATTTTATATTCATAGTAAAGACAGTATATCGTAAAAAGGCAATGGGGAATGTATAGAATATTACCGTGATTTGGAATTACCAAGAGTAACTCAATACCCGACTTCCGGTTTAGTTAATTTTCGCAAATTTTCTTCTTACTTGAAATTCCAGCGGCAGCAATATGTAAAGTTATAGAGTTCTTGAGATATACCGGCCAATTTCAGCAATACTATATCCTAGAACCCCATCTACATGCCACTGCAAAATTTAAGTTTTTTTATTCAATTCTGTATGAATATTACAGATATGTACATTAAATTTCAACTTTACAGCGTAAACCATTCCAGAGGTGCATATTAAATTTTTTGGAATGTGCCCCTGTATTAGTGTAATTTACTTACAAGTCTTTACACCTCTAGTTTTATTTATACATAGATTTTGGAAGCTTTAATGTGAAGGACCACTCTAAAAGGGTTGATCTAGTGTGTCTACAGCATATTTTCGTTAGATTTAATAAGCGGTTTTTGAGACCAAGGAAGCTATTTATTTTATTTTAATAATATTATAATTCAAAATTTCAGCATTTTGCATTTACCACTCCGAGTTTGCGAAAGACTCCATTGGGTACTGTACCTATAGCTCTTATTGTTCTCTAGATATTGAAACTACGAGTATTATTATTCGCTTAAAATACTCCCTATTTTACCGATCACATTCTATTCCTTAAAAAGTGTACTTCTTTAATGGTACCTACCGTATATTTTGGAAAAGGTGCTTGAGATATGGAGCATAATATATATAAAATATATTCTTATATACATATATATATATGCCAATTTTCAACTTTCTACCATAAACTGTTCAGGGTTCAATCTTTTGGGACCTTTTGCGAAACTTTCTTCAAAGTATTCACCGAGGTAAGACTACGTGGAATTTTTTTGATCAGGTTAAATTACATCTGGTCAAAACCACTATCTACAGTTACAGGTAGGTATTTCGAAGAATCTACTTTGGCTCATAATTTGAGCGTCTTAAACATACAGCAAAAGTGCTTCTATTTCCGTTAAATTTATTTGCCAGACAACTTTAACAAACTATTTTTTGTTTCACTTCAATTGCTAGACAGTTATGATTGCCATTTAGCTCCAAGTATTTTTGGTCACAGAACTGAACGTTACGAACAAAACGGAAAAATTCTTGTAAGAATAGCCGCATAATTTCTTGAAAGGATTTTCCTTTGTTTACAACTCCATAGTAGCATAGTGCAAGGTCTTTACCCGGCAGGACTTTCCTCTAACCCAGCAAATTAGTCGTCCAATTGTTCGTGCTTACTGCATAATAGTCGAGTGTATATATGAGGAAAATAAATATGATTAACTGGTAACGACTAAAGTGGTATTACGCGAAAGTGTGCTCATTAATTCTACTTTATTATGCTAGAAGCGCGGATTAGGATAATATTTGTCCATACTTTGGAAAGAGCGGAACATTTTCAAGATAGACAGAAAAAATAAATAGGCCACATAATGGATGCAAACAGTGGGAACTCTGTTGGACGAGTCTATCATTTACGCGAATAGTCAAAGATATGAAAGCGAAGCTTGTAGGCGATCAAAAATTATAACCCTATAAAAAAAGACCAGCATTTATTGTATATAGTTTGTGTTCAGCGCATCGGAAAAGCGTTTAATTGAGTTTGGCATCAATAACTCTACTAAAAAAGTCTATCTAGTCTAAAGGTGGAATTATTGTGAAGGCGACGCGCGTAACTTGCACGATGGCAGAGTGTGTCGCGCGCCATTGTGCGACAATAGTAAACGCGATGAATCGCTTGCTGCAACTGTCATAATATTCTAGACATATCTTTTGTACTCTCACCTCAAAAATATTTTTCTATTATAATCATATAGTATATCTGTTTGAAAAGGAGGACATTTTTAACTTTCTAGCATACGCCTTTCCTGTGATGCTAAGAAATGCTTATACTATAAGAATGTGCCACTCAATAGCTTATTACAATTTTAATTGTAAAAAAAATACCTACGGTATGGATATGCAGTACTGACAGTCAGTACTCGAAAGGGGAAAATAATTTAGTTTAAATTTTACGGAAGTACCGATGTGTTGCACGGGTAAAAAGTTGAAGTTATCATCCCCATATGTCCTATCGTTTGTGTACGGCATATACGGCGGACAGTCGAACTTTTTTTGGTGTATTATTAGATAATTTAAAAAACAAAATTGGTTAACAAAATAAGAGAAATATATGAATTAGGACCATGGAGAGAGCATGGTATGGTATGGTATGGTATGTGGGGTGGTGATGCCATCATCCAGCTTCACATAGACGTTAGTGTTCGTCCGTTGTGCTCCCCGTTTGAGAAACCATTTTGGGGATTTTATAAAATTTGCTATGTTACATAGCTTCCGTTTATCGATATCACCAAGGTCATCATCATCATCGAGGAAGTATGCGCCGAGCTTCCGTCCTCTAGTTCCCGATAGAATCGGACACTGGCATAGGACGTGAAAGATTGACTCTTCCACTTCTGAGTCACAGCAGCTTCGACAGGATCATTTGCCTCGGCATCCAGTCGTCCAACCTGTCAACCGATCACCCTTGTGAGCACTGCAATTAGTGTGGTGGCATCTTTCCATTCAAGCCAAAGAATTTTTGATATAAAGCACTGTCTTATGGATTCGATAGGAATAGCAACATGCTGACCTACCACTGCACTGAAAGAAAAAATACAGGGTGCGCCATCTTTTATCTCGGTATGTAATCATTGAATAACTTTGACCTTTTTCAACAGATTGACTAAACAACGCGCCGAAATAGTGACGCTGTACATTGAGAATAGTCGTTCCGTTGTGTTAACTCAACGTGTATATCGTCGAAAATATCGTGGCCAACAAGCACCGTCTGACAACACTATTCGTGGTTTGGTGTAGAATTTTTTTAAACACGGGACAGTGGGAGATCGTCCACATGCCGTTCATCGTCGACCAGGACGTTCCAATGAACTGCGGTTGAAGCGATCAGAGAGAGCGTTGCCAAGAACCCGCGCTCAGCATTTTGGCGTCAGTGGAACCACTTTGCGGTGCATTTTGAAGGATGATTTGCATTTGTTTCCGTATAAAGTGCAATTAACACAAAGAATATACCCGACAGACCGTCTACGTCACTTGGAATACGGCCAAACAGTCGCTCGAATGTTTGAGACTAAACCTGATTTTTGGAAGCAAATTTTGATGACCGACGAGGTCCATTTCACACTCTTTGGCGGCGTTAATAAGCAAAATTGCCGCATTTGGGGAACGGAGTATCCACACGAGATCCATGAAACGCCATTGATCAAAAAGTGACTGTTTGTGCCGGCGTTTGCGCCAAAATCATCATTCGTCTAACATCGGTGGATGTTAGCTCATTATGTCTGCCCGCAAATGCGTGAAAAAGGTCTGGATGGTTACTGGTTTCAACAGGACGGTGCGCCATGCCACACTGCAAATGAAACAATTCAGTTTCTGCAACGAAAATTCCCTGGACGTCTGATGTCGAAAAGAGGCGACATTGACTGGCCACCAAGATCTCCAGATTTGACTCCTCCGGACTACTTTTTATGTGGTTATTTGAAAAGCAAAGTGTACGCCAGCAAGCCTCAGACCATTGACGAGCTCAAAGCAAACATTCGTGCCGAAATCATCGCTATACCGCCCGAGATGCTCGAAAAAGTAATGGAAAACGCAGCAAAAAGGGCAGCCACTTGATTGATATTGTAATCAAAAACTAATCCAAATAAATTCTAAAGGATCAAATTGAATAAAAATACCTTACATATAAAAATCAGTTGTTTTTTTTCAAAGTTATTCAATGTTTACATACCGAAATAAAAGATGGCGCACCCTGTATAATTCATCTATAGTTGCAGTGACCATAATTTAGTTATTACAACTATATTAAAATAGTTAATAGTTACGCATAGCTTATAATTCACATAAACATACTATGGTTGCAATAAACATATTTGGTGATTTTAAATTAATAAGGTGGTTCTAACCATGCTTGTTACATGATGTAAATGTATTTTATGATAACGGCAACTATATACCATGATCAGTATAACTATAGAAATTCATTGAATATTTCTCACAAACATATTATGGTTATCGCAATTATTAAACACAATATGTCATAAAAAGACGAAAACCACAATTTCTTCCAAAGTGAAAGGTATCGTTCGTGAGTTAGTCACAGCATTATGGTTATTGGTTATAAGAACCATACATCATTGTTTGTCTCAACCTTAGCTTTGTTTGAATCAAACATATTAACGTTTTTTAGGATCGTAATTAAAGTTCTCACAACCATGTTCTGTAATTGTTACAACCATTTATATGGTTGTCGTAATTAGAATATGCTTATTATAACTCAAGCCATAAGATACTGAATGTTTAACAGAACATAAGTTAAGTTGGTAGAACCAAAACTATGTTAACTATGTTACACCATACAACAAGTTTTCACAATCTTTCATTTGTTTGATTCAATCATAACATATTTCTTAGAAACACAACTATAGTTGTAATAATTAAATTACAAATACTTTCGTGATTGATATAATCATACTATGTTTAGAGCAACAAGACAGTAAAGTTAGTGCAACCATAACAACAGTTATCAGAACTATCTTACATCTTGTAACGTGGTTCACGCAACTATAAATTGAACCATACTAAGGTTCTCCCAAAATATGGTTACCACAGTCATATTTTTTCTTTGTGTGTAGTGAGCTTAGGCTGGATCCTGCTCGAGCGAGTTCATCAGCTTGCTTGTTCTCCTGGATTCCACAGTGTCCTGGCACCCAGCCGAGGGTAATGTTGTGCCGTGTGCCGATAGAGTTCAAAACGCCACGACACGACATCATCTAACTAGTTTGGATCGTGTTATGTTCGAACTAAGGGCCTTGATGGCCGCTTGACTGTCAATGCAAATAGTGAGGTCTTCTGTTGCATTCACCTTTGCTTCAATAATTTTGTAAGCCTGAAGTATTGTAAAAATGTCCACTTGAAATACACTGGTCCGGTAGCTTGTGAGACTAGTGAATCTCGAGTTCCTGTGATAATACGCCGTGCCTGTTCCAGAAATCATTTTCGAACCGTCCATTGGTGAAATTGTATAGCTAGCGTTCTTTATCCCAGTTTTTTCCTATGTGAGATTTTAACAAAAAATTCTCTTCTGAAACCTATTTCTGGCATAATATACCCCGTCTCCCTATTGATATCGCACTCCAAGAAGTATGGTACTCTGACCAACAGGTATACTGCCGTCCTAAGCTAAAATGCAGTAAGTCACTTAACTACGATTTTTAGAAAAACACTTTTTATCTTCTTTGGGCTGGGCCACCATTCAATATTAGAGAAATAAATAGTATAATATTTATCCATAGGTCATGTGTCTAGATGTACTTTTTTTTTATCGTTGTAGACAGTTACAGATTAGTACCAGAAAGCTGTACATTCCATCAACTCCAAATGGCCAAAAATTGGAGTTACTGGATTTTAGCTTAGGACGGCAGTATAGTTCTCCAGAAATCTTACTATTTGAGTCTAAAAGCGCCTTTTTCACCTATGCCTTTGATAAACGAGTACATGTACATTGGCAGCAGATGGAGGATAATTTCCAGTGCTGTCGTGGGTGTAGTTCTGAAGGCACTAGTGATCCCAATGCCAGCTAAGCGCTGTTCTTTTATCAGCTTGCTTGGATACGAGGTTTCTCTAGTCGCTTCCCACCACACTATCGCGCCATAGGTTAAGATTGGTCTTATTATGACTATGTACATCCAGTGCACTAATATTGGTTGGAGACCCCACCTGTTTCCGAACATCTTTCATTCGTCCAGATTCAGTTTCCAGCTGAGTTTCTTGTCTAGAACAACCCCGAGATACTTAGCGCTGTCGGAAAGATGAAGGTCGTCTCTTCCCATCTTTGTTAGCGCAAAATCTGAAATTTTGCATTTCTTCGTGAAGAGAACAAGTAGAGTTTTAGAGTGATTAACCCCTAAACAGCTGTATCCGGCCTATTGTCGTAATTTGTTGAGTATCTCTCCATCAAATTACTAATTGTGGGTAAGTATTTGCCTGAGACAAGGATGACCATGACGTTGGCGTACGCATCTGCCTAGACTACGAGGTTCTCAAGTACAACAAGGATTTTATTGACCACAAGAAGCCAAAGTAAGAGTGAGATCGAGGAGTAGGAAAAAGTTTGAGTAGAGACTGGGGGACTCGAGTACAATAGGCCATCTTTGCCTGAGTGCTCAAGATGCAACAAACAACAACAACAACAAGAGTGAGATCACCCCTCCTTGTGGGTGTCTCTGAAGACTAACTTCGTAATAAGACACTCTTCCAGTTCGGATTCAATAATCCTGCTCTGCAGCATTAAGTCAAGCCAATTGCAAATCTCGGTTTCCACTTCCATCAATAACAGTGCGGTTTTGATAGTCGTATGGGGAGACTAACATAGCAAATTCTTTGGAACAATTAAAACCTAATAAAGAAAATTCAAAATTTAACTGTCATTCAAAAAATAAGTCCTAACCGAAGTTCATTTAAGGGCGCCCTATTCTCTAGAAATGCATCACACCAGCTCTCACGATTCCACAAATACTGAATATCGAGAATGTTCGTCTGTTTGAAAATTCGTCAAAATAAATCAAAGTTCGAAACCCACTCTCCATAGTCCCTCAAACCCATTAGGCTGCATATATTTGCTCTAATAAATTAGAAATTTCCAATTATGGGCGGAGGGGATAACCGAAGCGAAATGCAAAATTTATGTACTTATCCTGGGCACATAATAAATTCCTACATGCTCTCTAGTCAGAATTCAAAGGCAGAATGCTTTTTAATGCAATTAATTTCTCATTATCTAAAGTAGGGGTGGTATATGCAAAGGGTGCCCTTTGCTTTTGCATATATTCGCTTAAATGTGCGAGCATAAAAGCCCGGCTAACATGAATACCTGATCGTTATAGTCAGCATTTGCAAGGATAACCAACCTCATACGAACGGATTAGTTAATCCATAGAGCAACATAGAGGATATGTGGAGTACACACAACAGGATAACCCTTTCAGTTTATTGAATAAACTTACGTCTATGTGTGGTCAAACATGCACAGAAAGCTCATGAAAGCAATCTGAACATGGGAATGTGTTAAGGGTCGGCATGAGTTAATGGAATGCGACTTTTGGGGGGTAGCTATCATCGAAAAGGACCCATTCCACTTCCACCGGCCGTTTCGAGGTCTGCGGGCGACCGAGAGGTGTTGGAAATATTTCGCATGTTAATCGAATAGCACATACGAAGGCACGTGCATTGAATTCTTAGCATAGTTTTGCAATACAAACTGTCTCAACTCCTAACTCCGAAAATTATAGTTGAGGAATTATTAAGTCACACACGTTCGGTTTTGGAATACGGACAAAACTCTTCTAAACTCCCCTAAAGCTTAAGACTTACCTTGCTGCTCGATACGCTCATCCTTCGGATCCGTCCAGCTAATAAAGGCGACCGCAAACCAATTACCCGATTGTGGTCCATCGATTGTTAAGCGCTGTGTTATCCCGTCGGATTTAAATTGAAGATTGTAGATTTCAAATCTGGAAAATTATTAATGGAATTAGTAACAATTGATTTATTCCGGGGGGAGGATGGTGGCTTATTTTCGTATTTTTTCAGGCTAAACACTGTACACTGTGGCCCGGGATATTAAGTGCCCATTACAAGCTAATGGATATTGGCGACTGATGAATTTTCTCGTGTAATGAAGTAGAAAATCCCACAAAAATTCGATAATCGAGAATTGGGTTTAAAAGTAATAGAAAAATAATACCAAAAAAAAAAGATTCTCCCTCTGAATGATTTTCGATTTTATCTTTTGTGTAAAGATAAGATACTTCGATACGATGTTAGAGTCCGTGGCGGAAACCCTCCTGCTATTATCTCAGCGTGTGTCGTTCATAAAAATCGTATAAGGATAGAAAATAAATTTTTATTACAAAAGATTGCCGAAAATCGATTTTTATTTACTATTCTTTGGAAGCAACGATACAAATGTCGACGAGCACGTAAAATAAAATATGGCTGCGGTTAAGTAAGATCCCTTCATCCCTTATGATTCGGGTGGATTCGCCCGAAATTGAAATCGTAAAATTAAGGAATGGGACGCTTTCAATCAGACCTGATAAACAGCCTGTTACCTGTTGTAGTACCGCATAAAAATCGTATATGGTATTATGTCGCATCCGTAAAGAATTATGTTCGTATTTCGTGAGGAAGCATTTAAATTTTATGGTTCATATTTTGTGATATTAAGTACTTTATTGATGGTAATCGACGTTTAAAATACAGACGATAATGTCGCGTGAGAAAAGGGTGAGCAAGATGTGTGTGAGCATACCTTGTCTCAATTAGCATGAAGATCCTGTATTAGTTTGTAATTTTTACACATATCCTTCGTGATCGATCCTAAATTTAGAAGTATACCAGTCATGATAATATGATGTTCTAGATGAAATACTTAGTTCCGACTTATACCCATTGCAGTTGAGGCTAGAAAAGAGTGGGGAGAAGAACGCATTTACATAGGATACGCGATTCTATTATCCCAGAGATCATGGGGATAGTCTTTGTCATGGGTTTGAGTCCCGATCCGGTTTTTATCTTTACTACAATTCCCAATTAGAATTAAGTAACTGAACCAGTGGGCTGGAGTATAGGCTACCAATATATCTCCGGAAAAAAACAAGTTAGAGAGAAATCTTAGATCGAACAAAGGGGTTAAAACTGCAATGGCTCAATACGGAAGTAGAGAAAGGATCGCTGTTGGGAAATAGAATCAGTAGTGCTCATGTTACTCATTATTTAAGTGTTGTGAATTACAGCAAATTTGAAAAATAGATTAATACTTAAGGCGTATGTCGATGCTTGATTAAATTTAATTTAGTGCACTAAATTTCGAAAGCCTTTTTATTTAAAATCGTGGCTCTCTATAGTCATCAATTTTTAGCTTTCTAGCCTTCGCGGTTTTCGAGAAATAGAAGAATTTTTTCCTTTCACCCCCTTCTATCATCACCCCGTATACACATACCCCAAAAATATTTTTCTCTAGAGGTCTACTGAGCCTAACCTCTATAAAATTTTTAAGATCCCCACTTTCCTCCCCCCCTCGCGCACTTCACCACCACCCTTCAAAATGTTAGTCCTTTTCAATGCTTCTGGTATCCATTAAGACAATCACAAAGTTTCAACCCTCTAGCGTCAACCGTTCAGGAGAAATGGTTTTTAGAATGTTTCAATTCTAGCTTTCGACCGCATTGCACCACCCCATAGAGATATAAATACTGGAGACGACAAACGCCGTTTTTGTATGAAGCGTTTGATGCCAGGTAGCAGTGAAATGCAAATAGTAGCCTAGTATTCAAATGTTTGGCGTTTTTCGTGCTCAAGACCGGAATATAACATAGATATGAGTAAAATGCTAATAGTAGCATAGGGTTTATTGCCGGTCCTTTGCAAGGAATCGTCCGGCTTCAAAACAGTCGCTGCTCGTCATCTCCAGTACATATATCTCTATGCTTCACCCCCACTTCCACACCCCTCAACCCATATCTGCAATTTTGCAAATGGTTCCACTATCCTAGCCCGCGGTCCGAATTACGCTCATGGTGCTTACATTACTAACAGTGCTTACGTTCGGTCCGAATTGTTGGTACACTTATGTCGCTTTCAATTCGGACCTATTGTGTGTGCACAGTTTACTCACAGTGAGTAAACCGTGAGCAATGTAGTGGCAGAAAATTGCCCCTCCATGCAAATTGTATGCGTTTTGAGCGCAATTCGGACAGAGTGTAGGCGCGCTAAATGTGCAGAAAGCGTAATTCGGACCGCAGCCATAGTTAGCATAAGTATTTTCTGAGATCTAGAAACCAAAATTTTCCGTCTAAAACGCTCCATCACCTCCTCCACCTAAAAGATACCACTAGTAGGGGTTCAATAAATCTACCCACCAAAAAAATTTCAACTTAATATCTAATCGAGTTTCTGAGCTGCTCCCCTTCAAACGCTTTTGCGTACGGCGTACCGCGTATATGGCGAACAGACGGAAATTTTTTTTTTTGCGTTTTTGGTGTTTACTAGTCCTAAAACGTGAAAATAGAAAAGAAGGGCTTATGGGGAGTTGTTTTGCGGCCAAACAACTCAGGCCGAAAACACTCCTCACAAATTGAATCACAGATCCAAGAAAGCTGGCTGTCATTTCGATTCCTATATAAGGACGAGAAATCGAAGTGGCAGCCAGTCGTTCGCCGACTGGCGGGCGACTCACAACACACTGCAAAGTGATGACGCCGATTGTCGTCACTGCAGTTATACACACACAGCTGCAGCTCACACACCACACGTGTGAAGACGTCGGCACCGAACTATGCCGACGCAGCAACCGCACGACACAGCGGTCAACCGCACGATTCTGCGGTCAGCCGTCATCCGCATACATGGCACAAGCCAGCGATGGTGATGGCGCGGCTCAACGGCAGCGACTAATGCCGTCGCCGCAAAGACGACGGCTGCGACTTGAGCCGTCGCAGCAAAGACGTCGGCAGCGACATTGCCGACGCAGCGACCACCACACCCCCAGACATGCGACGGCACCGAATACTGCCGTCGCTCACGACCTTACCGAAGTTGGACTCTCGGCATAGCCGGGAGAACTCCAACGTATAAGGTCGTGACGAATGTCCTTACAGGCTTACACTACCAATTCAGTCTATGAACAATACGAAAGCAAACTTGAAAAACAAATTTAAAACTTAAAAAAAAACTTGGAAATATTTGAATTCTTAGCCATTTTAACACGAAACTTGAGAAATACAAAACTTACTACAAAACTTGACAATTAAATCACCGAACGAGGACAATTGCTCGGAATTTTCCAAATTAGTGGAAATACAACAACTATAGGGCGAACAATACCAGCAATCTGTGAAAACATTGCAACATTGCCGAAATATTGCCGCAACTAGCATGATATTGCCCTGTATTGCTCCATTAATCGCTCCATTAGTTCTGGCAATAGTCGTCGGGCAATCAATTGCTTGAAAAATTGCTCGTGTAAGAGCACCTTTAAGATAGAAAATTTAAATTAGGTTTTTGCGATTCCAGGCATAAAGGTTTATTCTTTCTTTAAGTTATATTCTTCCTAGAACGTGAAAATGCAAAATTATAAGGTAGTAAATTTTTATGAAATTAAAGATCGCTTAAAACATTTTTTATTAGGGCAAGCAAACGGCAAGAGTCGTGCTAAAGACAAAGAAATTCCTTAAATTAATCGATATAAATTCCAAAGAAAAGTTGTGGTTTCGATATAGCGCCCAACGTGGGGTGAAAAAGTTGCTTCCCAACAACTTCCTCGAGGTCGACACTCAATACACAATACATCAATACTACACTCAGTTGTCAATGGCATTGTGTTCTATTGATGACCAGTACGAGCAACTCAATCAACAAGAAAACAACTTTCTGATGATAGTTAAAACTATGTCCGAACTGTGATAGACATTGCGGTCACACTATCTGACCATTTGGCTTTTAGTAGATGAACAAATCAGCACAATACCAAATGCATAATTGAGTAGAACAGTGTTCAGGTTAGGTCATCAGTGTTAGATAAATCATCGCCATGTCACTGCATCTATTCCCAACATATCATTTCCATCATATGGGCGTATCTATTTCGTCCTTAATGCCCTCTTTATCTTATCCTGGACTAATATACCAGATGTTTTCATTGTAAGTACCCTGTAGTACACATAATCTTAAGAGAGTTATAGAGTACGGATAATTCTCGAGACGACAATTTATCTTGACTTTTTCCTATGCATTGAGCTGTGTTTGTTTACCCAGTCAACGATACTTGTGACCAAAGTATCGCTCTTCTATAAATCACTTTCAATAATCTTGTTGAATCGAGGTGGAGGTAGGGTGAAAGCCACAGTAAAGTTAGAAAAGTTTAACTTTGCCAATTCCAATTCTTCTATACTTTCTTCAGAATCGTTCGATTTATTCAAATTTGAACTTAAATATTTAAATTTGATCTCTATTTTGAAAATTGCTGCATTCTTTTTAATTTATCGTAAAGTTTTGCCGAGAAGGAAAGGGTAAATGTATACAAAAGTTAACACGTACATATATAGGATGATTATGAGTTAGCATAAATTTTTGGTACAGAAAATAATTGCGAGGATAAACAGAAACGTAGAGAAGTTTCACACTATATTAAAAGTTAGTCTTATCTGTGCTTAAGCGATATATTATAATGGAATTATCTATAACCCCAAAGTTGTGAATGCTTCATGACTGCGACATTATGTCTAGTCAATTAATTAATTTATCACTGTAATAAAAAAGTCAAAAAGTCTTGGAAATTCATTAAAGTCAAACCTTTTAAATGAATCTGGTTCTCTTTGTCTAGTCCTTGTGACCTCCTAACTTCAAAACAGTTCAAAGATTTCAATAAATTTGAAATTTGATACAAATCTTATCAACTAAATATTGACGTTACCAAGCATTTCATTACAAAAGAAAAACACCACAAGAACCAGCACTTATTTATATTTATTCGAGAGGAAGAGACTTTGTAATAGAGTTTTAAACAATTTTTTTTAAAATTTGTTTGTTTGTTTTTCTTGTAATTCAGTACTTCTATATGAAAATATAATAAGAAATGGCATGCCAAATCTCTCACCCTTTCTCTAAAAACCTGTCGGACAATTTTTCAAACAATTAGTTGGAAAACTTAGTGTCAAATTTTTTAAATTTAATAATTGAACATCTTTGGATGTGATGTTCCTAGACGCTTCGATAAATAACATCATGACTCAAGTTATAGTGAGCGTCGCGAATTGCTTCCCGCAACTACCAAATATTATTATCAAACACTAAAACATTTTGCTCGCAGCTTGCAAATGTATTGTCTTATACTCTAGATGAAATCGGAGAGTATTATAAGTTTAATCCAACCCAAAAGTTTGTAACGCATAGAACCAAGCCACGGACGAAAAAAAGTTATTTGTTATTTTATGTTTGTTTCTGCCCAAAAACTCCAAATCCGCTTGACGTCCGCCCGGCCGTTCCTCTGTCCGTTCCGTCTGTCTGTCCGTGCGTACGATAACTCAAAAACGGATCTTGAAATTTTAAATCTGGGTGTTTGGTCGAATTTGTAAGGCTAAGTTCGTTACCGTGCAAAATCGTCTTACTCCTTCGGATAGCTGCCATACAAAAAGTCATTAAAATACGTGTTCAAGAATATTGGCCAACAGCTTCGATACACTTTAAGCTGCAACTTTGAAATTTTGTGTACGTTAGTTTTTCAAAAGTTGCAGTTTAACTTCTAAAACTCAAGAAATCGTTTAACCACGCACTTGAAATTTTGTACAACTTAGTTTTGAGGGAAAATAAAGTTTTAGTTCATTAGTCAATAAAATTCCTTTACTCCTTCGGGTAGCTCCCATACGAAAAGTCCTTGAAACAAGTGTTCAAGAGTATTGGCCGATTACTTCAGAACGGTGTAAGCTACGACTCTGCAATTTTTTATGTGTTGGTTTTGTTGGAGCTAAAGGTATGATTATGAAGAAAATCCCATTAGTACTTCGTGTAGCTACCATACAAATATCCTGTCAAAATGTCTTCACTTAATTTACGGAACTCACTATAACTCAAGTAACCGTTTAGCCACGAATTCAGAATTTTGTACAAATTTGTTTTGAGTGAAAACGAAGTTTGTGTTTACTAGTCCTCTAAACTCTTTTACTCCTTCGGGTAGCTCCCACATAAAAATCCACGTGTTAAACTATATTTTCCGATAACTTTTGAACGCTTCAAGCTAGGAATTTGAAAAAACATTAATTTTTAAATGGTTCCAGGTAGGTAAAAAGATAAATGTGTTAGAAATTAAGTGAGTCCTTCCTGTATCTCCCGTGTGAAAGTCCCTTTTTTTCGGTGACTTACCTAGTTGCAGATAAGAAATTAAACACTGATGATATTGTCTTTTAGTTTCGAGTAGCAACCGAATAGGAGTCCTTAATAAAGGACAAATAACATGTGCACTCCTTATCCTACTTTATTCCTAACTATAATATAAATGTGAGTTCAGTATTTCATTTAGAGTATCATACGATTGGCTTGCAGCCGATCGTGACTGCAGTATGTTTACTTTATTATTTCAATAATACAGTATTGTGATCGATTGAAAAAAAAATTGCTATGCTGAAATTTTTTTTCACGTTTCATGCAGACTCCAAGAAAGCAAAAAACAAAAATTAAGTCCGTCTGTCCGCCTTACTTCATACGCAAAATCTTTTGAAGGCTCGTAGCTGGCAAACACTTTGAGCTATTAAGTTGAAATTTGTTTTGAAGGGTTGTGGTGTGAGAGGGGAGGTGGAGGGAGCTTTTTGGACGAACAATTTTGCTTTCTCGATCTCATGGTGAGTATACGAGTATTAAGATGAACTAGAAAACTAATGGCGTGTACGGAAGTGGGGCAAAAAAAAATTATCACTGGAAATGGGCTGCATATATTTTCACGAATTTCGTCATATTTGTTAGGTCTTCTGACATATTGAATTCAATTTTATCTACAAGTTCTTCAGATAAATACCCAGTAAGCGTTTTTAGGATTTTTGGAATTCAACAAGGTGTCAAGGGGTTGTATACATTTTCACGAATTCTGCAATATATCTCAGGTCTGATTAGATAATGAAAACGGTTTTACTTTCATGGGGTTTATCCATATTTGTTTAAAAATGGTTTTCCGGATTTTTTCCTTGTCAACCCTTTAGAGGGTATAAAAGGATTGCATACGTTTTCACGAATTCCAACATGTTTCTAAGATCTGATGAGATACTGAATTGATTTTACTTTATTATTTTTTAATAATAAAGTATTGTGATCGACCTGAAATTTCAAAAAAATTTGCTCCCCTGAAATTTTGTATTTACACGTTTTAGGACTAGTAGACAGTAAGTAAAAATAAAATGTCCGCCGTAGACGCCGTACGCCGTCCGTCATACGCCGTACACAAAATCGTTTGAAGGCGCGTTGCTCACAAACCCGTTTAGGTATTTTATGGTGGGTAGATTGGGTAAACTTCTACGACTGGCATCTTTTGGAGGGGGTGGGGTGGGGTGGGGTGTGTAAGGGGGGAATAGGGGGGAGCGTTTTAGACGAAAAATTTTGATTTCTAGATCTCAGGAACCGCTTATGCTAGGCGGCTGAAACTTGGAACTAATGTAGTACTATGACAGTGTACTCATATTCAAAAAAATTGTTGATAAGAGTTGAGGGGTGTGGAAGTGGGGGGGGGGGGAAACAATGTCTTCAATTACTCCTGCGGGCTATTTATATAAGCGCCTAGAAACTTTCTTCACAATTTTTCGATATCCAACCCCTAAGGGGATGTAAAGTGGTTGTGTACATATTCACGAATTCTGATATATTTCTTAGGTATATTGGGATTTGGAATTCACTTTAACTTCTATAAGCTTTAAACATAGTCGAGGAAAAAACCAATTGAAGTATTTTTCCCTATTAAACCACCCGGGGGTATTGTTCAAGTTTTCACTGATTCCGAAAATCTCTTAGGTTTGTGATCCAATTGGCCTTTACTTCTATGGAATATTCTATTGATTAAAAAAATACCTAAGTAAATAAAAAAAATCTGCCAACAAGTCTGGGTGCAACTTAATTATTTTATGGGTAGAAGTCCGAAACGTGTTTAATGCTGAGATGCGGTGTAAAAACTATCACCGTGTAAACGGGGCTTGAAAACGAATCTAATATCTTTTCAATTCTAAGAAATATGTCAAAAGCCTTACGTCTTCTTGGAGTTGAATATCTAAAAATACTGAAATAAACTTTTTGACGATTATGTAGAAAGCCTTAGGAAGTAAAAATGGATTCGATATCTCATTAGAATTGAGAAATATGTAGGAATTTGGGGGTTGAATATCCAAAAAACCCCAAAAATTAGTTTTTAGATATATATATAAAGAAAGCCCGAGGAAGCGAAAACCAATCCGATGTCTTATCACTCCTAAGATATATGACAGAATTCGTGAAAACGTGTTCAACCCGTTTAAACCCTCTTAGGGGTTGAAAAAGGAAAAAAACTTGAAAACGAGTTTTAGGTGATTATTAAACAAGCCGGTGAAAGTGAAAATTTATTCGATATCTAATCAGACCTGAGGGATACGGCTGAATTCATGAAAATGTATACAGCACCATTACACCACCTTTGGGGGTCGAATTTCAAAAAAATTCTGAAAACGCTTTCTATGTATTTATATGAAGAATCCGTACAATAAAAATGAATTCTATATTTGGAAAGACCTAATAGATATGACGTGAATATATATGCATTCCATTTTCACTAATAATTTTTTTTGGCCCCCTTCCGAACACCAATGGATATTTGAATTTTTTTTTAATCGATATTACTTTCCTAGTTGATATACATACACATACCGAGTTTCAACTTTCTAGCATAATCCGTTCTGTAGTTAGGAAAAACGCCCCCACCCCCGTACCATACTACCCCTATAAAAAATTATATTTTTCCAACATGCTACTACTATAGCTCTATTTAAATACCATGTTTCAGATTTATTTCATTATAGGTTCTCGAGATATAAACATCGGAACTTTTTCCTTTTCACCCTCCCCCATGCTCACCCTCTACACCCAACCCACCAAAAATTTTAAGCATCTATCTTACACTGTTTTTGAGATATGAAACGTGATTTTTTAGAAAAATTCTTATCCCCTCCACTTCCATGCCTCACTACCAGCTTCAAAAATTTTACTTTCAGCAAACTTTATTTGTCAACCTTAATACAGGAACCGAATTTTATTTCTCTAGTGCAATTGGTTCGTGAGATATCGTAGTCTAAAGTTTTTCACCCCCCCTCCAAACGCCACTGCCCCACTCAAAAATTTGTTTCCGATCCATTTTCCTAGTATACCTACAGATGTTCATTAAGTTTTAATTTCGTGACATTAACCGTTTAGGAGATATGGATTTTATAATGTCTCGATCTCGGCTTTCGAGCATTTCGGACGCATTATTATTCCCCCCACTCCCACACCCATTCACCTATATCAGCAATTTTTTTGCAAATGGGTCCACTATCGAAGCTCTATATAAATTCCACGTTTCAGCCTCCTAACATAAGCGGTTGCTGAGATCTAGAAACCAAAATTTTACGTCTAAAACGCTTCCCCCACCTCCCCCTTCAGACCCCAACTCTTAAAAAACTGGTCACTTCAATGGACCTACCCAGTCTATTCAGAAAAAAATTTAATTTAATAGCTCATAGGATTTGGGAGCTATAAGTCCTCAAACGATTTTGCGTACGGCGGACGGCGTACAGACGGACTTAAACATTTTTTTGCTTTTTTGGTGTTTATTAGTCATGAAACGTGTAAAAAAAATTTTCAGGGTATGATATTTTTTTTTTTAATTAATCGATAACAATACCTTATTATTAAAATAATAAAGTAATAGACTATCAAAGCGACGCGATTAGAACTATGTCCTCATTAACATCCATTCTAATATCTGTCATCTGTCATCGCGTCGCATCGCTTAACGCGCGCGTGTTACAGTCGCGCTCACTATAATTACACCTTAAGTTTGGGGATTTGTTTCCATATTGTTTAAGATAAAATTTTAAATATGGCTTATATTAAATAGCAATGAATGAATGAATTCGAGGAAGGCACAAAAAGCAAAATTTCGGATATTTAGTCATCCAGTTTCTATTATGAAAATAGAAGATATTGTTTCCTTCCTGTATTTACCAAGTTCATTTAATTTCCGGTGTTTTCGTCCGGTGATTTCCAAGCTAATTTGTTTTTTGGATTTGGTATAATGATGTGTATAAGATGTCCTTCTAAGACAGTCATGTTTGTATTCCTTATCACCATTAATATGGAATTCATTTCCATAAACAGTATTATCGTACACTATGTATAACATCGCATAAATTAACGATAAAACGACAGACTTATAAATAATTTTAGACTAAATTCCATTTTCTGATACAGTCCCGAAAGTTATAAGTCAGGACATCAAACATTGTCTTATAACATTTCATTCTTGATTCCTCGATAGTCACCTTTACGATGATCTACAGACCGCTAAGCTCCTAATATCTGCAATGCAAATCTAATATTCGAACATCAATCCTTCGTAAGGTAAACACTATGAGGATGTGTGGCAGTAGAGACACGAGCGAAGGTGTTTGCTTTCCTAATAACACCAAAATGAAATAAGTAACACGATCTTCCTTACTGATATCGGTACCGTATATCATACTATTGGTCTCATATCCGGAGATTTCGGCCGTCAATATTATCCACATCCTCCCACCGCCACCCACTATCATTTTCACGCTATTGGTATGCTCCACTATCGCCCAATAAATCAGAAACCGAAGCTTTTCCCCATAGGGAGACTGCCAGAGGAAAAGTGTACGTTGGGAAAACATACGATAGCTCTGATGATATAAGCGATATAAGCGCTATAGCATATCCGTAGAGGGCACAGCGGGCTGACTATATGCGAGAGTGTCGGCTTTAAAAGGATTTACGAACAATGCCGCCCTCGCATATGGAGAGGGGGGATTTTTTTATGCGACCCCCGTAGAAGACTATTGGAAGCAAAGCCCGGAAATTTTGCTTTGCTACGGACTAAAGTTTATATGCAAAACTTTAAGATTGCCGGGGCATCGAGACTTGATTCAGAAATATGTAGTCGAAGTACTTGGAGAAGTGCTTCGTCCTCCAATTTTCAATATTCGACGATTATGTGTGGGAATATGGAATGAGAAATTATTCCCGAAGGACATGTCTGAGTACCAGTTTCGAGATTCGGCGGGCGGTTTTTTTTTGGCAACCAAAGTTTACTATCGATTTGTGATTTTGTATGCTGTTTTTGGTCACGAAATTACCATTCGTTCCTAGTGGATTGAAAATGATACGAGGGGGTTATGCCATAAAATCGTTCGTAGCTACGTACGGAAGCATATGCTCATCCCTTGGCAGTTTCTTCTATCAATACAGGGAGTTTCTTCATTTGGTTGTATCACATATTTACCTAGAGCATCCCTATTACGACGTTGCCCAGCTCGCTTGATTTCCCATTGCAGTTTTGAACATTTAATATCTACCCTATACCATTGCGACTGAAAAACTTATTCCATTTTCTGAGAATCTTGGGCAAAAAATATTGAATGGTTGGTAGATACCTTATGGAAATGTTCTTTACTGTTATGGTAAGTGGTCACTGGCGAAATAATGAGTTATTTCTATGACATATGCAAAGGTAACTATGCTCTAGTAATTGGAGAACAATTGCAATCTGTTATTTGAACAGGATCATAAATATCACCACAGGAAGGACAGCAGTTCTAGCCCTTAAAACTGATAATATTCAACCAGGCCCGTGCGCAGGATGTCGTCAACGGAGAGGGTGAGGGGTTACAAATATGTCGACATAACTGCTGACGTTCACAGCTTGATCTTCAACAACAAACATTTTCTACGAGATTTGAATCTGAATAATGTCAATCCAGTACGACACCGTCCCTGCAGGAACGCGCAACCTCAATTCACTATCCAACTCCCTACACACGCTATCCAGCTTCGGAAAAGGTTTAGCTGGTGTTCTGCATCATAAGATTTTCGAAGGTATGCAGCGTGGTTAATTTAGTAGTCATAACGGGTATATTCAGTGTATATCAGGTAATTTAGTAGTCAACTATCGGGTATCGTTAACCAGGAGTGAAAAAGACTGCAATACTGAAGGAAAGAGGTGGAGTATCACACGCATGTACACCGATACAAAGATTAGCAGTGAGCTACTACGGTACTAACTGGTGAAATTCTTCCATGTTTCCACGCAGTACAAAAGCGACTTCGATGTTTTGAATAGTTGTCCTCAGGTAAAGGGTGTTAAAATAACATGTTCCGAAGTTAAATCAAAATTAAAAACAAATGGATGATGGAATTAATGAAATTTTTATTAAAAAATGTTATTTGGTCCATGGCAATTAAGTATGGAAGAGAATATCACTCAATTGCTCGCTACGGCTCTTATGGCACACCTCGACCCGTTTGCCCAAATTTTTGATGACATCATATCGTTATCTCATCGTTCATCATCGTTATCTCGCTCTTCAGTTGTTGAATGGTGGTAGGTTTATTGGCGTAAACCTTGCTTTTAAGATAACCTCTAAGAAAGAAGTGCAACGGAATCAAATCCCACGATCTTGGTGGCCAATTGATTTCGCTGCAATAATTCCATTGTTGCGTTGGCCTCATAAATGGCCTCAACAAATTTTACACGTTCTGCGATTGATAATCTATTCACGATGCACGTTACCAACAATTTGCCAAAGACTGAACTACCAAAATGTCAAAACAGATGCCAAAAATTATTTGAAGCGTGGTTCACAATAAACTTCGGAACGAGTTATTGTATTTCTGAGGTGATAGAATAGCCCACGAAGACCTGAAGGGATCGCAATGGGCCCATTTGGCGCCTAGTGAGAGTGGTGGTTTTAGCGCTGCGCCCCTTCTTAAACCTTAAACCTATTGTAACACCCTTTAGTATCCAATTTGAATTTTCCCTTATCAACCACTCAGAGGATTGTTTAAGTTATCGCAAATAGTTAGCGCTGAATCAAGCTAGCTTAGTAGCAGTAGAGAAAAAATCCTTTAAAATATCAAACTGTCTGAATCACGCAGAACAAGGACACCCAACGTGCTTGACAAGGACGAAGTATTTTTAAAGGTTGTATTTCAAAAAACATTTGTAACGTACGAAAGTCATGAAGACGCTTAGAAATTATGTAATAATTATAAATATTCCCAGTTCAATCTTCAAAAAATTTGGGAAATTTCTCACATCCACAGAAAGAACACAAATGATACGAATGGCAAATATTAATATTTCAATTTTCCTTAACTTCTTTTTGTAATAAAGTAGCAACAGAACGATTTTTACCCGCTGATGGAGCAAATTTGATGACGACAAAATTTTTTTAAAGTTTATACCATGCTTTTCGAAACTATTTATTAAAGATTTATATAGTGAAATCGTGTTAGCATTTTCTAATCGAAGTAGAAATCAGAAAAAAAGTCATTCATAACATGATTATTTGCAGCTCTAATGATTACACAAGTGATATACATATCACTTGTCTCATCACATATAATGGAAAATTAATTTTTATTAAAATTTTTACTTAGATCGTTCAAATCAGATTGACTTACGACATTTCTTAGAATAGCAACTGCTTTAGTTCTGAAACACTTTATTTTTTGTATTATTTCAAAAATCATTAGAAGAAATATTGAACAGTTTTTAATTTTAAAAGCATAAGTAAGTATGTAAGTAGCCAGTAAGTAGACCACATCACAAGTACTTACTAGTAAGTAGATATTGCATCGCTTGTCCACGCCGTCATTGAGCAATTTGTCACTCTTAAAACGACTACCTCTGAGGTCCCGCTTAAGGTTGGGGAACAGGTTGTAGTAGTCACTGGATGCTAGGTCTGGCTTATTGTTGTCTGAACAGTTTTTTGAATTGGTGAAAGGTTTAGGGCGACCCATCATGCGCTCACTTTTAGCAAGCCCAAATGTACCTAACATTTTTTTTGTTTCATTTTTCATTAGGCAACCATTATTCAGCACCAACTTTTCCATCCGATCAACAATTTCTGGCGAAGTGGCTTCAATTGGTCTTCCACTCGGCGGATCGTCCTCCAACCAATCTCTGTCGGTTTAAAAAGTTTTTACAAATTATTCAGGGTGACATGCGAGGGAGTAGCCTCCATCAACAGATTATGGATTCCAGAAAGTGTCCAACCCTCCTTTGTTAAAAGTTTTATCACTGCTCTGTACTATATTTTGTTCATAGTGAGAAACTGAAGTGTTTAGAAGACAAGAGACAAACAACGAATGCTTGGAAAAATTTGGTATTGTGAATTCTTTTATACTGATAGGAGGCCTTCCTAAAGATAATTAACTCCTATCTACTCAATGTCATCATCAATGGCGCGATAGCCCAAATCGGGTCAGGGCCTGCAGGATACACTGTCTGAAGTCATCTCGGTTCAGCGCCCGCGTCCTCCAATTTGTACATCTAAGAAGCGATCTGCAATCTGCGTCAACTGAGTCCTCGTATCTTTACCGCGGTCGTTTGCCCTGAGCTCTACCTTTCATTGTGCGTTTGGGAATTCTTCCGTCATCCATTCGCTCCACATGGCCTCCCCATTGTAGCTTACGAAATTGTATAAGAGTCGATGCGGCTGGGTCGTCATAGATGTCATACAACTCGTTGTTGTACCGGATACGCCATGTAGTGCCTTCTCTTACAGGTCCCAAAATTCTTCGAAGAATTCGTCGTTCAAAAGCGTCTATTGATTTTTGATCTACTCAATGTGTCCTTCATTATCAGAATAAGAACTTTTGGACATACCCTCGTAAAAGGAGAAGTATGAAAGTGAAAGCTACTTCCCCTTTACTCTAATAGTATAATTTTAAAAATTAATGTTTTTATGGCTGAAGTATGGTATGTGATTGCCCAAGGAAGGTTTACCCCAGAAAGTTGAAATAAAATGTGCTAAATCTTCTGTCTACAATTATCATATTTATCTTGACATATATGTACATAATTTTGGAAATACTGTATTTTGTCCTCACCTCCACAGCTCATGAGATATGTTATTAAAAAGACGAAGCGATAAGTACCTACGTCCGCCAGACTATTAAAGGGGCCATAGCCATCCTTTTGAAACCTCGTATGGGACTACTTAATCCCCGAAGAAGTCTATAGACCTTTAAAACTTGTATAGTTTGGCATGTCCTATCGGCTCTTTCATGTTTTCTTACTCCTCGCAATCGCTTCATATTCACAAAAACTGTGGGTAATGTAATTTACAGCACAGGCTATTGAAAAAAATTGTTGTCTTATAATAACCTTATTAAATCTTCAATACTTATATGAACTTAATTTGACAATTCTAGAGATCCTGGTCTTCTTAAAAAATTGATCATACCCATACTCCAACAAAAAGTAATACTAAAAGAAGACTTCTATCTTAAAAGATTCTTCAGATTCGAGGAATAATTTTCAAGATGTTGGTATTACCCAACTTGTGCGCAATTACAAATTTGAAATTTTTTTTTATCACCAAATAATTGACTAATACTTTATATATACCAAGTTTAAACTTTCTCGCATAAGCCGTTCCTGTGATGGAAGAAATACCACCGCCCATTGTAATAACATTTCAACTTTATGTCATTATCGGTTCTGAAAATAACACTTATAAAGTTTAACTTTCAGTCATCTTACACCTCTCCCCCTCCTATCCACCTCCAATACACATCCCCCCAAAAAATCACTGTAGGGTACGATCTATCAGTTCTGCTGAATTAAAAATAAAAAATCTGCCAATGGTCTGGGCGAAACTTTATTATTTTTCGGGTCAAAGTTCGAGAAGCATTTAAAATGGGATCGTGCTAGAATGGTTACGCCATTGCCACATATAACATATGAATTACGTAAGTGGGTCATAATCCAAGACGCAGTCAAAGTCGGAGTATAGGTTCAGTTGTTTCGAGATTAGGATGTTTTTGAAAAGTTAATTTAGTCCTTAAAATAGATGTTAAAATATGTAAAATATAGATTTTTAGCAGATTAAACGTATTAGAAGCCCATGTAGATGACTCGAATTTCGGTATGTTATTTACATAAATTGCCCATAGAAGTAATAACCAATTGTGAAAACATATTCAACTCCTTTACACCCCTTATGGGTCGAAAATCAAAAAAATCGTGAAAGACGTTTTTAGATAAATATAAAGAAAACCCGAGGAAGTAAAAACCAATTCGATATAAGAGATATAACGAAATTCGTGAAAACGTATTCAACCCTTTAATACTCTTTTAGGGGTTGAAGAAGGAAAAAACCTTGAAAACGAGTCTTAGGCGATTACAAAAGAAAGCCGTAGATTATTATTTAATATGTAATCAGACCTAAGGGATATATAATATATTTTTCCAACGTGCCACTAATAAAGCTCTATCAAAATACTGTTCTTGAGATATAAGATGTGATTTTTTAGAAAAATTTTTATCTCACCACTTCCATAAACCACTTAAAAAAAATTATTTTCAGCAAACTCCTTTTGTTGACTTGCATACAAAAACCGAATTTAAATTTTCTAGCTCTATTGGTTTGTGAGATATCGTAATCTAAAACCCCTGCACACCGTTAACCCCCTCCAAATTTTTATTTCTGATCTATTCTCCCAGTATACCTACAGACAATCATTAAGTTTCAACTTGGTGACATACACCATGTCTCGATCACGGCTTTCGAGCGATTCGGACACATTGTTTTCACCCTACTCCCACACCCCTAAACTCAAATCGAAAATTTTGCAAAAGGGTCCACTACAAAGGACTATATATATTCCAGGTATCATCCTCATAGCCTAAGCGGTTGCTGAGATCTAGAAAACAAAATTTTGTATCGAAAATGATCCCCCACCTTCCTCCTCATACTCCTATCGCCTAGAAATTAGCCACTGAAAGGGGTGCACCTAATCAACCCACAAAAAAAAATCAACTTAATAGCTCACAGAGTTCGGAAGGTATGAGCCTGCAAACGGCTTAAGGGGGTACATCCGAGTAGAAATTTATTTTTTTCCAAAAATTTCTTTTTTCACTCATCTTAAAGTTTGCAGTCTTAAGAATATTGTGTGTAAATTTCATATTGAAATTCCAAGAATTGTGAAAGTTATGGGCAGTTAACCGGAATGGGACCTTCATGATTTCTCTATATAGAGAGGCATTCAAACGCGATTATCTCGAAATATACTTTTCAGAGACGGTTCCCAAAATATTCGGAAAACGGCTTGACCAATTGCTTCCAAAATTTCACATAATATTTTTGGATAGGTTTTCTACTTCGCTACGTAGGCTTTTTTTTAACTTATTTACTTTTTTTTTATCAAGCCAGAAAGGTCGATAATTGAGGTTTAAAACTGAAAATCAAGTTCAATCGGCCGCCATTTTGTGAAAAATTTTTTTTTTCAAAAACCCCTACGTAGCGAAGAGCATCATACTTTACATTTTCAGAATCTTTTTTCTATTTTTTCTGCTTTCTACTCGGATGTACCCCCTTAACGTACTGCGGACAGACTGAAGACTACCCTTTGAAAATCCTTTAAATTTATTATTAAATAAATTAACAAAAAGTTTATGGCATTAGGAGATTTAGTTTCGAGTTTAAAGCTTAAGGTAGAAGAGATGTTAGAGAAGAACCAAACATTTTCATTAATCCAAAAAAAATTCATATTTTCCAGGACTAGTACACTTTTACAACTATTGCTAAACCGTAAGTTAAGCTGTCTTAATATTTAGAAAGAAAATTTTGTTATACGTAAAATTTATGCTTTTGTATTACTTTGCTGCTGTTGAAATATTTTTAATGTTGGAGTGTACAGTAAATAAATAAGACGTAAAACTTGAACCACTTACCTTTGGTCGGCGCTTAGAAAATGTTTTGGGAATGTTATGTTCTCTGGACTTATCACAGGATAACTGCCGGCTTTTAAATGTAAGGTAATATCACGCGGTTCACAAACTCGTTCTGAAATCAAAAGAGAAGTCTTAAGTAGTTTTTAAGTTTAAAAAGGATTTTTTTGCTATGCTAACGTTATAAACTTATTTTCGCCAAGAGCAACCATCGGTTGATCTTTAAAGCTATGAATTTCATATTACAGCTACCCCTTTAATTTAATATCAACGCTACGGAGAAAAGAATCCTTGCGAGAGCTTAAATGCTCCCCAGAAACCGGTCTAACTAAAACGTTCATATCTACGAGTACGTACTATAGAATAAAACCCTGTACAACTATACTGACACTCCTTTTTATAATTTATCTACCGTATACTTTTGCAGTCCATCGTGTATCTGACGCCCCTAGATACCAACTAGAGGGAGAATCGAAACTTTTTGTATGGGCGAGTGTCTAATGTTGTAGCGAATCCTTAAAAGGGAATTCCAATTGAATTTTGAAGCGATTCTCTACGACTGATTTAATTTCGGAGGTATCCCGGGACTCAGAAGGCAGAAGGCCTTAAAAAAGAGATCCGTAAAATTGTCTGAAAGTTATTTTCAAGGCAATTTTCCAATTTTCGTTCGTAATATAATGGTAATGTAATAAAATAATTGTGTCAACACGCCGACTGCCTTTCGGAACATTTTGTCAGAAGGTAGATCAAGCAAAATATTTCAGTAATTTACTTTGTGATAAGGTAATTTCGGAAATTAGCTTAGTTTGTTATATTTTTTCTCTAAATAGCCGAATAGCAGGCATTCTTGTCAATCAATCACTTAAACATCCCCGCCAGACTTGTCAAGCATGAATCTGGAAGCAGGATAGATACGCTGGGCTGGATTTTAGATATCCAAGGGTATTTCCATACAAAGTTCTTAAAAGTAAAAATAGCGAACTGGAACACCGTACTGAAAGAATAAATCACAGATGGAATATGCATATCTTAGGTGAACAAAACTACAAAAGATGGGATTACCAGTTGACAAACACTGGTTGAACAATAGGCTAAATACTTGTTTCCGGAAAAGCAACCGAACTTCTAGAGCAGGTTCGTCTCGGGTCAGCTGCACCATAAACGAAGCAGACTCGTAAATTTAAATATTGGACTGGACACGGTGTTTTCAATTGCCAAATGATTGATTTGGACTACCGCGTAATTAATGTGTTCAAGGACTTATCGTTTGAAATTCCGGTGACCTAATCTGATAGCTTAAAAAGTGGTAACCCTGTAACAATTTGCTCAAGCAATTTAGCTGTTCCCAATTGGAAACTCCAATTATGGCTTCAATAGTAAAGTGGGTTGGTTTTAAATTTTATCGTAACCGCCAAATCATTTACCTCGAAAATATTATAACTGAAAAATTCATCTCAAATTTGAAGAACGAAGTGAAAGGACTGATGCATCTGGAGAACTGCTTATACTAAAAAGTTTAAATTTGGAACATGCCAGAGTCACTCCCTCTTTGACTAATTTTTGATAAGCGGAACCAAGGGTGTGTGCAGATACTCGACACTAGGGTGGTTGGGTTTTTATGGTTCTGCGAAAAGATATTGCTTTTACAGAAGCCAAATTTGCATATAAAAATATCCTACATTGGGCGCCATTGTAACCAGATAGAAGAAGTTTCGATAGAACTTTTTTTGATATTCCATAGCTTGTTTTATTAAGGATTTATTTTCATTGTGGATTTGGCATTTCGTAGCTTAAAAATCGTTAAAGAAATTATTTTTGTATATTGCATACAGTTGAAGTTTCAATACAAAAAAACCCTACGTTGGGCACCATTGTAAAAAAGTGGATGAAGCTTCGATAGGATTTATTATAGGGTCACTTTCCACCGCTTCTGATTCCTTAAGAGATTTTGGACTGTTGAAAAAATTAATTTTATAGAAGGCATATAGTTGGACTTCCATCAAGTCTGAAATATTTACGGGTGTTTATGAGAGTGGAGGGGCGAGGTGTGATTTTGTATGAAGAATTTTATATCTTAAAAACAGGTGATGTTAGAAAGATGAAACGTGAAAAATAAGTCTATAACTTAGTAGATGTTAAATGACGTTGGGAGTGAGGAAAAAGAATACAGATGAAAAATGAAGTGTGAGTGGCTGAAAATGACTATTTCGTCATTTTGTATAATGCTACTGAGGAAATTGCTGTATTTCGAAGTGAAGCGGAGTTTCCTTCTGTATTAATAAAAATGTATGCCCCACGTTGGGTGCCACTCTAAGTAAATAGAAGGAGCTTCGAGAGGGATTGCCAACGATCCTTCATAAATTTTTCATTTATAAAAACCGATTGCAACATTCTATGCCGGCTACTTAGAGCTATGGCCTCAAACTATATGCTCGCAGCTCCGTCATTTTAGTTAGTTTTAGTTTTAGTTTTAAGAAGGGGTGAAGCGCTAAGCTACTGCGCACACTAGGCACCAAAAAGGGCTCATAGCGCTCCCTTCTGAGCCTTGTAGAACTTGACCAACTTGTCATGCCCTATCGACCTCAGGTCCCCAAAATTGTCAAAGGAAAGACTGTCCAGCCACCTTAGTTGCCTCCTTGCAACCGCGTGACATTCACAAAAAATGTGGGTGATGTCCTCCTCAGCATAGTAGGTCAAGGCAGTACCTGCACACGTCAGAGTCAGCGATCCCCATACGCATAGCATGCTTCCCTAGCAAGCAGTGCCCTGTCAGTTTTCCGATGAGTAACCGCAAACTCCCCCTACTCCATGCCAATATCTCCCTAGTCTTCCGTCTGTCCAACCTTGGCCAGAGTGCCCTAGAAGTCTTACAGCTCGTTAGCGCCTCCCATCTAGAGTTCGCTGCGTCCGCGGCACGATCCCTGATACCGTCATTTTACATGGTACAAATCTACGACTGCAGCGGTGGCGTCTCTTGACAACAACTCGAAGCAGGGAAGGTTAAGCTAATTTTTTTGATTTTAACATAGTACTGACGAAAAAAATTCCTTCATAGAGTAGTAGACTTTTCTTTTGTTACATAAAACTACGCCCCACATTGGGCGCCTCTGTTACTTCAACTTTTATGATTGGGATAATTAACAGAGTGCAGCGTTCTTTCCATATTTTTTAATAGATTAGAAGAACTTAAAGCGCAGAACTAGAATATTCCTTTGTCACACACAAAATATTACGCCCCACGTTGTGCTTATTGTTTTCAATTTTTAAAAAAAAAAAATTTGCTACCCTCAAAATTTTTTTTTTCACGTTTTATGACGAGTAGACACGAAAAAAGCAAAAAAAAATGTCAGTCCGTCTGTCCGCCGTACGCCGTACGCCGTACGTCGACCGCTGTACGCAAAATCGTTTGAAGGCTCGTAGCTCCCAAACCCTTTGAGCTATTATGAATAGAATGGGTAGGCCCTTTGAAGTGGCCAAATTTGGAGGGGTGGGGGTGTGAGGGGGGAGGAGGGGGAAGCGTTTTAGACGGAAAATTTTGGTTTCTAGATCTCAGCAACCACTTACGCTAGGAAGCTGAAATTTGGAATTTATATAGAGTATCAGTAGTGGACCCATTTGCAAAAAAATTACCGATATAGGTGAAGGGGTTTGGGAGTGGAGGGAAAAATAATGCGTCCGAAACGCAAAAAAGGTGAGATCGACACTTTCTAAAATACATATCTCCTAAACGGTTAATGTCACAAAATTGAAAATTAATGAATATCTGTAGGTATACTAGGAGAATACATCGGAAATAAAAATTTGAGCGGCGGCAGTGGCGTACGGGGGTGGGGGTAAAAAACTTTAGATTGCGATATCTTACGAACCAATTGCACTAGATAAATAAAATTTGGTTTTTGTGTAAAGGTTGACAAATAAAGTTTGCTGAAAGCAAAATTTTTTAAGGGGGGCGGTGGAGCATGAAAGTGGAGGGGATAAGAATTTTTCTAAAAAATCACGTCTCATATCTCAAGAACGGTGTAAGATAGATGCTTAAAATTTTTACCAGAAGTAGGCCTAATAGATCCCTAGGGGAGGGTGAAAAGGGAAAAGTTCCGATTTTAATATCTCGACAACCTATAATGATATAAAGCTGAAACTTGGTATTTAGATAGAGCTATATTAGTAGCATCTTGGAAAAATATAATTTTTTATAGGGGTGGTATGGTACGGGGGTGGGGGTGTTTTTCCTATCTATAGAACGGCTTATGCTACAAAGTTGAAACTCGGTACGTTTATGTAAATCAACTAGAAAACTAATTTAGATAAAAAAAAATTTCAAATATCCAGTGGCGTTTGGAGGGGGGGGCAAAAAAAATGATCAGTGAAAATGGAATGCATATATTTTCACGGTTTTCGTCATATCTATTAGGTCTTCCCAAATATTGAATTCATTTTTATTCTATGGATTCTTCATATAAATACCTAGAAAGTGTTTTCAGGATTTCTTAAAATTCGACCCCTAAGGGGGTGCAAAGGGGGTTGTAAACTTTTTCACGAATTCTACTATATCTCCACGTCTTATCAGATATTGAATATCTTTTCATATTCATGGGCTTGCGTAATAATCGCCTAAAACTTGTTTTTAACTTTTTTCCTTTTTCCACCTAGGAGGGTATAAATGGGTTGAACACGTTTTCACGAGTTCCGTCATTTCTTTTAGAAGTGATAAGAAATTGAATTGGTTCCTACTTTCTCGTGCTGTCTTCATATTTATTTATTAACTCCTTTCAGGATTTTTGAACATTCAACCCCCAAGTGGGTGTAAGGAGGTTGCATATCTGGTGATATATCGAATTCATTTTTACTTCCTAAGGTTTCCTATGTAAAACAGCCAAAAAGTCAATTTCAGTATTTTAGATATTCAATCCAAAAAGGTGTAAGGAGGTTGTATGCTTTTCAAAGTTTCGACATATTTCTTAGGTTCGATGAGATATTAGATCGCTTTTTATTTGCACAGACTTTTTATATAATCGCCTACAAACCCATTTCTCAATTTTTCGATATTCAACCCCCAAGGGTTTGTATATGTTTTCACAATTTTTGCCATTCCTTAGTTCTGATGAGATATAAAATTGATTATTACGGCCAACCAATTCACGATTTTTCGAATTTCCATAACCAAGGAGGTGTGAAGGGTTTGCTGACGTTTTCAGAAATTTATCAAAATCCGTCTTGTCTCAGGAGTGGCTTCTTACGAAATCGTCTAAAAACCTGTTTCACAATTTTCTCGAAATTCAAACCCCAAGTACAAGTACGTTTTAACAATTCGTCATATCTCTTAATTCTGATAAGGCAACAAATTCGTTTTTGCTTCTATGGGCTTTTAGTGTACATAATATACTGAAATTCGAATAGTCTACACGGACTTTTTCAATGTTTAATCGGCTAAAAATCTCTATTTTAAATATTTTTATATTAAGAACAAAATTAATTTTCCATAAGAAATCTAAAAATCTCGAAGCAACTCATGATACACTCCGACTTTGACCGCTCCCGAACTTTGACCCTAAAAATAATAAAGTTTCGCCCAGACTATTGGCAGATTTTTTTTATATATTCGGTCAAATTTGGAAAGATTAAAGTTTAAAGATTAAGGATTGAAGCTCGAAGATTGAAAATTGAAGATGGATGATAGATTCGCAAATCTTTACAGACCGTGGATCTTTATGAATCGCAGATCTTTGATAAGAAGTCTTGGCAAACCATGAGGTAGTAGATCGTAATGGAAAGTTGCTCTATTGTTCTGTGTATTGTTAGTTATAAAATATTGGGATCTATTCCCTAGCCGGTGATCTAGTTAAACCAGTGCTAATACCAGATGCAATAATCATTATTTTTACATGTGGAATTGAGTCGATTTGTTCCCTTTATCAAACGAGGAGCTAATTAATTTATTTAACGGACCAATTTCGTCATGTGTGCTGCGTCCTGCACGAAATCGAAATGATTTTCCTTTAATATTTCATTTGTTTCAAAGTAAAACATTAATTTCTACTTTGCAACCATTTCCATTATTTTTCCAACGATAGATATTACGGGAATAAGTCACTCTTCAAAAGGTTAAGATTAATTAGGTCTATAGCAGTCTTCGAGAAAAAGTCTTTTAACCCACATTCAATTGTGAAGTCGTCAAATTCGAGACTAGAGCCACCATTTTTTCAAACTAGTTTCCCATTATTTCGCGCATTACCCAGCATTGCCTTAAAATAATCAACTCCAACATTTTTCATTAAAGTACATAGTTTATTTTAAATGAGTTTTCGGTTTGTCGTAAAGGGTTATTCAATAGGTACATAACAATTTTATATTTTAATAGAAACGCACCATGAAACTTTTTTGCTGGTCTTTCAATGCCAAAACGTCAGCCAAGGTTTATATTTTTATGATGGTGAAGTTCATGAATGAACAACGTTTAGAAATTATCTCAATTTTTCCGTGTTTTATTTAAATACAAAATTGTTGTGTCCCTATTGAAATTTTCTATGTAAATAGCTAAGGGCTATTCAATAGGGACAAAACAATTCCGTATATAAATTAAACACAGAAAAAATTAAAATTTTGAATATTTTCAAGCGTTGCTCGTTCGTTAATTTCACCGTGATAAAAATGTAAACGTTGACTGACGTTCTGACATTGACAAACTAGCAAAAAAGTTTAAAGGTGCGTTTGTATTAAAATAGAAAATTGTTATGTACCTATTGAATAACCCTTTAGCACGGCAGTGCAAAAGATCCACTTGGATCTTTTGAACCAGCTCAATGAGCCAGATGTTTGAAAAGAGCGCGATCCGGTGAGCCGGTTCACTGAAAAGATCCGAATTTTCCATCTCTACGTTAAGGTGATATGGATCTTAGAACATTTTGATTCCAGCTTTCGAGCGTGTCGGACGCGTTATTTTTCCTTCCACTCCCTAATTCCACACCCCGTTTTTGCGTACGCGTACGGCGTCTATGGCGTACAGACGGTCTTTTTTTGCTTTTTTGGGTATTAAAAACAAAAAAAAAGAATTTTGTATTTTAACGTTGAGCTAAAATTTGTGATTGTTATAACTTGGGAGCGAAATTTAACTGGGTCATTTACGTAAAAAATTATAGGCTGGGGAAGAGGAATACCAAAATACTTTGTTATTTCTGAACATAGGTCACTATATTCGCAAATTAATTAATGGAGTAATTGCTTTAGAGTGTAACGATACAATTAACAATTAAATCAAGGCATGGATATTAATAGTTAAGTACGTAACTAGCAGCTTGTATGAAATTAGCTGGAAATTATTTCCCATTATGTTAATTTTAAACTAAATATTCAAAGTAGTTTCGATGTCACAAACCCCGACTTCATCATAAAATTCGACTCTATCAATTCCTGAACCACTCAATTTTATCCATTCCATTATCATTAATTACTAACGCACTTGAATTTGAATAAATCATAAATACACCAGTCAATTATTGGATAAAACTGGATTAAGGCACACATCACTCCTTAGCACCATATCCACATTCCAAAAGTTCTCGTTAGTCGTAATGTTGGCAAAATCCTTGTGTATATTTTCTGTATTTTTTGCGTTAGATTTTCATGCGGTATAAGGACGAAAACATGTGTGATTCCCCTGAATAAATCATTTCATATGAATGTCTGTGCCTAGAAGACAGAGGGCCAAATACTCGTATACAATCATGTTAACTGCGGTGGAACAAAAATAAGTTCGTATAACAATTTTGTTTCTCATAAATTTTCTCATGAGCCATAAACGAAACAGGCGTAAAAAAAACTCGAATATAGCGAAAAAAAATCCAAACACGATATTTGCAAGGAGTTTATTAAGGGTTGAAAAAAAAACAGAAAACAACAACAACAACAAAATCGAATTTTGCATAAAGTGCTAAAATGTGTTGTATATGAAGGACATGTGGGCTTTATCATGCGGCATTTATTTTATTTTTTGTCTTTTCGTAGAGCAAATATCCTCGAAGGAACTGTAGCAATACGAGTGCTTATGGATTATGTATGTATTTTTAATCTGGCAAGAAAATGGTTGGACTCTTTATAGGATTGGAAAAAAAAAGAAATGCTTAAACATATTTTCTGTGGATTAAGGGAGTAAGTCGCTCCCCGAATGAATAAATGAGCTGTACGTGTTGGAGGGCCTAAATTCAAAATGAAGTAAAAACTTTAACAGGCAGTATTGCTAGTAATATAATGATGTAAGCATTGGCTCGCAAATAAATCGTATATAAAACTGATTATGTACATTTTCACGAATTCTGATATATTTCTTAGGTCCAATGGAATATCGAATTCACGTTCACTTCTAAAGGGTTTAAATGCAATGTAATCGGGAAATAATCGATTTTATCATTTTACTACGTGTAATTTCCTGGGGATGTAAGGTATTTTCAAGTTTTTACGAATTCCGACAAATCTTTTAGGTTTAATGAGATCGAATTCGGTCTAACTTCTATATGCTTTACATATATTTAAAAATTAATTTTAGGATTTTGTAATATTAAACTCCTATGAGGGTGTGAAATGATTGTACAAGTTTAAACGAATTCCGGCATATCACTTAGGTCCGATGAGATATCGAATTGTTTTTACTTTAACGAGCTAAAAATCGGTTACAGAATTTTCTGATATTCAACCCAAAAGGTCTCGATATTTCATAACCTGTTCGATTTTTCACAAAAATTGGTGGTGATACCTTCTATGCCCTCCAATATAACAGTTGGAATTTACCACACCTACACTATGTGTAAAAATCAAAATTTTGTCAAATTTATAATCTGCGAATTTCACTTATACCCCCGTAGTTACTCTAAAACATAAACTTGTGTTTAACTGCATATCATGCTGTTAAATTTTTGACAGCCATAATGTTTGATAAAAGTTTCTAGGAAATATAGGTACCTATGCCTTGTTTTTTCGTAAAGTAATTTGGCAGACAAGGATTTGACGCTAAACATATCCGACAACAAGCTTAAGAGGAATTGTATTTAATATTAATTTCATATTTCACTATTTACACTGCAAATACAAATTTTTTTCGCCAAAAATTTTTAAGTGCCCTTTTGAACCCATTTGAAATGGCCAGTTTTGGCATCAAAATTTTACGAGTGCGTCATACAATGTAATCAGATAATTTAGTACGTATGGCAAAATGTAACAGCATTTTATCGTCAACCATTTCCCATTTTGTTATCTGGGTTAAATCAGTGGCCTACACAGAACTCGGCCTTGATAGAAGGGGTGACGGCTTTTGAACATGGCAAAATATTTAAACAATCGTAACAGGGAGGACGGAAATAGAATACTGTTTAGGACGAGAAGGTATGATTTAGACTCAATATAATGCAATTATTAATTTTAATTTTTCAGATAAACATTTTTCGGTAAATCAGTTTTGGTAGCCACTGATTGAAATAGTGTAATTTTTGTGGTCAGATTATTCTCCATTTTTGGTAAATCAATTTTTACTCCACCTTTTTATACTCTAGATGAAATCATATAGAGTATTATAAGTTTAATCCAGCCCAAAAGTTTGTAACGTATAGAACCAAGCATCGGACGAAAAAAAGTTATATATTATTTTTACTTTATTATTTTAATAATACAGTATTGTTTTCGATTTTTAAAAAAAAAAAATTTGCTACCCTCAAATTTTTTTTTTTCACGTTTCATGACGAGTAGACACGAAAAAAGCAATAAAAAATTTCAGTCCGTCTGTCCGCCGTACGCCGTACGCCGTACGTCGACCGCTGTACGCAAAATCGTTTGAAGGCTCGTAGCTCCCAAACCCTTTGAGCTATTAAATTAAAATTTTTTTTATGAATAGACTGGGTAGGCCCCTTGAAGTGGCCAAATTTGGAGGGGTGGGGGTGTGAGGGGGGAGGAGGGGGAAGTGTTTTAGACGGAAAATTTTGGTTTCTAGATCTCAGCAACCGCTTATGCTAGGAGGTTGAAATTTGGAATTTATATAGAGCTTCAGTAGTGGACCCATTTGCAAAAAAATTGCCGATATAGGTGAAGGGGTTTGGGAGTGGGGGAAAAAATAATGCGTCCGAAACGCAAAAAAGGTGAGATCGACACTTTCTAAAATCCATATCTCCTAAACGGTTAATGTCACAAAATTGAAACTTTATGAATATCTGTAGGTATACTAGGAGAATAGATCGGAAACAAAAATTTGAGTGGGGCAGTGGCGTACGGGGGTGGGGGTGAAAAACTTTAGATTGCGATATCTTACTAACCAATTGCACTCGATAAATAAAATTTGGTTTCTGTATAAAGGTTGACAAATGAAGTTTGCTGGAAGCAAAATTTTTGAAGGGGGCGGTGGAGCATGAAAGTGGAGGGGATAAGAATTTTTCTAAAAAATCACGTCTCATATCTCAAGAACGGTGTAAGATAGATGCTTCAAATTTTTAGCAGAAGTAGGCCTAATAGACCCCTAGTAGAAAACAAAATTTTGGAAGTGTGGGTGTAAAGGGTGAGGGTGGGGGAGGGTGAAAAGGAAAAAGTTCCGATTTTAATATCTCGACAACCTATAATGATATAAAGCTGAAACTTGGTATTTAGATAGAGCTATATTAGTAGCATTTTGGAAAAATATAATTTTTTATAGGGGTAGTATGGTACGGGGGTGGGGGGTGTTTTTCCTATCTATAGAACGGCTTATGCTACAAAGTTGAAACTCGGTACGTTTATGTAAATCAACTAGAAAACTAATTTAGATAAAAAAAAATTTCAAATATCCAGTGGCGTTTGGAGGGGGGGGCAAAAAAAATGATCAGTGAAAATGGAATGCATATATTTTCACGGTTTTCGTCATATCTATTAGGTCTTCCCAAATATTGAATTCATTTTTATTCTATGGATTCTTCATATAAATACCTAGAAAGTGTTTTCAGGATTTTTTAAAATTCGACCCCTAAGGGGGTGCAAAGGGGGTTGTAAACTTTTTCACGAATTCTGCTATATCCACGTCTTATCAGATATTGAATATCTTTTCATATTCATGGGCTTGTGTAATAATCGCCTAAAACTTGTTTTTAAGTTTTTTCCTTTTTCCACCTAGGAGGGTATAAACGGGTTGAACACGTTTTCACGAGTTTCGTCATTTCATTTAGAAGTGATAAGAAATTGAATTGGTTCCTACTTTCTCGTGCTGTCTTCATATTTATTTATTAACTCCTTTCAGGATTTTTGAACATTCAACCCCCAAGTGGGTGTAAGGAGGTTGCATATCTGGTGATATATCGAATTCATTTTTACTTCCTAAGGTTTCCTATGTAAAAAAGCCAAAAAGTCAATTTCAGTATTTTAGATATTCAATCCAAAAAGGTGTAAGGAGGTTGTATGCTTTTCAAAGTTTCGACATATTTCTTAGGTTCGATGAGATATTAGATCGCTTTTTATTTCCACAGACTTTTTATATAATCGCCTACAAACCCATTTCTCAATTTTTCAACCCCCAAGGGTTTGTATATGTTTTCACAATTTTTGCCATTCCTTAGTTCTGATGAGATGTAAAATTGATTATTACGGCCAACCAATTCACGATTTTTCGAATTTCCAGAACCAAGGAGATGTGAAGGGTTTGCTTACGTTTTCAGAATTTTTTCAAAATCCGTCTTGTCTCATGAGATTTCAGGTTGCTTCTTATGAAATCGTCTAAAAACCTGTTTCACAATTATTTCGAAATTTAAACCCCAAGTGGAAGTAATAGGTTTGTATACGTTTTAACAATTCGTCATATCTCTTAATTCTGTTAAGGCAACAAATACGTTTTTGCTTCTATGGGCTTTTAGTGTACATAATATACTGAAATTCGAATAGTCTACACGGACTTTTTCAATGTTTAATCGTCTAAAAATCTCTATTTTAAATATTTTTATATTAAGAACAAAATTAATTTTCCATAAGAAATCTAAAAATCTCGAAGCAACTCATGATACACTCCGACTTTTACCGCTCCCGAACTTTGACCCTAAAAATAATAAAGTTTCGCCCAGACTATTGGCAGATTTTTTGTTTATTTGTGGCCAAAAAACTCAAATTCGCTTGACGTCCGTCGGTCCGTCTGTCCGTGAACACGATAACTCAAGAACACCTTCACCTAGGATCTTGAAATTATGAATCTGGATGTTTGGTCGAATTTGTAAGGCTAAGTTCGTTAACGGGCAAAATCGTCCTACTCCTTTGGGTAGCTAGCCATACAAAATGTCGTATGCAAACTTATTACTTCCACTTGGGGTTTGAATTTCGAAAAAATTGTGAAACAGGTTTTTAAACGATTTCATAAGAAGCAACTTGATATCTCATGAGACACGAGGGATTTTGAAAATTTGTGAAAACGTAAGCAAACTCTTCACACCGCCTTGGTTCTTAAAATTCGAAAAATCATGAAATTAGTTTTTAGGTCATTACATCATATGCCGTATTAACCAATTTTATATCTCATCAGAACTAAGGGATGCCAAAAATTGTGTAAAACATAGGCAAACCCTTGTGGGATGAATATCGAAAAATTGAGAAATGGGTTTGTTGTCTGTGGAAGTGAAAAGCGATCTAATATCTCATCAAACCTAAGGAATATGTCGAAGCTTTGAAAAGCATACAACCCTCTTACAATTGAATATCTAAAAATACTGAAATTGACTTTTTGGCGGTTATATTGGAAACCTTAGGAAGTAAAAATGAATTCAATATATCATCAGATATGCAACCTCCTTACACCCACTTGGGGGTTGAATATCCAAAAATCCAGAAAGAAGTTGATAAATAAATATGAAGACAACACGAGAAAGTAAAAACCAATTAAATTTCTTATCACTTCTAAAATATATGACGGAATTCGTGAAAGCTTGTTCAACCCTTTTATACCCTCTTAGGGGATGAAAAAGGAAAAAACTTAAAAACGGTTTTTAGGCGATTATTAGGCAAGCCCATGAAAGAGAAAAGATATTCGATATCTGATCAGACCTGAGGGATATGACGGAATTCGTGAAAAACTATACAATCCCCTTTCCACCCCCTTAGGGGTCGAATTTCAAAAAATCCTGAAAACGCTTTCTAGGTATAAAAAATCCGTGGAATAAAAATGAATTTAATATTTCGGAAGACCTAATAGATATGACGAAAACCGTGAAAATATATGCATTCCATTTTCACTGATTACTTGTTTTGCCCCCCTTCCGAACGCCAATGGATAATAAAATTTGTTTTAATCTAAATTACTTTTCTAGTTCATACACATATATATACCAAGTTTCAACTTTGTAGCATAAGCCGTTCTATAGATAGGAAAAACACCCCCACCCCCGTACCATTCCACCACTATAAAAAATTCTATTTTTTCAAAATGCTACTAATATAGCTCTATCTAAATACCAAGTTTCAGTTTTAGATCATTATAGGTTCTCGAGATTTAAAAATCGGAACCTTTTTCTTTTCATCCTCCCCCACCCTCACCATCTACACCCTCATTCTCAAAATTTTTTTCTGCTAGGAGTCTATTAGGCCTACTTCTGGTAAAAATTTTAAGCATCTATCTTACATGGTTCTTGAGATATTTGACGTGATTTTTTAGAAAAATTCGTATCCTTTCCACTTTTATGCTCTACCTCTCTTAAAAAAAATTACTTTCAGTAAACTTTATTTGTCAACCTTTATACACAAACCGAATTTTATTTGTAGTATAGTGCAATTGGTTCGTGAGATATCGTAATCTGAAGTTTTTCAACCCCCATCCCCGTACGTCATTGCTCCCTCTCAAAAATTTTTAAAAATATTAATTAAGTTTCAATTTTGTGACATTAACCGTTTAGGAGATATAGATTTTAGAATGTGTCGATCTCGGCTTTTTTGCGTTTCGGACGCATTATTTTCCCCCAACTCCCACACCCTTCACCCATATTGACAATTTTTATGCAAATGGGTCCACTATCAAAGTTCTACGTAAATTCCAAGTTTCAGCTTCGTAGCATAAGCGGTTGCTGAGATATAAAAACTAAAATTTTTCCGTCTAAAACGGAGAACCAAATTTTTCTGAATTCAAAATTATAGTCAGTTCTGATAAAAATGAGAAGCAATAAAACCATTGAAAATACGAAAAATAAATTAAAACCGAGCGCGAAGTCAGGATATTAAATTTTTGATTTTTTGAGCCTCGGAATTTGATGTTTCTGGATTATGAGATTAGAAATGTTGTGTTAATTTGCTTATGATTTTAAAATAGGATGCCAAATTCTATTTTTTGCAATTTTGATATTTTCATTTCTAGTTTCGAGATCTTGAAACTCTAGGGTATTAAAGTTTTCAGATTTAAAATTTCTGAATATTGATTTTTGGAATTTTGTAATTTTTAATTCGACCCATCCAATTGCCCTAAAGCGTTTAATATTTGTATTTGAGGATTCCATCAAAATGTTTGCTACTAAAGGGTGTAAGCAATCTAAAGTAATTTTCTTCTAATTATTCTAAAACGGATTGGATTTATCATGAGACTGAAATTAGAAACAATATCAATACTTACGAAAGGCACTCTTGGATTCTTCAAAAGCTTTAAACGTAAACAGGGCAGTCCGTGTATCAGTTGGTACACGAAAATGCAATATCGAGACGTCCTTGTAAGCGGTATACTTCAATAGTGTATTCGATGGTAAACGGACTAATGGTATTTGATCTTTGGGTATTGGAATTTGTGCGATTTCAAGCTTATCGGCCGAAAGCGGTTCATGTTTTTGATGCTCCTGTTCCGATACTTGAACACTACCTAAACTATAATCACATATTCTTACTATAATAAATATGACTAGAATGGTCCGGTACATGATGTCGGATAAATATAATTGGAAACTGTATATTTGAATGCAAGCGAGGTTGTTGGTGGTGGTATCGATTTCAAATCGAGAATATCATTGCTACTGTCGGTCAGTTATCTGAAAAGAGGAGAAAAACAATATTAAAATACACTTTCATTTAATTTTTACTTCTTTTTCAAAAATTTTTACGTTATTTTAAATTTTTGGAAGTAGGTTGGACCTTAAAAAGGCGGGATCTCTAGGGGAAGTGGTGATAAAATGGGAACGTATTCTATATAAATATTGTCGATGCAAACTTAATTGTTTGATTTTGCATAGTAGGTATTAGCCAACAAATCATAATGAACTTCACTTCTAGAAAACCATCAAAAATTTTACGAAGTTTGTCAAAAAAATTTCAAAGTTGAATATAATGGCCTTTCAGCTTTCACAGTAAGTATACTGAGTAGGTCTCCATCCAGGAGAAATTATCCAGGCTGAAGCTAATAAAAGCAAGATAGGGAGGATTTTAAACGAACAATTTTCATTTCATTGTTTCTAGAACTATAAATCCTAGAAGAGGGAAACCTGAAACTTAGTACCTACGCTTATAAGATATTATATAAAAGAAATACGACCAAACAAAAAATATTATCTTCGATATTACAATATTCAACCCACAGGGGTTGAAAAGAGGTTGAAAATGTTTTTACGAATACCCCCGCATCTCTAGGGACTGATCAGATATTGGTTTTTACTTTTACGTCCTCTTGGGCCTGACTAAATACCAAATTGGTCACACCAGCACTTTATTTAATGGATTTCGGTATTTCTCAATATTCAACCCTCAAAATAGTGAAAAGGGGTTGAATAAGTTTTCTTTAATTTCAGCTGTATTATTTAGGTTTGAATAGATATCGATTAGTTTTTCTTCTGCGTGCTCCTTTTATGTCTTCATCAGATTCGAGATTTTAAATATAGAACCTCACACGATACGGAAAAAAGTTCAATCCGATTTTACGAATTATGCCATTTGTTTAAAACTTAATATGTATTCGTTTTTTACTTCAATGCGCTCTTTGTTTTTTTTTGCTTGTCGAATTTGAGGATCACTATGGATAGAAGATTGAAACCTGGCTTTTTTCAGCTATATTCCAAAAATAAGAGTTTTGCAGATGACAAGCAATGAACAGGTAGCTTAAGGAACGGTTGATTGCGTGAATGAAACAGCTGTACGATGTTTTGTGCCTACACTTGCCAAATTTTTTTAAGTTGCCTGGAGTATCTAAACCTTTGTTCTTTGAGGTACACATCCATAACTACACAAGCTTAAATTTTTGGCATATTTGGTTCCTCTGATATACAGCATATTTTAATTTGGGTTACCTTTACATCAAAAAGGTACCTAGCAAATTTCAACTTGTTGGCATTCACCGTTTTTGAGAGAAAAAAATTAGAACCTCGATATTCAAGTTCCAACAAACTCCCGCACCCATAAAAATCGTTACTTTTCATTGAGTTGATCTCTAGGAAAATAATATCTGCAAGGACGAGGAGAAGCTGCACCTGAACATAACTCACAAAAAACTATTTCACTGAACTTTCTAGTTTCTCCTATTCATGTTCGGGATATTGCAGCTTCTTTATAGTGATCGTATCGAAGAGGAATTAGAGAATCCTTTGGGGGATTTTACGATAACTACATATCCAAGGCTTGAGGTGATAGAGGAATCTAAACTTACTCCGGCATTTAAATCTATAATCTAATCAAATTAGACTCTTACAGGAGCAAGATGAAACTAAACTGTGTGAGTTCCTATGCAGACACATTTTCCAGTATGAAAGATGTCACACTGAAGACATAAAGCCCCATGCAACGACGACAAATGATTGAATACGAGTGGTATTTAAGAAAATCTTTATTCCTAGCATTATCCTATCAAAATTGCAATTGAAAATTTAAGGTATTCGAGGTGCCTTAAATTAAGTAAGGTATACGACGCAAAAGACTGATTCTATTTTTAGGACGGATTCGAATAGTTTGCTTCGTCTATGTCTACGTCTACGTCAAGGTGTGTTGCTTTTATAATAGTTTAGAAAAAGATAAGCTGACCCGTCCAACTTAATGACTCAGATGTCAAAGTCAAAGCGGAAATGTGGTAAGCAAATCTTAGTTAGATTTTGGCAAATTTCACCCAAGTTAAAATGTTGTCTATTTAAATCAATATTAAGTCTACTCTCTTCTTGACTTCGTCAGCTGCTTTAAAATAAGTCAACCTAAGCCAAGACACCAACCAAAATTTATTTTGGACATGAATCTTCTATGCCTGACGTCGTAAACTATGATATTTTAACTAGAAGTAGACGAAACAAACTATTAGTTTCACTACAATTTGCCGTGAGTGACAAGTTTTGAGGATGAAACTTCATAGGATCGTATTGAAAGAGTGAAGGGCACAACATGATACATAGTGGGGACAGGGTGTTTTTTAATAAAAACCATTTTGAGCCCGATAAAATGAGGGTGTCGCGTGTAGTTGATATATTTCAGAAAGATGCTCAAAAATCCAAACAAAATTAAAATCGGATCAAAAGGGAGGGGGGGAGGAGGGAGGTTGGTTAATTATGGCCAAAAACGTCGAAAAAAATTCAAAATTTATGAGTCTTCTTTTGCCTTTCCTGGCCGCAAATTTAAGAATTTTTTAAATCTGTTTGCGGATTTGAAAAAAGGGGGCCAGCACCTTTAATTTAAGTGGTCAGTTGTCAAAATCTGATAATTGTGAGAGAATTTGGAAAAATTGTCCTAAATTTTGCCTAGGGGTAACATGGCATTTTTTAAAAAAGTAAATTTTTTCTACTTTCGAAAAACGAAAGGGGAGCTCAACAGGTGCTCAAAAATCCAAACTAAATTAAGATCGGATAAAAAATGAGGAAAAACGGCCAAAAACGTCGAAAAAAATTCAAAATTTACCAGCCTTCTTTTGCCTCTCCTTGACGCAAATTTGAGAATTTCTTAACTCTGTTTACGGATTTGTAAAGGAGGCGCCAGTATCTTTTATTTAAGGTATGACTTGTGAACATCTCAGAATTTTTAAAAAATTGCCCTAAAATTTGCCAAGGGCATGGCATTTTTCAAAAATAGCAATTTTTTCGATTTACGCTAGTGATACCTACATCAAACGAAAAGGAAACTCAATAGGCAATCAAAAATCCAAACAAAATTAAAATCGGACCGAAAATGGGAGAATGGTGGCCAGAAACGTGAGAAAAAAATTCAAAATTTACGACTATTCTTTTCCCTGTCCTGACCGCAAATTTAAGAATTTTTGTTTCAACTTGTTTTCGGATTTGAAAAGGAGGCGCCAGCACCTTTAATTTAACGTATGACTTGTGAAAATCGAAAATTTTTTAAAAAATTTTCCTAAAATTTGCTAAGGGGTATAAAATCGGATCAAAAATGAGGAAATGGTGGTCAAAAACGTCAAAAAAATTCAAAATTTGCAACTCTTCTTTCGCCTCTCCTTGCTGCAACTTTAAAAATTTTTTAAATCTGGTTGTGGATTTGAAAAGAAGATGCCAGTACCTTTAATTTAAGGTATGACTTGTTAAAATCGAAGAATTTTTAAAAAGTTGTCCTAAAATTTAGGAAGGTAACATGGCATTTTTCAAAAAGCCATTTTTTTCGATTTTCGCATGTGACACATCAAACGAAAGGGGAGCTTAACCGCTGCTCAAAAATCCAAGCGAAATCAGATCAATAATGAGGGAATGGTTGTCAAAAACGTTGAAAATACAATTCAAAATTTGAGACTCAGGTTTTGCCTCTCCTGGCCGCTAATTTAAGAATTTTTTAAATCAGTTTGAGGATTTGAAAATTAGGCACCAGCACCTTTAATTTAAGGGGTCACTGTCAAAATCGGAGAATTTTGAAAAAAAAACAGTGCTTCCGGAGAATGCCAATAAAAATTTACAATTACGATAACTATGTAGGTCAAATTTAAAATTCGGTTGAATAAATGATGTTTTTTTGATAAATGTTTTAATAATAAAGTATTAAGAAGTTTTTGTTGTTTTCCGGCGTCAGAGGAGTTCCTGGTGTGAAACCCCAACACGAATTCCCCGACTTGTGATTAATCGCTGTCCTGGCTACTGCCATTGAGGACATGACAGTTGGAAAACATTCACTGGAGATAGGTCAGCTAATAAGACGTAGGGAAGCATTTTATTGCGACCCTATTTTAGCCGCGTCCCGAACTTTGACCTGAAAGCTAATAAAGTTTCACCCAGACTGTTGGCAGATTTTTTCGATTGCTTAGTAGAAACTGCCTTGCAAGGGATTCTTCTTAAAACCACAACAATTCTAATTACTCCGAAGGAGTGAGTTTAAAATTAATTTGGATCTATTTATTATTACTGCACCACACTATTGCTCATAATTTGTTCAGTAGTTAGGTAGGTACATCAAGCAGTAAGAACATATCCTCTTAAGGATCGACACAAGTGTTAAAAGTGAAGACTTCCAGTAAATAAGGGTAGTTAATTACAGCGGTCATTATTATGAAGGTTCTTAGCAGGCGGACTCATATTCCCTTGACCTATAACTTTATAGGCGTAAAATTTACATCCAATTCAAGCATAAATTCTAGGGTTGAGTGATAATCAGACTAAAGGTTCAATTAAATACCCCGTGTGTTAATGTCGTCCAATCGATCAAAACATGATGGAAAACATACTCTGGCTGCCAGGACCACATGTAAAACGATTTTCTAGCAACCGTCTCCCTTTTACTACCTTCCTACAAGTTAACTAAAAATACCGACTTCCACCTACGTACAATAAACATCAATAAATCGGAGGTGACTTGTAATATGTGTATGTGGGCGGGCGAAATGTGGTATTATAAAATTTCCAAGAAACCTTGAAAAAAAAAATATACTCGCGCAAAGTATGCTCAAGGTGCTACATAATGGCAACTGAAATATACCATAAGTTCTAATCCGTAATAGCTTGGCAACAAAATTTCCTTAAAGTATCAAGTACGTACTTTCCTAGCTTCATAATGGGATTATTTGACCATTAAATGCTTGCCCCAGTTTGCTAATGGGAGAAAAATCGAAGGATTTAAGGCTTCAAGGAACTAAAGGCGTATAGCGTGGCTGTAGATGTACTGGAAGTTAGAACGTAATGCTAGGAGCTGTTTTTCTCGAAGACTTGAAAAGAAAAAAATATTCGAAATTATTATAAGTGGGTACAAGGGTAGTTGTTGGTGACTTAACTTCGTAAGCTATTTTGCTTTTCCTGTCGAAATTCAGATTACTTAAAACACTGTAGGCTGGAGAAGATGCGCATTTTGTCTAAGAGCAAAAAAAAAAAACAATTGTTCTGACAAATTAGTAAAGAATTGCTGTCGTCGTCTTTTTCAAAATGATCACAGAGAAAGCACCGGTGGCTTCTATCATAAGCGCCATTTTTCAAAAGGCTGCAGTTCCTGTCGGCTTCTTCCTTTAGGAGCATCTTCACAGAGAAAAAAAATTAATATTACCTTTTCTGTGGCATCAGCTCCAGTAATTACTGTCAGCTTTGGAATATCTTTTTATTTTAGGACAATTTTTGATACAGCTTCTGGATGAGATAATAAAGAAAGAAAAATAAATCTAGCCTAACAGAAGAATTTTCTTGATTAATCCAACAAGAGACCCTGGAAAATCGATTACTTTTCAAAGCATCCGAGTAGTGAGATCAATTTCCAAATACAAGCTTCATCTTTGCAATATTATTTAATAAATTGTGATCAAGAATTCGTTGGTTGTTTTTCGGGGTCAGAGGAGTTTCTGGTACCAAACACCAACACGAATGCCTGACTGGGATCGATCGCTGTTCTGGCTACTGCCATTGTGACAGTTGAAAAACCTTCACTGGAAAAGCCATTTTACTTTATTATTTTCTAATAATACAATATTGTAATCGATTTTTAAAAAAAAAAAATTTTCTACCCTCAAAATTTTTTTTTGCGTTTCATGTCTAGTAGACACGAAAAAAGTAAAAAAAAATCCAGTCCGTCTGTCCGCCGTACGCCGTACGCAAAATCGTTTGAAGGCTCGTAGCTCCCAAAAGCTTTAATATATTACATTGAAATTTTTTTTGTAAATAGACTGGGTAGGCCCCTTGAAGTGACCAAATTCTGAGGGGTGGTGGCTTGTGGTGGGAGGAGGAGGGTGCGTTTTAGGCGGAACATTTTGGTTTCTAGATCTCAGCAACCGCTTATGCTAATTTATATAGAGCTTTGATAGTGGACCCATTTGCATAAAAATTGTCAATATGGGTGAAGAGGTGTGGGAGTGGGGGGAAAAATAATACGTTCGAAATGCGAAAAAGGCGAGATCGACACATTCTAAAATCCATATCTCCTAAACGGTTAATGCCACGAAATTGAAACTTAATGAATATCTGTTGGTATACACACTAGGAGAATAGATCGGAATCAAATTTTTGAGTTAGGACAGTGGCGTACGCAGGTGGAGGGTAAAAAACTTTAGATTACGATATCTCACGAACCAATTGCACTAGACAAATAAAATTCGGTTTGTGTATAAAGGTTGACAAATGAAGTTTGACGAAAGTACAATTTTTTAAGGGGCGATGAATCATGAAAGTGTAGTGAATACGAATTTTTCTAAAAAATCACGTCTTATATCTCAAGAACATTGTAAGGTAGATGCTTAAAATTTGGTGAGGGTGTAGAGGGTGAGGGTGGGGGAGGGTGAAAAGGAAAAAGTTCCGGTTTTTGTATCTCGAAAACCCATAACGGTATAAAGCTGAAACATGTTATTTAGATAGAGCTATAGTAGTAGCATATCGGAAAAATATAATTTTTTATAGGGTCAGTATGGTACGGGGGTGGGGGTGTTTTTCCTATCTTCAGAACGGCTTATGCTACAAAGTTGAATGATGCTACGTATATATATATCAACTAGAAAAGTAATATGAATGAAAAAAAAATTCAAATATTTATTGGCGTTCGAAAGAGTGAAAATGGAATGCACATATTTTCAGGATTTTCATCATATCTATTAGGACCTCCGAAATATTAAATTAATTTTTACTCTAGGGATTCTTCATATAAATACCTAGAAAGCGTTTTCAGGATTTTTTGAAATTCGACCCTTAAGGGGGTTGTATACTTTTTTTTTCCGCCATATCCCTCAGGTCCGATCAGATATCGAATATTGTTTCACTTTCACGGGCATGCGTAATAATCGCATAAAACTTATTTTTAAGTTTTTTCCTTTTTTAGCCCATAAGAGGGTATAAAAGGGTTGAACACGTTTTCACGACTTCCGTCATATGCTTTAGAAGTGATAAGTAGCTGAATTGGTTTTTGCATTCTCGTGCTTTCGTTGTATTTATTTATTAACTCCTTTCAGGACTTTTGGATTTTCATCCCCCAAGTGGTTGTAAGGAGGTTGCATATGTTTTCACAGGTTCCTACATATTGCTAAGATCTGATGATATATTGAATTCATTTTTACTTTCTAAGGTTTCCTATATAAGCGCCAAAAAGTCAATTTCAGTATTTTTAGATATTGAATCCTAAGGGGTGTAAGGGGTTGTATGCTTTTCAAACCTTCGACATATTTCTTAGGTTCGATGAGATATTAGATCGCTTTACATTTCCACAGACTTTTTATATAATCGCCAACAAACCCATTTCTCAATTTTTGGATATTCAACCCCCAAGGGTTTGCAAATGTATTCACAAATTCTGCCATCCCTTAGTTCTGATGAGATATATAATTGATTAATACGGCATTTGATGGAATGACCTAAAACCCATTTTCACGATTTTTCGAATTTCAAGAAGCAAGGGGATTTGAAGAGCTTGCTTACGTTTTCACAAATTTTTCAAAGTCCCACGTCTCTCTTGAGATATTAAGTTGCTTCTTATGAAATCGTCTAAAAACGTGTTTCAAAATTTTTTCGAAATTCAAACCACAAGTGGAAGTAATGAGTTTGTATACGTTTTAACAATTCGTCATATCTCTTAAGTCTGCTGATAAGGCAACATATACGTTTTTACTTCTATGGGCTTTTAGTGTACATAATACAGTGGATGCCGCTAATTGTAATCACTTTGGGACCAGCCAAAAACAATAACATTAACCGGGTGATAACAATAAACGAAGAAAAAAAATTAACGATGAATTCTGTTTGTGGAAAATGGAACCCAACTGTTTTGATAACAAAATGCGGCTTATAACATTATCCACGATTACAATAATCGGCATCCACTGTATATCAAAATTCGAATAGTCTATACGGGCTTTTTCAATGTTTAATTGGCAAAAAATCTTTATTTTAAATATTTTTATTTTAAGAACAAAATTAACTTTCCAAGAAACCTCATAATCTCGAAACAACCGATGATATGCTCCGATTTTGACCGCTCCCGAACTTTGACCCAAAAAATAATAAAGTTTCGCCCAGACCATTGGCAAATTTCTTAAAACTGTATAGAACTAGATCCGAAGGAACTGTTTTGTCATGTCTACTATCTGAAACACCTTTACGCCGCTGGTTTTGCTTGGGATTTTCCCATATGTGCGATATAGAACTAAAATTCATTTCCACGAATTATCATTGAAGAAAATTTGCCATAGAGCTTTATGATTAAGGTAGGTCCGAGTATATAGACTGAAATTCATCTTATATTTCAACTAATTTGGTTGTTCACTAGGGCTGGATTTAAGCTCGCGTACTGTAACGACTTGATTTTCCAGGGTAAATTTAGCGGGCGCCAGGGTTCGTTACAAACATTTCTTTTTATTAAGACTTCACTATTTTAGTTCATTGATGACATTTAAATTTTATTTCATTTGGTTTTCTCCTTGTTTCCTCGTTGGTTCTGCTCAACGTGAGCAGCGTGACTCTGCTGGTACGACTCCGCTCGCCTTGACTCGACCCGTCTTTGCTCGTCATTTCTCCCTGTCTTCGTCTTCGCGTGTGGCCTACTCTGTCTGCTTGTCGTGGTTTCGCGTAGTTCGTCGTGGCTTGTCGTAGCTGGTTTAAGCTCGACTCCTGGCACGATTCTGCTCGCCTTGATTTAACCCTGTTGCTGATCGTCATCTCGTTTTGCTCTGCTCTGTTCACCTGTTCTGTTCTGTCGACGGTTGCTCTGCTCTGTTCGTCTGCTCTGCTCGTCGTGGCTTGCTCTGCTCGTCGTAGCTTTGCTGAGTTCGTCGTGGATCGCTATGCTCGTCGCTGCTTTGCTCTGCTCGTTATGGCTCACTCTGTTCGTAGCTGCTTTGCTCTGCTCGTCATGGCTCGATTCTGCTCTGCTTGGTTCTGCTGGGCTCGTCTCTGCTATGCGTGGCTTTGCTGGGCTCGTCTCTGCTCTGCTTGGATCTGCTGGGCTCGTCTCTGTTCTGCTTGGCTCTGCTGGACTCGGCAGTGCTATGCTTGACTCGTCAGTGATATGCTCCGCTTGGCTCTTCTGGGCTCGTCTCTGCTCTGCTTGGCTCTGCTCCGCTTGGCTCTGCTGGGCTCGTCTCTGCCCTGCTGGGTTCTTCTCTGCTCTACTTGGCTCTGCTGGGCTTGTCTCTGCTCTGCTTGGACTTGGACTAACCGGTCTCAAACTCTCAAAGGAGAAGTCTAACTCCATAACCTTACCTTGTCTGAAGACCGATTAGAAAAGAATATCCGGCCAGTGCGTCGACCTCTTCAATTCTGCATGTTGGCGGAGTTCTAAATGCGCAAACCCAACGCAGGTTGAATTGGTCGAGCTCAGTAATCAAAGTTGCTGAAAGGGGAAGTCTACCTCCACAACGTTCTTTGCAGACTGATCACTCGCCTCCTTCTGCTTGTTCGCTGGGACCTTTATAATGTCACCTGCCGCGAAACCAAACCAAGATAAAACAAGTACAATTTTGTGCTATGTTTAATTCTTTGTTCTAGTTCTTTCTCAGGTTTTTGTGTGCGGAAATTTGTACGAGAATTTCCGTCCTCACAGTACTTAGTGTGATAGTGAATATACCCTAGTGAGCTACCAAATTGAACCAAATTGGTTGAAATATAAGATGAACTTCAGTGCATATACCTACCTTAATTAAAAAGTGCTATAGCAAATTTCACTAAATTATAATTCGTGGAAATGATTTTCGAATCTATATCGCACATATGGAGAAGTCCTCAGCAATACCAGCATCGAAAAAAACGAAAGAAAAATCAACCGAAAAATTAGCTCCTATGGTAGCTACACCATGAAAAAAAATCCAATCTGAAATTATGATCAGTTATAAAGTCGAATCCTAATTAAACCTTTCCAGTACCTACCATAGTCCCCATTAAATTTACGGATTTTTTCCAATTTATTGTGAGGTTTTGATAGAATCTTTGATCAAAACTCCAGAATAGACGCGTCTTTCCCCACAGCCTTCAGGGTAATATACAATCCATAGATTCCTTTCATTCCCCACATATACCTTGATGAAATTATCCTCTCTTCGTGCCCACTAACAAAAGTTCTCAGTATCGGGCATCATTTCAGCTTTCTGCATTACACAACTAGTGCTATTAACTTTATGAAAGTATCTATTAAGTCCGGATAGCAACTAATCTAATGGAAATCACAGCAGGAGGCAGGACTATTTAATGGAAACAATCAAAACTTCTTGATGATTCCGAAATTGCGATACCAATGAAAACTGACGGTCAAATAATTTCTAATTCGATCCCTTAACTTCCTGTAATTACCGGGAACGAGAAAATCCACTAAAGTTAGTCCGACCCTCTTTTCGGGATTTGATTCCACCCCGAGACTCTCTCTTCGACTGTCGGATAAAAACGGAAATTGGCAACTTCTTTAATCCCATTTCAATTCCATTTGCGCTGTATGAGGAACCGTTGAAATCTCCCTGATCCGATCTTTTTTAATTGTTTGCCGAGCATAAAGACGGATAAAATGAATCCGAATTCGGATCCTTGCTAAGTCACCAAGCCAACGAATCTAGGCGACACTGCCGAGCAACGTACACAGCCCATACAAAAGTGAGGCGTGGAACAAAAAAAAACACACAGCGAAAAAAAAACATAAAAATGAAAGGAACTGAGAAGAAAAGCCCAAGTCGATTAAACTTGAAAACGAAGAAATTCCATAAAAGTTTATTCTGTTTGTCACGAGGATCTAAAACTTAATCCAACCCAAAAATATTTTCGCATTTATATTCAGAAGTTGGCCTTGTTTCTTCCCTTATTTTCGGTTGTCGACAGGCAACATTCAGCAGCCCTGAAAACTTCTCCGGAAGTTTCCGCTCGGCGGAAAATGTGAAAAATAAAAAGTACGTTAAAAAAAAAGGAAAAGAACTGAAAAATAAAAATTCGCCGAACTGAACGAAGCTCTGAGGTATCAAATAGGCGGCAAAACTTCTTATTTTAAGGCATTACATCTTAAAGCCAGCCACCCTGGCGGGGGTGTAGGAGGACAGTGAATGGCGAAAAGACAGCCAACAACAAGAAAACAAGACAAGACAAACCGGTAAGAAAGTTTTGTGCCTTGTTTCGAAGGACCGCTTTCTTCGTACTGCCAGCCCGGGATGGGAATTATCATTAAGCCCTAATGAAAATGGGATTAGTGTGGTGTACCCAGTCCTGTTATTGTCACACGAAACAAAGCGAGGTGAAGGAGTAATTATCGAGAGTTTTAAGTGGGCGGCGCTATTGATGTTGATTCGTTAGGTTTCATCGACAACTTAAAAACTGGTTTGGATGCTTGTAGTCCTTTTCACAAAATTTGAAAAAAAAAAGTTTGTTTCTTGATCAGGTGGTAATCCTGACAAGTTTTGAAGCGATCCTTTGCCGTTGGCTTTACTAAAAGAAAGAAATTGGCAAACGTTTCAGCGCACCTTTATTCTATAAAAGTTAAGATGCGAATCAGGTTGTTACTCGGCTGTCTTTCCCAAAAATTTTGTATTGTATACCAACGCACTAAGTTTCAGCTTTGTTACATACTGAAAATTAGAGCGTCTTCTTTCCAGCCTTTTGCGCTCGAGCCACTTTTTTGTGTCTCAACTCCCGTACGCTACTGTGCATGTCTGCCAATTTTTTACATCTGAGTATGCTAAAAAGTTACTATACAATTTTCAACTTTCAACTTTCTAATGCAAACAGTTCCAGAGAAATCACTCTCCTCACTCATTTATCTCACCTAAAGATCCCAAAAAAAGGATCGCCAAACTGAAAAAATTTAAAAAACATAACGCAGTCACGATCGGCTGCAAGTCAATCGTATGATACTCTAGATGAAATACTGAACTCCGATTTATATTTTAGTTGGGAATATATCAAAAGAATGAGGAGTGCACATACGATTATTGCATTACCTTTTATTTAGATAGAAACTATTGGATAGTGGCTACTCGATGGATGGTTAAAAAATTTGTTGAGGTATGGTGAGTTCCATAAATGAAGTTAGGACATTTTTACAGAATTTTTTTATAGCAAGTACATGAAGGACTTATGGGATACCTTTCATATTAATACTTCCAGCTGACACTATTATAAAAACTTACTGTAGTCACGATCGGCTGCAAGCCAATCGTATAATACTCTAGATGAATACTGAACTCCGATTTATATTGTTGTTGGGGATAAAGTAGAATTACGTGTGTGCATGTTGTATGTCCTTTATAAGGACTGCCATTAGATTGCTACTCAAAACTAAAAGACAATATTCTGTGTTTAATTTCATATCTTGAACTGGGTAAGTAATCGAAAAAAAATGTCCTTCTTGAAGGACTTTCACATGGGAGGTGCAGGAAGGACTTACTCAATTTTTTACATATTTATCTTTTTCCTTGGAACCATTTAAAAATGAACGTATACAAAATTTCAAATTCGTAGCTTGAAGCGTTCAAAAGTTATCGAAAAATATTGTTGAACACGTGTCTTAAGGACATTTTGTATGGCAGCTACCAGAAGGAGTAAAAGGATTTCGCTGATTAGTAAACTCAAACTTTATTTTTACTCAAAACTAATTTGTACAAAATTTCCAATTCATAGCTAAAAGATTACTTGAGTTATAGTAAGTTCCGTAAATTAAGTGAAGACGTTTTGCCAGGATATTTGTATGGCAGCTACACGAAGGACTAATAGGATTTTCTTCATAATCATATATTTAGCTCCAACTATTGGAAATATAACACATACAAAATTTCAAAGACGTAGCTTAAACCCTTCTGTAGTTATCGACCAATATTCTTAAACACGTGTTTTAAGGACATTTTGTATGGCAGCTACCCGAAGGAGTAGGACGATTTTGCCCGTTAACGAACTTAGCCTTACAAATTCCACGAAACATCCAGATTCAAAATTTCAAGATCCTAGGTGAAGGCGTTCTTGAGTTATCGTGTTCACGGGCAGACGGACGGACGGACGGACGGACGGACGGACGGACGGACGGACGGACGGACGGACGGACGGACGTCAAGCGGATTTGAAGTTTTTGGCCAGAAATAACCAAAAAATAACATATAACTTTTTTTCGTCCGAGGCTTGGTTCTATGCGTTACAAACTTTTAGGCTGGATTAAACTTATAATACTTTATATGATTTCATCTAGAGTATAATTAACGTGTACAAATTTCAAAGTCGTAACTTAAAGCGTTCTAAAGTTATCGTTCAATATTGGTGAACACGTGTTTTAAGAACTTTTGTATGACAGCTACCCGAAGGAGTTGATGGATTGCGCTAATTAATGAAATCAGTCTTGCTTTTGATATAAAACTAATTCCTGTAAAATTTTGAATCCCTGCTTATAGTGGATTCTGTAACTTGCATACATTTTTGAAGGACTTTTGTAGGCTGCTACACGAAGGACTCTTTCGATTTGCATCATATTCGGAACTTTTGCTTCAAACATTGTAAACTTTAAGTATGCAAAATTTCAAGTTCGAGCAATAATTGTGAATACGTGTTTTAAGGACTCTTGTATGGGAGGTACCCGAAGGAGTGGAAGGATATCCCCCTTAACGAACTTAGCCTTACTTTTTCCATTTTACAGGTGGTGACAAAATTTCAACTTCCTAGGCCAACGTGTTTTTGAGTTATCGTGCAAACGGACAGACGGACAGATGGACAGACGGACAGTCGGGCAGATGGACAGACGGACAGACGGGCAGACGGACGGACGTACAGACGGACAGACGGACAGACGGACAGACGGGCAGACGGACAGACGTACAGACGGACAGACGGACAGACGGACAGACGGACAGACGGACAGACGGACAGACGGACAGACGGACAGACGGACAGACGGACAGACGGACAGACGGACAGACGGACAGACGGACAGACGGACAGACGGACAGACGGACAGACGGACAGACGGACGGACGGATGGACAACGAACGGATTTGGGGTTCTTGGCCACAACTGAACACAAAATACTATTATAACTTTTTTCGTCCGAGGCTCGGTTCTATGCGTTACAAACTTTTCGGGCTGGATTAAACTTATAATACTCTACATGATTTTATCTAGAGTATAAACAGGTGCTTTTCAGAACACCTCCTATAAATCCATCAGGAATACGAAAGGTAAACTTTTAGTTCCAATTATGAGAGGCACTACAATTGAACTCTCTTCTGATGTCAAATACTTGGGTGGTACCTTGAACAAGTGTCTGACTTGGAATTTCCACCTTAAAAACATCTCCACAGAGCAAAATTGTCTTTCATGGCGTGTCGAAAGTTCTGTGGCACCACTTGGGGTCTTAGACCAAAAATGGTATACTGAACCCAGAAGTCTATTATAAACCCAATGATCACATATGCCGCAATGGTGTGGTGGCCAAAGGTTGAACAAATCACAGCACAGAGGGCCCTGCAAAAAATCCAGAGGCGTACTGATCTTAACATTACTGGGGGACTTATATCATGTCCCACTGCTGCAATGGAAGGTTAGGTTACACTAGCCATTACACTAGAGGATAAAGAAGGAGGCTCTAAGAGAGGCCATAAGGGTACAGTATACTGAATTAAATTTAAAGCAGGCGACCTTAAAATTCTACAAGAATTTAATCAGAAGAACTTAGCCGACTCAGTAGAAGACAATATGCCGAAGGGGTATGATTTTGAGATGGTGGTTCTGGGAGATCGTGTATCATGGCAATCTGGTGTACCAGATTTCGGAGAAGGTGCTTCACTCTGGTACACAGACGCGGTCTTTGGATCGAGACGATTGGAGACGACGACTTAAGGAGACCAGGGCCCGACTTGGGTTGTCGCGCCATTGCTGATGATACGAAAAATAACAAGCCAGTCGATCGGTCAGCGGTTACTAGAAAAAATCACGTTCCAAATAGCCTCCTGGTTATTTCTTAGGTTGACAGTCGCATAGTAACCTACACCGCATCTCATCATTAAAAACGTTTCGGACTTCTACACATAAAATAATAAAGTTGCGCCCAGACTGTTGGCAGATTTTTTTATTTACTTACGTATTTTTTTAACAATAGAATGATTCATAGTAGTAAAAGCGAATTCGATCACATTAAACCTAAGAGATTTTCGGAATCAGTGAAAACTTGAACAATACCCCCAGGGGGTTTAATTGAGAAAAATACTTAAATCGGTTTTTCCCCGACTACGTTTAAAGCTTATAGAAGTAAAAGTGAATTTCAAATCGCTATATACCTTAGGAATATATAAGAATTCGTGAATATGTACACAACCACTTCTCACCCCCTTAGGGGTTCAATATCAAAAAAATTTGAAGAACGTTACTAGGCGCTTATATAAATAGCCCGCAAAAGTAAAATTGCTTTGATAGTATGACATGTCCAAAAGTAAAAGCCAATAAAAATCGGAACTTTTTTTTTGCTGTAGTTACTCTAATAGCACATCTACATATACGTATTAAGTTTCAACTTTCTAGCATAAACCATTTCTGAGATATAAGAAACCACCCCCCACCCCCGTACCTTGCTACCCCTATCAACAATTTTATTTTTCTAGGATGTCTCTATAGTGGCTCTATATAATCCTAAATTTTTAGCTTTCCACTCAATACGGTTTTCGAGAAATAAAAATCAGAATTTTTTTCCTTTCTACCTTTTTTTACCATCACCCCCTACACCCCCACCACAAAATTTTTTTCCCCTACTGGATGTCTACCGATCCCAACTTCTGTAAGATTTTCAAGATCATATCTGATACGGTTTCTGAGATATAAAAATGCCTTTTTTTGAGAAATTGCTATCCCCCCACTGTCGTGCCCGAATTCCCCCCTCAAAAAATTTATGTTCATTAGACTCCGCTTGTGATCCCATATACAAAAACAAAATTTTATCTTCCTGGTGCAATTGGTTCGGAAGATATTGTAATCCAAAGTTTTTCACCCCCCAACCCCACACCCCACCACCCATGTTAGCCCTTGTCTAATCTTCAAGTATCCCTAAGGGCAACCACAAAGTTTCAATCTTCTTACATCAATCGTTCAGGAGATATGGATTTTAGAATGTTTCAATCCCGGTTTTCTAGCGTTTTGGACTAATTTTTTTCCCAACCACTTCCACACCCCTCAACCCTTATCGATAATTTTTTTGCAAATGAGTCCACTATTATAGTACTATATAAGTTCCAAGTTTCAGCCTCCTAGCATAAGTGGTTCCTGAGACCTGGAAACCAAAATTTTTCGTCTAAAACGCTCCCCCCTCATCTCCACTTACACCCCCACCCCCTTAAAAGATACCATCCGTAGGGGTTCACCCAATCTACCCACCATAAAAATTTCAATTTAATACCTCAACGGGTTTGGGAGCTACGCGCCTTCAAACGATTTTGCGTACGGCGTACGGCGTATACGGCGGACAGACGGACATTTTTTTTGTTGCTGTTTTGGTGTTTTCTAGTCCTAAAACGTGTAAATACAAAATTTCAGGGTAGCAAATTTTTTTGAAATTTCAGGTCGATCTATTGTGATCTTGCGATCTTTATTATTAAAAAATAATAAAGTAAAACTGCATCAACCGCTTCTGAAATCTTAAAACACTTTTCTTCGAAAGTGTGCCCATCTGTTAATTAAAGAAAAAGATAGCGCGATATTTTTGAACGAATATAGACGATAGAGCAGCAGATTTCGCTTCACCGGTTAGTTGGATATTTTGCTCTACCACTGCCTGAGTCTGATACTATTTTTACAATTATGAGAAGAATGGCCGGCACCATTATCAAAAATAACTCCCGGCTATCCTATCCAAGATGAAATTCAGGACTTTTTAATTATTCTAAACCATCTGTTTCATGTAATAAATACTACCGTAAACGATAGATTAAAATGAACAGATAAAAGTACAAATGAAAGATAAAGATGCCATTAATTAACTCCTGGAAACGGATTCTTCCAGTATAAAAGATTTTTACTTTTAATGTTCATTACGCTACCGGGGGGAGGGACAAATACCTGAAACATGCCTTTCCATTTTGAGCATTCCTTGCCCTTTGAGGCGCACACTTTAAATAAATAAAACAAGAAGGACACCTTGAAAGTTTTCCGAAAAGGTACCATTATTACCATAAGCATTCGCTTCGAATATTAAACATGGCATAAATTAGGAATTCTTTGTCCGATTCTTTACGCTAAAATAGAGTTCAACTTATTGCCATCTATTTTCATCGCATACTGCGGGGGTGTGGTCGACCGCCGTTAAAAAAAAAACAACATCCCTATAGTGGAAATATTTATTCCAGAAAAAAGCAGAAGATAAATTTCGTCCTCCCGCTACCGCTATTCCGGTCAATTTTCGATGGCTAAGTTTTGCTCTAGCCCATTTCTCTCCGAGGATGCCCCTTTCTTTACCGGTTAATGTCAGGTTATCTATAGTACGAAAGATTGCAGATGGCTTGTCCGGAATGTCTAAATAATGTCCTGCTGGAACATGGGCCATACTACAATAAAATTTCATAAAAAAAACTTACCGGCAAGTAAGTTGCAGAAGAAGTTTCCGGAGCCGGGGCATTTAATGGGAAAATGTCGTTGATTTATGGCTACCTGAATGCCTTGAATGGCTTAGAGTTTAAATTCATATTAGGGAGTAATCAATTTTTTTCACTCCTGTTTTCCCGGATGGTTGTGGGTTTTCCTCCTTGTATGGTTGTTTTCCTTTTTTTCGATTTTTCCAGGGAAGAGTTGGAGAAGGCCATCTTGGAGTTGAGCACTCATATTTTATGAGTTAGGTACTTGACGGCTGTTACATCAGAAGCACCATAATGAAATGATTTTGAAATTTGCTCGCTAGTGAAATTTATTATACTATAAAAAGAAATTCATATATTAAAATGATTTTTTTTTTATAAAATATAGATTTGATGCTTTGAGTTATGCTCGATAGCACAGGATATTAATGAAAAAGTACACGGAACCGTGAAAGATAATAAAGCCCACATCCGTTGGAGTTTCGGGGTTGCTTCCAGATCGTAGCTTATTTAATTTTCGTGAAAAGATATTTTTCCATTAATACAGCCATGGTGGAAATCAAATATATTAAACATACTGCAGTCACGATCGGCTGCAAGCCAATCGTATAATACTCTAGATGAATACTGAACTCCGATTTATATTGTAGTTGGGGATAAAGTAGAATTACGTGTGTGCATGTTGTATGTCCTTTATTAAGGACTGCCATTAGATTGCTACTCAAAACTAAAAGACAATATTCAGTGTTTAATTTCATATTTTAAACTGGGTAAGTCATCGAAAAAAAATGTCCTTTTTAAAGGACTTTCACATGGGAGGTGTAGGAAGGACTCATTCGATTTCTTATATATTTATCCTTTTCCTAGGAACCATTCAAAAATTCATGTGTACAAAATTTCAAATTCGTAGCTTGAAGCGTTCAAAAGTTATCGGAAAATATTGTTGAACACGTGTTTTAAGGATATTTTGTATGGCAGCTACCAGAAGGAGTAAAAGGATTTGACTGATTAGTAAACTCAAACTTCCTTATCACTCAAAAATAACTTGTACAAAATTCCGAATTCGTACTTAAAAGATTACTTGAGTTATTGTGAGTTTCGTAAATTAAGTAAATACATTTTGACAGGATATTTGTATGGCAGCTACACGAAGGACTAACAGGATTTCCTTCATAATTATATATTTAGCTCCAACTATTAGAAAAATAATACATACAAAATTTCAATGTCGTAGCTTGAACCCTTCTGAAGTTATCGACCAATATTCTTGAAGACGTGTTTTAAGGACATTTTGTATGGCAGCTACCAGAAGGAGTAAAAGGATTTCGCTGATTAGTAAACTTCGACTTTGTTTTTACTCAAAACTAACTTCTACACAATTCCAAATTCGTAGCTAAAAGATTACTTGAGTTATAGTGAGTTTCGTAAATTAAGTGAATACATTTTAACAGGATATTTGTATGGCAGCTACACGAAGGACTAACAGGATTTCCTTCATAATCATATATTTAGCTCCAACTATTGGAAAAATGACACATACAAAATTTCAATGTCGTAGCTTAAACCCTTCTAAAGTTATCGACCAATATTCTTGAACACGTGTTTTAAGGACATTTTATATGGCAGCTACCAGAAGGAGTAAAAGGATTTCACTGATTAGTAAACTCCGACTTCCTTTTCACTCAAAACTAAGTTGTAAAAAATTTCGAATTCGTAGCTAAAAGATTACTTGAGCTATTGCGAGTTTTGTAAATTAAGTGAATACATTTTGGCAGGATATTTGTATGGCAGCTACACGAAGGACTAACAGGATTTTCTTCATAATCATATATTTAGCTCCAACTATTGGAAAAATAATACATCCAAAATTTCAAAGACGTAGCTTAAACCCTTCTAAAGTTATCGACCAATATTCATGAACACGTGTTTTAAGGACATTTTGTATGGCAGCTACCCGAAGGAGTAGGACGATTTTGCCCGTTAACGAACTTAGCCTTACAAATTCAACCAAACATCCAGATTCAAAATTTCAAGATCCTACGTGAAGGCGTTCTTGAGTTATCGTGTTCACGGACAGACGGACGGACGGACGGACGGACGGACGGACGGACGGACGGACGGACGGACGGACGGACGGACGGACGGACGTCAGGCGGATTTGAGGTTTTTGGCCACAAATAAACAAAAAATAATATATAACTTTTTTTCGTCCGAGGCTTGGTTCTATGCGTTACAAACTTTTGGGCTGGATTAAACTTATAATACTCTATATGATTTCATCTAGAGTATAAAAACAATAATGTGAACAAGGTTGGCCATTTAAAAAGAAAAATTGTTACCAACTGATGCTCCGGCGCTGTACAATTAAAGGAAGAACTATTTACATAAAGAGTTTGTGGATTTAATTGAAGTAAGTACAAACATTTCCGGAAGATTATTCCATTACGGTATTGGGTAAATTTATTTAGAATCAATTTTTTTCTGGCTAGAATATGGGGTAAAGTGATTCTACTCACATCAAAACTTCAGTTTTCGAGTTGTGAAACTTTGAGCACTTTAATGTGTTCGCCAGCAATCAGATGAAAAGTTTTATAGAGATTTATATTTGTTTAGAAGCAAATGGATTTTTCGTTTTCATTAAGAAACTTGACCTTTCGTTAGAAAAATAAGAAGAGTTGCCAAAGACGTAAATTAGGGTATCATCACCTCTAACCCCAAACTAGAAAAAGAAATTTTAACAGTACGGTTCTAGGACGAATACAACTGGCTCTTTTTTTAAATTAGGTGGTGAAAAATCTTTGGCCCGACGATATACCGATGTGGCTGTACTTTATTCCTTTAACATTTTGATTGACCTAAATCTCAAAAAACAGCTACCCTCAATTTGTCCATGTTTTATAGGTATGGTTAAATACTCTAAAGTGCAAAAAAATACTACGTCCATTTGCTGTGTATGGCGTATTCAAAAGTATTTAACGCGCCATAGCTTACAAACCCCTGTCGGTGCAACCTTTAAATTTTCACGGCGCAGATATCGGGTGGTGTCACGTGAGGGTAGGTAAAGATTTGGGTCGATATAAACACTCAAAAATAGTGGCAGCGGTATTTAACCTGTGAAGGGTGCTAGATGCCCAAAGGAGGAGATTATTATTTATCTGGTAGAGCCTATAGAAGCCTCACTAACTACTTCTCGAACTACGACCTAAGAGGTATTTTGTTCCTGGCTCTTAACCACTCCCTAGGCCATATCGATTCTTTGAGAAAGGAGATGATTTTACTCAGGGGAGTCTTCGACAGGTCTTCATAGGTGAGAGTAAATCCACCGAGAATCTGCCTTCTTGATCTGGCCACTGCATCACAATCACATAAAATGTGTGCCATGGTTTCAGATGTGGTATCACAGAATCGACATGTATCTAGTGATACTTTACCGATGATCTTAAGATGATAATTTAGGAAATAATGTCCGCAAAATTATCCCATTATAACCCGTGCATTATACCTGCTTAAGGAAAGGAATTCCGACGCTCTCTTACTTGAGAAAGTCAGAAATTTCTTTGACTGTCTAAGTCCTGAAAGTGAGTTCCAATAATCTTCCGCCTGAAGATTTACCCACTTATACCCTATACAGATTTGCTGGGTGCCAGGGCATAGTAATATTTTAGGGAACGAAAGAGCGGACGAGCTTGCGAGATCGGGATCGGCATCGAATGGTAGGGTTGAGGAGGATGTTTGTCCACCGATATGCGGCATCAAAGCGCAAATTGGTGAGCGATCTAAAAAGACAGCCAACTCTAGGTGGGCAGGACTGGCAAGCTGCAGGATTTCTAGATCCCTGTGGCTCGAGCTGGATAGTCAAAAGACTAAGTATATATTGACTTGGGATAGAGGAAAACTGCGACTGCACTAACGGGGCACTGTATGCTGAGGAAACACGCTATGCGGCTAGGGATTGCGGAATCGGACATGTGTAGGTTCTGCCATGATCTGTATGCTGTGGAGGATATCACTCACATTCTGTGTGAATGCCCGGGGATCGCTAGGAGGCGTCTGAAATGGTTGGGTAGCCTTTTCTTCAAGAGCATCGAGGATTTAAGGTCGTTAGGGTATGACAAATTAGTCAGGTTCTGCAGGGAATTGGAGTGTTTCTGAGGTGATGGAATAACCCACAAGGACCTGAAGGGATCGCAATGGGCCCGTTTGGCGCCTAGTGAGCGTGGTGGTTTTAGCGCTGCGCCCCTTCTTAAACCTAAACCTAAACCTACCCTCCTTAATGAAGCCTTTACCTACTCCATAGAATGGTTGCGGGCCAATCATTGGTGAGTTGTCTTCCCGCTTAGCTAGCTGGTCAGTCGATTCATTACCGGAAATGCCCTCATGTCCTGACACTCACATCAGGGCTAGACTATTATGATATGCTAGCTCTTTAAGAAGAGTATGACAGTCCCGCACAAGCCTAGAGCGGAAACAATAAGATTTCAGCGCTAGCAGTGCCGCTTGGCTGTCAGATAAGATAATAACTGTATCGCCTCTTGGTTTATTCAGTAGAAGTTTACCTGCGTACAGCTTTATGGCATGTACCTCAGCCTAAAACACAGTGGCTGTTAGTCCCATTGCCGTCCATATTTTACAATTGGGTCCAAATACGCCCGTTCCAGTTCCACTATAGGTCTTAGAGCCATCCGTGTACCAGACTGAAGCTCCTTCCCCAAAATCTGGTAGACCAGATTGCCCTGATACACGATCTCCCAGAGTCACCATATATAGTTTCTCAAAATTATATACCTTTGGCATGTTATCGTTTACTGAGTCGGTTAGGTACTTCTGATTAAATTCCTGTAGAATTTTAAGGTGATCAATAAGGTCTCCTGCCTTGAATTTATTGTACTGCTGTAGCCTTATGGCCTCTCTCAGAGCCTCCTTCTTTATCTCTAAGTGTAATGGGGCCAAGTCTATCATGACTTCCATTGCAGCAGTGGGACGTGATTTAAGTCCCCCAGTAATGATAAGAACAACATGCCTCTGAATTTTTTGCAGGGCCTTCTGTGCTGTGATTTGTTCAATCTTTGGCCACCACACCATAGCGGCATATGTGATCATTGGTATTATAATAGACTCGTATGTCCAGTATACCATATTTGGTCTGAGATCCCAAGTGGTACCACAGAGCTTTCGACACGCCATAAAAGACAATGTTACTCGTGTGGAGATGTTTTTAAGATCAAAATTCCCTATTGCGACACCGAAACTTTCGAGCTGATTTCTGCTGACATTCTGCTGACATTCTCTTGGAAAAATTTCTTTAATAGTTTGTTTAAGTTGACTCCTTTATAACAAATTTATAGAATAATGGCCACCACTTAAACTTTAAAGGCTTATTTCCATTGGTAGATTTAGTGGCAAAGTAAGGTGATCGAGTGCGAACTCTCCGATCACTAGCTTAATGTAAAGATGGTGGGATAGTGAAAGACGAGTACTAAAGATAGTAACAGTTAAAGTAGGGTAGATAGCATATGTGGAATAGTGCACTCTAATTGCCCTATCTCCCACAACTTCTCTGATCTACTCCAATGGCACTCGACCATTAATTTACTAGGGGATCAGTCGGCAGCAGTCACTCTGCGAATAGAGTTGTGGATTTATAATTCCCCTTATAGAACTTTTGAATGCTGAGCTCGACCAATTCGACCTGCGTTTGGTTTGCGGATTTATAATTCCACCAACACACAGAATCGAAGAGGACGACGGACTGGGAAGACAACCGTCTCTAATCGGTTCGCAAACTGGAGAAGGTTGTGTATTTGTAATTCCCCGGTGAAGGTTTGATATCGGTTAAAAGCAGCTACGAGCAGAGCGAGCCACGACAAGCAGAGCAAAGCAGCGACACGCACAGAGCAAGCCACGACGAACAGAACAAAGCAACCGTCGACAGAGCAGATCAGGCGAATAGAGACAAGATGACGATCAGTAACAGGGTCAAGCCAAGGCAAGCAGAGTCGTGCCAGGAGTCGAGCTAAAACCAGCTACGACAATCCACGACAAGCAGACACAGCAAAGCCTAGACGAACAAGCAGAGTTCACACGCGAAGACGAAGACAGAGAGAGATGACGAGCAGAGCAAAGGCCACACAGAGAGATGAAGACAGGGAGAGAGCAGAGCAGAGAGGGTCAAGGGAAGGCGAGCGGAGTCATACTCACAGAGTCGAATCAGGTCGAGCAGAGGCGATGAACAGAAGCAAGTCAAGGCAAGTAGAGCAGACGCGCGGAGGCGAGCTATGATGAAAGCACGGAAACGGCAAGGAGAAAACCCAAAGGAAATCAAATTTAAATGTCTGTCATCAAATACGTAGGTTGCTACTTAAGTTTTGAGGTATGGCAACACTGAAGTGAATACGTCAAATCTGACATTTTCGTCGTAAACTTTGATATTTTTAGTGGTAAACGTTCTTAGAACGTGTTGTCATACGAGTGCTATTTGTGTTGTTTACAGATACTTGAAATATTCATCTTGGTCGAAAAATGGAATTAAATCGTGAACATTTTCGTGCGATGATTTTCTATGACTTTCGACGTGGATTAAACCAACAGCAGTGTGCCGATCAACTCGCTTCAACTTTTGGTGATGAAGCACCATCTCGAGCCACCGTGTTACGCTGGTTTTCTGAATTCAATCGTGGTCGCACTTCGCTACAGGACGAATTTCGTGAAGGTCGTCCAAAATCGGCAGTTGTGCCAGAAAACACCGATGCTGTGCTTGAACTGATATTGCAAGATCATCATGTGACATACCGTGAGATTGAGGCATTCCTGGGTATTAGTTCCACTTGCATACAATCAATATTGCATGAACATTTGGCTGTCAAAAAGATTTGTTCGCGTTGGATACCGCATAATTTGACAATCGCTCAAAAAAAAGCTCGTGTCGATTGGTGCAAAGAAATGTTGAAAAAATTCAAAAGTGTCTTGATCTTCATGGAGAATATTTTGAAAAATTTTTGATTATAAATATTTGTTTTTATTTGTCTATCTCAAAAGTTAAGTAGCAACCTACGTAGGATTAATAAAGTGAAGTCAAGAAACAAACAAATATTTTGTAACGGATCCCGGCACCCGCTAAGCCTACAGCCCTGTGTAAACAGTTGCTTTACCAAAATTAGTAGATTATAGAGTTACTTGAAGTAAAAGTATGCTTACACTACCACTAAATTTACCAAAGTAATTGAGCCTTAAATCACTTAATACTCCATTTTCGGAAAAAGGACGCACTCCCTCGGTACATCTCGTTCAATTTTTGATTTTAATTAATTTCCGCATTTCCAGTTCACCTTTTCGAATCAATCGAAGTCGAAAGCAATAAATTATCGTCAAACACACACACGTACAGTCTATTGCACTTGAACGTGAATATAGCGAGCTACAATGCAGCAATTCGCAAGGATCGCACACACCCAAACATATCGCAAGTGCATCGCACCGCATAGCACTGCACTGCATCCATCCCCTATAAAAGTGCCAGTTATTGGTCGATTTCAACCCACGATGCTCGAGTTCATTTTATTTTGCAGATAATAAATGAATGCATTCATCTGCCAGGAAAGTGAACAGAGAAAAAGAAAATGGACCCGGGGTGGAGGACAGAAAAAAAAACAACCCCCCCGCTTGAATAATAATATTTTAATGACCTCTGATGAATAGCGCAATTAAGAAAATTTAATAGCTAAATGCCGGGCCAAGCTTTAAGTAACCGGACAAATGGACAAATGAGTATGTGAGGGATGGTGGTGAGATTCAGCGAAATTTTCCAGCAGCAAATACTCGAAACCGTTTTCAACTTAGCACAGAAAACACAATCTGCTCCATGTGCAATAAAACATTACCACGCAAATCCTTTAATGGAGGCACAAGCAAACAACAGCATGGGATATTAATACGCAAGTGGCGTTTAATTAGAGAAAACTCGAAGGGGGTGGAAACCGGGTGGCAGATAAAATACCTGCGGATCGTCAGGACGGCATTAACTTCTCAGTTTTGTTGCAATTAGTCAGCCGCACTGCCACTTTTTTGCTGCTTTAAATAAATCTCACTCGACTTAAATCCTTGAATGGAAAGAACGTCTTAATTACTTATTCCAAGGTGAAAATGGAGGTTTCTTGTCGTCTTGGGGCGGGTTTTTTTGCGGGGGGGTATATTTTGTGCACAATCTCAATTTGTGCGGAGAGTTGTAGTAGGTCCCGACGGGGGTACTTCTCTAAAGGTATTCGGGCAATAAAAATTCATGAAGTTTGAATATTTACGTTGGGAAGCTGCTTACTTCTGTTCTTGCTGCTCCGGTAGTGATTTAAGATGCCCGGATTACATTGGTATTACAGAGGGACACTCGGTTTTTTTTTTTGTTTCATTCCACACAGGGTTTTATTCCTTACGCGCTTGATCCTCTTTTGAATTTTTAAACGCGGTTCGTTTTCTCCAAAGAATGGAAATTATGTAGTAATGAGTAAGTCTTTAACAATTCTTTATCAATTCCACCCGGCTCAAATGTTAACAATACTGTCGTAATGAGCGAGGAAATAATATTTTGTTTTGAAAGTTCCGTCCAAAAATCTTAAGGTTTTTGCAACAACTTCAATATGTTTTTTCAAATGCTACCGCAGATGGTAAAAAGTTTCTTTCTTTCGGCATTGACTTTATGGTTTGAGCCTTAGGTAGCATATTGCTTATCTCTCCACTTCATTAGATAGAAAGACCAGAGCAGGCGGCTTTGAATGTATTGAAATCGGGGAATATCAAATCCCAGCTGTAAAGCGCTGTCGAGAAGTGCCCAAGGTACTTTGTAGTCAGAATAGAGTACGGCCATGCTGGGTATCAGGACATAGTGACATACCAGGAAACGAACTATCCGATGAGCTGGCAAGACTAGGATCGGCGTCAGACGGGATGGTAGAGGAGGGGGTTAGTCCACCATTAAACGGCATCAAAGCGCGTATCAGGGATCGTGACGCGGACGCAGCGAACTCTAGATGGGAGGCGCTAACGCTGTAGGACTTATAGGGCCTCTGACCAAGGTTGGACAGACGGAAGACTATGGGGATATTGGCATGGAGTAGGGGAAGTTTGCGGTTGCTCATCGGAATATTGACAGGGCACTGTTTGCTAGGGAAGCATGCTATGCGTACGGGGATCGCTGTCTCTGACGTGTGTAGGTACTGCCTTGGCCTATATGCTGAGGGTGACTTCACCTACATTTTGTGTGAATGTCAGACGGTTGCAAGGAGGCGACTGAGGTGACTGGGCAGTTTTTCCTGTGAAAATTTTGGGGACTTGAGGTCGGTAGGGCATGACAAGCTGGTCAAGTTCTTTAGGGATCTGGGTTGTTTCGATGATTTTTAGTGACCTACGAGGCTCCGAAGGGTTCGCTTTGGGCCCTATTTTGATGCCCAGTGTTCGCGGGGCTTAGCGCTTCGCCCCTTCTTAGAACTAAAACTAAATAGAAAGAGATAGCAATAATAACATTAGCTACTATTGGTTAAATACCACGTGGGTCTGAATAATACCCTGAAAATCGGTTGGATACCTCAACTTAACTTCCATGGAAATGAAAATGCAGACGAGCTCTTCGGAACTGGGTCAGGAATAAGCATAGAGTGAGCTGATGAGTTGGTTCTATGTCCTATCGAACGTTTAAAGGGAATGATCGACAAAGAAGCGCTCAGACAGATTGAGGGACCTGGGTACATCTCTCGGGTTGCCGGAACGTAAGAATGTGCTAACCGAAACTTAATAAGAGGAACTCCAGCTTCATATTGTCTGTGGGCAGGAATACATGCAGACAACTTATAGGTGTCTTAGAATGGGAATACCCTGATCTGTGTCGCTGTGTTGACGAGAATGTAGAACCGACACTAGGTTAGGTTAGGTTATGGTGGCGGCCATTAAACTATGGGTCGACTCACTTAGACCATTCGGTTGGTCCATTATTGTGATACCACACCTGTAACACCTTAATGAAGTCTCATATAAGGAGTTATCGTAGTACTACTACAGGGGAAAAGCTAGTCGAACCAACCACAGGTGCGAAAAAAATTGGCTAGTTCATCAATTCGTGTTTCAGCCGTTTCCCCGAAAGTGGAGAAGAAGTAGCAGCCCATGGCTCTGAACCTACAGCTGGCTAGCTGGGAACACTCACAAAGTAGATTCCTAACGCTATCTTCTTCTTTTTCACTTCTCCAGTTTCTGCAGAAGTCATTATAATGAACACCTAGGCGTTGTGCATGTCTGCCAAAGAGACAGTGTCCCGTTAAGACTGCTGTGATGTCTCGAGTCTCTATGCGACTTCTTTTCAGAAGATCGGCAGTCCTTCTAGGATGTATTTCTGGCCATAGGTTTCACACGTAGTTAAGTTAAACCATCTACCATTAGTCAGTTCCATTGCATTTCAGTCAAGATTACTCTTGACGTAAGTAAGGGGTACTGGGATGCATGTATAGCAGCCATGTATAGCAGCAATTTCAGATCCAGTTTTGGCCAGCCCAATGGCTGCCTCATTTCCTAGTATCCCCTTGTGTCCCGGAACCCAACACAAGAAAACCTTATGAGCTGCGCCCAGTGTTTTCAGACGCTCCCTACACTTTCTCACTAGCTTAGATTTGACTAGGTTGGAGCTTAAAACCGACACTGGATCCATCTAGTGTGTGAATGTGAAAGTCTGGCTCGAACCAGATATCGGGACTTGAGTAAATTCTTCTCTATTGATGATCAGAACTTGTACCTCTATAGAGAAGTACTCTCTTCATAAGGAAGAACAATATTTGGAATCAATAATTAAGGATCCGGTATATTCGAGGAGAGCACAATAGATGGAAACCGAATTTTAGGCGATTATGTAGCAAGCCTGTTAAAGTAAAAAACAATTCGATATCTCATCATACCTAAGAGATATGGTGGAATTCGTGAAAATATATACAACCCTCTTACACCTCATTAGAGGTTGACTATCATAAAATCCTGAAATTAGTTTTATACAGATTATATAGGAAACCTACTTAAATATAAGTTCGATATCTCATCACGCCTAAAAGATATGTCAGAATTCGTGAAAACGTATACAATCTGTGTACACGGGGTTGAATATCAAGAATCCGGACACCGATTTCTCTTATATGAGGAGAGTGAAATTAACTCGATGTCCCAGTAAACCTAAGAGATTATTACCGTTTTTCCCCGGTGGAAATGACGAAATTCGTGAAAATATACTAACTTTCTAGCACAAACCGTTCATGACGTTGGAAACCACACTCACCGCCGTACCTTGCTACCCCTATCAAAAATTATATTAATTCGTAGAACGTGCCAAGAGTTTTGTCCTATACAACTTTCAAGTTTCAGCTTGGCCACTTAAAGGGATTCAACGGAATCTAGCCACTAAATAATTTTTAACTTAACAGCTTAAAGGATTTGTAAGGTACGACCCTTTAAACGCTTTTACGTACGACGGACGGCGTATACGGCAGGCAGACGGACTTTTTTTTTGCTTCTTTGGGGTTTGAAAATCCTGAAATGTAAAAATAAAAAAAATAGGGGTTGCAATTTTTTTTAAATTTTCGGTCGATCGCAATAACAGTAACAGGAAAAAATCGGCCAACAGTCTGGGCGCAACTTTATTATTTTATGGGTAGAATTCCGAAACGTGTTTAATGCTGAGATGCGGTGCAGGGTACTATGCGACTGACAACCAAAAAAATAACCTTCCAAATAGCCTCCTGGTTATTCCTTTTTCTCCGCCAGAGGTCTACTGGTCCTAACTCCTGTAAAATTTTCAAGATCATATCTGACACGGTTCTTGAGATATAAAAATTTAATTTTTCGAAAAATAGCTGTCCCTTCACTTTCGCGCTTCACCTCCCCCTTTAAAAATTTTACATTCAGTAGACTCCACTGGTAATTTTATATACAGAAACCAAATTTTATCTTCCTGGGACAATTGAGTCGGAAGATATTGTAATTCAAAGTTTTTCATCGCCACCCCCATACCTCACCACCCCCCTTAAAAATGTCAACCCTTCTCTAATCTCCTAGAATTTCTTAAGACAAGTACAAGGTTTCAGCCGTCTGACATCAATCGTTCAGGAGATATGGATTTTAAAATGTTTCAATCCCAGCTTTCAAGCGTTTTGGACGCATTGTTTCCCCCTTCCCTCGAACACCCCTCTCCCCTCTCGACTATTTTTTTGCAAATGGGTCCACTATCATATTACTACAAGTGTTCCAACTTTCAGCCTCCTAGCATAAGCGGTTCCTCCTCCCTCTCACCCCCACCCATCCAAAAGATACCGCTCGTAAAGGTTCACCCATTCTACCTACCATATCTTAATATCTCAAGGGGTTTGAGAGCTACATACCTTCAAATGGTTTTGCGTACGGCGTAAGGCGTCTACGGCGAACAGACGGACATATTTTTTTTTGCTTTTTTGGGGTTTACTAGTCCTAAAACGTGAAAATACAAAATTTCAGGGTAGCAAATTTTTTTGAAACTTCAGGTAGATCATAATACTTTATTATTAAAAAATAATAAAGTAAAAATTAAATTAAAACAAAAAAAATTACTCAAGTGGGGAAGTTCCTGCTCAGGTGCCTAGTCCTAATTATTCAAAGTAAAAAAAGACAGAGAGCAAGGCCATTAGAAACACTTTTTTCAATTTTCTTTCGATTTTTGTGCTGCTTTTCATTTCGAAAAAAAATCTTAAGTTTCACGTTTTTCGGGCTTATTCCAAAATTAAATCAGTTTTAAGAAAGGAGGAACCACTCAAGCTTAAAATTTGGTACTTGTGATGGACATTTCTGATGAACAATATTTCTTTCTGATTCGAAGTAGAGTAAGAACCCTTCTTTCCGTCGTATGGCTGGGACGAAATTTGTAAAATAGTTTTTAAGGAGGCAGCCACAAGTATCCAGCCCCACATCTCAGCATTAAACGTGTTTTGGGCTTCTTTCCCAAAAATAATAAAGTTGCGTCCAAACATTTATTGTATTTTCTATTATTATTATTCCGTATTTCTATTTTATACAAAATTTTAAGATAAAAAATAGTTTTTAAAAAAATTTAAGACCTTCCAGTTTCCCAGACGTACTTTAAGGTGGAATGGTTTGAATTATATCTCCAGAATCTGCAATAATAAGAGCTCACAAGTTTTCAATAAAGAAAAATGCTAAGCCCTGGAACCCTAATCTCCAGAATACTAATCCCACCTTTGATGCGAGCGATTTTATCTGAATATTAAAAAGAAAACCAACACTGAAAATAAACTTTTCGCTGATTCAATTTTCCAAAGTGCTGCACAAATCTTTCATTTCGAGACATTCAAATGGAAAATTGAATTTAGTTTTTCGCACAAAGTACTCGGTTTCAGTGAAATTTGTTTTGTTGGCGGCGACTAGTTGAAAGTGGAAATGGTTCGTATGCGAGGGTGTCGAATTTTAGATTATGATTTTACCAAGTTTTGGATTATTCCACGCGTATGGTTAATTTCGTCTATGCCCTGTTCGCAATTATTGAAAACATTGCGAATCTGGTATTAAAATTCGAAATTGGTACAGAGTGAAACTGGAGTAGGGCGCAATTTCCAAGATGTACAAGGACGCCATCGTTTCCACAATCAATACCAAGCGTCGTTATGGTTAAGGTCGGATTTAGGTTGTTCGTCATGCAAACTGGTAATTGTACTACTGAATGTAGCCACCAGCCTCAGGGCCTTCGAGTTGTAATCGCTAGAACTGTTTTATTTGCAAATTTGTGCGATTCCTGAACATCCCGCTACACACGTCCATATATTCGTACATCCAGAAAACGCTATGCATGTACATTAAAAACATATTCTTAGCTCCATACAGTCAGAGCTACTCGTTGCATAAATTATTCATGTCGAAAGCCCGAGCAGGATTAAGTATAGTCGAGGAAGGACGTGAGCTGAGGGGTGAACAGGATGTGGAAACGACAGGGGGAAAAAAGTGAAAACTCTGCAATGGTTTTTATGTTTTATGTGTGCCGAATGCTCCCTTCAGGATACTGACGAGTAACTTCTAACTTCTGCCCTGGGTGGACTTCTTCTTCAGCTTCTTCTTCGCCTTATTCGGGACTCTTGAATTAAATATGGGATTTCATGTGAATGTGAAAATGAACATATGCTAAGGGACCTTCGGACGGTTCTCTCAAGAATCGTATCCTATTAAGGAAGTTTTAAATAAGTGATAGGGATATTTTCGAGTATATTTTGATACCTAAACCAACCCCCAGTTCAAATAGGTGTTGGAAGTTCAAGATCATCACATTCATATTGCAAAGTGATGCAGGATCGAGCATTGAATGGCAAGTAGGACCAAAGTACTTGCTAATGCTACATTTCTCTTAAAGTTTACTAGGTCTTCCATTTCGGAAGATGTGTCCTGTCCGACGACAGTTTCACTGAAACGTGAGACAGTTTCACGGAATCGAAACCATCTGACTTTAAGGGTGGGTGTCCTTTTAGAACTTTCTTTATGCCTTTGCCATACGAAATTAAACTACGAATTTTTCTATTAAAATTCCTTTCGCTCTGACTAACAGTAGGAAGTTTTTTCTTCCATATCAAAATTCGATTTAAGGTACCACGAAACCTAGGAGCCATACCTTACCACTTTCTACGTATACTTCCATAGTAATATTGTGCTGTAGAAATGGAAACACTATTTCGTATTTAATGTGTCGAGAGTCAGTCACATGACAAAACAATGGTAACGAGTCGACTCTTTGTAATTGGTAACTACACTATCAAAGGACGGATACCTTTGCTATGTGATCCCCCACATAACGTCTTACTGCAGTCACTGCCTCTGAGGGTTAGCAATTTCGAATAATACAGAGTGCGGCAAAAGATGTCAACCACTTTTAATTTTCTTCCTATGTTACAGATTAACCTTGGAAAAAAACCATGTTACGATAACATAAATTGTGTGAGCTGAGAAATTTGAATTTTGATGTGTTTTTCTTTCTGTGCCATTGTTGTTTTAGGAGTAGACATCTGTCTTGAGAAAAATTTCACAAAAAAAGTAAACTGAGTGTTCAAACTTCAAAATTCAAAAATTGTTTGTAGTGTTGCATGTTTACCCTGGCAACCCGAACAACTCACACATCAATGACATCGAAATATCCACTAACTACAACCTTCCATATAAAGGGTGTTTTTTAAGGTGCATGAGAACTATCGATATCGATAACTGTGGTTTGACAGCTGAGAATGTCAAACTGTATTGACATTTCTGTTCAGTAAGGTTTGGCAAATCATCATGAATCATTTAACGCCAGAACAACGCTTCCAAATTGTGGAAATTAACTTTGAAAAAAATAAATCTGTTCGCGAAGTTCATAGAGCACTTCGTCCATTTTACGGTCAACATAATCGTCCTAGTGAGCAAGCAATTCGTGCAGTTATTGATCGTTTTCGCACTAATTTTACTCTTCTCGATTCAAAACCATCAACAAGACAAAGAAATGTGCGGTTTACACGCTGGCGGCATCATCGGTCCTTATTTCTTTCGAAATGAGAAAGGAGCTGCCGTTACGGTGAATGGCCAGTGCTATCGAGCCATGCTAATTGAATTTTTGTTTCCAAAAATTAATCAGCTAAACATCGCCGACATTTGGTTCCAACAAGACAGCGCAACTTGCCATACAGCGCGCTTAACAATCGATTTATTGCAAAATCAATTTGGTGACAACTTGATTTCCAGAAGTGGTTCTGTTAACTGGCCCCCTCGTTCGTGCGATTTAACGCCTCTGGATTACTTTTTATGGGGCTATATTAAGTCATGCGTTTATACCGACAAACCAGCAAATCTTGAAGCATTGGAAGCCAATATTCACGCCACTATTGACGCCGAACGGCCAGATTTATTGGAAAAAGTAGTCAAAAATTGGACTGATCGAATGGACCATGTAACTCGTAGCCACGGCGGACACATGACGGAAATCATATTTAAAAAATAAATGCCATGCAATTATCTACCAGAATATAATAAAAAAAATTTCATTCCAACAATATTTCTGTCTTGTATTATAATTTTAAGTTCTCATGCACCTAAAAAAAACACCCTATACAATAGCGTAGAAAACTCTACACACTTCTTGAATATGCCTTCTCGCATGTTCTTCACTCTTCCCGATCATTCCACACACATAACCAAATATGTTGAAGGTCTCTCGACACAACACATGCAGTATATAAGCGCCGTGATGCTTGAACGGGGGATCAGTTTACTGTGAAAGCAAGACGACGCGTCGGTCAGTTCTACACGAAAGTGTATTTGTAAAGTGATTTTCATTAATAACAGCGATTAACTAATAAATGAAATCGTGAAGCGATGAGAATATGTTCCAGTTTTATTAAAATTAAAATTACATCTCTTTTTACCACTGAATTAAATTTTCTTCATAAGATTTTTTGTTATAATCTAGCGAAAAGAAGTTTTAATAGCCTTTTTGGTAAAGAATCGAACATTTCTTGATCCGTCGAGCCGGATCTGAACTAGCGACCTATTGAAAGCAGAAGAAGTGAGCAATGAATTTAATGTGAAATTTTATTTCAAAATCGTTGAGCCGCATTTGATTGGAAATTACATTTTTTTGGATTGGTGGGGCCAAATGCTTCTTCTTGTTCCCCTTTAAGCGAGCAGATACACCTTGTTCTCTTTTTAATAAGAAAAGGGATAGAATCCTAATGGCATATGTTGTGCATCTACAGAAAAAACTTAACTTAACTTTAACTTATACTTTTAACTTAAGTAGATAGTCAAATTAATGTGTGTAAGTATGGTACATATCAAATACTAATACTTTTCATAAATCAAATGAAAATTATAGACATAGCTTGCCTTTCAATCGAAGGTACTACACGCCACATGTTCCTGGTAAGGTTAAGGACACACAAATTAAATAATTAATTATCTAATCTTGTTTTTGTTCTAAAAACAAACTTTAATTTTTTTATATTGTTACATGTAAACCTGGCAACCGCGCAACTCGATCGTTTAGCATCAACAACCGAATACCTAGCTACAAAGTAACCCAATCAGAAAACTTGTTGAAGTATATAAGGAGAGCGGAGCAACACGATTATACCCCCCTTCCTAACGAATGCGCTCGAATGTGTTAGAACAGCGTAGAGGATCAAATGAAAAGATCTCAAGCTCACTAGAACCCTCTACACACACCACCGAACGAAGATTCAAGAACAGTCTCGACTACAGACAAGTGGTATAAAAGCAGATAAAGCTTTCGGCGAGGGACATAGTAATTTTTATAACGTCGATTGTGACAGCCAGCGTATATACGCGACCGTATTGGTGGAAAGCGATCGATTGCGTGTGATCGAATCAAGCGATATAAATAAGCGGGCGGTATTGCCATATAGTGCGAATAATTTTGCGAATATAATTAAAGTGCGAATTAATAAATTGTTACTTATTTTGATTTTAAACGAATTGTGTTTTTCTTGAAATCCCGGCGAACCCCTAGCTCGCAACAATATATATCTTTTTTTTTGTACAAACGCTTGAAAACACAGTTTTTAAAATCTGTAAAACATAAAATTTTGAAAAAGGTTTTTTGATATGAACTATTAAATATTACTAGTACCAATTTACAAGAATTTTTTTGAATTAAAGATTTTTCTAATAATAAAGAATAATAAAATAATAATTTTCAAATTTTTCAGAACAGTCTTTGTGTTGAAATACGGAATCTTTTCTAGTCTTATTAAAACTACATAAATGAGTATGTGGACTGACTTATACTGCAAATTCTATGTACTATATTGATTGGGATAGGTATTTGAGCTATCTAGTATAATGCTGGTTATAAGCTCATTTACTCATACTAACAACCAAAAATTGTAAAAATGTACATTTATTGATTTAAAAAAACCCCCGATCCCCAACAATTTCCCAAAGGCATGCAGAAAGTATTGACAAGTCATCGATAAAAACTTATCTTTTGACTACTACCCTTATTTCAGTTAAGGAGTTTACGCATAACAAATAAGATCGAAAAAAAACAATATTAATTCAATTAAGAAATTTCACTCGACAAAATTCTCGGAAAACTAAACTTTACGCATTGTTAATTTCGATTATCAAAATATAAAGAGTATGAATGACATCACTAACAAATGAAATCTGAAAATACTCACCTATTAAACAAAATGATAAACTGAAAAACGCACGAGAAATACTACGCAAATGTCCAGAAGAAATATTGCACGAAAATCACTACAAACTATTGCAAACTTTCTTTAATCTCAGAGTTAATCGATCAAAATTTCAATTTCTAAATTAATTAATGAAACTCTGTACATGAGTAATTTCACTAAAAGACTGACATAGCTTATCAGCGCCGCTTTATTTAACGTTGTGTTATCTCTGATGATATAAAAATGTACAAAGACGTAGGCAGTGGGATGTTTGTTTTCAATGTTATTTACGAGAGTTGATTCGATCAAAGTTTTTTGCGCAAATTAAAATAAAAATTATAATTACAGCCTGTAAATTGAACGGATAATCATCGATCTCAATATGAACAATATGTTTCATGGTGCGATTCAAACCCATTAGTGGCATCTACCGTCTACTCGCTGAGTTAAAGTGTTCACCTCGTTATATTCAGTGGCTGGGAATTGCTTCGATACTAGTCGAGTAGCGTTCTCTGCAGTCTCAGAACTGATAGGATAAAATTATATAGCCAGAAACTTAGATTGGATCCAGTAAAATAATATTCCAGAGAGGAGTCGACAAATGTAACCTTATCCCCAATATGGTTAAAGTTTTTCATTTCGATTAATTTTTTGAAACATATGCATAAGTTGAGCACAGGGCTTACTTGAAAGTTATTGAATTCTTCTTTTTAGTACCACACTTTTACCCAATCTTTTATCGGTTTTGAGTAATCGGCTGCAAAACACTGAAAATTTTTAAAAATAATCGGACATTTTTACGAAAATTAATTTTATTGGGATTTTCCCGTTTACAATTTGAATTTTTTCGAGCGAAAAGTGAAAGCAATTGGCTTAATCCAAAAAAATATATTTATAACTTTTGCTTCTAGTCTCCACACTTTTTAAGTTATTTCGGTTTGAAATTCGATAAATTACAGTAATTTTGATTTAATCTAATTTAATAGAGACATTGCAGCTTAAATTGGAGTCATAACTAAGATTTGATTTTATTAAAAACAATTCTTTTTCATGTTATAATTTTACCAATAATAATTCACGTCATTTGGGAATAGCTCGAAAATTATGAATCGTGCAGAAAAGTTGGTAGTATGTTTTTTTTGAGATCAGGACGAAACTCCGAAAGACAAAATAAATTGTGGACAAATAAACAATTAAAGAAAACTAAGAAATTTTAAAGTCCAAATGAAAAAAATCCAGAAATTTGAAAATCGAAAAAGACAAAATTCAAAAATTCAAAAATCTAAAAATATAAATGCCAAAAATCCAGAAGAAAAATTTTATGAAATTTAAAAATCCAAAATGGCATAAAGTTTTTAGTAATAAATTCTTTCGGGTTTTGGTTTTTCTTGACTTTGTCGTAATTCAGAATCTCAGAAGAGCAATGTTTTGGACCATTAAATTTTTAGAACTTTTCCAAACGAATACCGATATCAATTGAGAAAATTTGATGCGAGTAACTAGTGTAAATAATTTTTCAAAATTCACCATTTTAAGCATTTTTCTTAGTCGTACAATGACCACGTGATTTAATTACTTCTGTATGAGAGCTCCCCAAAGGATTGATGGAATTTTGCTAAATAAAAAGCTTATTTTTAAAAACAAAAAAAAACTTTCCGGCTGAACAATTTTTTAAGTCATAGTATGTTCCAGAAGATGAAAATATAATTTTTTTTTTTTATGACATTTGAATGGAGCGTGCACGAAGAACTTGCTCGATTTTCTAATGTGTGGAGAGAAAGGACTATTTCTGTCGATAACGGGCTTGAAAAGGACTGTATTTTGCAAGGATGAGTAAAATTATGGCATAGAAGAGGAAGTCATTTTAGTCTGTGCCTAAAATGACTTCCTCTTCTATGTCTATCGCGAAAAATGTCACTTGCACTCGCGTAATTAAATTCTCGGGAAAATCTAATTAAATCTTTGTTTGGAAAAGAATCGAACATTTTTTGGTCCGTCGAGCCAGATTCGAACCTGCAACCTTTTTGCCTCTTTTCACATCTGGTTGGAAAATCAACTTATTTTACAATATTTTTAGGTTGGTAAAATATAGATTGGGATAAGTGCCTATTCCTGCTCTCGCCTAAGGATGCCCTTTAGTCCTGCTTCTAATGCTGTCATGAAGGGAACTGGTATCTATAGAGTGGAATTGTGCAAACCCTGGTAATATGGGAAAAAAAGTGTATAACGTTTTGTAGGTACATATACATATTGTCTAGTTACAGGCGCAGTGAGCTGCAAAGTGCCAAGCATAAACGCTGGCACAACATAGTTACATTTGGGTATTTGCTAATTTCCTGAAATTACGTTTGCAGAAAGTACAGCTGACTCGACAGATCCAACTTACGTAGTGTCCTTTTTATACTTAGGAATTTCGTATTAAAAATGAACTGATCCTTTTTACTACAATTCTCCTCTACTGAGCACTTCAGCAGCAATTCACTTGGTCAACTCGCACGATGTTATTAAATTCCAATCTGGAAGCAAACAACTTAATTTAAACTAGGGAATTCTCGAACCGCATACACTCACACCGACAAACTCGCTGCTCACACACCTTTACAATTAAAATGTAATTTACACTGAATTTTCCAACCCCGAAAGTGAAACAAATTGGAATAAAACGCAAGCATTTGAATGAAACATTTAACAACTCGAAATTGTTAGATACGTCTTTTATACGGTCTTATGCCCTCTGTACAAGGGCTTGATCCTGTTTGCTTCTCCTATATTTAAATTGGAATCGTTCTGTACGAATTCGTATACAAAAATATCGTATACACTTATTCACATCGATTTCGGGAAATTCACCGAGCAAAACTCAAAAGGTTCGTACAGGTACTGAAACAGGATACAGGTGGATACAGGAGTACTCTGCGTCCTGGCTGTAGCTATAGCAATCTGTATAAAAAAAACGCTCTGTTCGCTGCCAGCAGCTATGAGCTATTTACTCGTAGCGTAAAACCATTAATTTCCACCAGGCCAATTGTAAACTATGGCGGCCACCGTATCTACTCGAAAACACGCTACAGCGAAAATTTTCACATACTTAAAGGGAAAATTATTTGCCGGAAAAGTTAATTAGAATTTTTAGCGAGTGGGTGAAGAGTGTTGTATTTGTTGTTGAATCAAGAATTCCATCGAGTACTTTATAGCGTATAGCTTCGATGTTTACTCTTAGTTATGTATTACTCACATGGTCAGAATTTAAATTGCATTTAAGTGTTTTTCTGCAGTTCAATTGCGAACTGGTAATTTTTAAAACTTTTAAGTTAAGAGAAGTGTAGCAGTTCAGGGCGCTAGTAAAGTTCGAAAATATCAATAAATCGTTAGATAGGTACCTTATCTTAAAGGCGGACAGCACAAAGACCGCCATTGATACCTTTGTAATCCCATCATTCCGCAGCCATTGAAGCCCCTATAGATATCCTCCAGCAACTAAATCACGTACTCAGCTGACGCGTTTACTAGAAACAAATCAATTACTGAGTTTAGTAAAAATGTTCACTTTGTTTTGTATAGTCTACCCTTTCATGCGCATACCGAGCATTACCAAAAGAAAAACTTTCTGTTGCATACTATTAATTTTTGTGTGCGAATAAAAAGAGGAGCTTAACTCAAAATTACAACAAAAACAAAAGGCTGGGCGAGAACACACTTTTAACGATCTGTAGAGGACTGATCGACTTCCATATTGTTTGGAGGTGTCGTCGGCAGCAGTGAATGAAAGTACAAATATATTTTATAAATTTCCACTGGAACCATTAAAAACTTTTTGATGAGATTACAAAAATTTCGTAAGTCACTACCATGGTCCAATTTTACTTAATTATTTTTTAATATTGTGATCGACCTGAAATTTAAAAAAAGAATTGCTACCCTGAAGTTTTGTATTTACACGGTTTAGGATTAGGACTAGTAAACCCGTGAGTCCGTCTGTCCGCCGATGAAAAAGCATTTCAAGGAGGGTAGTTCACAAGCTTGCTGAAGCTGAAATTCTTTTGGAGTGTAGATTGCGTGAACCCCTACGAGTGGTACCCTTTTCGGTGGGTGAGAGTGCAAGGAGAGAGGTGGGGGAGATCTGAGAAACCGAGTATGCTAAAGTTCTGAAGCTTAGAATCTATGTAGAACTGTAATAGTGGACCAAATTGCAAAAATAGTCGATAGATATTGAGGGGAGTGGGAGTGGGGGAAAACAACCGTACCAAATATGATCTTGAAAATTTTGCAAGAGGTAGACCCTGTAGACCTCTAGCAAAGAAAAATTTTGATGACTTGACTGTAGGGGGTGATGGTAGAAAGGGGTGGAAAGAAAAAAAATTTTGAATTTCATTTCTCGAAAATCGCAAAAAATAGAAACCTAAATGGTGACGACTATATATAGTCACTACAGTAGCGTCCTAGAAAAACAAAATGTTTATAAGGGAAGCAAGGTACGGGGGTGGCGGTGATTTATTATATCTCAAAAATAGCTTATGCTAGAAAGTTGAAAATTACTATCTATGTACTATAGGTGTAATAAAAGTAAAAAAAAGTTAAGATTTTTGTTGACTTAAGGGGGAACATCCGAGTAGAAAGCAGAAAAAATAGGTGAATTTTATAAATTATTATCTCAAAAAGTATTTGCTCGATTTAATCCAGGTTGGTTTTATTCGAAAGTATATATGTTGAGGTACGCTAATAATTTTTTTTTATAAATATATATCAACCGGGGGCGCTGCTGTCATAGTCAGCGTAAAGAATGTCCGTCGCTCGCACGGTCTGCGGTTCCCAAGATTACATGCAGTCGGTTGATCCAAAACAAAAATTTCAAAAATATTCTGAAAATGTAAAGTGTGATGCTCTTCGCTAAATTTTTTCACGAAAGGGCGGCCGATTGAACTTTATTTTCAGTTTTTAACCTCAATTATCGACCTTTCTGGCTTGATAAAAAAAAAAGTAAATAAGTAAAAAAAAAATCCTACGTAGCGAAGTAGAAAACCTATCCAAAAATATTGTGTAAAATTTTGGAAGCAATCGGTCAAGCCATTTTCAGAAAATTTTGGGAACCGTCTTTGAAAAGTATGTTTCGAGATAATCGCGTTTGAATGACGTTCTATATAGAGAATTCACGAAGGGTTCATTCCGGTTAATTGCCCATAACTTTCACATTTTTTGGAATTTCAATATGAAATTTACACACAATGTTCTTGAGACTACAAACTTTAAGATGAGCCAAAAAAAAATTTTTTGATAAAAAAAATTTTCTACTCGGATGTTCCCCCTTAATGTTGGAGTAAAAGAAATTTTAGAGAAGAGGGTTTCACGAATTTCGTTATATCTTTTAGGCATGTTGGTTAATCAAATAATTTTACTTCTCCGTGCTCTTTATATAAACGCCTAGAAAGCTTTTTTCCCGATTTTTCGATATCCAACCGTAAAAGGGGTGTAAAGTGGTTATGTATAAAATACATTTGCACGAATTCCAATATATGTATTTCGAATCCGCTTTCACTTCTTAAGATTGCAAATGTAATTGGGAATAAACCATCTAAAGAATTTTTCGATACTCAGCCCCTAGAGGGTGTAAAGTAAGTTTTCACGAATTCCGTAAAATCTTTTAGGTTTAATGAAATCGAATTCGGTTTTATTTTTAGCAAATTTTTGGAAAATGGGTCCACTATCGAAGCTCTATATAAATTCCAAGCTTCAGCCTTCTAACATAAGCGGTTGCTGAGATCTAGAAACAAAAATTTTTCGTCTTAAACGCTTCCCCTCACCTCCTCCCTCACACCTCCAACCCTCAAAAAGTGGTCACTTAAAGGGGCTTATCCAGTCTCAGCTCATAGGGTTTGGGAGCTATAAGCACTGAAACGATTTTTCGTCCGGCGTACGGCGTTGGCGTACAGACGGAGTGAGAGAGTTTTTTTTGCTTTTTTGGTGTCTATTAGTCATGAAACGTGGAAAAAAAATGTTTGACCAATTTTTTTTTTTTAAAAATCGATAACAATACTTTTTTATAAAAATAATAAAGTAAATGTGATATACCTACTGTGTGTTTTACACACACGGTACCAGTGGCGGATCCAGACTTTGCTATTGGGGGGGGGGGGGCGGACATTTTTTTGATTTGGCTATTTTGTTTGATCAAGTTCTGTGTGAATTTAGCTACATAAACTGCACTTAGCAAAAACGGGATCATATTGTTTTCATCTTATTATGGGTCATTCCATCAAGAATCACCAAAGTTGTGACCTTACCATCTCCGATTCTTTTGAAAATGTTTTTACTTGAAGGACTAGTGAAAAAAATAATTGAAATTCAAGTTTTTGTTTCTATCTCATTTTTTAACTAACAAAAACAACAACAATCTTTAAAATAAGCCCTACTTTATTATTCAAGGATTAAAATTACCAGAGATATGAATTTTCAAAGAGGACTCGGACATCTTTTTTGGGAAATCTTTAACATACTATAACAAAGAATCGGCGATGACAAGGTCACACTTTTGGCGATTCTTGATTAAATGACCCTTTTTTTATAAAATGATGGAGAACGACTATAATGTTCTTCGATTTTTTTGACCCCGATCCCATTGAGATCCCAAGTTAATTTTTTGGTATGTTTGAAAAACAGTATAACCTACAAAATATAAAAAAATAAAAAAAAAACCGTTTTGAGATATTTAAGGATAAAGGACAAAATCATTATCCTTGAAAAAAATTTCAAGGATAATTTTTATTGCAACAACCTTCCTCTTTAAAATAAGCCATATTTTATTATTCCAGGATAAAAATTACCAGAGATATGAATTTTTAAAGAGGACTCGAACACCATTTTTGCGAAAACTTTAACATACTATAACTAACAAAAAAAATTAGATAGAAACAAAAAATTGAATTTCAATTATTTTTTTCACTAAGCATAAAGTATGAATTTTCAAAAGAATCGGAGATGGTAAAGTCACAAATTTCGTCATTCTTGGCGGCTCTTGATGGAATGACCCTATTGCCAACGCAATATGTCGTCTTGTAGTTTTTTTATCATAGTGCGTTTACACTCACTCTTGAGGCTCGCCTCGAGGTGAGCCTCTACTCCCATCAGGCCATTGCAAACCGGTTTTCGTCGGCTGTGCTCTTTGCTCTGTTGAAAGCAATTTACACTCAACATGCCTTTGCGGCGCAACTTGCCTATAAGTGCGAAACGACAGAAATACGATGAGCTGCGAATTGTGTGGTACCACAGTTCATTGCATGTGTGTACACATATGGAAACGTGCGTCGGAGAAAAAGTTGAAGAATGTTAGACTCTTGCGACTGCACGAGCCACTCAAACGTTGAGTGTATGGTAAATTCACCATCATACCATCATGGTTCTGTGCTTTGCATTGCACCGTAGAACTACAGTAAATGCTAATTACAGTCCACATTGCAGTGGAGTAAAAAAATCGGAGAACGGTTGAAATATGTTTGTTTAGAAAATTCGGAATTGGTCTTTGGGGGGGCGGCCCCCCCCCCCTGTATCCGCCAATGCACGGTACCAAAAGGATATGAATTATGAAGGGATCTATTTTGGTTAGAAAACTGTTCTAGTTCAGTTATGGAGTTACAAGGATTGCAATGCCGAATGATTTTTTTCGTACTTTCCAGACGTTTTTGATCGGTAGCTTCTGAAAAGTAAAGTGACGATTTTGAGTTCTTCTTCAACTTTTCTTGTGCTTCATCTAGTTCCCGATATATTTTCGATCAGTTTTAATTAGAACATTCATTAAAAATTAGATTCCAGTCCGTTTTTCTCCGAAAAGGATACCGACTGTTTGAAACGCTCTGTATCCATAAAAACCCAAGAATTAATAAATTTTTGTGTTATCTTTGAATTTGTCAGAGGACGGACATTTGAGAACTATGATTGCCCAAAGCCAATATAATCTTGTAGCCACCACAGTAGTTAGCACCATCATTTAAAGGATTCACTGTTAAACGAGTGGAAGTCTGAATTAACGCAACAGGCCGAGATGGATAAAATGAATCAATCGAAATTCGGCAATGCATCTTTTATGCAAAACTCTATTAATTAAACAAGATATCGTATTATCACATGTCACTCCTTTGCCGATAATAGTATTACCATTCCAGACCTGGATTCATTTTTAATGTTTTTGTTTTTATATAAATTTGAATTAACAGTTAAAATTTTATTTCTGTTTTTCTTATTTTGAAATATGTATTAGTGAAGCTCACAAAATATGCAGGCTAGAAAATATAGTTGGCGCTGCGCCGAAGTTAATTTTCGTGTCTCGAAATTCGCAGAATCGTCTCCGAAATTCGGGGCGGAATTGTCTCGATACGTGTATTTTATCCGTAAGGCGTTTCGAAGAGTCACGCAGCCATGCCGATATATACGCTTTTTTCAACCTGAGATAATAAAAGGCAATAACAAGGGTTTTACTTTATTATTTTTTAATGATAAAGTATTGTTATCGATCTAAAATTAAAAAAAAAAATTTGCTACCCTGAAATTTTGTATTTTCACGTTTTAGGACTAGAAAGCCCCAAAAAAGCAAAAAAAAAATGTCTGTCTGTCCGTCGTAGACACTGTCCGCCGTACGCCGTACGAAAAACCGTTTGAAGGTGCGTAGCTCACAAACCCCTTGAGATATTAAGTTGAAAATTATATGGTAGGTAAAGTGGGTGAACCCCTACGAGTGGAATTTTTTGGAGTGGTGGGGGTTTGAAGAAGGGTGAGCGTTTTAGATGAAAAATTTTGGTTTCTAGATCTCAGGAACCGCTTATACTAGGAGGCTGAAAGTTGGAACACTTGTAGTACTATGATAGTGGACCCATTTGCAAAAAAATGGTCTATAGTAGTTGAGGGGTGTGTGAGGGGGGAGGGGGGAAACAATGTGTCCAAAACGCTTGAAAGCTGGGATTGAAACATTCCAAAATCCATATCTCTTGAACGATCGATGTCAGATGACTGAAACTTTGTAATTCTCTTAAAAGATACTATGAGATTAGAAAAGGGTTAACATTTTTAAGGGGGGTGGTGAGGTATGGGGTGGTAGTAGAAAAACTTTGAATTACAATATCTTCCGACTCAATTATGCTAGGAAGATAAAATTTGGTTTCTATATATAAAATTACCAGTGGAGTCTACTGAACCAAAAATTGTTGAGGGGGAGGTGAAACGCGGAAGTGGAGGGACAGTCATTTTTAAAAAAAAAATAGTTTTTTATATCTCAAGAACAGTATCAGATATTGTCTTGAAAATTTTACAGGAGCTGGGACCAGTAGACCTCTAGCGGAGAAAAAAATGTTGAGGGCGTGGGTGTAGGGAGTGATGGTGGGAGGGGGTGGAAATTAATAAAATCTGATTTTAATTTCTCGAAAGGTGCAAAGGATAGAAAGCCAAAAATTGAAAACTGTATAGAGCTACTCTAGAGACATCCAAGAAATATACAATAATTTAATAGGGGTAGCAAGTTGCAGCTCATGCTAGAAAGTTGAAACTTGGTACCTATATGTAGATGTGCTATTAGAGTAATTAAAACTAAAAAAATTGGCCAACAGTCTGGGCACAACTTTACTTTTTTATGGGTAGAAGTCCGAAACGTGTTTAATGCTGAGATGCGGTGTAGGTTACTATGCGACTGACAACCTAAGAAATAACCAGGAGGCAATTTGGAACGTTATTTTTTAGGTTGTCAGTCGCATAGTAACCTACACCACATTTTAGCACTAGACAAGTTTCGGACTTCTACCCATAAAATAATAAAGTTGCGCCCAGACTGATGGCCGATTTTTTCGCATTATATTCAACTCCACAATTGCGCTTGGACTCATAGGAATTGTATTTAATTTCTATTTATTTAACAGGATTTCATATTAACAGATATACATTTTTATGACGTCAGTTGATGTTTCAAAATATATTTTATTCTTTGACGCCATCTATATGTCGAAATTTTAATTAAAACGGATTAACTCAGAAGATTGTGATACTTGATCTGGACTATAATTTAAAACATTTACTACTCCGTTCTATTCTTTCGTTCTTTTCTTTCACGTTGTGAAAGTGCAAGCCGCAATGTCCTTTCTTGTACCAAATTCTGTTTAATTTTAATAAAATTTGGCAGTCAGTATGAAAAAAAATCTGGTAACTGCCCACTTTCTCCATTTCAACTAAAGAAATGACGAAAAGGACTAAAACAACATTGTAAAAAATTATTTTTTCTCCAATTATTATCCTGTATATGCACGAAAGAACGGTCTAGACGGACTATTATAAGGACGACAATGCAAAATATCTTGTAGATATAACAACAGAATTGTATGAGCGGTTTTCATAGAAGCAAAATAACAGAAAAAAGACAAACAGAAAAAAATCAGTTCAGTGCAAAGAACTTAAACAGTCAAAAGGAATAAGGAGGGATGAAGTTTAAAAAGGAAATTTCACTTCTGCACAATAAATGGAAACTGTCGTCACTGTAATTGAATCAGTTCGAAAGAAAAAGGAGAAGTCATTTCCATTATCTCGGCAAATTGATAATTAAATACGGAAAAAAACGAGGACGATACCAGAGAAATTTACTGGACGTTTTTTCAGAGCCGATTTTAAATTATTTTCACTTAGCACTCAAGCATCTGTGATAAATTTTTTTTCCAAAGCAGAATTGCTCAATTGCAAAGAGTGATAATGGAAATATAAGTGATAAGTGATAGTATGGACCTACTTCTTTACAGTAATGTTATCGAAGATTGATTCAATTTTAAGTATTTGTTAGAATGGAACTGATCTATTGAAAGGTTGGAGGTAAATGCTCGTTTCTGTCAATCCAAAGGTCGTTGGATCAAATCACACGAAGGCTTGATTTTTCCACACTAAGCTTGCAGGATACTGCAAGGAGAAGAGTTCTTTTGTTGGTCTGTGTTCAACAGATTCGCTCTTATTTTCCTAGGCATTCTGCAAGTAGCCCCCATGTACTTTCTTAATTATTTGATAAGCCTACACAGATTCCCCACATCAATCAATGTTAGTAGCATTTTCAGTTCATTTTCATAACCAGCTGGAGTATTATACGCGTGCATCAAGACCAAAATGATATTCATCGCTTAACCGATTGAAAAAAGTCTGATGATAAGATGTACATTGTATAGGAACACTATACGTACGTATTAGTCCGGTCGAGGTGAAAGTAATCTTGAGGAAAAATCAGATTTGTTGGTCGACGGCTTTTTAATCTGTCCGTAATTTTTTTAGTTCAAGTACAAATTAAAATCAGTGCGAAGAAAAATACAAATTCTACAGATAACATAAATTAACGGCTCTATTCTGAAATTGTGACCTATCACAGGTCACAACCTGCTGTGACTAAAATATTGTGACTACGCTTGTGACCGAATAGATTTCTCGCATTCTGGGTTATGGCGCTGCAGTCACAAAAAAGGTCACAATAATTTCTTCACATAGTTGAAGCCATGTGAAAATGGTGATGTGCTGTCCAGCGTTGCCGCACGTCATTAATTAAAAGGACGACATTTTCACGAAAATGGTCTAATATGGAAAATAAAGGACCAAAGAATTTATTCAAAAAATATATGTATGTATATTTAAAAAATAAAAAAAATTTATAGAATCAGAAAATAGAACCATGAGCTAGTCGTACTTCCTAGCAGGCAACGTTGCGTATACTATACATAAAAAGTAGTTCGGTTAAAAGTCGTATATTACCCAGGTCTGGCTGCTGGGTTGTTTAATAGAACACCATACGAACTAAAATTTTGAAATTTTAAAAAATGGTTTTTTTCGTAAAAAAAAGGACCACCGGACCAATTGGAAAAAAAAGTACCAACATTAGACCAAACGGACCAAATATGGCAACGCTGGTGCTGTCAGTGTCAGAGAGAGAGGGGTTAAGGTGGTGGCGTATGCGTGTGATGTGGTTATTCTGGCATCAGTGATGTTTCCTTCAGTGATTAGTGACATCATGGAAGACGCCCTGCGTAAGGTAAACACGTGGGCTGCAAGCTGCGGGTTGAGTGTAAATCCGGAAAAAAGCTGAACTGATACTCTTTACCACTAAAACCAAAAGGATTTCGTTTCCCAACCAGAGCGAAATAGAAGAATACCCAGCAAACAATTTCACGAGCGTTTACTAAAAACGATCGTTTCGCGATATGTATGCCGCGCATATAGGACATGAACTGCCCATAAAACAATACGATAAGCATACAGCGAAAAGCGCGCACAATGGCCCATGCCAGGCCTGTGTGGCATCGTAAATACCAAAAATCGCTTAAATCTCGTTTTCTTTTTTTTGTTGTAGTTTCCACTCTTGCAGTTTGGTTTAGTGAAAAGTGATAAGTGACCAGCATTAGAATTCTAATTTATTTTTAAATTATAAAAACTCTTTCTTTTAATTCATAAAAACGATCATTTATAATTCATAAGCGACTCATTTTTAACGAGTATATACCTAGTTGGTATGTACTCGCTGAAACCACATTTTTTTCTAACTTATCAATGTGTCGTAAAAAATTACTCTTCTCGGATGGTCATTTGGTATGCCCAATGAGTCGTTTTTAATTCATTTGCGGACTCATAAACGAGTGGAAGGCTGGCACTTCTGGCTGGATAGTTATTTCATATAGGAGTTCGTTGTAGTCATCTACACCGACGGTTCAAACATGAATTGCGGAGTCGGGGCCGATAATTTCCCAGGCACGCACAATGTTGCAAAGTCTTGATACAAGGAATGAGTGAGGCCTGTCAAAATTTAAAGCAAGACTCTACGCCAAAGCAAAATATTGTAATTTTCACTGACAACCGAGCCGCAATCAAAGCCTTAGATTCGGCTATCATTTAAACTCGTAGAACAGCGCCGAGAGGAGTTAGCCTACTTAGGAAGTAGTTAGCTCAAAAGCAGGGTGCTTTAGGTTCCCGGTCACAGAAAGATTGAAGGTAACGAGCGGACAGACGAATTAGCTACGTGAGGTTCTGCTCTTAGGGTCCCGTTAGGGTCTGTTAAGCTTCAAATATCCTCTCACTTTCTTACGAACGCGAACTTCTGGTGGAGAGGACTACCCAGCTGCGTCATATCTAGGAAGATCCGGAGCAGAAAAGATGAACTATTAAGGAGCCGTGTAGACGTCTTCAGAGTCACGGCGGTCAGCACGGGTCACTGGCCAATCGAAGACCACGATGCCAGGCTGGGTATTCCCTTTAACGACCATTGCCGCAGTTGTCGGGCACCAATGAGAGGATGACTGTTGTCCATATTCTTTGCGGGTGTCCGGCCTTACCCAGAGCCAGATTTCGTGCTAGTACAAATCCTTCTTTGATAAACTTGAGGAGATTTCGAAAAATATGATTGAAAAACTGATCCTCATTTTAAATAGCTCCGGATGCATATGATTATCCATTTCAGCTTCAAGTCTCTGTTAAACTCCGTATCTACTTGACTAGCACTTAACGACCAAGTTAAGTGGTAACAAAACGGCGCTTTCTGTGCTAATTCTGTTCGACAGACGGACCACCACGTAAACCAACCAACCAACCAGTGTCAATGATGAATTCAGTCTTTCCAGGTGTATAATTATCTGTAAACATCGAAAACGAGGAAGTCTTAAGTAACTCTCAAATGTATTGTCGATTGATGAAAAAGGATCAGTTGCGTTTTTCAACTTTCGGAGTGCGACTCTTCTTATTTTACGTATTAAAACTTCACGAAACGTTCAATTTGTTTGCCTGTCTCGCCGTTGTGATCACCTACTTCGCTAGTCACACTTTTATGATGTTATTTTAAACTATGCTAGAATATGAAAAGTCACAGATTCTCCAAAATTAAAACTCTCCGCTAAAATTGTGACTGCTTACTGTACACAGAATAGACCAGTAAAGTTTATGTAAGTATAAAATATTATTTTAAAATTCTTGTTAAAAAAAGTATTAATATTGATTTTCATTTGAGAAGGACAACTAAAGTGATTGGTCTCTTATTTAGAATAATGAACACAAGTAAGTGGCTCAGACAATAATTAATAGTTTTACTCTGGAGCAAATTGAATACTTGAATTTAATCTAGTTCTAGTCTATGTCCAATTTATCAAATCCAATTGTTGTACAATTTACAGGTTTCTGATTTCTAATAAACGTTGATAGAAATTTTATATTGAAAATGAAACACTTCTGTTGTACAGCAATTTGTGTGTACACATAACAATCTGTTCCGAGTATGTACCACATGCAGCCACCACTTCTTTATAGTGGAAACTCCCAATATGCTTCGTTAGCCACCGCTATTCTACGTCTAATTTCATGTATCTGGCTAGCATCCTTCCTAAGGACATACGGTTGCATCCTGTTCTGTTCGTATGTGCTGAAGTTCTCACGCCAGGTTGTTCTCAAAAGTTTGGTTTTGTTCTGATTTATGTTCAACCCGACATTGCCACAGGGTCAGATCTAAAAGACTCTTTCGCTAGTCTGGAAACCCCAGGAACCTAGGATATTAATTTTATCAGCATATGCCACCACTTGAGACTATTTGAATAGCAGCGCTTCATATATGAAAGTGGTGTCCTTTTCATGATACGTTTGAATTGTGTATTAGATAAAATAGAAGCCGTGGGTGGTAAGGTCAAGTTGCTCGAATACAGAAATTCTGAAAAATCAATAAAGGAATCAGATTGGCGCGACCGACACAAGAATGTGTTGTATACACCCTCACCGAAAAACACCAACATCAGTACGTGCTAACGTACCAAAAAACATCCTTCCCATGAAGCAATCGGAACGAATTGGATGGACCTTGGGGTGTGTTTCTGAATCGTACAGTGAAAGTAAGTTACTGGGGAGAAACTTTATTACGCTATAATTCGACGAAATGAATTAGATATGATTAGTGCACGTATAGCAAAAATTAAGGTAGCTGAAAAGGCCTTGGGGAAAAGTTTGTGTGATACGCCCTCAGATGAATCCCGATGATGAGACAGTTGCTTCGAATCAAGTCGAAAATAATGTTTAACTGATTTTTTTTCACACCTTTGCTTCAAGGTGAGAGACACCTCTCATCCAGTCGGAGGAAGCATTGTAGCAATCTTCTTGGACTCCTACATCCAAAAAAACAACCCTATACAAATAAATTAAGCATCAGTAGGTGCTAACCCGGACCAAAAATCTTTGTCAAAATAACAAATTTTAGCTGACGGTTGCTGAAGACGATGTATCATATTCCATGGACTTCTGTTGGGGTCTGGTTTCCAGACTATCTTTGTCGATATCTTACAAGCGTAGTATGGATCTTAAAGTGAAATAACTTTCTTTTGTTCGAAGGGTAGTTTTCTCTCGAAAAGATCTTTTAACTCTATATTCTTGCATTAGCTTAAATTGGATATGAGCATTCAGAAGACATAATATCAAGCTGCTCAGTGGTACCAAATTGAAATAGACTTGACACTTCTTTAATAAGTTTAATGAATACTAAAGGCCAAAAAAACCGACTTTGACGGCGGACTTCGCTGCAAATACTCCGATGCCCAAAATGGTAACTTCAGTTGATCGTCTATGCAACAACGAAGCTGGGCCTTTAATCTAATTACTAATGTGTCGACATCAAAGACCCGGCACACATCAAATTAAACTTTGAAAAGCGGTTCTTCATATTCTCAGTACTTAAAGTCGCAGTAGCCATTCTGTTTCCCTAGAGCGTCACGGTTAGACTTCGCAGTCGCAGTAGGAAGTCGAGGTCGGTATTCTATTTTATACTTAAGTAATAGTTCATAATTTATTAGGATCTCGTGCCACAAATTAAAGACTTCACTATTTTCCGAGAATATTTATTTTAATTTAACGCTATTAGTTTTGATGCTTTGACGTTGGTAAAAGAATACTGCATTCTACTGTAATACTCATGCCGAAGGGTGCGCCTGAATGAAGCCCAGGGCGCTGACTGTGTTGGTAATGAAACTAATATGCCTTATTAAGGGCCGTATTATTCACTTCGGGTTATTTATAACCTCTGGTTAATTCCAGTTTTCCCAGAGATTTGGTATTATTCACCTCCGGTTATCGTTTTTAACCGGTGATTCGCTGGTTTTGTAACCAGTGATTAAAGTTGCCCAGAAAAAATTTAACCGGTGGAAAAGTTCCGGTTTTCTACGAAAACCAGGGATTTAACCGACAATTGACAAATTTTGTATTATTCACGATTGAAGTTATGGCAGGATCTGGTTTGTGAGATAATTGGAGAAATTCTGACGAAGAAGACGACTAGAGCTTCGCCAATACAAAATGGCACAAGGAATCGACATCAACATATGGGACGACAAAGACTGTTTCCGCCCATTCGAATTTACAAAACCAACTTCATTTTTTCCTTTTCACCGTTCTCCACCCTCACCCCTTACACACGCTCCCTACAGTATTCAGCTTCCTAGCATAAGTGGTTCCTGAAATATAAAAACCAAAGTTTTTCGTCTAAAACGCTACCCACATCCCCCTCACCCCTCTACCAGAAACTTATCACTTGAAGGGGTCCACTCAATCTAACCTACCAATGAACTTAAATTAAATAGCTCCAAGGATTTGGGAGATGCTAGCCGTCAATCGACTATACGCACTATGAAATCTAATCACTCGGTAGCACACACTCAGAAAACTATCGGGATCAAATGTGATGGTTCTCGTTGAACGTGTAAACTGTGCATCACACATATTGTTTGTACTGGTCCCAGATCTGCAACCATGAAAAAAATCTGCCAATGGTCTGGTCGGAACTTTATTGTTTTTCGGGTCAAAGTTCGGGAGCGGTCAAAGAGTATATCATGAGTTGCTTCGAGATTATTAGATTTCTTGGAAAATAAATTTTTTTCTTAAAATAAAAATATTTAAAATAGAGATTTTTAGCCGATTAAACATTGGAAAAGCCCGTGTAGACTATTCGAATTTTAGTATATTATGTACACTAAAAGCCCATAGAAGTAAACACGAATTTGTTGCCTTATCAGAATTAAGAGATATGACGAATTCTTAAAATGTATACAAACCCATTACTTTCACTTGGGGTTTGAATTTCGAAAAAATTGTGAAACAGGTTTTTAGACGATTTCATAAGAAGCAACTCATGAGACACGAGGGGTTTCGAAAAATTTGTGAAAACGTAAGCAAACCCTTCACACCCCCTTGGTTCTGAAAATTCCAAAAATCGTGAATTGGTTCAATTGGATCAATTTTATATCTCATCAGAACTAAGGGATGGCAAAAACTGTGAAAACATGTACAAACCCTTGGGGGTTGAATATCGAAAAATTGAGAAATGAGTTTGTAGGCGATTATATAAAAAGTCTGTGGAAGTGAAAAGCGATATAATATCTCATCAAACCTAAGAAATATGTCGAAACTTTGAAAAGCATACAAATATCTAAAATACTGAAATTGACTTTTAGGCTTTTTTATATAGGAAACCTTAGGAAGTAAAAATGAATTGGATATATCATTAGATATGCAGCCTCCTTACACCCACTTGGGGGTTGAATATCCAAAAATCCTGAAAGGAGTTAATAAATAAATATGAAGACAGCACGAGAAAGTAGGAACCAATTCAATTACTTATCACTTCTAAAAGAAATGACGGAATTCGTGAAAACGTGTTCAACCCGTTTATACCCTCTTAGGGGCTGAAAAAGGAAAAAACTTAAAAAGAAGTTTTAGGCGATTATTACGCAAGTACGTGAAAGTGAAAAGATATTCGATATCTGATCAGACCTGGGGGATATGGCAGAATACGTGAAAAATTATACAACCCCCTTTGCACCTCCTTAGGGGTCGAATTTCTAAAAATCCTGAAAACGCTTTCTAGATATTTATATGAAGAAGTCGTACAATCAAAATGAATTCAATATTTGGGAAGACCTAGTAGATATGACGAAAACCGTGAAAATATATGCATTAAATTTTTACTGATAATTTTTTTGCCCCCTTCCGAACGCCAATGGATATTTTAAATTTTTTCTTATCTAAATTAGTTTTCTAGTTGATTTACATAAACGTACCGAGTTTCAACTTTGTAGCATAAGCCGTTCTATAGATAAAAAAAACACCCCCCACCTCCGTACCATACTACCCCTATTAAAAATTATATTTTTCCAAGATGCTACTACTATAGCTCTATGTAAATACCAAGTTTCAGCTTTATACCATTATAGGTTCACGAGATATAAAAATCGGAACTTTTCCTTTTCACCCTCCCCCACCCTCGCTCTCAACACACACACTTCCAAAATTTTGTTTTCTGCTAGGGGTCTATTAGGCCTACTTCTGTTAAAAAATTTAAGAATCTGTCTTACGCTGTTCTTGAGATATGAGACGTGATTTTTTAGAAAAATTCGCATCCCCTCCACTTTCATGCTCCACCACCCCCTTAAAAAATTGTACTTTCGGCAAACTTCGTTTGGTAACCTTTATACAGAAACCAAATTTTATTTATCTAGTGCAATCGGTTCGTGAGATATCGTAATCTAAAATTTTTCACCCCCCACCCTCGTACGCCACTGCCACCACTCAAAAATTTATTTCCGATCTATTCTTCTAGTATACCTACAGATATTCATTACGTTTCAATTTTGTGACATTAACCGTTTAGGAGATATGGACTTTAGAATGTGTCGATCTCGACTTTCGAGCGTTTCGGACGCATTATTTTTCCCCCCACTCCCACACCCATTCACCTATATCGGCAATTTTCAAATGGGTCCACTTCCGAAGCTCTATATAAATTCCAAATTTCAGCCTCCTAGCATAAGCGGTTGCTGAGATCTAGAAACCAAAATTTTCCGTCTAAAACGCTTCCCCTACTTACCCCCTCACACCCCCACCCTTAAAAATGTGGTCACTTCAAGGGGCCTACCCATTCTATTCATAAAAAAAATTTCAAATTAATACATCAAAGGGTTTGGGAGCTACGAGCCTTCAAACGATTTTACGTACAGCGGTCGACGTACGGCGTACGGCGTACGGCGGACAGACGGACTGAATTTTTTTTTAGCTTTTTTCGTGTCTACTAGTCATGAAACGTAAAAAAAAATTTTGAGGGTAGCTAATTTTTTTTTTTTTAAAATCGATCACAATACTGTATTATTAAAATAATAAAGTAAAATTGCAGCTAATAATTTTCATTTTTTCCTGAAAACACAAATTTAAATATTCACAAAAAAGAAAAATGTCACATTCTGTAAATAGTTAATAAAATTTTTGACGTTTGACTGGAAAAATAATGGAAAACCAGCCGTTAAGATAACCCGACCTATTAAATCGCTAACCTGAGGTGAATAATACAATTTTATACCCAGAGAAATTAACCAGTGATTAAAGTTAATGTCCCGGATAAGTTAACAGCTGGTTAAGGCGAAAATAGCCCGAGGTGAATAATATGGCCCTAAGAACACTATACGGATTTACCGAGCTATCAGTGGCGAACTAATGGCAGCCCAACCATTGAAGATAGGAGGATGACAGGGTATAACTCTAGAGTAAAAAGTTTATGCCATACACTTCCATATATCAATGTGAATCTCAATGTATGTAGCAAGTTTCAATTTTGCACCATAAGCTCTATCTGAGATATAGAAAATCCCTCCGGCCAAAAACAAGTAAATCTACATAATTTTTTTTAATTTTTAAAGGCTCCATATCGCTCTTAAATTCGTTATATGTATTCCTTTTAACTTTGTAGCATTAAATGTTTCTGAGATGTTAAAATTTAAATCTTACCTTCGACTTTTGCTAAAATTTGAAGTTCTTAGTTTTTGGATTCATTTTTCGGATCCAAAAATATCGCTTCTAAGGCGTAATAAGCAAAGTAGTTTTTTTTTAATTTCAAGTGTATCAGAATAAATTGGGCATAATTAAAAAAATGGTAAACATAAAAATTGGAGCATAAAGACAAACTTTGTAGAACTAAAACTAAGCTAATCCAAATTTCACATGAAAACTGGATCGAAAAACTAATGAAAGTTTGTTCATAGTTTAAATGCAAAAATACGAAAATTCATTTATAGATTTTATGGCAAAAAATACTCTGTACAAAACTCGTTCATTAAAAAACTAGAAATCCCATTTTCTTCACAGGAATTATTTATGAAAAAACTTTCATTCTTGCTATCTGAAAATTTCTAGTCATATTCCGAAATAGAAAAAAACGCAAAGTCCTTAAATCCGAACAGTGAAAAGATACTTTAAAAATTTAAACGAATTTTCAATTTTGCACGACTTCATCTTCTCTTCGACTATGAGGATTTTCATTTTCGCAACGAAACATTTACGACCAGCTCTTCCTTAGTACGAAACAATCCACTTAAGGATAATTAAACCCTAAAATATTATTAAATTTATGTAACCGCATTTTTCATTATTCAATAGACAAGAGGAAAATTCTAGCGTATTCCGTAATAGCAACTTATGTCGGTTTCGTTTTGAATATGCCTGGAGAGAATCATAAAATCAAGCACGTAAAATTAATCCGAATCTTGAATCAGGATCTTTCCAACACACGTTCTTCCTCCTGTTTTCAGGCAGGAGTGTGTGTTTTTGTAAATGTTTTATGTTTGAATTAATTTCGAAAGGCGTAGTTCTGCTTTTATTTTCGCCTTTTTTTCGAATAATTGTAATAAAATCGCAGAGAATTTTTTTTCGTTGATAGGATAAGGTAGAAAAAGCCTTGTTCGAGCGATAATTGAACAAAGCCCCCGGGAATGGATACAATCTTGTAGACGCTCGTGAAGTCCTGAAGTAGGGTGATAAGTAAATTATTTTGTGGAGACGTTGTGAAAATTCGGTCGGACGAAAAAAAGCATTAAAAGGCAAATAAAAAAGAAATTTTGATGTGTAAATTTTTAATTCGTTTTACGAAATATTAGCAAAGATAAATAAAGCACACACCTTCCCATATCGGCCGTGAAATTAAGACTAAACAAGACCTAGACGCCTTCATATTGAGCGCCATTCCTCTACAAACCCTTTTTTTAAAAAAAGTTCTACAGGAATGGCTTGTTACGAGAAACAAGTTTTAACTTACAATTACTGAAAATTTTTAATGTAAGTATTGAAGGTCTACCCTACTAGCAAACTACCTTCCATAAGGCATTACCGAAGTTATTGCCCTGCCTCGTAGCCTCGGTAAGGCCTTATGGAAGGTAGTTTGTTAGTAGGATACTCTATGTCCTATTTCAAAACCCACCACCTACAATGTGGTGAAAGCTTTCCTACTCTATGGTTCGTCTTCATGTCTTTTTTTTGGAAACCCACCACCTTGCCAATTCCAATCTAGAGCCTTATTGAAGATGTTTTGATCTTGGTTTTTCCCGTATGTCCAATGTATTGCCTAATTCGTCTTTGAAACCCAATGGCAATCTTAAACTATCCACTTCTCCTCCATTGACCGCAGTTGATTCTAACATCTCGCCAGAAAATCCCCAAGCTGGAAAGGATCCAGCTATTTTATAAACTGTGAAAAGATCTAATGCCTAAAAACAGTTATTTCCATACAAAAAAAAGGTATGCACTTTTATTAAGGGTCATAGCCATATTTTGAAGTAAAAAATTATATCCTTGATTAAAAACATGAAAGTCGACACCAAACATGTTTTGGACGCGATTTTTAATTTTCAAAATTTTGAACAAAATCCTCATCTTATTTTCTGCATATGCTTAACTATAAGAAAAAAATTTCTACGGTGTATCTTCACTTTTGTTTCAAATTTTAATTGAAATAAATTTTCAGTAAATTGAAAATTTTCACCTTGAACCATTTTGAAGTAATGATACGTTTGTTGTTGTTGTTGTTTGGTGTGGGAGAAGACACGCAGCAGAGCAGCGCATTCAAACCAACATGGCCCATTATACTCGAATCCCCCAGTCTCTATCCGAACCTTTTCGTCCTCTTCACGAATTTCAATAGCTCAGGTAGGGAGCGAGAACGGAGTTCTTCCATCCTCATAACATCAACGCCGTATACGTGCATTCTCGCAACCGAGTAAGCTGGACACTCGAGAAGGAAATGTTCCGTTGTGTCGTCACAAGCAGTGCACATGGGGTCGTCAATGATTCTCAATCTGACCAGGTGTAGGCCACACGAGTTATGCCCTGTGAGGACACCAACCATACTACAACATTCCTTTCTGCTCAATTTGAGAAGAAAAGCAGCGGTTCGTCCACTTGGTCTCTCAACAAGGTTTCTAGTTTGACGTATTCCCGGAAGAAGCCCCCATCTCTCAACGTGTGATTTACTCACCCACTCAGCAATGACAGCCCTAACAGATGCAACCGGCACACCGAAAACTGGTTCTGGTCCGACCATAGATGACTCCGATCCAGCCTTTGCTATTGCATCAGCAATGAAATAGCCATTTACAACCCTGGTGGCCTGGAACCCATATGAGCTTTAAGTAATGATACGTAATCGTGAGCAAATATTTTAGGGACTTTTGTATGGAAAATTTTAAAAACTATTCAGAGCTGGTTACCACAAACTATTCATTCTTGAGAATAGACGCACATTTAGTTTTTCTACCTGCATTAAATTTTTGAAACAATTTCATATTTTTAGTGCAAACGTTTTCAATTTCATTGAAACATTCAAACGTCTCAGACAACACTTAGATTTTATATTGGATCTAAAAGTACTCCGCAATCGATTACCTGTACGCATTACTTTCAATCGTGAAAAACAACCCTCGTTCTTTAACCGGGAATAAAATCCGATTGCCTACGAATGTCGAGCAATTGAAAACAACCTTCCGCGCAATTTAACCATAAAATCAAGACGTATCTGATCAAATTCAAAGCAATTTGAACTGCCGAACAGCTAACATTACCCGAATCCTTACAATGTACAACTGACTTTCGAATAAGACGTTTCCGACAGCAAAGGTCCTTTCCACCTTCGGGAAAGGCAATAAACACTTAACAACCGTTGTCACATAAATTATACGGCCCCTTAGACATACAGAATGGAAATTTTTTGAAAATACCTCGGCAACTAAGTCGAAGGATATGTTTGCCGAAGGAATAGTGTGACTTGGGAAACTTATGCCACACTATCCCCCAATGATGAATGAAGGGATAAGGACTAGACACCTTAAATGCCTGTAGTTTTTCTGCTATCCGTCGAGTTTAATTCGTGAACACCTTTGGCAAGGTGGTCGTGCACCGGGTTCGTCCCTAATCCGCAGTATTTATAAGTCACTTACCGGAACATAAAATTTTCAATTCGAATGTTAAGCGGGGTGTTTGCCGTTCTTCCGTTTCAATCCTCCCCCGGTTTTTCGGTACAACGTTTCGGTATTTCGGTCGTATTTCGCAACGGATATTACGGGAGGGCAGGTCAGAACTATGCCGGCAAGGACATTTTCAAGAGGTAATAAAAATGTTTGTGGGTGGTGATCAATATGATGCCAATGGGTTTTATATTGGCGGAGCTTATCGAACCTGATTTATAAGTTTACACGTTACGGTCTATTATGGGATAGTGTTGCCGGTATGCTCTAGTCAATTATGGGGATGCTACATTTATGGATGCTGTTATTGCTTGGGTGGCAGATTGCTTTTCTTTTTTATTACGGGGTGGAGGGGGACGTAAATTCATTTAAAATTGTGAATAAGCACGAACGGAATAATAAATCATATTAAGGAATTTTGGTGTACACTCACTTGGGAAGAGACAGCGCATTTCCATTGCATTTCTGAAAAAGAGGAAACAGTGATAAAAAATTATTTTAGAAATATTTGTGAAAGAATAAAATTAAAAATTAAAATAAATTATATTGGACAAACTTTCCAGATATACTTTCTATACATTTTTTTCAAGCTAAAATACTTTTTGTTTTCAGTGAGTGGGCAATAAGATTAATTAATTTCTTTGAATTTTAGTAAAAATTATTGAACTTTTCCCACTCCGCGTCGTTATAAATATACACACTACTGAAGTTTGCATGGGTTAGCAACGGACTTTTAAAACACGTATTTTTCATCAAAACAATAAATTTCCAAAAATCAGGGATCACACATATAAGAAACATGAAACACTGATTTTCAAAATTTTGTGTTTTCTTCAAAACCTCGTGGTTTAAAATCTCGCATTTCTAAATATTCCGATTTTTTCCAATCTTACAATATTGTAAAAATCGCATGAATTTCAAAATTGATCTGTCCTTCTCAATACAAAAATTTCGTAGTATTTACGTAGAAAGATACTCTTTTATTTTGAAGAAATTTACATTAAGAAGTTTACGATTGAGCTATATGTAAAAAAAAGTTTAGTGTTATTTCATTAGTTTTGAGTTATTTTAATTCAAGTATTGTTTTGTTATTATACAAAAATTAGTTGCAAAAGAACTCCATTTAATTGAACCCTTTCTCGAAACAGTACACGTTTAGAAAATTCTATTATTCAGCCGTACTTTTAAACATACTGCAGTCACGATCGGCTGCAAGCCAATCGTATAATACTCTAGATGAATACTGAACTCCGATTTATATTGTAGTTGGGGATAAAGTAGAATTACGTGTGTGCATGTTGTATATCCTTTATTAAGGACTGCCATTAGATTGCTACTCAAACCTAAAAGACAATATTCAGTGTTTAATTTCATATCTTAAACTGGGTAAGTCATCGAACAAAAATGTCCTTTTTGAAGGACTTTCACATGGGAGGTGCAGGAAGGACTCACTCGATTTCTTACATATTTATCCCTTTCCTTGGAATTAGTTAAAAATGAACGTGTACAAAATTTCAAAATCGTAGCTTAAAGCGTTCAAAAGTTATCGAAAATATTGTTGAACACGTGCCTTAGGGACATTTTGTATGGCAGCTACCAGAAGGAGTAAAAGGATTTCGCTGATTAGTAAACTCGAACTCTGTTTTTACTCAAAACTAATTTGTACAAAATTTCCAATTCATAGCTAAAAGATTACTTGAGTTATAGTAAGTTCCGTAAATTAAGTGAAGGCATTTTTACAGGATATTTGTATGGCAGCTACACGAAGGACTAATAGGATTTTCTTGATATTCATACATTTAGCTCCAACTATTAAAAAAGTAACACATACAAAATTCCAAAGTCGTAGCTTTAGGCGTTCCGAAGTTATTGGTAAATATTCTTGAACACGTGTTTTAAGGACATTTTGTATGGCAGCTACCCGAAGGAGTAGGACGATTTTGCCCGTTAACGAACTTAGCCTTACAAATTCAACCAAACATCCAGATTCAAAATTTCAAGATCCTAGGTGAAGGCGTTCTTGAGTTATCGTGTTCACGGACAGACGGACGGACGGACGGACGGACGGACGGACGGACGGACGGACGTCAAGCGGATTTGAGGTTTTTGGGCACGAATAAACAAAAAATAATATATAACTTTTTTTCGTCCGAGGCTTGGTTCTATGCGTTACAAACTTTTCGGCTGGATTAAACTTATAATACTCTATATGATTTCATCTAGAGTATAAAAATAAATAAGGTCAAATAAAAATACTTTAAAAAATAATAAAATGAAATGAGCTAATCGTTTGTGTCGGTTTGTTATTTTTTGGTCTGAAGTCCGGAATACGATTACTGCTACTAAAAAACCTAAAAAAAAATTAACTTTAGATTGTCAGTCACATAGTAACCTACACCGCATTTCACCGTTCTTGACTTCTACTTAAAAAATAATATTGAAGTTTCACCCAGACTCTAGTTTAATTTACTTATTCATTTATTTTTTCACTGAACCCCTTAGGGGTTGAAAATCAAAAAATTCGGATAACGAATTTTTAGTGATTATTATAGAAACCCTGTTAAAGTAAAAAAAATCAATAAGATATTGTAAAAATCTGCCAATGGTCTGGGAGAAACTTTATTATTTTTTGGATCAAAGTTCGGGAGCGGTCAAAGTCGGAGTATATCATCAGTTGTTTTGAGATTATGAGGTTTCTTGGAAAGTTAAATTTGTTCTTAAAATAAAAATATTTAAAATAGAGATTTTTAGCCGATTAAACATTGAGAAGCCCATGTAGACTATTCGAATTTCGGTATATTATGTACACTAAAAGCCCATAGAAGTAAACACGAATTTGTTACCTTATCGGACTTAAGAGATATGACGAACTGTTAAAACTTGTACAAACCCATTACTTCCACTTAGGGTTTGAATTTCGAAAAAATTGTGAAACAGGTTTTTAGACGATTTCGTAAGAAGCCACTCCTGAGACACGAGGATTTTTAAAAATTTGTGAAAACATAAGCAAACCCTTTACACCCTCTTGGTTCTTGAAATTCGAAAAATCGTGAAATTGGTTTTTAGGTCATTACATCAAATGCCGTAATAATCAATTTTATATCTCGTCAGAACTAAGGGATGGCAAAAATTGTGAAAACATATGTAAACCCTTGGGGGTTGAATATCCAAAAATTAAGAAATGGGTTTGTAGGCGATTATATAAAAAGTCTGTGGAAGTGAAGAGCGATCTAATATCTCATCAAACCTAAGAAATATGTCGAAGCTTTGAAAAGCATATAACCCTCTTACACCCCTTAGGATTAAAAATCGAATTATACTGAAATTAACTTTTTGGCGCTTATATAGGAAACCTTAGGAAGCAAAAATGAATTCGAAATATTATCAAATTCAAGCTATATGTAGGAATCTGTGAAAACATATGCAACCTCTTTACACCCACTTGTGGGTTGAATATACAAAAATCCTGAAAGGAGTTAATAAATAAATATGAAGACAGCATGAGAAAGTAGGAACCAATTCAATTTCTTATCACTTCTAAAAGATATGACGGAATTCGTGAAAGTGTGTTCAACCCGTGTATACCCACTTAGGGGCTAAAAAAGGAAAAAACTTAAAAACGATTATTACACAATCACGTGAAAGTGAAAAGATATTCGATATCTGATCAGACCTGGGGGATATGGCGGATTTCGAGAAAAGTATACAAACCTCTTACACCTCCTTGGGCTCGAATTTCAAAATATGTATATGAAAAAGCCGTAGAATAAAAAGAATTCAATATTTGGGAAGATTTAATATATATGACGAAAATCGTGAAAAGATATGCATTCCATTTTCACTGATCATTTTTTTCGTCGCCATTCCAAACGCGAATAAATATTTAATTTTATTTTTTTTATCTAAATTACTTTTCTACTTAATTTACATATATATACCGAGTTTAAACTTTGTAGCATTAGCCGTTCTATAGATAGGAAAAACACCCCCCACAGTCATACCATGCTACCAATATAAAAAATTATATTTTTCCAAGATGCTACTACTATACTACTTCTATCTAAATACCAAGTCTCAGATTTATATCATTATAGGTTCTCGAGATATAATAATCAGAACTTTTTATTTTTCACCCTCCCCTACTCTCACCCTCTACACCATCACCGTCAAAATTTTTTGTCTGCTAGTGGTCTATTAGGCCTCCTTCTGGTAAAAATTTTAAGAATCTATCTCATACTGCTCTTGAGATATGAGACCTGATTTTTTAGAAAAATTTTTATCCCCTCCACTTTCATGCTCCACCGACACATTAAAAAAATTTACTTTCAGCAAACTTTATTTGTCAACTTTTATATAGAAACCAAATTTTTTTTGTCTAGTGCAATTGGTTCGTGAGATATTGTAATCTAAAGTTTTTCACCCCCTACCCTCGTACGCCATTGCTCCCGCTCAAAAATTTGCTTCTGATCTATTCTCCTATAATCTGCAGATATTCATTAAGTTTTAATTTCGTGACATTAACCGTTTAGGAGATATAGATTTTAGAATGTGTCGATCTCGGCTTTCGACGCATTATTTCCCCCCCCCCCCCCCCCACTCCCACACCCCTACACCCATATCGGACATTTTTTTGCAAATGAGTCCACTATCGAAGCTCTATAAAAAGTTCTAAGTTTCAGTCTCCTATCGTGAGCGGTTACTGAGATCTAGAAACCAAAATTTTCCGTCTAAAACGCTTCTCATACTTTCCCACTCAGACACCCACCCTTCAAAATGTGGTCACTTCAAGGGGCTTACCCAGTCTATTCATTATTCATAAAACAAATTTCAATTTAAAAGCTCAAAGGGTTTGGAAGCTACGAGCCTTCAAACGATTTTGCGTACAGCGGTCGACGTACGGCGGACAGACGGACTGAAATTTTGTTTTGCTTTTTTTGTGTCTACTAGTCATGAAACGTAAAAAAAAAAATTTTGAAGAAAGCAAATTTTTTTTTAAAAATCGATCACAATACTGTATTATTGAAATAATAAAGTAAAACCGTATCATTCCAAAATTTATAAAAACGTACAAACATGCTTTACCCTAAGCTCAAAATCCCAAAAGTAATTTTTATATATAGCCCATAGAAGTAAAAGTGACTTCGAAATCAGATTAAAAGAAATAAAATTGTCGGCATTCATAAAAACTTACTCAACCACCTGATGACTTGAGAGTAAAATATGAAAAAAAGCTTGTAGAAGTTTTAAGCCGATTATATATAAGGCTATTAAAAGAAAAAGCGGTTTAGACCCAATAAATATATCGAAATTCGTGAAAACGTACAACGGCTTAGGAGTTGAATAGCAGTTGGAGTTGTTTAGTCGACAAGTTGAAAAGTCGACAAGAACGATGAATGCTGCCAACACACATCCTTATAAAGCCTTACACTCCAGCCCATAACCTTTTTTTTGGTTTACTGGGCTCAACTCCTGTGAAAATTTCAAGATAATATCTGAAATGGTTCTTGAGACATAAAACTTAATTTTCTTGAAAAACTGATATCTCCCCACTCCCGTGCTCGACTGCTCCATTTAAAAATTTTACATTTAGCACACATCAGTTCCACTCTCATACACTTAGACTCACATAACAAATTTCATTTTTTTAGCGTAATTGATTCGAAAGCAGTGCTTTCGTTGTAATTTTTTGGATCACAGTGTATGAGCGCTTCAAAATGCAATAAATTGATACAATTACTACAATAAATCAAAAGACCGTATTTTTGATATGCGAATTTTCACTTTATTTTGTCAGAAGAATCAGAAGAAGACTTGTCTGCATTTTCCAGAAACGAAGCTCGGTAAAATTTTATATACCTACACAAACAGCGCATTTTCTCCTCCAAGTATTGAAACATGCATATTTCTATAGAACGATTTTAAGTACTGACCAAATTTTGTTAAACTTAATTCATTAAGTACTGAACAGGGATACCGCTTCAATATTGCGAATACAATACTGCACAGATACCAATTTTTTTCAAGTTTAAATTGTGTCGTTTTAGGTATTGATACAGGACAAACTTTATGAATTCGAAAATAGCAAAAAGACATGACAAAGAAAAAGAAAACCAACAAAATTCAACTATTTTTAAAGTTTCCTTAAATTTTCTTATATATAATTGTCGTTTCCTAGTTTTCATTAACAACTATAATATCTATAGCATACAACAGTGATAAACACCGCCAAATTTCAAGAAATTCTCACTTTTTACAGTTCTGTTTCGAATCTGAAAAATATAATTCGTTCAGACATTGCTTATCTAATTCCGATTCAGTATTGATGAAACGAATTGTTCAACGGGCAAGATATAAAAAAATTAATTTCAAAAATCATCTTAATTTTGACTAGCTAAAATTCAAATTCAGTTTAACAATATGTACTTATTTGGATTTTTTTAAAACTTAGTTCATAAATTAAAATTTTTAGTACTTCATGGCCCATATTTGTTTTAACAAAGACAAACAAAATTAAATTGGGTCGTTTTCGACATTATTACATAATTTATCAAAGTTACGTCAATAGATTGAACTGAATTGCAATGTTGCATTAAACCATTTAAAAATACAATGAAAATACTCCAATTGCAGTAAAACGTCAGCTTTGTTTGGAAGATTTTAAGACCAATGTTTTAAACCCTATTTCACTTCTAACTTCTCGATTCAAGCCTTACAGCATTACGGACGCACTTTTTCCGAACCCAAAAGTCGAACATTTTTCGCTATTAGCTCCACTCACATAGCTCTAAACTAATTTCGTTTCAACTTCCTAGCAAAAGTGATTCCTGAGATATAAATCAAAATTATTCACCCTAAATGTACCCTCTGATACCCGTTATCCCCAAAAATCCACCACTTAAAGGGGTCTACCACAAGGGTCTACGAGCCTTGAAATGCGTTTGCGCACGGCCTTTGACGGACAGACGGACTTTTTGTTTTCCGTTTCTGTAGTCTACTAGCACAGAAACGTGAAAATACAATATTTGGAGGTAGCAATTTTCTAAATTTAAGGTCTAATCCAATACTTAATTAATAAAGAAGTAAAAATTAACTAGAAAGCTTTTATTTAGATAAGCAGTCAATTACCCATCCGTTTAAACAGATTTTGTGCTGTGATGGGTTAACGACGAATTCCGGAAATCTGAACTCTCTTCGAACAATTTAAAAATTTAAAATCCACGTTAGTTTATATTGTCAGTTCTGATTTCCCGGACTCTATTGGGGCTTGCAATTCTGGCTAAGTTTCGGTTTGCAGTACTTCTTTATATTGTACGGGTAGCAACCACCAGAACTGCAACTTAACTTAACAAAATAAAGAAGTTGCACCCTGAATATTGGCTGACTAGATATAAATGAAATTGTGTAAATTGGTACGTTATAAGCACTTCTCTTGTAACTCTTTCGGCATCCTATCGCCACGAGTCCCAATTTCAACTGTATGCCAAACTTTGAAAAAAAAAACTCTTAGTAATAAAATTAAGCTCAGATTGTTGATAAATTAACACAATACTTTCCTTAAAATAACAAAGTAAAACCATCTTGTAGAGCTGTACACAATATCTTTGATGATTAGTAGCGCTATTCTCTGTAATTTTCAATATACAAAGCCGTACCTTCTTAATTCTCCTTGCAGAGGAAATTTTATCCGTGCAAACTTCTTGTATACCTCGATGATTTTCCCAACCATCCCTTCCATCAATATTTTCTCAGCTAATTACATCTTCTAGACGATAGCAAGGAACTTATAAGAAGCTTCTCGACTCGAGGTGTTGTCGAAAAGACTGACTAATATACTTCACAGGTAGTTAGTCCAAAAAGTCGGATTTTGTTAGAACAAACCGCAAGGTTTCGCGAAGTCGGCTAAAGAAGCTGTTCGTGAGCCGAGGAACATTTGCCGTCAAATTCGTCAACATTTTCTACCACCTTCTTATACCCTTAATTTTCATTGGTTCTGTCGAAGGAAGCCCAAAAAGAGACTTCCCATCGCGAGTCAGATCCTTTCGCACGGAACACCTTGCCGCGGTAGGTAGTCATCTCAAAGGACGTCTTATTAACTAGTTTCAGGTAAACTAACCAGAATAGATTTTTGCACACAACGGAGGAGTTTTAACTAATCGGAAAACAAAGTTACAGTGTGCGGTGTGCAGCGAATAAATCTGTCTGTAAAGTTTCTTGTTAAGCAGACTGAATTTAATAATTTGAATAGGGTTGGCAATATTCAAGCAGATTGGATGACAATTTCTTTTTACAACTATTGCTGAACAATTAACTAAAGTGAATCAACATTTTCACAAAATTATGCAGCAATAAGAACAGAGCGCCATTCTTCACACTCGACATCGACATCGATGTAAAATGAATCAATTAAAAGTTACTCACGCTTCTTATAGAAATAAATAGGAATTCCTCGGTCGATATTTTGTCATCCATTTAAAACAATTATTAAAATTAAAGTGTACCGACCGAAAGTTAATTAAGCAAATCAAGTCTAAATATGACGTGAAACTAAATGAAAACAAATCCAACGCCACATTGTGGCCAGCTTATGGTCACCTCACAAACTGAACAAACGACAGGGCTTATTTACATTAGACCCCCTAGCCAACTAGCCATGAACAATTCATGAGTAATTCAATAAATTGATGACGTCAGAGAAAACTTAAAGCTAATGGTTTATCGTTAGTCCACACTTTGGACAATAAATCTGAAATAATGGAGGAAAGGTGGGTGCGTTTCTTTACTTCAGGTGAGCAATCTCTTGGATTGATGCGGTCTCGCTCGGCATGATTGTTTCTACAGCTGCTGCTCTGTCGTTCTAGAGGGAATGACCGCCAAAAGTTCAGAAAATCTCCTTTATGACGAATCTATCTGCACCATACTCTACCCTCTACCTACTCTACAAGCTGCAATTAAACAATTCACATACATAGAAATTGTAAACAAGCGTGACCATAAGCCGCAAACCATAAGAAAAAGATCTTAGTAACCTCTTCATGCTCAAGTGCTTTGTGAAAGACTCGACAGATATAGGCTTATTGGACGCTGTTTGTTTGCTGTAAAGCATCGCTTACGTTACGTTACGATCGCTTGAAAAAAAACCCGATCTGCGCGAGATTGAAGGCCGCTCGCTCCGATAGCTCACGTGAGAGTCGTTTTCGTTGAGGTATTCGCGTAACGCAATGTAAAGAAATATACTGCAGATCCACTGGATTTGATTTGGTTATAAATTTTAATTTCTGCGTAAATCGTGGTCTGGGTAGTGTAGTGGCAATCCAGAAGTCATGAGTTCGAATCACACCAAGTTCTGTGGCTCTAGCTGCTTATTGACTCACACGTACTAGCTCGTCGGCAACCAGCGTGGGAAATTCCAAACTACATACTGTATAAGTTCTTATTCAGAGACATAATCCTCCTTACAAACTACCTTCCATGAGGCCTTACCGAGGCTACGAGGCAGGGAAGGTACGGCCTTATGGAAGGTATTTTGCTAGTAGGGAACCCAGTTTGCGGTGAAGGTTAAAATGCAGTTTCTGTCACAGTCAGTACTGTATCTAAATCTAAGCATTGTAAGCTTCTGCATAGGGCATCAAGGAGATGTGACTAAACTGTTCTGGATTTTTTTTTTCAATTTCGTCAAAAAATGTAGAATGTGATTCACTTAAATAAAGGGTTGGGTCGCAATATATTTCATTCGGCAGGCTTTCGTAATACCCTGCAAATAGTTTCCCGACTTTAATTTGCTCCTCTTTCAATAATCCAAAATAGCGTAGTGTTCATAGAGCTCACAAACTCACGCTCACGCAAAATAGCCCAACTCCTTAGGATAGTCTTAAAACACGTATTAACGACTATTGCCCTACAACCTCAAAATGTTTCAAGAAGGAACACTTGCTTCCACCTGCATTCCATCAATTATTTTACAATTTAATTTAGCTATATATTTCTTTTGTACTTATTCTGGTTGCTTTATGTAGGTCGCATGTTTAAATCCGGCTCGACGGATCAAAAGTTATTCGATTGTTATCAAAAAACAAACCATTCACGGGGCAAGCACTGGAGTTGTGTTTACACCATTACTCCAAGAGCAATTTTTTAGTAGCATTACGTTCCGAAGAGTGTTCATCATCATCATCAATGGCGCGACAGCCCAAATCGGGCCAGGCCGTCAACTGAGTCCTCGTATCTTTTCCGCGGTTTTCCCACCGGTCGTTTGCCATGAGCTCTACTTTTTAGTGTGCGTTTGCGAATTCTTCCGTCGTCCATTCGCTTCACATGGCCTGCCCATTGTAGCTTACGAAATTTTGTAAGAGTCGATGCGGCTGGGGCGTCATAGATGTTATACAACCGAAGAGTGTTAACAGTATCTAATTGAATAGTGTTTAAAAGATGCAGAGTTCTCGGAATCAGGGGCGGAGCTTCCATAGGAGCAAGTGGAGCAACTGCGCTGGGCGCCAAATTGTTAGGGCGCCATACCTACTGTTCGACCTACCTAAACAATTGTTCGGTCATGTACAATCCTGCTATTATCACTAAATTCACTGATTGTAAATTTTGCAATTCTAAAACACGGCGTCCTACCTACATATACCTATCCATCCAAATACAATTTAACAACAAGTCGTACACCCAACCATTTGTTTTATTCTTCTAAATATATGGTTGCGGTTTGATCTTATCATATAAATATACATGTTCCTATCACCCTCTTCCAATTAGTTTACACAATTTTGTATGACCAACATGTTTTTCCTACACTGATCCGACACGTCTACATCGTATTGTTCGATCATTCATGTGCGAATCTATTGACTTACTCTTTGGCGCAAACATTTAATCCCCACCATGGTTCGACATACAACACGCACGGTACAGTGAACGTTCAACGTTTTTATGCACGACGGCATGCGTTGTATTCCGCTGAGTGCATATGTATTCATGGTATCTGGCGCAGTTTATAAAAATGCGCAATTTGAATGAATTGGGACCTTAGAGGCCCCAGGCTCATGCGCGGTGCCAGTGCTTCAATTCTTTATGCATACTATTTTTCATATCAATTCCGATGATCTTTTTCATTTTCTCTAGGTATGTGTTTTAAATATATAGGGACTTAAACTCTCTGACGTGATCACCACTATACGAATGCAATTAAGAAGTGTTATCTAATTGAAATATTTAGAATTTTCACGAGTTTCACGTTTCAAAGGCTACTTTAAAATGTTTCGTTATGTCGATACAACCTTCAAATTAATTACTTAAAATACACTTAAAAGGAAATAAAAATCGAAGGAATAAAGCCTCACAGTTTCTAAAAAATTACTTAAATTCAAAAATTCTTGCATACAGCTATCACTAAAAATTTCTGTTTAATATAGCATCGGAGAGCTAAATTAAATGTGTGCATAAAACCAAAGGGAAAATAGCTAAAAAATTAAATTTTATCGGCAAAAATCGCATATAATTATCGCCTTCTCATCATTGTGCTCCAAAAAATCACATTTCATTGCATATTTTACTTCTTTGGTCACTGGGAAAGGATCCTTAACAATTAGTGTCTTCAATATCATAAGCCGAATTGCCATTTACCACCTTCTCCTCTATTTACATCATGCAAAATCTTGAAAATCACCTTTGATTTTTCTAAAACAAAATATAAAATTTGGGGCACCAAAACCTAGAAAGTGTGCCGGGCGCAAAAACTATCAGCACCGCCACTGCTCGGAATAACCACATTTTTAAACTTTCCTGATGAAATCAAGGCTATCAGCCTTTCTCGACAAAATAAAGAGGTATCGGCTTCTTTCATTTCTCAAATTTAGCGCTTGCCTTGTTTCGGAGAGACAAGAATTTTGAATTCTGAATTCAGACCTTATCCGAAAGACTATTTCGTACCAAGGAAAAGCAAATTTAAAATTACATTAAAAATTGTACCTTTATAATTCTTGCCATCCATTTCTAAAACATCCCTGCAACCATCGCAACAAGACTAAATCGTTTTCCGTGCAAATTCCGCTACGAGTTTATGGGAAATGAATGATTTACTGTACAATGCTTTTAGTGATATTAATGTTAAGTCGTGGTATTAAATTTTGATTTAAGTGTGTATGGTCTCTACATTTTGTCTAACGAACATTGCAAGACAATTTTTTCCTTCCCGGGCACCATTAAATCTTTTAAGTACACTTGGAAGATATTATGAACGCTCTCTTTCTGAGAACGAAAAAAAAAACATCTTTCGAGATAAAGTTGAAATATTTGAATATTTCACGACGGTATAAAACCGCTACAAAGAAAACAACCCGTGAGAAAAACTTGAAAGGAAATTCCAATTTTGCAATATTAGTTTATTTGAAATAGGGGCAAAAATCAATTCAAGACTCCTATTTTTGGAAATTTAGAAATATAAATATCATACGATTTAATTTTTCAGATTAAAGTCACTACTGTACGCACTAATTACCTTATACCATTTTAGCGAACATTTTAATGAAGGTTCACCAAAGGTGAGGAAAAATCGAATGTTGTAAAAATACTGTATTATTAAAAAATAATAAAGTAAAAAACACTGACAGTAATTTCTTGCCGGTTCGCCAAAGTTTCATCAAAGTTGAAGAAAAATAACGCGAAAAGAAGCACTAATATTTTTCGTGAAATTCAAATAAAGGCCCTTGTCCGACAAGCGATAGAATTCGAAAGAATCAATAATCAGTCGGCCCATAATATGGAAACAAGGTGAACTCTATTTTGTATGGAAGCAAACCTTTTTCTTATTTTTATTGCATCATTGAATTTGAATTTGTTCATTTAATTTGATTTTACGTATAGTTGGAATGAATAAATATTGTTCTGTTAAAATAGTCATGTAGGTGTTTTCTGATGCTGTTGTTTTTTAGACTTTGCTTCCATACAAAACATTCATTTAGACTGCTACTACAGAATTAACAAGGAATCGTAATATAAAGATTAATTCTGTTTTGTACCTAGAATAACCTACGATATGCCTTTCGAGAGTAATATATGTTTTTCCAATCAAAATATACATCCTCATAATTCTTCGAACTGTGCGTAATGCATATTCATATTCTTTAATATGATTTAGAAATGATTCACTTAACGTACTCCAATGTGAGTATGTATACACAGACCAGACACGAACCGTGAATCTTGCTAGGATCAGCACAATAATACGATCATAAAATTCAACGATTTCAAGAGCTATATAAACATAATTTCTATTCCGAAATATAGATTGGATGAATTATTTTTTAATCGTAATAAAGACTCATATCTGTTTGTCCATTACGTACAGAAATTGAGTCAATTTTAAATCGCTGGTGAATTCGCTTTCTAAGAGTTAATTCACTTTGGTGATTTACTTCGAATAATTTTTGAATAAGTGATGTAAGATTAGAACACATCATGAAAAAATAGTTAAAAGTAAGTCAGCATAAGGTTGGCAGTTACGAAAAAGAAGTGGCCGTTTGAGAAAATATTATTGAAGGAAAATTTCCAGGACTTAAAACATGAACCTGTTTAATTTATAAAACGTTCTTGAAGTACTGCATTTTTTTCTCGTGAAACTGTTATTACCCAAAATCTCGGAAAATTTTGGTTTTTTCTTCTAAACTCCTCTCAAATTAATTACATAAATTTGAAACAAGTTTCTCCTTTATCTGAACATATTTTTATTCCATTATTAGTAGTTCTTTGGATTTAAAACTCTTAATGTTTTTCTTTCCCTCACTACGATACATCACCGTTCCAGCTACATTCTCAAAAAATTTACGATACTGTCCAGTGCACTCAAAATTCAATACTTTATTATTAAAAAAATAATAAAGTAAAAGTTTAAAATTGCTCAAAAGATTCTTGAGATACGGGGCATAGTTTTTGAGATACAGCGTTTTGTCAAACATATACATATATTTTTTCAATTAAAACTTATTTCTACTGTACAAACACTTAAGGAGAGCAAACCCTTTAGACGCCCGAAAATGAGTAATTTTTCATGAATTTTTTATGGTGAAAAAATAATCGCATCATATTCAAATTTTGACATGATATTATTACAACTTTCAAGTATTTTACAAAACGAAATGGCGGCGTTATAGGATATTCCTTTATGCCCTGTACAGACTATGCGTTTTAAACGCGTTTAAGTAGGCAAAATGAATGTGATAAAAAAGTAGTGTTCAGACTTGGCAACTCGTTTTATTTTGATATATGACACCTTGACGTGATTTGTTTTGACAAGTATTATAGATATTCAGCTGTGTTTCATTAGAAAATTTATGATTTCTAAATTATTTGAAACACAAGTGATTGTGTAGCAGTAATGAAAAGTGAATTAATTAGCTAATGCAGTCGTTGCACAAGCACAAAATTCAGTTTCTGCAGCATTAAATAGTCTCTTTTAAAGTTTACTTCGATTTCCGCGAGGGTCTCAGTACCTGCTTCGGTTAAACGCGTTCTGGAAGTGTTTTCAACGCGTTTAACTCGATTTAAACGCGTTAATCTCGTAGTCTGAACATAGTATTAGGCGTATTTTGCGTGACATCGAAAAGTGCTCCATTTGTCATATTTTACTTTATTATTTTAATAATACAGTATTGTTTTCGATTTTTTAAAAAAAAAAATTTGCTACCCTCAAAATTTTTTTTTTCACGTTTCATGACGAGTACACACGAAAAAAGCAAAAAAAAATTTCAGTCCGTCTGTCCGCCGTACGCCGTACGCCGTACGCCGTACGTCGACCGCTGTACGCAAAATCGTTTGAAAGCTCGTAGCTCCCAAACCCTTTGAGCTATTAAATTGAAATTTTTTTGATGAATAGACTGGGTAGTCCCCTTAAAGTGGCCAAATTTGGAGGGGTGGGGGTGTGAGGGGGAAGGAGGGGGAAGTGTTTTAGACGGAAAATTTTGGTTTCTAGATCTCAGCAACCGCTTATACTAGGAGGCTGAAATTTGGAATTTATATAAAGCTTCAGTAGTGGACCCATTTGCAAAAAAATTGCCGATATAGGTGAAGGGGTTTGGGAGTGGGGGGAAAAATAATGCGTCCGAAACGCAAAATAGGTGAGATCGACACTTTCTAAAATCCATATCTCCTAAACGGTTAATGTCACAAAATTGAAACTTAATGAGTATCTGTAGGTATACTAGGAAAATAGATCGGAAACAAAAATTTGAGTGGGGGCAGTGGCGTACGAGGGTGGGGGCTAAAAAACTTTAGATTACGATATCTCACGAACCAATTGCACTAGATAAATAAAATTTGGTTTCCTTATAAAGGTTGATAAATAAAGTTTGCTGAAAGTAAAATTTTTTACGGGGGCGGTGGAGCATGAAAGTGGAGGGGATAAGAATTTTACTAAAAAATCACGTCTCATATCTCAAGAACGGTATAAGATAGATACTTAAAATTTTTACCAGAAGTAGGCCTAATAAACCACTAGCAGAAAACAAAATTTTGGAAGTGTGGGTGTAGAGGGTGAGGGTGGGGGAGGGTGAAAAGGAAAAAGTTCCGATTTTTCTATCTCGAGAACCTATAATGATATAAAGCTGAAACTTGGTATTTAGATAGAACTATATTAGTAGCATCTTGGAAAAATATAATTTTTTATAAGGGTAGTATGGTACGGGGGTGGCGGGTGTTTTTCCTATCTATAGAACGGCTTATGATACAAAGTTGAAACTCGGTACGTTTATGTAAATCAACTAGAAAACTAATTTAGATAAAAAAAAATTTGAAATATCCATTGGCGTTCGGAGGGGGGGCAAAAAAAATTATCAGTGTAAATAGAATGCATATATTTTCACGGTTTTCGTCATATCTATTAGGTCTTCCCAAATATTGAATTCATTTTTATTCTACGGTTTCTTCACGTAAATACCTAGAAAGGATTTTCACGATTTTTTAAAATTCGACCCCTAAGGGGGTGCAAAGAGGGTGCAAAGGGGGTTGTAAACTTTTTCACGAATTCTACTATATCCCCACGTCTTATCAGATATCGAATATCTTTTCACTTTCACGTGCTTGCGTAACAATCACCTAAAACTTGTTTTTAAATTTTTTTCAGCCCCTAAGAGGGTATAAACGGGTTGAACACGTTTTCACGAGTTCCGTCATTTCTTTTAGAAGTGATAAGAAATTGAATTGGTTCCTACCTTCTCGTGTTTTCATATTTATTTATTAACTTTTTTCAGGATTTGTGGATATTCAACCCCCAAGTGGGTGTAAGGAGGTTGCATATCTGATGATATTTCGAATTCATTTTTACTTCCTATGGTTTCCTATATAAAAAAGCCAAAAAGTCATTTTCAGTATTTTAGATATTCAATCCTAATGGGTGTAAGGGGGTTGTATGCTTTTCAAAGTTTCGACATATTTCTTAGGTTCGATGAGATATTAGATCGCTTTTCATTTCCACAGACTTTTTATATATTCGCCTACAAACCCATTTCTTAATTTTTAGATAATCAACCCCCAAGGGTTTGTATATGTTTTCACAATTTTTGCCATTCCTTAGTTCTGATGAGATATAAAATTGATTATTAGGGCCAACCAATTCACGATTTTTCGAATTTCCAGAACCAAGGAGGTGTGAAGGGTTTGCTTACGTTTTTTTCGAAATTCAAACCCCAAGTGGAAGTAATGGGTTTGTATACGTTTTAACAATTCGCCATATCTCTTAATTCTGATAAGGCAACAAATACGTTTTTGCTTCTATGGGCTTTTAGTGTACATAATATACTGAAATTCGAATAGTCTACACGGACTTTTTTTTATTGTTTTATCGGTTAAAAATCTCTATTTTAAATATTTTTATATTAAGAACAAAAATAATTTTCCAAGAAATCTAATAATCTCGAAGCAACTCATGATACACTCCGACTTTAACCGCTCCCGAACTTTGACCCGAAAAATAATAAAGTTTCGCCCAGACCATTGGCAGATTTTTTTCTATTGATCTTAAACAGAAAATTATTATTATTTATTATATTTTTCGAATACTGACAGATGTAGAGGAAGGATAAACCTATAAAATTATAAAAAAAAAAGTATTAAACAAAAAAGATAGTAGGCTTTTTAATCAAATATTAAATTTTCGACTATTTTTTGACAATTTTTACCCCAAAGAAGTAGTTTATTTACGCGATATCCTCAAAACTTTAGGTACATCCTTTCGATATTGATATAGACAGAAAGCTTCCAAAAAACCAGCCAAATCGATCAATAACTTTTTGAGCTGCTGCACGAGCAGTTTTTGAAAATACAGTTTCGAGATAATCGCGTTTAAACTTTCAATACGAGAAAATTATTAGTTTTAGTGACTTAACGATCAATCAGTTATTCCAGGTGCATATAATAAACTATCAACTTCTAACTCACTCACACCGTCGCCTGTATTCTCCTCGCATTTATCTGTGAATTGATTCCCTTGATAATATTATTTTTTAGACCATTTTCGAGCTACATTGCCTCGCGTTCCTTTAGGATAGTTTGGCATTTTAGTTTTGAAAATTCTATCGCACACGATATACTCGTACTTTCGACCTAAACTGACTTTATTGCTTAGGCAACTTCCGTTTCGCTTTATACTTTCATAATATGTGAAAAAAAAATTTTTTTTTAAAAATTGTAAAGGGTTTGCTTCCCTTAAATCAGTTCCAGACTTCAACTTTTTAATGCAAGCTGTTTCGTAGATACTACAATAAAGAAATTTTTTTTGAAATATTCCAAAGTTTATCTCAAAGTAGTTTCGAGATGTAAAACAATTTTTTTTAACTCTACCATTAACTCTTGTTGGAATGATCTTTCTTATAAAAGCTAAACAAAATTATTTATTGTACCCTCTATGGTTATACAGGAACAATAATGTTTGTTAAAGAAAATGTGATTTATTTAGATAGTTTGTTTGGTGATATTAAAAGAATATTGTTTGTTAAAGAAAATATAATTTTTCTGAATTGTGAACCTTGTTTGACCACAGATTGATGCTCCTTAATAAGAAATTATTAGACGCGATATTATAATAAAAGTGGTTGAAATAAATAGTCATAACATATGTAAAAAAAAATTTATATAAAAATTCGCGAATAAAATGATTACACTAAAGACCGTTTTCCAAAGATTACGACATGCATGTCCTAAGAACACACAAAACTAAAATGAAACGACGCCTGACACATGGTATCAGTTATAGTTCCATAGATCGTACTCAAAAATAGTTAGCATCAGGCGTACTTCAGGCAACTTCAATGTATTCCAAAGTTGTTTTACACACCCACTAGTCCAAATTTTTATTTTTACTTTTTTATGTTAATTTTTAATTTTATTTTTAAACTTAATTTTTTTTTATTTTTAAATTTTATTTTTATTTTTAATTTTATACATAATTTTACTTTTATTTTTAGTTTTATCTTTAATTCTTATTTTATTTTTATTTTTTTACGTCTTTTTCGAATTGTTCCACTAATTTTACAAATAAAATTTCAACTCCGTAATATAAACCGAGAGACGGTAAATTTTTCTGTGTTAGGCTATTTAATAATATTTTTTTTAATTACATGTGATAACAATAACTAAAAAATTAAAAAAAATTAAAATATGTTATTCGTTGGTGCTCTAATAAATGGCATAACTTCAGCAATATGAAAATGTTGGAGCATTTTCTCAACAAATGTGTACTTCGCTGCAATGTGTTCGGGGATGAACGTCTTAAATTTTATGCCTTACCACGAAACCACCCACTCAAGGAGTATTCCTGGCATAGGTATAAAATATATTGTAAGTTGGTGGTTTTGTGGCTTTGACTAAACACATCTTGTAAACTATTTGCTGATAGGTAGCTGGAGTTTAGTTTTCACCTCCGGTTCTCGCCCTGTTTTTAAATTGACATGTATTTCCGCTCGGAAATATCATAATTTTTCTGCTGACTATTTCGGATTATTCGTTCACATTACACGCATTTTATTCGCCGAACCCGACAGTTTTAACCTATCAATTAATTCGGTACGCAAACATGTCCACATCGAGCCCCTATAGGCGAAAGACGAACAAAGTCCTGTGTATATCAAAATCGGGCTTTCGTTCATCCTATAAATAATGCCGAGCAATTAATTTATTATCACTGCAGGGATAAAAGTGCATCGGCAATGCATTTATCAGCGTTCGTTTGATCCTTGTTCGATGCGTTTATTATTCACGTTGAAAAATTGCTTTCTGTGGAATGTAATCAACCGAAATTGGCCCAGAATTAATTTTTTCTTTATTTCTTTTTTATTGAGTAAAAACTTTAATTTTTATTTAGCATTTTCGTTGATTGTCCAAAATTTAATTGCATATAGCGAACAAAAAGGATCCTTTACCAAGGAATGAAAAGTGTGATAAAATGAAGCAGTTAAAATGAGTTTTTCGGAGTCTCTTTTAAAATGTTTCGTTGTGGAGTGCTGGTGCAATGTCCGGAATCTTCTAGTGAATTCTTTCAAAATTAAAATGCGGAGTTGTAAAAAATGGTCAAAATTGAAATGGTCGTAGTCCTACATCAAAATCTGTCCAACTAATCACATTTGGATTTGGATTAGGTCATGCCAGGGGCGTACGCAGAATAATGTTTTGGGGTGGGTCACAAGATAGATGAACTAGCGGAAGCGGGGAGTCAATTGCTAAAAAAATCAAGACAGTGCCAAGGTATTTAATTCGGAAGTAGAACGCTGCACATTTATCTTAGGTACCATTACTTACTTTTTAAATAACAAATTCTAGACGCCTGCCGGACTTTTTTGCGAACCTGGTAATAATTTTTTCAACATTCAACTCAATGTCTTGATGGACATGCATTAACGCTAGCCCAGTCAAACGCTCCTCACCGATTTTAGCTCTAAGCCATGTTTTTAGTCTCCGCAAAGGGGAAAACTTCTCTCTGCGGTGGCGACACTAACTGGCAGAGGAACAAGAATTCTGAGAAGCATTTGAATATCTGGGTTCATATCCTTGCCACAGCTATCAAGAACTTGCACAACGGTTTCAGGTTTACTTCTATTGTCATTTAGCTCTCTAACCTATTTCTGCACCCATACAACGTACTCGTGCTCCACTGATCTTACAGAAAAACCAATCAGTTTTTGATAAAACTCGGCTATACTTCAAATAAGATCAATATTATGCTCAGATTCTGATTCGCATGGAAGAAAGACGCTCAGAGTAAACGTTGCCAGCACGTCACATGAGAACCTCATTCTCAAATCTGAGATTATGTCCTTCATCGAGCAAGGGATTATAGACGGATCTGTGAAAGTAGTCTTCAGGTTGTGGGTGGATTTTCGTCTGACAAGAAGCTGTGCGAGGCATCAACACATCTACTTGAAGTTCATTTGCAAAAACTTGAACTTCAGCAAAAAATTGTTTAAAAAGCTTAACATTTTCATAACGCCTGTTTTCTAAGGCAGATATTGTATCCGCTATCGATTCCGAAAATAATAGAATGAAGGACGAACGTTAGATAAGTATTTTATTTCATATTATAAACAAAATAGATGATAGGTGTATGACTACTTACCAAGGACATCTGCGAGACTGACCATGGAAATCAAAAATTCAGAGCTTTTAATAGCCTGGAGCAAACAGTACGCATCGGAAGATGTTTTGCAATCCTTCCAAAGCGAGATATTTTCCAAGGCTTTTGCTATTTTCGGTAGGTTTTCCTGAAACTGCACGTGTCCGTCTTCCTTTTCACTTCATCTCGTTTCGCACAAGCCGTGTAAAGAGGCACCAAGTTCATCCTTAAAAACTGCATGTCTCTCTGTTGACGAATTTGCGAAAGCGATAACGGCTGTGTTCCGGCATGAAATTACATTTGAACATTTCGATAGAGAGTTATTTAATGCGTGCTTACTACAAAGACACCATCTTGCTTTTACAGCCGTCTTAAGCAACTCTTGAATTGCTTCTTTTACGTCTGAAGCCATCACAGAACAACTATCTGTGCCTATTACAACGCACTTCACTACGTCAACCGAGTACTTTTTTAGAAGATCATCAACGACATGAGCAAAAGCTATACCCGTCAATCGGCGTTCACCACCTTCATCTACGTCTTCAGGGCGAATTCACAAACGTCACAAAATCTTCTCGTACGTAGGCTCAATTATTCAGTATGCGATATATCGGTGGTTTCATCGAAAATTATTGAATAGATTTCAGGTCCTTTCACTCTACTCAGTATCACCTCTTGAATCTCTTCCTTAAATCATTCAATTAAGTCGTTTTGTGTTCTAGGGTTGATGCATTGGCTGATGTGTTTTACTTTATTATTTCAATAATACAGTATTGTTATCGATTTTTAAAAAAAAAAAATTTGCTACCCTCAACATTTTTTTTTTCACGTTTCATGACGAGTAGACACGAAAAAAGCAAAAAAAAATTTCAGTCCGTCTGTCCGCCGTACGCCGTACGCCGTACGCCGTACGTCTACCGGTGTACGCAAAATTGTTTGAAGGCTCGTAGCACCCAAACCCTATGAGCTATTTAATTGAATTTTTTTTCGTGGGTAGAGTGGGTTGGCGCCCTAAAGTGACCAAATTTGGAGGGGTGGGGGTGTAAGGGGGGAGGAGGGGGAAGCGTTTTAGACGGAAAATTTTGGTTTCTAGATCTCAGCAACCGCTTATGCTAGGAGACTGAAATTTGGAATTTATATAGAGCTTCGGTAGTGGACCCATTTGCAAAAAAATTGCCGATATAGGTGAAGGGGTTCGGGAGTGGGGGGAAAAATAATGCGTCCGAAACGCAAAAAAGGTGAGATTGACACATTCTAAAATCCATATCTCCTAAACGGTCAATGTCACAAAATTGAAACTTAATGAATATCTGTAGGTATACTAGGAGAATAGATCGGAACCAAAAATTTGAGTGGGGGAAGTGGCGTACGGGGGTGGGGGGTGAAAAGCTTTAGATTACGATATCTCATGAACCTATTATACTAGATAAATAACATTTGGTTTGTGTATAAAGGTTGAGAAATGAAGTTTGATGAAAGTAAAATTTTTTAAAGGGGCGGTGGAGCATGAAAGTGGAGGGGATAAGAATTTTTCAAAAAAATCACTTATCATATCTCAAGACCAGTTTAAGATAGATGCTTAAAATTGTTACCAGAAGTAGGCCTAATAGACCCCTAGCGGAAAACAAAATTTAGGAGGTGTGGATGTAGAGGGTGAGGGTGGGGGAGGGTGAAAAGGAAAAAGTTCCGACTTTAATATCTCGACAACCTATAATGATATAAAGCTGAAACTTGGTATTTGGATAGAGCTATATTAGTAGCATGTTGGAAAAATATAATTTTTTATAGGGGTAGTATGGTACAGGGGTGAGGGGTGTTTTTCCTATCTATAGAACGGCTTATGCTACAAAGTTGAAACTTGGTACGTTTATGTAAATCAACTAGAAAACTAATTTAAATAAAAAAAAATTTCAAATTTCCATTGGCGTTCAAAGGGGGAGCGAAATAAATGATCTGTGAAAATGGAATGCATATATTTTCACGGTTTTCGTCATATCTATTAGGTCTCCCCAAATATTGAATACATTTTTATTCTACGGTTTCTTCATATAAATACCTAAAAAGTGTTTTCAGGATTTTTTTAAATTCGACCCCTAAGGGGTTGCGAAGGGGTTGTAAACTTTTTCACGAATTCTACTATATCCCCACGTCTTATCAGATATCGAATATCTTTTCAGTTTCACGTGCTTGCGTAATACTCGCCTAAAACTTGTTTGTAAGTTTTTCCCCTTTTCAGCCTCTAAGAGGGTATAAACGGGTTGAACACGTTTTCACGAGTTCCGTCATTTCTTTTAGAAGTGATAAAAAATTGAATTGGTTCCTACTTTCTCGTGCTGTCTTCATATTTATTTATTAACTCCTTTCAAGATTTTTGGATATTCAACCCCCAAGTGGGTGTAAGGAGGTTGCATATCTGATGATATATCGAATTCATTTTTACTTCCTAATGTTTCCTATATAAAAATTCCAAAAAGTCAATTAGTACTTATTTTAGATAATGGGTGTAAGGGGGTTGTATGCTTTTCAAAGCTTCGACATATTTCTTAGGTTCGATGAGATATTAGTTCGCTTTTCACTTCCACAGACTTTTTATATAATCGCCTACAAAACCCATTTCTCAATTTTTCGATATTCAACCCCCAAGGGTTTGCTTTCACAATTTTTTGCCATCCCTTAGTTCTGATAAGATATAAAATTGGTTGTTATGGCATTTGATGTAATGACCTAAAACCAATTTCACGATTTTTCGAATTTCAAGAACAAAGGGAGTGTGAAGAGTTTCCATAAATATTTCAAAATCCCTCGTGTCTCATGAGATATCAAGTTGCTTCTTATGAAATCGTCTAAAAACCTGTTTCACAATTTTTTCGAAATTCAAACTCCAAGTGGAAGTAATGGGTTTTGTATACGTTTTAACAATTCGTCATATCTCTTAATTCTGATAATGCAACAAATTCGTTTTTACTTTTATGGGCTTTTAGTGTACATAATATACCGAAATTCGAATAGTCTACACGGGCTTTTCCAATGTTTAATCGGCTACAAATCGCTATTTTAAATATTTTTATTTTAAGAACAAATTAATTTCCCAAGAAATCTAACAATCTCGAAGCAACTCATGATACACTCCGACTTTGACCGCTCCCGAACTTTGACCCGAAAAATAATAAAGTTTCGCCCAGACCATTGGCAGATTTTTTTAAATGTTCTAGTAATTTTTCAATGGCTTTCGTACTAAACGTTTGAAACTGGAATTGGATTGATTACCTCCACCCTCTCCAACAGCGAAAAGGACACAATATTAGCAATATAGTCCTTGATCCTTATGAGAAAGAACTAACCAGTGAAACTTGTCCAAGTGTGATCTCTGCGTAAACTTTTTGGTGGCTTTTCCTTTTTTCCTTATCACGCAATAAGGAAATACATAATATTTAGAGGGAATCCACGGTTGTTCCATAAGCTGACATTTCGTAAAATCGGACATGCCCGACTGGTCCACATAATTTCCAATATCCCAAGAATAGATGTTGACAGCATCAGTAGCAGATGATGTAGAGGCAGCATTTTGACATTTCGAGTAGCTAGGAAGAGAGAACCTAGCTCTCGTGTGTCATGATGACGAAGCTTGGAAAAGGCCCTTTATGCTGTCCACCTAAGGCACAAGGCTCCTGCCTCTACAACGGATGATTCACGTTACGCGCCTATGTATACATGCGTAAACAGATAATGGTGCGTTTACACTTACCCTTGAGGCTCGCCTCTACCCCCATCAGGCAGTTGCAAACCGGTTTTCGTCTGCTGTGTTGAAGGCAATTTACACTCAACATGCCTCTGTGGCGCAACTTGCCTATTAGTGCGAAACGACAGAAATACGATGAGCTGCGACTTGTGTGGTGCCACAGTTCATTGTATGTGTGTACACAAATGGAAGCGTGCGTCGGAGAAAAAGTTGAAGAATGTTAGACTCTTGCGACTCCACAAGCCATCTGATTGGGTGATTTTTTGATGGGGATAGAGGCTCGCCTCAAACGTTGGGTGTAAATGCACCATAAATCTGGAAAAACGACAAAATTGTAAAATTTTCTCTTCTCTTGGGCGACGTTTGTTTGTTTTTATTTAGTTTGGGGGGGGGGGGGGTTTATGACCCCTGTAACCACCCCTCCCTCGGTACGCCCTTGGATCAGGCTTTGGTACATTATGCCAATGCTGCGGGAATTAGAAAGTCTAGAGGATCAGTGATCAGTCCTTGGATTATGCATTTGATTTGTACAAGCCAACCTCTCTTTCGGTGTGTATGACATGACCCTGTCTGAAGTATAGTTGCTGCATCCAAGGGCAGCGTAGAACTTTTTGCAGGGTTTAGAAGGTGAGATCTTATCACGAATATTTATTCAACACAAAAGAAAAAGAGCTAGCTATGGCCTCTAATTCGAATTCTTGCAAATGTAACGAACGTTGCAACGTTCGAATCGACAGCGTCGACGAACGTCGCAACGTTCGGTTTGGCAATCCGTAACCATGCCGTTCGTGCGTACACTCTTGTTGATGCTGTTATGACACTGGCTATTTTTCTCGCTAGAAAAAAGTACAATAATAGCCAATCGTGCGACAAGGCGAACAATATTAAAAAAAAGAGATACCGCTCTTTCCGACGCTAGTGGCATCTAGTAAACGAAATTAACAACTGGTTTGTTAAGAAAAATACCGGTTCTGGCGCGTTTCATAACATAACATGGCACTTTCCATAATTTATACGTACCGAACTGTCAAAAACAAGTTTATAGCGGCTGGAAAATCTAGCCGCCAGTGGATTTTTATTGGATTAACTGCTAGAATGTTGCGAAACACTGCTCGAATGCGCTTTGTTGCAGCTTTTTTTTGACTGTTATGGATTCTTTTTTGACTCTTATGCTGTTATGACACTGGCTATTTCCTCGCTAGTTTCAAGTGCAATAAAAGTCAATCGTGCGACAAGGCGACCAATATAGAGAGAAAGAGATTACCGCTAAAAAATACCCTTGCTGATGCTACCGGCATCTAGTAGACGAAATTAACAACTGATTTGTTATAAAAAATACTGATCTTAGCGCGTTTCATAACATAACATGACACTTTCCATAATTTATACATAACGAACTGTCAAAAACAAGTCGGTAGCGGCTGGAAAATCTAGCCGCCAGCGGATTTTTCTTGGATTAACTGCTAGAATGTTGCGAAACACTGCTCGAATGCGCTTTGTTGCCGCTTTTTTTTTGACAGTTATGGATTGTTTTTTGACAGTTACCCATAGTTTGCTGTTCGGACTGTCTCTCTCACACCAATGTCTAAATTGTATGTTAAAGTCTCCATCCCTCTCCATTTGGATTGTCTAGCCGCTTTAAAGCCGCAAAAATAGCCAGTGTCATAACAGCATTACTCATAGTTTTGCTGTTCGGACTGTCTCTCTCACACCAATGTCTAAATTGTATGTAAAAGTCTCTATCCCTCTCCATTTGGATTTTCTAGCCGCTTTAAAGCCACAAAAATAGCCAGTGTCATAACAGCATGAAAGTGGTCTAAAAACGAATTACAACAAAACAAAACTTTAAAATCGATTAATTTTCAAGATTACCGTTTCGTTGTCTGAAAATATTTCATTTATTAAAATATTTGGAGACAGTGATAGTGACGACAAGCCATGTACTCCGCTAAATATTCAACTTATACTTTGTTGTTAATAACAGAGTTTCTTGGCTGTAAAATTAAATATATTTACATTTTCATATTTCAATTAGAATAAACCAACATCGGTCTCAACGTCAGACTGTCGTTGAAATGTCAAAAACGGCGACTCGTCGGTTTACATCACATCAAAATAACAACGTGGGTGAAGTTTGCAGCGGACGACGAGCGACGGAGTGCATCATATAATCCTTGTTTTCAACGTTTCCTTATTTTACAAGACATAGAGAAATTTTGATGTTTTTTCAGCGGATGGAAAGGGAGAAATAAATTGTTAGTTGGTACATGAAATATCGAGACTATTTAAAAGTAGTGAACAAACACTTTCTTGAAATATTAACATATTTTTGTTGAATTTCTGGGAACAATTAGAAAAATCTATTGATTCCATCAGCATACAGAACCTAAAATAAAACGGGTTATTTGTCCGGCAGTTGTCTGCAAAATACCAAGACAAGCTTTCGAAATTATCATCGCGTTTCTCATGCTCTGCTGCGGCTTATTACCCACAGTATATGTACAGGGTGGGCCAAATACAAGTTTCTTTTTAAAAATACATTAAAATGAACAAAATTAAATGTTTTTCCATGTATTATGGCTTTATTAGTAAGAGTAAACATTCCCATTAATGATGGAACACAACTTGTTCAAGTGGCTGCCTCGGCTGGCTGCGCAGTAGCGCATTCTGTCACTCCAATTTTTCAAAACCTTGTTGATGGTTTCGGGCTGTAGCTCACGGATTGCTTGGATGATATTGGCCTTAAGTGCTTGAATCGTTTCTGGATTGTTGGCATAACATCGGTCCTTCACGGTTCCCCACAAAAAAAATCCAAAGGGGTCAAATCGCAGCTCCGAGGCTGCCAATTGACATCGCCGGCTGTGTGACATGGCGCGCCATCCTGCATGAAACAGAGGTCGTCCAAATCCATGTCTTCAATTTCAGTAAAAAAAAAGTCGGATAACATGGCTCTGTAACGTTCACCGTTGACTAAAACGTTGTTCCCAGCCTCATTTTCGAATAAAAATTGTCCAATGATGCCACCACTCCACAATCCGCACCAAACTGTCACTCTCTGTACATGCATTTGCTTCTCGACAATAGCGTGCGGGTTTTCCGAGCCCCAGATGCGGTAATTTTGTTTGTTAACGTAGCCGACGAGATGAAAATGCGCCTCGTCAGAAAAAATGATTTTTCGCCCAAAATCGTTGTCCAATTCAAGCTGCTCTAAGGCCCAAATTGCGTGCGCCTTCAATTGCTGAGTCAATTGGACCTTGTTAGCGAATAATCCGAGATCTTTGTGCAGAATTCTCTTCAGGCTAGTGCGTGAAATGTTGAGCTGTTGAGATCGACGGCGAGTTGATGTTCGTAGAGTGAGTCTCACACTCTCGGCTACAGCAGCCACATTCTCATCTGTGCGTACCGTACGACAACGGGGGCCATGAGTGTTGTCCACTAGCATGCCAGTTTCCCAGAACGGGAAACAGCTTTCAGTGTCAAAATAACCTATGATTTAAAAAGAAACCACTAGATGGCCCACCCTGTAAAACGAAGATCTCATGGAGTTGGCAGTCAACACTATACAATGTTCGCTGATTGTCATATCCAGTGATATAGGTAAATCTCACTATGGGTAATTAGCCGCAGCAGATCACAGAAATAGATCTATGCAGGCCATAGCCAAAAAACATCACTTGAAGAAGAAATAGTACTTCCAACAAGATACCTTTTATGGTCCCCACAGTGAATTGCTTGGCTTAGCTTCATCGCAACACCTGAATCCAACCAAGTGTCTTGCTCTCTACCTGAACAGATCTTGGCTTTTACTCAAAGTCGCGATGTTACCTTAAGTTTAAAAGTTTAGTACGTCCGCTACGACGTTCGTGGAAAGACTCTGACGCGGTCTTAACAAACGCTTGACCCGTGTCCATTAAAAATTGCCCTGTCTTAGGAAATAAGACGATCGGTTCATTTCGGATTTAGTTCTGATTCCTTGGAGCCTTGATCAGCTTTCCATTGCGATTAAAAAAAAAACTTTCTTTCGACAGTTTGCAATCGAGATTCGAGAAATAGTTCTTCCAAAATTTAGTGATTTTTTTCCGATCTTTGCGATTGTGTAAGTGGTTATTTCGTCGTGTATTGGTGCTAAGATATGTCGCGTCGATAAAGAAGTTCCGCGAGTTTGTGGCGTGAACGTACAAAAGAGAAATCGGTCCGTCCGTCCGTCGGCTACTAACGGCTCGGATGAAAGTCATATCGAGCGACGGGACGGCAATACCTGAATAAGTACCTGGCTGATCGTCAGTACCATCAACAATAACAAGACGAATGTCTTGTTGCACTCCGACGATTCTTTTCTTTTAACAGTCTTTTCACCTGAACCGATCGACTTAGTGAAAAAGATTTTAATTAGTGTCAAGTGATAGGTGGCGGCTTTGTTATCGACAGTCGTGATAAGTTCAAACGGTCAGTGAAAGATCTCGCTGGCTCATTTCGTAATGCGGATTAGAGAGATTGTGCGCGATCGGAAGTGGGCTTAATTTTCGCGTTTATATTCGGCCAGCGCGCACACTATACACCAAATCGATCGATGCTCCTACAACGCACCTGTAACACCTGTGGAAAGTGGTCAAACAACAGCCGAAAACTGAAAGGGCCTTGCGATCGTTCGAGTTAAACGATCGACGAAAAAAAAAACACAATGGTGCTACACATGCATTTGATTTGGATTAAATTCAAATTGCATGTGATAAATTTTGGATAGGAGAGAAAGCGGAAACCGCCTAGTGCGCGCATTGTGGCCAAAGAAGAAAGAAAATTATAATTTTTTGTTTTTTGGCAGTTTTGAAATCTTTTAATTTAAATATCAAACAAAATATGGAATACTCGACAGCAATAAGATGGACTCATCTAGCTGGAGCTCTTATGCTCGTATGCTTCTTTCGATCAGGTAAATTTATTGGGTTCTTAACGGTTATCCGTAGTACGGAAATATTTTAAGGTGGTCAGGTACTTTTGCAATCCAATTTTTATGCGAAAAATGGGCAAAAGAAAAAATGAAGAAGGTGAATGATTTAAATATTGAATCTTTGTGAGTCATCGTACCGAAATAAATGTCAAAAGAAGCTGGGCATTTGATCTTCAAAACCCGTTTCATAAAGATTAGGAAAAAACGTAAATACATACTTTGTAGTTAAGCTGTTTCGGGCGAGCCAGGTAATTTTGCATAAAAAGAGTAGCTTGGAACTGGTTTTAAATCAATATAGTGCAAAATATTCTAATAGGATTTAATTGGCCCTACCCTTCAGCATGATATCAGCTAATTGCCGGTACCAGTCTGACCAATTCCGAATTTAAATCCAAAATCGATGGACCGGAGTTTTCTTTGCTTATTTCAATTTACTTAAGATATTAGAACGGCAAAACCTACTAAGTAAATTTCAAAATAACGTACACTCAGCGGTCAATAATAAAAATGACTCAGTGCATAGTAACGCCGGTAGCCTATAGCATGATCCTTTTAGTATATCAAACTAGAGGTCGTGGGTTCAAATTATACCCATAATACGCTCCAGCGCTTTTATTATTACTAGCATCGTTAGCTAAGAGCGGACGATAGCGACATCTTTGTATGTGGTTTGGAAGCTCTACAGTAACAAGTCACCCTGACACAAGTTTGACAGTTGCTTGAACACAAGCGTTTCGAGTGAAAGTGAAACATTGATAAAACTACAATTCGGAAAAAGAAAAAGAAGATTTATGAGTGTCTTCATTGGGTAACTGGTTACCTTCCTATAGGACCGTAAAACTTGAGGTGAACGAATTCAAGCGAGGTGATACTGTAAAAGGGCGTGAGCTAGCACAGGCCACAGCCATTTCAATTGATCGAGTACGTTTCATTTCGCATGTCAAATTGAACATGGTTGGTTGGCTGATTTACGTGGTGGCCCGTCAATCGAAGACAGGGCCCAATTAGCCGTTTTGATACCACAACTCGCTTAACCTGGATGCTGAGGGCTGATGAAGCAGATACAGAGTTTTACAGAGACCTGGGGCTGGGATGGATTATCATACCCATCCGAAGCTGTTTAAAAAGATAATCAGTTCTCCAATCTTATTTTTCGAGGTCTCATCAATGTTATCAAAGAAAAGTTTGCCTAATGCACGAAGTCCGGACACTCGCAAAGAAGGTGGACAACAGTTTCCCTCTTATTTGCATCCCCGCAACTGCAGCAATTGACGTTAAAGGGAATACCCAGCCTGGCCGCGTGGTCGCCGATTGGCTAATGACCCGTGCTGACCGCCGTGACTCTGGAGAATTGAACATACAAGAACTTTGCCAAAGATATTCACTTCGGATGATAGTGTCAATTTTTGAGATGCGAAGGGCGTTCTACTTATACCTTGGATACACAGCTCATATACAAATCATAATATCGTCAATATCACCAGTGTATCACCCAATGTTATGCATATAGTACGTCAACGAGCTGATATCTACATAATATCCAACCTGTGCCCTTGTATATAAATTCGAAGATTTTAGCTGATATAGCCTTCTTTAAACTGCCATCAGCGCTATCTGTTACTGAAATCAACTGAAATTCCAATCAATGACAGTTGTGAATTTTTATATCCTTCCGTCAGCTGAAATTGTTTGAGCGTGTTTTCATTTTTGTGTGTGATGTGATGGTCCGGTTTCTACATTTCTTTATTAGCAATGAAAGTGCTTTTTGTTTGACACGAAAAGCCTTTCTTTCTTCACTGCTAAGATTTCGGAATGCACTAAATGTCAAAGTATAACATGTATGGGCTATGTATCATGCCATCTTGTATCGCATATCCTGATTTGAATAAAGTAATTTGTATGCAAGCAGTGTATGCATGGTATATTTACTTATTTATTTAATTATTACAGTTCATTAAATTTTTGTAGAGATCAGACGGGGAAAAAATTATTGTCTTTACAACTATAGTGCAGTATTTCTATTTCTTGACAAATTATGTTATTAATTAAAGTGATACTTCATTTAGGAAAATTCTTTTTAAAAACCTATTAATAAACATACTGCAGTCACGATCGGCTGCAAGCCAATCGTATAATACTCTAGATGAATACTGAACTCCGATTTATATTGTAGTTCGGGATAAAGTAGAATTACGTGTGTGCATATTGTATGTCCTTTATTAAGGACTCCCATTAGATTGCTACTCAAAGCTAAAAGAGAATATTCAGTGTTTAATTTCATATCTTGAACTGGGTAAGTCATCAAAAAAAATGTCCTTTTTCAAGGACTTTCACATGGGAGGTGCAAGAAGGACTCACTCGATTTCTTACATATTTATCCCTTTCCTTGGAACCATTTAAAAATGAAAGTGTACAAAATTTCAAATTGGTAGCTCGAAGCGTTCAAAAGTTATCGGTAAATATTGTTGAACACGTGTCTTAAGGACATTTTGTATGGCAGCTACCAGAAGGAGTAAACAGATTTCGCTTATTAGTAAAATCGAACTTCGTTTTTACTCAAAACTAGTTTTTACAAAATTTCCAATTCATAGCTAAAAGATTACTTGAGTTATAGTAAGTTTCGTAAATTAAGTGAAGACGTTTTGACAGGATATTTGTATGGCAGCTACACGAAGGACTAATACGATTTTCTTCATAATCATATATTTAGCTGCAACTATTGGAAAAATAACACATACAAAATTTAAATGTCGTAGCTTAAACCCTTCTGAAGTTATCAACCAATATTCTTGAATACGTGTTTTAAGGATATTTTGTATGGCAGCTACCCGAAGGAGTAAGACGATTTTGCCCGTTAACGAACTTAGCCTTACAAATTCAACCAAACATCCAGATTCAAAATTGCAAGATCCTAGGTGAAGGCGTTCTTGAGTTATCGTGTTCACGGACAGACGGACGGACGGACGGACGGACGGACGTCAAGCGGATTTGAAGTTTTTGGCCAGAAATAACCAAAAAATAATATATAACTTTTTTTCGTCCGAGGCTTGGTTCTATGCGTTACAAACTTTTGGGCTGGATTAAACTTATAATACTCTATATGATTTCATCTAGAGTATAAAAACTTAAAACTAACTTAAAACTATCTTACAATAAAACTAACTTATTTAGGCAGCTTAGAAACAACTCTACATTTTAAATACTCGTAGTACTGAATAGTTCTGTAACTAGGGGGTTGTCTAAGTTCGAAGAGCGTTCTAATAATCGACTACCCCGATAAGGGAAAATTCATCTATATTATGTGTCCCTTTGGATATCTTGGAGGCAGCAATCCGCTTTTCCTGGATTGCCAGAAGAGGTGCAGTTCCAACACAACAACGCACTGGACGATTGAAAAATTTACCAAAATGTCCTTTGAACTGGTTCGCATTGAGCCTATTTACTCAATTTTGGAGTTCCATTCGTTTCCGAAAAAAAAACTTTCCTGGCTGGCCAAAATTGTCGTTACACCGAACCGATACCAGGCGGTGAACGACTATTTCAAGATCCTTGGAGAAAACCATTTCTGGCAAAGAATTGGGGAAACATTGGGTCAAGTGTGTTCAAAAAAGACGAAAAATAAAGTAGACGATAAAATACATAGATTGTTGTCTTATCACAAAGTAACTTATCACACTACCACCGAACCCAATCAGTTTTTCCTTGATTTTCAAGAATATAAATTTCTGAAGTTCCATACCCAACTTACTAATCTTTCATACATATTCCCCTCGATGGTTGTGCGATGGGCTAACAACAAATCCTCGGAAAAAATTAACACAAGTAACACGGTTCACTTATCACCATTTAATTATTGAACGGCTCCATATTGTCGCGCCGACGACTTAACAACGTCGTGCCGACTGATTTCGAAATGATTTCAGCTATCTTAACGTCGCTATAACTGTGCAAGGATCCTAAGGCGACCCGTGTCTGACTCAGCTTCCGTAAAAGTCACCTTTTTTATTTATGCAAGCTTAGAGCCATGTTAAGATCAATAAATTTTTTCAATCAAATTTTTTAACCCAAAAATTTATTGCAAAATAATTGCTTTTTATGCAACACCTGGTTCTACCTTTAGAGAATTATGTTTTGTAAAATAAAAATGTAAGAAACACGCACCAAATAACTTTCTGAAATATAAATATGACCAAATAGTCGTTCAAACAACTTTTAAGTCATATTTTTTTTACCAGGAAGTTACTGGAACATATTCGTAACCAAGAAGTCGTATAAATTACTTTAGTAAAACCATGAATGTTTCCCAAATAACGTCTAAAATAAATCTCTGACCAGGAAGTCACCCAAGTACTTTGTAGTCATTATGGTTTTCGATTTTTTTTTAATTATTTTTTTTTTAAATCAGGTATTATTCTGATAGACAAATATTCCACAGTAGTCTTAAGAATAAAAGCTTTAAGCCGGCACAACGAAAGACGATTAACTTACGAAATGTTTTATTTAAAGGTTATTTTTTGGTCATTTAATAATCAGCAATTATATTTAGTCAATAAGAGGTTATATGTGACCTTATAACTTAAAAGTCGTATCGTCGTAGTCCGGACTTAACATTTATGTATGTTATTGGAGTTAAATTAAAAAAACGATCTGCTTGGTCGTGAGACGTCGGGCTAACGTCGGTAGTGATTATTATAACTGTGAAAAATAATTTCGCAATTTCAAATGTTTGATGGCTAATTTAAATATAAAAATAAATCAAATCAAATCGATAAATCGAACCGAAAAATAAAATTCGGTTCTATACAAAAATCTCAGCTATTTAGTAGTTTTAGTGAGAAAATAATCTTTTTATTCTCAGAATTCAAAATAACCAGAATTCCAAGAGTACAGTAGTCTTTCTTTGGTTCGATTTTTCGTAAAAACATGCCAATTTAGCGTTGTGCAAATGATTGTATTAACCTAAAAATTATGCGCATAATAAGAAAAATGTCATACCACTACAGCTCAGCAATCGGTAGTTCTTACTGCTTCAACTTTAATTCAAAGTCTATTCGTTCGATTCAAAGGCACCAGGGCAATGAACAGAAATTCAGCTCTCAATTAAGCAGTAATTTCTTATCATTCTTATGATATCTAGATAAAGGAATAATAAAATTCGCCAGACAATCTACTTTGTGATCTACAAAATTGTTATGTGAAAAGTCGAATTGGTCATGTTTACAACGTAAGGGTGCTGGCTAACCTAAACAAAATAAAAAAAAATTTCCATAAACCCTTAAAGAGCATACGTTTTATATTTTATGTCTCAACCATTGAGATCTAAAAAAAACCTCATGGGATAAGTACGCGTTCGTAAATCGATAAAAACATTTTATAATCCAAATTTATTCATTTTATGTAACTAGAGACACCCCTTTTATTGAATAATTTCTTTTTATTGTTATTTTATTAAACACAAATTTTCTTGTTAGTATTTTTGGCTAAGAATTTAGGGCAAGTCCTTCAACTCGATGGGAGTAAGGGTCAGACTTTTTGGGTTAAGAATTTTTTTCGGGCGTTATAAAAAAATTGGTAAGAAACATGATTAAGTCATGAATAGAAAACGGCTTAATAAAATGGAACAAGGTCACCGATATAAGTCTAAGGGATGTTTTCAACGAGTTACTGAGAATATAAAATAAAGTGATAAAAAACGAAATTTAAAATATAAAAAAAAATATCTGAATGGGTCAAACATATGTTTTGGAAGAGAAAGCCAGTACGAGCAAATTGCAGGCGATAAGCGTAAACAGCCTGTTAACGAATGTTTGCTTAATTCTTTTTTTTATATTATTTTAGAGCGACTAAATTAGATCTTGTTTAACTTTTATTGAGATGATTCGCTCATGCATTTCCCTAAAACTAATTCATATTCTCACGAAATGTACATATTGACTTGATCTAAATTAGTGAGCTTCTCTTCCCGAAAAACTTAGGTTAAATATAAAATATTCTACAATACTCCGTCACCTTCCCCAAGTGGGTTCTACTTCTTAATGAAATTCACACCTGGGGAAGATACAGACAGATTAACGGGTCTTCGAGCGATTGGTCTTCTTTTCCTCCTATCCGAGTGTTGTGAGGGTTGTTTTCCTTGAACCTAGACTGTTGGTGGCGAAACCGCAAGACTTAGATTGCAGATTTTGATTCCCCATTCGCGAAGATCAGAGTTCGTTTTTTCACCTATGAGCTCTAGTCCTAGAAGTTGGGCAACTTTCAGCTTATCTCAATAAGACTTTCGGCTTTCCCACGATGAGTTACTTCACTTGTCCCGATTCCTATCTGAATTGTTTCTTTGTTCTTTGACGCGACCTTGCTTCTCGGGCCAAGTTTTTTTTCAAATCGAAATCATCCTGCAGCAGAATCTCTTTTTTGACTCTGAACTATTCTTAAAGTCATCCGCGTTAGTTTTCTTCGTCTAGAATAGGGGTTGATGCTGCTGGTGTTGGGTCCAAAATGGTTTCATTACCCCTGCGTTACTATGTTAGGTTCCGGCGATTTCGCCATAGATCATAGGCGCGTCGTGAGCGGGGCCAGGAGGAGCCGAGACCCTCCCAGATCCAGGCTTGGACCCTCCCAGAGAAATAATTCTGGCCCCATCCAGAAAAATAATTCCTTCCTATTCTACCGCAAACAATTTACTTGTCAATTGCGTTTTATTGCGCTTTTAAATATATTCCAAGATTAAAATAATTTGCAAATCACAGTTGTATACATTGTTGCAAAATCGTCAAGTATTTATAAAAATAAAATAAAATTATAAATCTTTAATAATTAAATCAATAATTTAAAATAAATTATACTCGTTTATAAACTTACTAAGCAAACTCCATCACTATGTTTGTACATTGGCCACATGTCCATAATATCAATGGATTTAGTTTTCATCTGATGGAACCTATATGGCCGCAAATTGTTTCATGCATCAAGATAAGATGTGAATGGAAAAGAAGGATTGAAGTGGGATAGAGTTTTGAATAAAAGAACTTTTCTGAGAATCATAACATTTTTTTATGTCTGTCTAATGGAGCTGTTTTGTGAAACTTACCATTAAACTTAAGACATTTGAAATCATTCCTACACTGAAAGAAAAGCTATGTTTATTCCAAGGTTGCATCGACTATATTAAAGTTCTTCTAACTATTGTAAAACAGATATGTTTCCAATGATCATGGATGTGGTGCTCCTAGCCATAGCATATAATTCGTAAAAACATAGTATGGTTGCATTAAACATACATATATCCGTACTGAAATTTAATATTGTTGTACTAATCATTCTCGTTACATGATGTAAAAGTATATTATACTCACGACAACAATATTCTATGATCAGTGCAACCATGAAATATGATAAAATAGATATGGTGTGATATGGTGTGTGCAATCATGTAATGTAAGATATTAGATATGATTGTCGCAACCATACTATAATTGACATAACTTTAAACGATCAGTGCAACTATAGCATTTGATTAGAGATGGTCACGTCAGTACAATCATGTTAGTTTCACATATTATGATTGCCGTAACCATACTGTGATTGTGATAAGCATGAATATGATCAGTGCGACATTAGAATTTGTTAAAATATGGTGAGTACAATCATGTAAGTTCATATTTGGGTCATTCAATCAAGAATCGCCAAAGTTTTGACCTTACCATCTCCGATTCTTTTGAAAATTTTTGTACTTTAAGAACTAGTGAAAAAAATAATTGATATTCAATTTTTTGTTTCTATCTAATTTTTTTTGTTAGTTATAGTATGTGAAAGTATGTTAAAGTTTGCTCAAAAATGGTGTCCGAGTCCTCTTTGAAAATGCATATCTCTGGTAATTTTTATATACTTTCATTATATATTTCTAGGAACCATGTCACATGATGTTTATGATTGGCGTAACCGTTCTAATAAATAAGAAGGTTGCGTGAATCACATACCTAGGTTTCCACAACCATAATTTTGTATGAGACAAACATAACATGTTTCCTAAAAACATAACTATGTTACAGAATTTTTATGATTGGTGTAATCGTTTTAATAAAAAACATGGTTGCGTTAATCACACAACTAGGTTTTCACAACCATAATTTTGTTTGAGCCAAACGTAACATGTTTTCTAAAAACTTAACTATGTTTCAAGTAACCATGTCACACGATTTTTATGATTGGCGTAACCGTTCTATTAAAAAAAAAAGGTTGCGTGAATCACACACCTAGGTTTCCACAACCATAATTTTGTTTGAGACAAACATTGTATGTTTCCTAAAAACAAACACCATAGTTCTAGTAACTAAGTTGTAAAATTTTTGCTATAGACCTATAGTTATTACAAACATACATTCAGTTAGTACAACTATGTTACATGTTGTAACATGGTTGTGGCAACTCTAACCTCAATCATAGTAAGGTTCTCCCAAAATATGGTGGCCATAATCATATTTTTTCTTTGAGTGTATACAACCCATTATGATATTTTTGAATATGGGTTAAATATTTTTTAATGTCACTAAAAGCACTTTTATTTTGTTCATTTTTTCACTATGGCAAAAAAGCAAGATGTTAGAACGGAAATTTAATTGAATATTTAAAATGGAAAATATAGAAGAAAATTGGATACATAACACTTCTTTCACAATTTACACAACTTTAATAGTTCAGAAGGTTTTCTAAACTTCGATCAATCGTTTCGTTTGCATTCCCACTGAAGAAAATGCAAACGAATAGCGACGCGAATTATTATAAGAAAGTTTTAAAAAGCTTTTAAATTTCAGAAGAATTTTTGAAATATACAAGACGATCTTTAATTGTCTTGCAAATTTAAAAAAAAACTTCTTAAATTCAAAATACTGGTTCGTTGTACCTCGTAAAAATCTTTTCAAATTAAAACATTCACTTATTTTCGCAAAACTAGCTTTCCGGATAAAATACTGTTTATTTTTAATTTAATGAAACGCGATCGAAGAAAACGTTATTTTCGGTAATTATATCAGTGTGGCCAGTCATTGAACATGAATATGGATGAGAATATATAAACGAACACGAAGCTGTTAAGTGAGAATTGTGAAAATAATAGAAAATAAGCTAGGAATTTATAAATTAAATTTTTTTTTGTTATCGAAATTGGAGAAAATATCTTACGAATACAAAAAAATTTTCTGCATAGCCATCAAAGTCTTCAAATCTTCGGTAAAGCTAAAAATCTTCAAATTGAAGAAAAATATTTAAATCTAGTATTGCTGCTACTACTCAAGATAGATTCTCGAATCTCTCAATCATGAACATTGAATCCAATTTTAAGGACTCTCTTTTGGTTGCTACTCGAAACTAAAAGACAGTCAGTTCCCTAAATTGATTGAACACATTTTTACAGGATTTTTGCATGGTAACTACTCGAAGGAGACTCATAGGAACTTTTTCAAATTCTTTCCTTCAACTACAGTTATTGGAAACACAATGCATAAAACATTTCAAAGTCGTAGACTAAGACTAATCATTCGTTATACGAACACCTACTCTGTAAACACAAAAAGGACGCACTTGTACGAAAATCATGTGTGCCTTTCAAAAGAAGTCGTATGTTCTGAGTCATTCGGCCCCTGGCCCCTGCCAGATTTCCGGCCACGACACGCCTATGCCATAGATCTTGACCTGGATTCACTGAGACACTCTAATTCGTGAAGAATTTCCAGCTCATCTGTCACAACAGATGGATCAGTAAGTTTCAACTGCTTCAAGCACAGTGTATCTCCAAAATGAAGAGCCTCTAGTTTATCGCAATTCCCAGTTTCAGTCATGACCATATACGAAGCCCATATTCTTTCTGTCTTCACCACGGTATCCTTAAGTTAGCTTGGTCTGTCGCCATACAACTGTCTTAAGTTCTTCACGACCAAAAAGTTGAAATATCGTCCAAGACTCGATCAAGCTTCGGACTATACTCTGACAATCAACCCATGAAAAAAAAAACAATTTTACTGAGCCAGGATTAAAAAAACTTAGTTCGGATAAAGGATGAATGACGTCCACAAAAAAATTGTTGGATGGAACTGTAGCGTTAAGAAGAGTAAGGATGTTCTATTATAAAGCTATGAACGGGGACAAGGTTTGTTATTTAAGCTAAGCTCGTTATACACTTTTTGATCACTGTACTTTTTTAGAACGTCATAGCAAAGAGAACGTGTCAGTCCAGAAAAATTACTGACAACTTTATGAATTTTTCCATTTATGTACAACCTGCATAAAAACTTTCAAGCAGTACAATAATTCAATGAAACAAGTTTGACAAATGCGACGGTACACTTATTATCTAGGGTAAAGACCCCAGTTCCGAGCCCCCTTAAGACAAATGTTGACTTTGAGTCATCGTTAAAAATCAGAATATACAGTTACCAATCTGATATTTTACTGTTCTGATTTAATATTTTATTCTTATTTGTTATAATACCTATTCAACAAAAAATTGATATAATAGTTTAAAGAAAATCAATAAAAAGCTTTAAATGGCCTTTGTTCCAGTTCCGAGCCGCTCTGATCCCTATTCCGAGCCATCATGTGCCAGTTCCGAGCCTCACATGCTCTCATAGCAAATAGTACCTAACATTATTTAAAGAAGCCAAGATTTTAAATAAAAATAAATATATTCTTCATTTTAACAAAAAAAAGGTGTTGATGAAATAATAAAACTTTGTTTTTCGGCTTGTCGTATCGCTAACCGCGCAGGAGTATCAGGCTTCGTAAGAAACGACGTAATGTCTGATACATTTGAATCACCCATAAAAATAATTGGCATTTCAGATATATTGAAGTTTTCAACGTTCTATAATTATGAAAAATGTTAAGATCACATTTATATAGCAATTGAATATACTATATACAACTTTGGAGCTGGCATCAGTAATTGCTTCAGGTGTTCTAACTGACAAAGGAAGGTGTCGCTGGAGGAATCTCTTGTACCATTTATTCCCGGGGGTGTTATTTTAAAATGGATTTCCTCTAGGCAGGGCATCCAAAAATTCCTTTACAGCAAATAGAATATCCTCTTTTCTTCTAGGTAAGCCTTTGAGATGACACTGTAATATCCAGTCGACAATTTTCTCTTCTTCTTCATCAGTTAAAATAGGTGAAGGGCCACTGATTGGCTTATGCGTTCTATTATGCAAACGGTTTTGTATTGTACCGCGCGGAATCCCATGTTTCTGAGCTACAGAACGAATTGTTGACCCTTTCCTTATATCCTCTAAAGCAACCTGTAATTGCTTCTGTGTATATTTCGGTTTTGGCATATTAAATTACCTTATATCTAAAACAAGTGAATATTTTTTAATGTTATCATAGTAAACACGCTTAGTAACCAAAAATATCTATAATAATTCATTATAACAATATTAGGTGCGTTTTAATGCTCTCCAGAGTAGGATAGGACAGCATAGAAAATTTATATACAAAAAACCCAACAACATTGCTGTTTTTACGATTCTTTATATCTTTTTTCCATAGATAGTAGGCTAGATTAGAGAATTTATCGCGAATAGTTCCCCCAGTGCGCTTACTGGGTTAACTACTCCGGTTAAAATCTATATTCTTACCTACTATCTACAGGGAAAAAGAATAAAAAATAACAAAAATAGCAATATTGTGGTTGTTTTCAATGTAAATTTTAATCACTACTCTAATCTGGATAAATGCGCAAAAAACACACCTATTATATTAAAATATTTTCGGTATAATTATATGTTTAATTAAAATTGTATTTTTAAGGAAATTGTCTTAAAATTCGTAGGAGGCTCAGAACTTAGGGCTCGAAACAGGGTCCATGAAAAAGATACATAAATGCCAGTTGCGAGCCACCCGGCTCGAAAATGGAAATTATCAGAAATACAGTACCAGTCCCGAGCCGTCTTATTATTCTAATTAAATATAAAATTTTCAATGTTTAATAAATTACATAATAATATTTGTAGCACACACTTTCCATATTGTCACAATACTTACACCAATTATATAAAACTAATGTTTTAAGCACTATGGTGTCACTGAAGTTTCTTAACGAAAACTATAAGGAATTTGCCGTTTTGTGGAACATGTGTGTTCTTTACGAATTCTGACAACAATTGAAAATATTTCACACGAAGCATATAGTTGAATTACTAAAAGAAATTGAAAGTGATTGCTAAAAATGATTGCGAAGGAAAAACTGTCATGAATTCTTAGCTATTCGTGGAATTAAAGATGGTGGCTCGGAACTGGCGTAGGGCTCGTAACTGGGTTCTTTACCCTATATCTTATTATAATCTACTTTCTTTCAAACGATGCCTCTAACATCACTTCACCGAAAAGAATGGAAAAATTCGCACTTTTGCACTGTAGTGTTGTCGATTTATTACTTTCTTTAAAATGTTTAAAAAAAACATTTTTCACAATCATTTAACAAATGTATGATATCAGTCAATAATTTTTTTCATAATAATATCAAAGCCCATTTTATGACCTTTGATACGAGAGTAAATTTATTGCCCTAGCTTAACTACTTCAGAAGTTATCGACATTAAATCAACACCATTTGATCACAGAGTAACTCTTTTTTCTTATAAAGTGAAACTTAAAACTATACTATATACTCGTATAGCTTTATGGGTAAATTGAGTAAAAGTTTTTCGAACAAACGAATCGTGTAAAATTGGGGATGCCATCATTGGCACTGACAACCCTACCATCTTATTTCGCTCCGAAAGACATCAATCCACTGTTTTTACAAAAAACCTACTCAAATAAGACATCTTCCATTTCTTAACTGTCATGTCGATAATTAGCAGAACTATTAACAATCGTTTCCTGAACAGTAACGTTAACGTGTCATTAACAATGACGTCAATCCGCCTTTTCAACCCGGAACCCAGCCAGAACCCCAATGTGGCCACCACCCCCATCTACATATCCATCGTGTTCATCATGTGGAAATAACAATCAAGAAATCCGGTTGTGAGCGTCACATTAACTTGAAGTCAATTCACATATCGCATTTGCGAATAGTCTGAAAGTGAAAGTGTTATGTGAAGCGGCCATTTTTTCGGGATTTCCATTTAAGCGTCAATCGGTACCGTGAAGCAATGGCTAAATGGAGATCTTGAAATCGAAAAAAAACGGAGCCACTTAGTGCGGAATGGCCTCATTACCACCCCGGGGGCATGGCCACTATAACAAAGCCTAAGAATGACGCGTTAAAAGCGAATTAACTCCTACTAAGAACCCAGCTCGCAGCGCCAAGGCTTCTTCTACTTACCTACATTAGTTTGCTTCTAATGCGCCTACTTCAGGTACTGAACCGCGTACGAGCAAAAATTTCGAATGTGTGGGCTGCAATTAACGCAAATCACAGGTGCAATTGGAATTTCAGGTTTTATGATGAAATCTTATTCCGGCAGACGTTATCGCATTATAAAGCTAAGAAAAGGTGTGTTCTGTGCGCCTAAAATATGGCTGCCAGTTTTTTTTTTCATAATTTATTTATGAAATTACGTGGCGCGCACATGAGGCGTATTTTGATTTAAAATAATAAAAAATCAAAAAAAAAAAACGCAAACCAGTTATTCTTTGCGAAAGTTACGTAATCATAAATTATGTTTACCTTTTGCCAAATAATATTCATGTCAACATACTGAGAGGAGAACCAGGCAATTGTAGACTTATAACAAATCGATTTTGTATAATTTTTGACAGAGATGGCTCCAAGGTATCTTTGAAAATTTATGAACACGCGTTAGAATTTAAGCTAAGCTGTAGCAAAAATGTCGCAATGAAAATAATACAGTCACGTTAGGCAGCACCCAAAAACATGACACTCTAGGTGAAATACTGAACTTTGGTTTATATTTTAGTTGAGAATAAAAACGATTTAGAGCTGCATGTGATCTTTTTAATAAGAAGGCAGGACTACCGAAATTAGAAAAAAATTGCTGAACCAGGAAGTTTAGGGAAAACACAGCAAAAGTTCGCATTACTTTTACCTAAAGCCTAAAATTTTTTAAATGCATTAAAACTGTGAATAGCTATTGTTACAGGATAGCTTACACATAAAAGGTTATTCAATAGGTACATAACAATTTTGTAATCTAATGAAAACGCACCCTTAAACTTTGTTGCTGGTCTGTCAATGGCCAAACGGCAGTCAAGGCTTACATTTTTATCGTGGTGAAGTTCACGAACGAGCAACGTTTGGCAATTATCTAATTATTCTGTGCTTTATTTAAATACAAAATTGTTATGTCCCAATTGAATAACCCTTAGCTATTTACATAGAAATTGTGCAGTTTTCTGAAGTTCTCTACTCACAACAAAATCGTGTTGCAAGACGGCATTCGACTGCACCGTGGCTACTGAAACTGACATATCTGTCGAGCACAATGACAACCTCCTCTCTCCCTCCGACAACCCTACTTGAGGCCACGCCCCCTCCTAACCTATTCAATACTCTGCAGTACCCTGTACAATCAACGAACATTTTTCGATATTCTTACTTCTATTCTATTAGGTTGTTGCAGATGACATATCGTTTTTGGTAGTGCAATTTGAAACAACTGTAACTTTTACAAAACTTAATTTTATTAATCAAAATAGGCACCAGCATATGAAATACACTTCTCCCAACGAGATACAAGTGCATTTATGCCAGTTTCGTAGAAGTCCGACTTTCAAGATCGAAGAAAGTCCTCGAAGGCACTTTTGATGGCTGCTTTATTATCGAATTGTTTGTTCGCCACAAAATGATCCAAATGTTTAAAAAAGTGGTAGTCAGTTGGCGAAATGTCTGATGAGTATGGTGGATGAGGAAGAGTCTCATACTGCCACTCGTTTACTTTTTTGACCGCTGTTCTTGAAACATGAGGCCGTGCGTTATCATGAAGCAGTATAACTCCATCTCTGTTGGCCAATCTAGGCCGTTGAACACGCAATTTCTGATGCATTTTACCGAGTTGGGTACAATACTTATCTGCACTAATGGTTTCACCACGCTGTAAAAAGAAATAGTGAATAGCTCCAGCTGCAGACCACCAAACAGTCACCATTATCTTCTTCGCATGAAGGCCTGGTTTCGGCATGTGTTTTTTGGGGTCTCATCAGCATCCAGCCATTGTCCCGATCGGCGACGATTGACGTACAGCATCCACTTTTCATCACATGCCATTATCCTGTTCAAAAACGGATCGTTTCTCTTCCGGGAGAGCAGGGAACTGCAAATTTCCAGTCGACGCGTCATGTTTTGCTCAGTAAGCTCATGCGGAACCCACTTATCAAGCTTTTTGATTTTTCCAATCTGTTACAAGTGCCGGCAAACTGTCGAATGGTGCCCAATTTCTTGCAATGTCCCTACAGTTTGGCGTGAGTCAGATTCTACTAATAAATTCAGTTCATCGTTGTCGATCGAAGATCCTGGGTGACCACATGGTTCACTTTCAAGGGTCAAATCTCCCGATCGGAATTTTTCGAACCATCGCTGTGTGGTTCGCTTGTTTACCGTATCAGTTCCAAATGCCCTGTTGATGTTTTCGGTTGCCTCCGTTGCGCTGTGGCCAAGCTTAAATTCATAAAGGAAAATTACCCGTTTTTGACTCGAATCCATTTTTTTTTTCTGTCTGATCTCAATGAAGTCCAAAACTGAAATGACTCCATGAGTAAATGTAGAGGTATTTATACTTCAATACCCAATACCACATGTGCCACCCGGCGGCAGTTTGAGACATGAAAATCGCAACTGACTTCACTTCATAGAGAAAAACGACATTTCATTTGCAACAACCATAGTTCCAAAATAATTCTATGTCTCGAAACTACCGTGGTTACATTTCAACTTGGACCGTGGAGAATGGCCCAATTAGATGCGTTAAATGTGGCAGTGTTCTAAGCATCCTATATCACCCACAATTTAACAGCCCAGACTGTTGTCAAATTTTTTTTTAAACATGTTTATCTTTTTGATATTTTACGTTTTTCCACCTTTCTCTCACTTTTGGTTTTTTTTTACCATTTTTGCATTTCTTTTTTTTCCTTCTTTCACTTTGGCGTATTTCGGCATTGTTGTCATTTTCTGTTTTTTCTAAATTTTTCTGTCATTTTTGAACCCTTTCTTCTCTGTTTTCATCTTTATATTTTTTTTTTCATTTACTCTCATTTTTAAGGTTTTACTCATATTCCGACTACTTTGTTAAACATTTTTTTTTTTAATTTTTTATTCATTTTCATTTCTCACTGTTGTAATTTTTTAAAATTTTTGTGTTTTTTTTAAATTTGTCTTAATTTTTTTTGCCAATTTTACCGTTTTTAATTTTTTTTTAAATTTTTCTCTCATTTATGCGTTGAGTTTTGTTGAAAAAATTTTGGCTTATACCTTTTTTGCCTTTGCACTATTAAGGCTGGACGCACACTGAAAGAGCAAACCAGTTTTAGTCAAAAACGTTTTTGACTAGACATGTTTTTCGTTTTTGTTTAAATGCAAGTTTAATTTTTAGACGCACACTGATTAGTCGCGTGACTTGAAGCTGAAATGTCAATCAGTCTTTTAATAAAATATCATTTCGTTTCGACAGACCTGACGCGAAATTTCATTTGTCGGTGATTCTTTTGGGACTTTCGAACAAAGGTGAGCTCTATTTTTGTGAACTTTTCGGTTTTTGCATGTTTTGTATCGGAATAACTCTTTTCTGTTCTTTTAAATTGTACACAAATTTGAGAGAAATGTCGCACGACGAAGCTACCGACATTGCTGTAATCTTAGGAGTCTATAGGAACATATGTACATACATACATATTAGGTTGTTGCAGATGAAATGTCGTTTTTGGTAGTGCAATTTCAAACAATTGTAACTTTTATAAAACTTAATTCTATTAATCAAAATAGTCACCAGCATATGAAATACACTTCTCCCAACGAGATACAAGTGCTTCACTCACGTTGTTCCATCGCTCCTGTTACTCCCATTGCTCCGGTTTCTTCCGTTGCTCCCATTTCACCCGTTGCTCCCGTTGATCCGTTGCTCCTGTTTCTTACGATGCTCCTGTTACTCCCGTTGCTACCATTTCTCCCGTTACTCCCATTTCTCCCGTTGCTCCGTTGCTCCTGTTACTCCATCATCTATCCACCATCCTCCATCCTCCATTCCCAAACCTCCATCTTCCATCCCCCATCCACCATCCTCTATCCACCATCCTCTATCCACCATCCATAGTCCAACTTTACCATTTAGTAATAGGAACACATAACTAATACACCGAAAACGAACAAACCGCCGCTAAATCATATGAAAAACACTCAAATGTTGAAATAACTCGCGTACCACCAATTGTTAAATGATTTTGTTAACGCAGACGTGCCCTCAACAAATCACCAAAGTTTCATCGCAATCGGATGAGTATACGACCCGTATACGGGTCAGACAAACAAACATTCATTTTTATATATTGAGATTTCTAAAAAATTTCATAAAAATAGCTCTTTTTAACGTCCAAAGTAGTATGAACCCTAAAATGTTTCGACATGAAACGACAATTGAGCTATTGACGTCGAGCAGCCTAATTGCGACTAAACGCATCTAAACGAGCTTCAAGGCACGCGACTAATCAGTGTGCTCTGATCATTGAATTGCTATTGAAACAGCGACATAGTCATATTTAGTCAAAAACGTTTTTGACTAAAACTGTTTTTGCTCTTTCAGTGTGCGTCCAGCCTAAGAAAGAGACACGGGATTTTTACTTCCATTCAAATCTGATTTTGTAAACATCTATTTCAAATTACCTCCCCTTTATTAACGATTTTTACCACTCTTGTTAACTCGTCTAAAAACATAAAACAAAAATACTGTAGCTAATACTTATTTCTTTTTTATTCACCTTTCGAATTGAACTGCAGCTCACCAAAATGACTGAGTTACTTGACTTTTAGTTTCCAGAAGGGGCGAAGGGCTAAGCCACCGAGCACACTAGGTACCATAGCGATCCCTTCGAAACTTGTCATGCCCTATCGACCTCAGATCCTCCAAATTGTCAAAGGAAAGACTGCCCAGCTACCTCAGTCGCCTCCTTGCAACTGCCTGACATTCACACAAAATGTGGGTGGTGTCCTCCTCAGCGTATAGGTAAACGCTTCTTAGCTTGCTTCCCTAGAAAGCAGTGCCCCATCAGTATTCCGACGAGTAACCGCAAACTTCCCCTACACCCCCTAGTCTTCCATCTGTCCAACCTTGGCTAGAGTTACTTGACTTACTCACTTCTTTTCTTATAGAGTAGTTCACTCGCGTCTAATGTGTCATCTTAGTTCTTGGTTTTTGACGTCCCTGAAGTTAGCGGACACTTTTTGGAGGAATCGTTTCAATTCTTCACCATAATTTATTGCTAATTTATTACGTAAATCCTAAATTTATTGCCTCAGAATTGTTATTTTTAAGAGGTTTTTATGAATTTTCAAAGAGGACTCGAACACCATTTTTGAGAAAACTTTAACATACTATAACTAACAAAAAAAAAAAATCTGCCAATAGTCTGGGCGAAACTTTATTATTTTTCGGGTCAAAGTTCGGAAGCGGTCAAATGAGTTCATGAGTTGTTTCGAAATTATTAGATTTCTTGGAAAATTAATTTTGTTCTTAAAATAAAAACATTCTGCAGTCACGATCGGCTGCAAGCCAATCGTATAATACTCTAGATGAATACTGAACTCCGATTTATATTGTAGTTGGGGATAAAGTAGAATTACGTGTGTGCATGTTGTATGTCTTTTATTAAGGACTGCCATTAGATTGCTACTCAAAACTAAAAGACAATATGCAGTGTTTAATTTCATACCTTGAACTGGGTAAGTCATGGAAAAAAAATGTCCTTTTTGAAGGACTTTCACATGGGAGGTGCAGGAAGGACTCTCTCGATTTCTTACATATTTATCCTTTTCCTTGGAACCATTCAAAAAGTAATGTGTACAAAATTTGAAATTCGTAGCTTGAAGCGTTCAAAAGTTATCGGAAAATATTGTAGAACACGTGTCTTAAGGATATTTTGTATGGCAGCTACCAGAAGAAGTAAAAGGATTTTGCTGACTAGTAAACTCGAACTTCCTTTTCACTCAAAACTAATTTGTACAAAATTCCGAGTTCATAGCTAAAAGATTACTTGAGTTATAGTAAGTTCCGTAAATTAAGTTAAAACGTTTTGCCAGGATATTTGTATGGCAGCTACACGAAGGACTAACAGGATTTTCTTCATAATCATATATTTAGCTCCAACTATTGGAAAAATAACACATACAAAATTTCAATGTCGTAGCTTAAACCCTTCTGAAGTTATCGACCAATATTCATGAACACATGTTTTAAGGACATTTTGTATGGCAGCTACCCGAAGGAGTAAGACGATTTTGCCCGTTAACGAACTTAGCCTTACAAATTCAACCAAACATCCAGATTCAAAATTTCAATATCCTAGGTAAAGGCGTTCTTGAGTTATCGTGCTAACGGATAGACGGACGGACGGACGGACGTCAAGCGGATTTGAGGTTTTTGGCCACAAATAAACAAAAAATAATATATAACTTCTTTTCGTCCGTGGCTTGGTTCTATGCGTTTTGGGCTGGATTAAACTTATAATACTCTATATGATTTCATCTAGAGTAGGTATAAATATACGCTATATTACCCGAAATTACCCTATATCAACCAAAAGATTTCAATAACGGTTTAGATTTAAAAGTGAACGCTTTTATTTCCGGATGCAGGAAAAACACCGGTAACATCCAGTTTCACAACTTATAAGACTTTTTTGAAAAAAATTTAAAGACCAGTGTGAGAACGGTTTGGTGAAAGAAAACTCACAGGAGAAATTTTCCAATGAATTTTGTTTGAGCACTTTATCGAAGACATGCAAAAGGAAAGCTAAAGGGATAGTTACCAACTGTCAACGGGTCAACGGTGGTGATCAAAACTGTAAAAGTAAAAATAATAATAATAACATACCATCGATTCTTCCGGAGATCATATCATTCGCAATATAATGTCCTTTGAAATTATATCCGCAAGTGATTGATTGGCGTTTGACTCCATATTTTATCTACTATAAGATCACCCCCCATCCTTGAATCTAATGCAAATCAACTTGCGATTAAGTAATTTAAAAAAAAAATTTCACTAACTTCATCTTATTTTAGCGGAAAACCCCGTAAAAATCACAATTCTGGAGCAATAAATTTAAGATTTTCGTAATAAATTAGCAATAAATAAACCGATTCCGCCAAAAAGTAGCCGCTAACTTCAGGGACGTTGGTTTTTGCTTTAGTTTCATTCGTGGTGTGAGAAATTCGCAATTAATTTCTTGAGAACTTTTATTTGCACTGTGCCGATGAAAATGCTTAAGATCAGAATTTTTTTGCGACTGTTTTGTGAGATTCAGAAAAATTTATTTTAGATATTTTTCACCCAAATATAAGGGAAGCTATACTTCCCTTACTTTCATGAACTCCACGCCGCTGTCCAGGACCTTTGATTTAATTTATTTATTTCTAATTGCAACATTCCACTATGATGCTCTGACTCCCTCACCCAGGCTATGCCACTGGACTGGGTAATCCCATTACCAGATTTTAATTTGTGAATTGGGATTACTGCGGGGAACCAAATCCCAAAATAGTGATTTTCACTAATAAGGTTCTTTTTCGAATCCTAAATACTTACAGCAATTGCAACGAAGACAACTGGAATTCAAATCGAATTAAAACTCGATTATTCAAAATTGAAGTTTCCACGTATTTCACAGATTCAAAAATTTGTGTATCCGAAGATTTCATTTGCCGGAATTTATGCGATGGGGGGTCTTAAAAAATGGAAAGAAAGCCATCGTTCCTTTTCTAAATGAATAAGAGGGAGGGAAATTATCCCTCAGAGTGTTACTTCTACAGCCCCCAAATGTAATCTAAAATTAATTTCATTACGTTTTTTTTTTGGCCGAAAGAAGAGCAGCTAACGCTTGAGAAATTTCGAATCCACCTCTCAAATTTTCCATGGTCTTAGCACACATCAGTTACCTCCATTTTATTTCTATTTTTCTCAACTTTTCTTTGGATAATACCGCGAGATATTTCACAAGTTTGAGCTTATCAGCGACCGTCACCTGTCAAGTTCACGCCAGACAGCATCTTGGCAGCTCCTTGGAGAAAAGGCGAAAAAAACCCCCGAAAACCGAAGAAAATGAAAATAAGCGCCGGAATGAATTTCAAGCCATTAAATTCCTAGAAGAACGGCGTAAAAAAAAAATACTTCAACCCTGACGGATATTACACGGCACAAATGAATCTCAACGATCTGCCACCCCCTCGAGGATTTCAAAAATTTTCGCGAGCCATCCCATTCGAAATATTCGAGCGGAAATTGTAATTTCTTAAGTCGTGATGATGTTTGAATTTTCCGAGGATATGTAAAAGGGTAGCTGGGCGCTACCCCGGTTACAGGTACGACGAAGGTAAATGGTGGACATTATCGATGCGACAGAGTTTAAATTTGGTGTGTACAAGGACACCGGAGGTGGTTGAGGGTTGTTGAGGGAGGTCCTGCTGGCCCCGGCAGGTGCTTACGTATATGCGGCTTACGTAAGTACTTTGCTGTCACTTCAATCTAATTAATTCCGGTTGGTAATTTAGTGATAATGTTATTTAAGTAACAAGTGGATGTTATCGTGTGGCCCACACAGTACCGCTGCGTATGAGTGATATGGTTAATATTTTGGAGTCGGGGGTGGAGCATAAATTAATGCCCTGAAAATTAGGGTAAGCCCTTGGGGTGACGATTATAAATGTTTTAGAGGCCTGAAAAGGGATTCATACGCCGTGAACTTGTTGTTTTAGCTGACTAATTTCACACCGTTTTCATGCCTTTGTCTCGTCTCGAAGCTCGGCAAAACTTTTCCAAACGTATTTCATCCCTTTTCGGTCGGTTTTAATATCGAGTTTAGGTGTAGGAACTTGGCGGGGGTAACAAACAGTTCGGGTGGGCAAAAACCGACTTAGTGCAGTATTTGAGTAAACAAAAATTAATTTTTAATGGAATTTAATTTATGAAAGGTTTTAGGTTTCAACGTGCCTTTTTATGACTGTGATGAGCGGCGCTTTAGTGAGTGCAGAAAGGGGTTGATTTTTTTTTAAGTTTTAATGGAATACTCGCTCTACAGGTAAGATTTTTCTTAACCGTCACATGCCAGTTTACTGCCAGAAATTTAAGACTGACGTTGAAGTACAAGAATTTTAATTAAATGTTTTTACATATTCGGTATTTTGAAAATCATCGAGCACTTTAAATTACTTTAGAAGTGAACTTTACTTTAAACTAGGGGCTACTAAATTCACAAGACATTGGCTTTTCATTTTTCCAGCTATTTCTTTCTGAATTCGACCCTATGTTTGTACTAATTAAATGTCCGAATGTTTTTCCATAAAAGTAGCATGGAGTCTGTGAGACCAAAATATTAGTATTCGCTATGATATTACTAATATTAGGATATATTAGATGGTTGGTTGGTTTACGTGGTGGCCCGTCTGCCGAAAAACAGGGCCCAATTAGCACAGGAAGCGCCGTTTTGATACCACAACTCGTTTAACCTGGTCGTTGAGGGCTGATGAAGTATATATATAGTTTTACAGAGACCTGGGGCTTGAATGGATTATCATATCCATCCAGAGTTGTTCAAGAAGGTAATCAGTTCTCCTATCTTGTTTTTCGAGATCTCATCGAGGTTATTGAAGAAGGGTTTGCCTAGTGCGGGAAGTCTGGCTCTAGGTAGGGCGGGACACTCGCAAAGAAGGTGAATAACAGTTTCCCTCTTATTTACGTCCCCACAACTGCGGCAATTGGCGTTAAACGGAATACCCAGTCTGGCCGCGTGGTCGCCGATCGGCCAGTGACCCGTGCTGACTGACGTGACTCTGGATACGTCCACGCGGCTCCTGCTCAGGAGTTCATCTGTTCTGCTCCGGGAGTAGGATGGCCATATCTTCCTAGATATGACGCAGTTGGTCAGTCCTCTCCATCTGGAGTTAGGCACTTAACAGTCCCTAGTGGGACCTGAACGGATTCTACGAGAGGGCCCTGAAGAGCCGAACCTTGCCTAGCTAATTCGTCTGCCCGCTCGTTACCCTCTATCTTGCTGTGACCTGGGACCCATAGCAGAGTAACTTTGACTTGACTTCCTAAGTGTGCTAACTCTTCTCGACACTGTTCGACGAGTTTAGAGGAGGTGGTAGCCGAATCTAAGGCCTTGATTGCGGCTTGGCTGTCAGAGAGGATTACAACATTTCGCTTTGGCGTAGCGTGCTGATACCAGATATTCGAATTAGAGATAGGTCGTTCACGAATGAACTGTTCCAAAAGAACATTTCATTGAAGTGAGTGAGTGAAGTAACTCACTCATTTGGGTGAACTGCAGTTCCATTCAACGCGTGACAAACAAATTAAAAACGATATAGGGTAAACTCAGGATAGATGCCCCGCTGGGATAGATGCCCCAGTTCTATAAGATCCAACTTCCATAAACAAAATCACATCAACTTTGTAATATATTGCGACCTCTCGTTTATGCCCATTCTGTCTAACGACGGCGTTCATGCGAATCGAAGGTATCATTTTTTTTCAGGACATGAATATTCTCGCGTCTAGAAATTCATCAAATAATTATTTTGCTGTTCTGAATAAGTGCAGTTAATTTTTTTTTTCAGGTAAAATTTGTATGTATTTAGTTTTGTCGCTCATAGTATAATTTTAAGTGCATGTTAAAGCGAGTTTTATGCTGAATATGTTGTTTTATACTTTTAAAATTGAGCAAGCATCTATCCTCTACGAAAAGGATAGTTGCCTCGTTTCCCGAGAGGATAGTTGCCCTTTGGAGCATAACCCTTAAATGCGGCCATCTTAGGTGCATTAATTCTAAGTCGAAAAAATAATGTTGTGCCTACGGTATTACAAAATTTTCCCTACTTTTAATGTTTTATTGAAGTACAAATTTTTATGTTTATTTATTCAGTACATGATTACCTGGGCATTTAACATGAATGTCTCATTAAGTTTCTTGATTTTTTCTATCTTCAGTTAATGAAAGTTGATGAAAAATTGGTTCATTGTGCCATACCAATAACTCAAAAGTGATAAAAGTCTTAAAAACATTTTGCAGCTTAATAAAGATTGAAAAATTTAGTAAATTACTGCATTTTTTCCATAGGGCATCTGTCCCACATGCTCGATTACGCATCGGGCCATATATTTCAAGCTTTAGGCATCTATCCATCTTATGAGGGGCTTGCAAAATCTTTATAATATTTAGGATTATTTATATTAATTATAAGAAAACGGTTATTACTCTTTATCATAACTAAACCAGCTGCTGTATAAAGCTTATGACATTGGTCTTAATAGTTTTGCGAATATAGTACTAAAACGAAAAGTGGGGCATCTCTCCGTAGTTTCCCCTGTATCAATCGCGGGGATATTCAAATAATGCCAAAGTTGTAAAACTAATTTTTTTCCGCTGAGACGAAATTTTGAGCATAAAATTTAACGCTGAAAGCACTAAATGGGCATCACTGATTATAAACAGTGCTGTTGTCTTCAATGTAATTATGAATGGCATACGCGATGCGTTGAGAAGAATACCACGACATTCTATTTTCCGTCATAAGAAAAAAGAAAGTACATGTAAATATTCATATATACACCGCTCTTCTTCCTATTTGCCAACCCACAAGCACAACTACTGCCTGCCTGACTATAGACCGGCTGGAGAAAATCCACACACCAGCCCTACGAACTTCCCCAGTAGGACTAGCATTGATTACCGAATCGATGTTGTAATCAACGAAATGTAATGACTTAGGCCTTTCCAAATCGAATACACTACTTTACCTTTTCATACAAATGTCCGCTAAAGTGAAGCATTACTAATTGCATGAAATGTAATGCACTACTTCGGTTCTGTGAGGTAATTGAAGAAGCCATGGCTTATGTGCGAGCGCTTACCGAAGTCATTACAAAGTTATCACGTCAATAATTTGTTTTTATCGCTTTGTTATCAGAGACTCTTCATATGAGACAAGTTATACCACCCCTAATGTCTAATCTAAAACAACTTCTTTCATAAATACGTGCATCACTCAAATAAATTAAACAATTTTTTTAATTTTTTCTATAACCACGTGTATGAGATTATATCTTTTATTACTAGTTTGAGATCTTTTTGAATATAATTCATTTAATCTATTCATTATTAATATAATTAAATTCATTTATTAATTGGCCGACATCTGTAAAAAAAGTAACATGTCAATTATTCAATTATTTTTTGCAGCTGGTATAAGACTATTTTACAATATTTCACAATAAATTAGCACAATAAATCACTTCTTTTGTCATTGACCACGTTTCTAGAACTGAAGCAATTCGGAAAATTTCACTGCGTCTCAAATTACGAAATGAATTTCATATTCGTGTTTTTCCAACAGCAAAAAATTTGATACAAGCTCTTACCAGTTGAATAACTACCCCTTGTCTTCAAAGAAAACATCAGCGACATGCAGAAGTACTGCCTCGAAGTCCAACTGGGTCTGTCTGACTAGTGTGTGATTAAGTCAGCGGCTGTTTAGAGAAGAAAACTCACAAACACACCAGCCCACCGGTGGCTACTAAACGGCTGTTAGAAGAGATAGAGTGAGCCAACACTTCAATTGAAGTACAGAATGAAGGAACGATGAGTTCCATTGAGTGAGTGAACACTTCAATTAAAGTGACTAGTGACTACTGAACGATGGAACGAAAGGAACGAAGGAACGATGAAACGAAGAGTTCAATGGAAGTACTTCACTGAACTCGTTCCTTAAAGTGAGTGACTCGGAGTGAAGTACTTCACTGAAAGGAACTGCTTTGCCCATCTCTAATTCGAATATCATAATATTCACTTCCCATCGATCGTATCTTCATAGATTTACCGATCTATTTTTCCTTTACTTACTAGGATCCAAATAACCAATCTACTCTTACCTTTTTTTCTTACAATAAATTGGATACATTGTCTTTCATATCTTTCAAGCAGATATTTATCGATCGTCCTTTTCCTATGGATTCATGGAAAGTATGTGTGGCTTCTGCTGGCTCTACAGACTACCCTTTTCCTTACATACTAAATGCACAGATATTTCTATCTATTCTTTGATCACTTTTCATCTCACTCGTTTCGCCATATGCGACCGATGCCAATGTCTAGACGAATCGCAAGCCGTCTGATCGACTTTCAAGTACGATATCATACTAATAAAAGGTGTTTTTTTAGGTGCATGAGAACTTAAAATTATAATACAAGACAGAAATATTGTTGGAATGAAATTTTTTTATTATATTCTGGTAGATAATTTCATGGCATTTATTTTTTAAATATGATTTCCGTCATATGTCCGCTGCGACTATGAGTTACATGATCCATTCGATCAGTCTAATTTCTGACTACTTTTTCCAATAAATCTGGCCGTATGGCGTCAATAGTGGCTTGAATATTGGCTTCCAATGCTTAAAGAGTTGCTGGTTTGTCGGTATAAACGCATGACTTAATATAGCCCCATAAAAAGTAATCCAGAGGCGTTAAATCGCACGAACGAGAGGGCCAGTTAACAGAACCACTTCTGGAAATCAAGTTGTCACCAAATTGATTTTGCAATAAATCGATTGTTAAGCGCGCTGTATGGCAAGTTGCGCCGTCTTGTTGGAACCAAATGTCGGCGATGTTTAGCTGATTAATTTTTGGAAACAAATATTCAGTCAGCATGGCCGATTATGTTGACCGTAAAATGGACGAAGTGCTCTATGAACTTCGCGAACAGATTTATTTTTTTCAAAGTAAATTTCCACAATTTGGAAGCGTTGTTCTGGCGTTAAACGATCATGATGACTTGCCAAACCTTACTGAACAGAAATGTCAACACAGTTTGACATTCTCAGCTGTCAAACCACAGTTATCGATACCGAAAGTTCTCATGCACCTAAAAAAACACCCTTTAGTTTCGAAAATGATCTCAACCACTTCAAAGTCGTCACCACTTGCAAGTGGTATTTTAGTGATATGTTTGGTTACTGCAACTATCGTTTCCATTTTACACATTTCAAAACTTTAGCGTGGCTTTGATTAGTGATCATAACGTTTCAACACTAAAAACTGATTGAACTGCATAGTGACTTGCCTCGGTAAGAACCACGCAATTACCGCGATTTAGGTATAAGATGAAGTTATTCTCGCTGCAAAGTTGAAGATTCAGTTGTAATAACGTAACAGCCACTCAATCGGTATAGGTTCAAGTATCCGTTACCGGTATAAGTTACAATCACATTGATGCTACTTGGGACAGTCATTACAGTACTCCCATTTTTCCCCATATTTCGAAATCAGTCCACCTCCTGCTCCTTTTTCAACAAATTGACCTGGTGAAAAGTCTCATACGAGTTATGACTATCTTAAGATTCCAAAAAGAAACTCGCAAATATTTCTTTAATTGAATTTCCTCATGAATAAGTTTTCCATTTTCTACATTCAGCGAACTCATTAATAGTTTAACGAAGGTTCAAGTAGGTAGGTAGAAACGACGAGTACATTCTCGAAAATTAAGCAACCGTAGCGCCTCCTGTGGGATTTTCACCACTAAATGTTTAATGAACACAAAGGCGAGAATACACGATTGAATAAGGCCCGATGTCACGAACAAATGTACGAGAACGAGATAGGTAGATCGAGACCATCGAGGACTCTACTTTCTGTTGATCGTTTCGACAGGAACTTTCCCAATTCATTTACCGAGTTTATCATAAACTTTAGCGCGAGAAAAGTTCCCCGAACTGCATACCCAATTATTCCGAAAACTTTATACGAACCGAGGATGTATGTGGGGCTGAGATGAATGCGCATAAATTTCGGAAAATTCCTGCCCGTTCCAAACCGAGTCTTTCATTCACCTCGTCCTTAATTAGTCATTTGCATTAGTGAAAAGCATTGCTGCCAAAATTATAAAGTTCCATCTGGCAATGATTAAATCGACGAGAGTACGAGGCGTTTGTACGAAATCAGCAGGTTGTAACTTTGTGATTGAACAACAAGTTTTCACCGAATAATTCGCATGCATGCGTTTAAGTCACTTTCCAAAGTGCAGATGGCATAAGTAGTAGTTTGTCAAAGATGGTTATGTCGAATTGGCACATGCATTCGACCTCTAGCGGAAAGGGACGTTATAGTTACGAAACGTTTCCCTTACAGCGAAAAGTCGTCCACATTGGTTTCGTTCTTTTCGCCCGCTATGCATGGATACTCCTTGTAAAATTGCAGATTGCACTGTAGCGGAGAGAGGAAGAGCGGGAAAATTTCAGATTAAAGTTTCGTAATTTTCGTAGATTTCTTTGCCAACATTGAGCCATACATCCGTTACTTTTATCTCTCTCTTTTTTCATACTTTTTCCTCGTTTTTAATAAAAAAAAAAGGAAGAAAAGTATTCATAAAGTTTCCATTTATAAAAAGAAGATAGCGCAGTTTTTTTTCAGCCTTGCACTAAACTAGGAGCATGACACAATGCACAAACTTACTACTGTGTGTGGGTCACAATGACGACATAATTATGTGGTGACAATGTTTCATGCATATTCATTCATGTGGGTTAGCCTCATCCCCTCCATGCCACATGAAAAAAAATTGTCTTTTTGTCAGCGAAAAGTTTTGTTTTTTTTTGTTTTTTTCGGGATATTGGAGAGTTGACAAAAAAAGTTTCAGTAATCTGGCGAGTAGACCACACCGACTAGTCTCTCGTTTAGTAGTGCCATACGGACACGTAACAATAGAATGGAATCAAGTTTTTTTTACCGTTATTCTCAGTGATTAAGCGCACCCCCTAAACTAGGCCAAATGGGAATGACTTTGTTCATTAAACTTCGAAATTGAATTCACTATGACTGGTGGCGACATCACGAAATCCCCCATGCTATATTGCTCGAGTGCTGAATTTTAATTTGATTAGTTTATTGTGTTTTGAATATTACGAATCGAAATCGGTATTGATTTTGCGAGAACGTGATACGAGAGAGAGGTAGAGATAGATAGAGCAAGGGACAGAAAGAGCGTGAAGGGGGAATCAAAGTCCATGGCTGAACGGAATGGATGCGGCAAGTTTATTAGGGGATTAATATGCAGGTGGTCGGAGCCTGTAAGCCAATTAGCACAATACGATAGCTTACAAGCTTAAGATTCCGGTCGTATAGTCAAATCAAGAAATATCGAGAATATTCGGTGGAATTGGTGAGATATTTGTAAAACAAATCACGAAAATCTCCGAGAATAATTTCCTTCCAAGTCCTTAAATTAGTGTGGTTTGTTCGCTGGCTACAGCAAGTGTGAAGTTTGAGGAACGTGTTACTTGTAACGGATAAACTTATTGGACGATGTGTAAGAAATCAGCTACATTGTCTAAATGGTTTTGAATGGCAATAACATGGAACTCTCTTTATTTTTTCTTCAAATTCAGCTACTTCACCCTGCTAACCAAGATGATACTCAGAAGATAATAGTCGTGGATTGAATAGAAGCACGGAATAACATTAAAACAGAAAAGAATAATTTTACAGAACTTACTTCGGAGATGGATGATTTCAGTCAAACCAGAAAGTTACGGCTATCGTGGACGGCAAAAGATCCGCCATCTGCAACGATCAACCTACAGATCAAGGACTTTTTTACAATGAAAATCACTTTACAGTAGGCATGTGTAGTTCGCGAACGAAAGAGATCGGAAGAGCGTCACCGTAAGTGAAATGAGTGAACCAGTTCGTAGTCAGCCTTGCTTCTATTTCGTTTCAATTCATTCATTGCAGTTCACAAACTGTGGAATAGATCAAGATCTGTCATTGCCGTTCGCAAACTGTTCATTGGATATGCTCGAGATCTCTTGTTGCCGTTCACGAAGTATGGAATGTGGATTGGATTTGATCAAGATTTGTCATGTGGATTTTAGTGGCAACATTCACCATAGTAACGAAGCGGATGAAATAAGCCCAATTGGAAACTACCCAGCGAGGAAGACTCTACTCCAAAACGAAATGTTGTAATCCTCACTGACAGCCAAGCCTCAATCAAGGCTTTGTGAAAAATAATAAAAATTTTCAAAAACTTCCTAATCTCGAAACAACTGAGGTCAATCTCCAACTTTAACCGCGTCCCGCAGTATGAACCAATTGCGTAATTCATGTGTTATATGTGGTAGTCGCGTAATCATTCTAGCACGACCCCATTTCAACCGCTTTCCGAGCTTTGACCCGATAAATAATTAACGGCCCTATTCTGAAATTGTGACCTATCACAAGTCACAACCTGCTGTGACTAAAATTTTGTGACTGGCGCTGCAGTCACAAGAAAGGTCCCAATAATTTCTCCCCATAGTTAAAGACATGTGAAAATGATGATGCTGTGTCAGTATCAGTGATCATTTCGGCCTTTGCAAGTGTACGAGGGCGGTCCGACAAGTACTTAGCCTCACTGCCCGATGGCGCCACTATCGCAAGAGAAATTTACTATCGTGTAGTACATTCTCGTAGACGGCTACTGTCAAAATTTCAGCCGAATTGGACTTGTAGTTTTGTTTTGACCGCGTGTGGACGCGGACGTATCCGCGGATTTTAGAAAAATGGAAAAAGAGCAATATCGGTCGGTGATTCGAAATCGCGCAGCGAAATCAAAGAGCGCTTGGATGCTGTGTATGGTGACTCTTCTCCTTCGATGGCGACCGTCAAAAATTGGTTTAACGAGTTTCAACGTGGTCGCACGTCGGTTTTTGATGAGCCACGCCCAGGTGCCTTGAAAACGGCTACCACGGAGGATAACGTGACAAAAATCAACGATCTCGTATTGGCAGACCGATTGAAGGTGCGCGTGATAGCTGAGACAGTAGGCATCTCAAAAGACCGCGTGGGTCATATCCTGCATGAAATTTTGGGCATGAGAAAGCTGTCGGCGCGATGGGTGCCGCGTTTGCTCACTCCGGACAACAAGCGCAATCCGAAGGAGTTTCTGCGTCGTTTCGGGATCGTCGACGAAACATGGATCCACTGGTACACACCAGAGACCAAGGAACAGTCGAAACAGTGGACTTCACCCGGCGAACGTGCTCCGAAGAAGGCGAAGATTGTCCTATCGGCCGGAAAGGTGATGCCCACCGTTTTCTGGGATTCACAAGGTGTGATCTACATCGACTACCTGAAGAAGGGCAAAACGGTCACAGGGCTCTACTATGCCGAATTATTGGGCCGATTTGACGACGAATTGCAGATAAAACGGCCCCATTTGGCGAAGAAAAAAGTGCTCTTCCACCATGACAACGCACCGGCTCACACCTCCGCCAAATTGGTCGAATTGGGGTACGAACTGCTGCCCATCCACCGTATTCTCCAGATTTGGCCAGGTGCGACTTCTTTTTGTTTCCAAACTTGAAAAAGTCACTCGCCGGGCAGAAATTTGAGTCGAATGAGGAGGTCATCACCGCCACGGAGGCCTACTTTGCAGACCTCGAGAAAAGGTATTTGTCAGACGGGTTAAAGAAGTTGGAGCATCGCTGGGTCAAGTGTATCGAGCTAAAAGGAGACTATGTTGAGAAATAAATCGCCACTTTTCCAAAATTTTCGATTTTCTTTTGTAGGCTAAGTACTTGTCGGACCGCCCTCGTATAATGGAAAGTTGTGTGCCTTAGTAAACATCTAAAACGTGGAAATCTGAAGTAACGCTCAAATGTATTGCCGATTAATAAAAACGGATCACTTGCGTTCCTCAAGCTTCAGAGCGTAGCTCTTCTTAACGCCCTTAAATCACACAAAATGTAAAACAGCCATCTAAATTTACGTTAAATTACTTTTGTTCACAAGTAAGCCTGTAAGTCTCTTTTTTCTAGTCTGCGTGTGTCTTTAGCTTAGCGTGTCGGCGGATCCAGTTTTGCTTGGCTGCGTGTGTATTCAGCTTTTCGTATCTAGCTTTGCTTGTCTGCCTATTCTCTTCTACATTATTATTTCGAAGCCAATAGCAACTGAACAATTCGTATAAATAACCTATGCGCTGAGTGGGAATTGAACCCACGACACAGCGGAAGCAATGTTTTCAAGACCTAGTACACTACCACTGACCAACAATAATAATGTTCATTTGTAAGAGTAAACGCAGACATGACGACATGTCTTCGAGACATCGGCGAGATTCTAGCAGATTTGAACAACTGAGCCTGGTGACCTATCAGTCATACAGGTCCCAAATGGCATAGATAGTGCCGTTTGTTAAACCTGGTCATTGAAGGTTGATGAAGTGAATTGTTGCGGATCTCTACGAAGACCCGGTACTTTTTCAGATGTGTATCAACTCTCCAATCTTATTTTTCGAGATGTTATCGAGAATATCAAAGAAGAGTTTGCCTAGTGTTCGAAATCGGGCCCTGGCTAGAACCGGACACCCGCAAAGAAAATGAAATTGATATTCTCCAGCTTATTTGCAGCCCCACAACTACGACTGATACTTTCTTATTGAAAAAAGAATGAAGTAAATGACTTGGCTGTTTCTGCCAGAATATGGACAATATATTCCGGCTTGAGGCTTGACGTGGTCGTCCGGAAAAGTAGGATCATCTCGTCGTACATCAGCAATTTGTTGGCCAACCGCATTCTGAAGAGTATGGAGACTATTTGATAAGACTCACTTATCCATGACTGCGAACATTTAAACGTAATGTCTTCATAGTATCCTTATTGTCCTGTGATAAGATGCAAGTCATAGCAAGAACAATACTAAGCCAAAGCCATTACACCTCCAGCTATCAAAGCTTCTCGCAACTCGTTATAATGCCAATCACTAGAAGAACTCATCTAACTTACATCACTCAATTATAATCTTTCCGTAGACTGGCAGAGTGCGGTCAATCACTTTATAATATTCGTCCGGGCCCAGAAAAAACTCATGGAAGAAAGTTGCATTAGACCACATAAATCTATTTTTGCATTCCACACTCAATCAGCATAGCTGCTAGTCGTATCTCGCAGATACTAGGACGTTATACGCTATACGTTTCTCCGCTAGATCTTCCAGTCTACTCTCGAGGAGGTCGTATAATGCTTAATGCTCGTGCTATGCATGGCGAATTTATTATTCAGGTAGATTTAGTATAAAGGTAAGGTATATAATACCGCAAACAAGTAAGTGAACAGCTACGAAGACCGAGCTAAGATCCGAGTTGAACGCCCTCATTTTTATTTAAATGGCCTTTCAAAGAACCACATCGGGTGCTTAAGAGCTAAGGTAAACTGGTAGACACGGTGGGCACTGCCATTTTGGGTGCAGCTTTTTTCAATAAGATATGAGCGGTTCGAGAGTACGTGAACGTGTATATCGACAATAATAACATAAAAGCAACTTTTGGCATCTTGTTTGCCTTCTTAAAGACATATCGTAGGTACAAATAATAATTTCATCGATTCGAAAGACGTTAACATTTTCACTGATGGAAGGAGCTCTATTCAAAACAATTTTGAAGGTCGCATTGTTCTTGTTTTGATCTCGATTTTATGCTAATAGTTAAATAAGTGCAAATTCCGGGGCTCTGTTTGTTATTAATCTTGTCTTTGTTTACCTTCGCCATTTTGACGGAAGACAATGAAATTCGAATGAGTCAGTTGGGGCGCGATGAGATTTGATTTTTATGTTGATTTGCCATTTGAAATTGGTCCCATCCAAGAACCACATCAACTATATTCGAATTTGAATTTCATTTTCACTTTTTTCGACACTCCGCATGATATTTAATTTTATTATTCGTAAAAATTAAACACTTTCACCGGTCCAACCTATGGATTGTGCAATATCTTAAGCCTACATGGTTTTCTTGAACAAATACCGAGAGCAAAACAAGTTAAGTTTTATGAAAAGTTAACTCTTTGTGTACCTTGCGTGTAAGATGTTGTTTATTAAGGTTGTACTTTATCAAGGGTGACCGTAGTCTCGAAGAAATACACAACAAGTTTCCCTTTTAGTGTTGTCCTAAGAGCAACTTCTCACTTATTAATTTAACAATGCTGCTTAAATACTTACACCATGTAGTACACGTTAGGCACAACTAAAAGCAGAATTATCTATTTATAAAAACAAAGCTACAAGAAGGAATCTACCAATGCTTTGATATACAAGCAACTTATTATTAGGGACTTGAATAATTTCTCGCTGTTTTTTCATGAAAATGAAAAAAATTAGTAAAGGACATGCCACTGAAAGTATTGTCCATCGCTAGCGACTAGTTTCTCCCATCTTTCTAGAAGCATACGAACACCATGTTGAAAAAACGGCTCATCTTATGTGGTTATCCACGAATCAATCCGTTTTTGACATCTTCAAAAGAATGGAAGTGCTGCTCAGCCAGGCCTTGAGTCATCGATCGGAACAAGTGGTAATCGGAAGAAGCAATGTCCGGCGAATACGTCGGATGGGGTAGGACTTCCCATATCAGCGTATCCCAGTTTTAAAACATGTGTCCGAACGTTGTCATGCTGCAAAATTACTTTGTCGTGCCCATCCTCGTATTGCGGCCGTTCTTCCTTCAATGATTGGCCCTAGCACATCAATTGTGGTGATGGTTTCGTTGAGTTTGAGGAGCTCATAATACACTACACCCAGCTGATCCCACCAAATCCAGGCCATGAGTTAGGAACCATGGATATGGCTTTGCTGTACATGTTGATGCAAGGCCGGGCTTACTCCACGATTTTCTACGCTTCGGGCTATCTTTCCTTTTCGGCCAAACCAAAATCCGTTTGTCCGCCTTATACCATGGATACACTGCTGGTATTGATATCATAATATCGTCAATACCAGCAGTGTATACTAAGCATATACGAGATAAACGAACCGGTATATATCTAGTATTGAACCTGTTTCATGGTATACAAATGCGATAATTTTACGTAGTATACCATGCATTTTACTGCTAGTTGTGTCATTCCCCTATTGTGTGGCGAGTATCGCAACTAAATGTCTTTGTTTGCTTATATCAGATACTGTCAAATCATTCCGTATGTGCAGTGTGTCATGCGCAGCTAGTTTCAATACCATGATTTCAATACCATGGTTTGTATACTAGCTGTGTATCCATGGTATTATGCGAACGCGTTTCGACACTTGTATCTAGTTCTTAAGTTCAACGATTTTTGGTCGGTAGATTTGAAAGACGCATTTAAGTAACGTAAAGTGGCCTATTTCCGACCACCTTCCTAATTCCGACCATTTTGGTTTTTTATTAATATATTTTTATTATCGCGAGTAATCGGGTAAATTCTAAGATCAATATTGTTGCGAGCTAGGGGTTCGCCGGGATTTCAAGTAAAACACAATTCGTTTAAAATCAAAATAAGTAACAATTTATTCAATCGCACTATTATTCTTTTCGCACAATTATTCGCGCTATATGGCAATACCGCCCGCTTTTATATCGCTTGATTCGATCACACGAAATCGATCGCTTTCCATCAATACGATCGCGTATACACGCTGGCTGTCACAGCCGACGTAATAAAAATTACTATGTCCCTTGGTGAAAGCTTTATCTGCTTTTATATCAGTTGTCTGCAGTCGAGACTGTTCTTGAATCTTCGTTCGGTGGTGTGTGTAGAGGGTTCTGGAAAGCTTGAGAGCATTCCATTTGATCTTCAACGCTGTTCTAGTACATTCGAGCACATTCGTGTTGCTCTGCTCTCTTATATTCTTCAACTAGGCTTTTGATTGGGTAACTTTGCAACTATGTAGGTATT